>OY288254.1:58836477-60036477 GCA_958450325.1 Agrostemma githago
TTCATCAATTGCATGTTCTTATGATTTTTTGCTTAGAATTTCATTGACAAACCGAAGTGTCCATTTTGCATATTAAAAGAAGGGATGAAGGTGAAGATAGTTCAATGGCATGCTGTAGCTTCATGGACGTGGGACGCCCAAGATGAAACCTGTGGCATCTGTAGAATGGCCTTCGACGGTTGTTGTCCTGATTGCAAACTTCCTGGCGACGACTGCCCCTTGAGTGCGTTACCCATCCTCTCTTCTCTCTCCATCTATTTTATTCGTATTTCATTATCGACGTATTTACGTGCCCCGTACTGTCATAGACGGTTTCCGTGGTTGTGTGTTAAACTATCATGGCCTGTTGTAGCGGCGACAGGAGGCATTCAGGGGCGGAGTCTGAAATGAAATGAGAATCGTCAACTTTAATTCCCTTGTTTTTTTTGGAGATTTGTGATTGCGAGTGCGACCCATTGCTACTATGTAACTCCCCCTCCCTCTGATTGGATAAACCTAGTGTTGCGCCTTATCTAGTTAGTTATCTGATGGTTTAATGTTGCGGACTGAGTACTGACCAGTGAACGAAGTTAGCAGTAGCAGATTCTAGGCTTACCTTCTAGACTTTTTTCTGAGTTGCAAAGTTATTCCAGTCTCCCCTCTTTTCTACTGAATGTATGTAATTTGCAAGTAGCAACATTAACAGCCTTCCAACTTATCTGGAAGAATTTAATCAAGTGTTTTATACTTCTAGTTTGGATTAAGTAATACTGTATCAAGTTTGATGATGGGTTTGTTGCAGTATGGGGGCAATGCAACCATGCATTCCATCTGCACTGCATCTTGAAGTGGGTGAATTCACAAACCTCTCAAGCCCATTGTCCTATGTGCCGCCGAGAATGGAATTACAAGGAATGATTCTCCTCCATCATCTTCATGAAGCTTAATGGTGGTCATGGATACTGTACTTCTCATGGAATTTGAACGAGTCATTTGGAAGACAAAAGTAATGAGGAAAAAAATAGAAAATGCAGTACCTTTTTCTGCCTATGGTGGAAATTATGTGACATGACTAGCAGAGTGATAAAACAAAACTTATCTCAGTGGGTGCATTTGTACTTCAACTAACTAATGAACTTTGAATTAATCTGAGTACTTGTTATGAGCAATTTTTTTATTTTTTTCAGTTCAACAAAACACACATTTAGTCCCATTATAATATAAGGAGGGGGATTTGAACCTCAGACCTATTGTCCCAGAGTATATAGTGGACCATTTAGGGGGAGCTGAAAACAGATGATAGATAACAGTCTACATTTTCTGCGTGTTTGCGATGGTACTCAATCAATTTTTTTACCTAGAAAGTCAAAACCCGGTCAACAGCTGGGGCGGAATTCCATCGCAAACACATGTCCAGTCCGTTGCAAATGTTTACGGGACTTGGACTTTTTGGATTTGCAATGAACCAAAATACGCAACCAATGACATCACAAAATCGAAACCAATGAAGAATACATTGCTACAAGATAACAAGATATTTGCAAAAAATTCAGTACAACAGGTAAGTCTCAAGTTAAACAGACTATAGAGACCAAGCCGGAGAAAACATATAAGGGCACGAGCAGAGGTATTCCCCAAAAAAGCATGTAACGACTAACAAGTGATGGGAGAGGAAGTCAAGAGTTGAGTTTTCGGTCTCAACTTCCAATGAAAAGAACAAGTCAATAGCAAAGACAGAACTAGGATTCTGCAGTAAAACACCATCGTAGACAGACAACTCTCCCTGCTTTCAATCGATGTGTCCTTTGTTGGCTATACCAACAAGCAGCCTTCTGAAGAACAAGACTCGGTAGAGTCAAGTGCAACCTTTTAAAGTTGAGGTTCTCTCACACTTGAACTTCATTACCACTGTTTTCTACTAAAATCCCATCAGTTTCACCATCTCCCTCCAACATAGCTTTCTCTCCCTTGATCAATGTTGTACCGTCACCCTCCCCTCCCACTGACTCCTTCTCATTGTCAGTAATAGCCTCCATACTGTCACTTTGAACCGATTCCCCAGCAATGGCATCAGAAGTGATAGTATCCCCAACATTCTTATCACTAGAAACTTCTGGATCGATATGGGTGTCTTTTTCCGTGCTCTCTATATTCACTTTAGTCGCACCGTTACCCAGCTTTCCATCATCAGATAAATCTACGTCCATCATGACGCTTACTATCTCGGGAACTTCGGACTTGTTAAGCTCTTCAGAAACTTCAGACTTGTTAAGCTCCTCAGGAACTTCAGACTTGTTAAGCTCCTCAGGAACTTCAGACTTGTTAAGCTCTTCAGAAGCCACTTCTTCAGCTTGCTTCTTTGCTTCCAATTCTTCCGCTTGCTTCTTTGCTTCCAATTCCTGAGCTAGCTTCTTTGCTTCCAATTCTTCGAGTTGTTGAGCTTGTAATTTGTACTGCTTCATCAATACCTGAATCCTCTCCAGTTCACCGACAACGTCCCCGTAACGTTTCTGTAAACTAGTCTCTAGCTCTTTCTGCTTCTGAACTTCCTCCCAAAGACCCTTGATCCTTAATGAAGCTGCAGCTTTTTCCTGCCTTTGTAAGGCTAGGAAGCAACTTAATTCTGTCTCGGCTGTATTCATCTGTTTGAATGTCAGCTCGATTTGTTCCCTGAGTTTTGCCTCTCGTGCCTGGAATTAGCAGGGAAAGAAGGAAATTCCACGTTAGTTCCTTTTTTTGGTAGATGTAAGATTTCAGTTAATAATGAAAAAAATACGGAGTATATAATTGTAAACCAAACAAAACAAAACAAAAATCAGAGATGTTCCTGAGTCTAGTCCAATTCCTATTCCGAGTTAGTTTCCATAATAAACTTCTTGGAGTCCTTATGTCTTGACTCTTGACCACCAAGAGCAAGGTATGCCTAAGATACCCTATTACTTGACCGACAATAATAGAGGGAAGGTAAGGGAGGGGTTAGGATGTAAGCCACCTAGCAATGACCATTTAAACCTTGTTTGGATGGAGGGATTTCGAGGAAAAGGAAGGAGAGAAAAAGAAAGGGATTCAAATCCCTTATTTGGATACCAAATAAGAGTGGACTGTGGAGGGACATGAAGGGGGAGGGATCTAATTTCCATCCACCACACAAATCAAAATCCCTCCATTGCAATTTGCAAGGATTTGGAGAGAAACTGTATCCGAACACCCACCCCCTATTCCCCTTCCCTCCCTTTCCCGTCCACCTATTTTGGTATTCAAGCAAGCCCTTGACGAATCACATTGAGAATGCATTGAACAACTACACATTTTTATATCCACACACCATTTCCCTTCCTCTGTCCTTTTCTAGTTGGCAACACCAACATAAAACTCTACTTCACTTGCTCGATTTGGCACTCAAATAGCGTATGGAATGGATACATTCAACTGTCCTTTCCTAGTTCAGAAAAAAAATTAACATATAGGATTATTACCTTTAATAACCCGCCCTCTCATAGTACAACAATTTTACAAGTTTTTCTAAGAAGTTAGCATTACGTTTTAAAAAGCTTCCTAACAACAAACTGTTTCTCGGTTACTTTCCAACAAAATATGCAAACGGACAGTTAATTTTCTCATAGGACACCCTGGAATAATTTTCACTAGTTTTTATGGATCCATTCCACTCAGGTCGACGAAAAAAATAGCATAAAGAGATAGATGAAGATAGATGATATTCAAAGCACGATTATTCCGATAACATAATAGTTTCACCACTCACCTTGTAACCATTAGTACGAATATCAACCTTCCTCTCACTCCGTTGTGCCTTTTTATTATCATCATCCATTTTTCTCTTGACGTGTTCGTACTCATTCTGTAGGGCTGCAAGTTTCTCAGCAGTCCCAGCCACACTCGAGAGACCATAAGCATTACGACTTGGGAAATACATCAGATCATTTAAGCAAGTCCTGTGCGCCTCAACAAATTCATCAAGTGAATCCTCTTCATGTCCCATCGCTCGACGTATATAGTCAGCCTCCTCTTCGATAAATGAGCTAGCCTACAATGTGTTTAGTGATTTAAAAGTGAGAATACATTCATAAAAGTGTCCATGTTACATTTAAAATTACACGACCAGCAATCCTGCAGAAGGTTTAGAAGTATCAGCAAATAAATCTGATTGAATTATACTTCGCCTAACACTATCCAAAAAGAAACTACAGTATCAGGATTCACTATATACTATATACCCGATAAAAATATGTGATACGCTCTCTATAAGCCTCTGATGATCTAGGGCACAATTTTTATCATGTCAATGTAAAGCACTAGACAAAAGAACACAATATACTGCAGTATAAATCATACTAACAAGTACTAGCAAACAAGTCTTAACCACAATGATAGAGCTCATTCAACATACTTAATGCTAAACAGCTACATTTGTTTATTAGATACTCCGTATAACTTAACAAGTTTCAAACATGATACATTTTACAATACAACCACTAATTTTAATAAGCTTGCAATAAAATATGATGATGTAATTAATGTGCATTCTATTAAGTGAAAGTGATACCTCTTTAAGTACCGCTTCTTCGAAATCTTCAATAGGGGGGATTCCATTGGCCGCACGCTTAGTTCCCTTCTTTTTCTCTCTATCGCTTAATGGGTACTTCGCATTATCATGCTCAAGCAAGGACAGCAATTCCTTCCTTATTATCTCATCTGCCTGCTCAATATCAGTTGGTGGGACAAAAGAGCTCTTGTCTTCATCAGCTCTCATCAACGAGTCTCTAATGAGCTCAATGGAAGCAGTTGGAGGGCGAGGGAGCTCTCTCTGCAGCACTTTTGACCTCTTTCTCAGTAACGCCTGCAACCTTGCCTCTTCTTCAGCCTTTTCACGTGCTAACCTATCTGACATGTCTTCTTCAATTTTTTCTTCTTGTTCTTCGGCGTCGTCCGGAGCAGGACGAACAACCACTTCATAGTCATTCTTTGGCTCAGGTAGATTGCCTAGACCCATGCGAAGGTTCCTCTTAAGCTCAGCTTGCCTTCTGATTTCAAGTCTACCACTATCAGGGATGTCGGATCCTTCATTTATATGAAGCCCATCCCTAATCGGAGTTCCTTTTGGCGTCAAACCAAAGGAATTACTGTCCCTTGAGGGAGTCATTCCAAGTCTAGGTGTAAGACCTGCTCCACCAGGAGTTGTTAAGGGGGTAAGCATGGGGTTTGGAGTCTGAACCTCCCTCTTCTTTGGTGTTACACCAGAAAAATCTGATGGATGCAATTCAGGGTTGCTTCCTCCAAGCAATGGTGTCTGTGATTCCCTAAGTCTAGCTAGATTTTCAGCTTCCATCATAATAGCATCTCCTTTACCAGCTGGTGTTCTCTGAGGAGTGCGCATGGGAGTCATTCCTGGTCGCGGAGTCTGTGAGTAATCTGCAAGAAGGGCACGAGTAGCACCACTCCCTTCCATATGCTCCTGATTTCCGGCTAAAATATCAGTTGCATACCCCATTCTCGCAATTTCCTCCAGGTCTTGATCAGAAATCTGGGGAGGAGGAAGCATCAGCTTCGATCTCTTCCTAACACTTTCAGGATCATTGAGCTTGTTGGCTTGCATTATTGCAGCAGGAGCGTCTTGTCGTTGTGCAATTTTATTTTTAGCAATGTCTTGCTTCCTTAATCGGGCCTCCTTATCAACCCTTCTTTCTCCTTCAAGTTCATCAATTGTTGTAGGAAATTTAGGCTGTTCTACAGGTTTATCTTCATCAATGATGTCATAAAACCCAGGTGGAGGCCTTTTTTCAAAAGGGATCTCAGCATTGTAGTCAATCCCTTTTCTTTTCCTCTTCCTCTGCCTAGGGTCTATACCAGCAGCCTTTAGTTCCCTCCTTTTCTGCAAAGAAGCAAGCCTTCTTGCCTCCTCAAGTTGTTTTTCTCTAGCTTTTCGTTTAGCTTTTTTACCCCTTGTATTAGCCAATCGAGCACGAGCTTCAGATAGCATTTCTTTTTCATCTTCATCCATATCAACTGGATCTGGTCGTGCAGGCTTAGATTCAGGATTGGGATCAATCTCTCCAGGACGCAGTTTACGAGGATCATCTCCTTGTTCATACGCAGCATCATTAACAGCCGAATCAAGAAGTTTCTCATATCGCTCAAGGCACTGTGATGGAGTACGCCCAACAATTGGTGCTATGGTTCTCCACTGGGTCGGCATGAGCTTAGCAAGATGAAGTAGCTTTTCATCTTCTTCTCTCGTCCACTCTGTCTAAAAAATGCAACAAAGAAAATAAATTGACCATCCGATCAGTGAATGAAGATCAAAATTTAACATGAAATCAACAGCTAGTTAGACACGTGCAACTCTCAGGAAATACCAAAATTCATGAACACAAAGAACACCAAAAAGAACCATAAGACACAGGGCAAAGAAGAAATAAACCTACTTCAATCTAATCTGTACAAAGTGCCCGCAAATGTTGTACTCAGTAATAATCTGAGCAAATTCTTATAATTTGGAATTAACCTGCCAGTGTTTTTTTCTTTTCTGTCCACTACAATGAATCGTCATGATGCTGATATATTTATATTTACCATTCAGAATTCTTAAAAAAAAAATGCTCCAAAAAAAAACAAATGCACTAAAAATGAGGTCAAAGTTCCGCACCGAAGAGTGAGGACTGTGCAGTCAAACGGGAACTGGGGGAGGCGACCAAGTTAATGCTGCCACCTATGGCAATATGGGACTAGGGAAATCAAATTCTTGTTTAAGAGAAAATATGGGATTGATTCAGAGATGGGGTATGAATTTCAATACCAAGGATCCATTAAATTCAGGGTAAACAAAGGACCATGAAATCCTCGAAAGGAAAAGGTAAACCAGACATAGGTCCGTCATATGTCCTAACACCTAAGCTTACTTCAAATTCTTCAACTTTCCAAACCACATCCACAATTGGGATCTTCATATCTTGTACAAGACCATGAAACAATTGTATCACCAAAATCTACATTCACAATCAATATATTTAACTATCCCATGTCTAACAACAAGAAATAATCCCTAGTTTAAAACCCGTACAGCTACTACAAGGATCGAAAACCACACTGAGTTCCGGGTTGCACCCCAACTCGGCCCTCTCAAGTCTCACCAAACGTGATAATTTGAAAGCTTAGAAACATGCATTTTAATTAAAGCTAAACAAACCAAATGACGGGGAGGGAGGGAGTAGAACACACTACTCAACACAAACAATCACTAAAAGCCCTAAACTGAATTTCAAAGAAGTACCAATTTCATCACTAACTACATATACAAGTATACTAATTTGTTCGATTAAAGCTCAAAATGAGCAGAAACATAGTACTCGTATTAAATTTTAGCAAGACAGCAGAAAACGGTGATTAAAAGTGAAAAAATACCTTCTTAATTGAAGGATCAAGCCATTCATACCAGCGAGCTTTACATTGTTTAGCAGATTTACGAACTAACAGCGAAGAGATACGGGCCCATTGATTCTTCCCGTATTTCATAACTGCGGCCTTCAAGATTTCATCCTCGGTGTTCTTCCAAACACCTCCCTTTATCATTATCCTCATTTTGGTATGCGTTTAATGGAACCCCAAATCGATTAAATTTTGGTGTTTACTCTGATCGTGATAAAGAGGGATTTTGATGAGAAACTGATGGCAATGGTTTTATTTGAGAAGAGAGGGATAGGATGATTAGGGTTTATGAAAGGTTAGGGATTTGACGGCAATGGCGGATTGATAGGGTAGAGCGATGAGACAGAAAGGAGCCGATGAACGAGAAATGCATAAAAGCAAAGTAAATGGCAATTTCGTGTCTGCGACGACACCATATATATATATATATATATATATCTGTTACAGAGTGACGGGTCAAATAATATTTACTTACGTAATTAAGACAATCAAATTACTTCTCCCTAGCCTTGTCTTATCTAACCATGTGGTGTCATTTGACCCGTTACCTGGGGACTTATCAATTCTTTTAGATTGTAATAGACTGAACTAAATTGAAGTGAAATTAATTACTGAGACACTCTTGAGGCTAAAATGAACTAGATTGAGTTGAAATTAACCGAAGTGAGTTGAAAAGAACAGGATCTTACTCAGCTACTCGTAGTAAATTCCAGTTTATAATTTGACGATTTCTTAGGTCGACTTTCCTCTCATTCAATCCAACAATTCAAAACTTACACCTAGAGAATTAGTTTACACTAATGTGAAACCCGTGATAAATCACGAGAGTTGTATGGTAGAGACATTAACGAAAAAATGATATATACGATATTATTTTAATATTACTTCGTACAATATTAGTGTACACATAAAGGTATGACCGTGTGAGCGATGCAATGTAGTGGAATGAGTTATGAATGTGAAACATTTAAGAACAAATAATCCGACTGGTAACAATATTATCGCTTAATAAATCACATTAAAAAAATTAACATTTCATATTCCCGTCATAAACAGAGTAATTTTGGCCATAACAGTTTATAAGTTTATACTTTATTTATATGTCATAAAAATGACGAACGGAGTTTTATATTTATATAATACAAACCATTTTTTCCTCTATCACAATATCACATATGTATATCTTCAAAAAATATATAGTTACTGTGGACATGACATAGGTCCACCCGATGCGGCCACGCGCGGGTTTGGGTAGGCGAATAAATCTCCCTATAAGAATGGATCGAATTGAAATTTAGGTCTATGTGGAGTCGCCACCGAATTTTGTGGTTATTCGGAACCATTCGAGCCCACTCTATGTCGTAGTGGGCCGTATACAAAATACGGCCCATTTCCGATGTCAGAGTTTATTGGGCTCGTCCCTTTGCATTTGATACCGATACCGACATTATCGGATATCGTGTATTGAATGACTCTCGTGCGCCAACGGTTTCGGGCATCCGGAAACCGAGTTTCTGAGTAAGGGGTGAGGGTACGTGTTGGGAAGCCCACAAAGGACACCCAACCCCGCCCGCACATTAGCGGCCTCTACTAAGAATTCGAATGACTTACAATACGCGCGTTAGTAAAACGGGAAAATGATATGCAAAGGTTTATTTTCCCTAAACATGTGAATGAAATTGAAACGGGTTTCTAAGTCAATTTAATGCAATTAATTCTACGTCAAAGTGGAATTTTAGCATGCGGGTTCATTTAGTACAATAAACGAACAAAAAATTAAATTGACAAAAGAAATAACAAACGCGTTAGTAACGATGTAATGATTCAACGAATAATAACGGTTTGTGCAAATATGAGATGAGATGAAAAGATGCAAATATGAGATGTATGGGGTTTGAAAAGATAGTATACACGTGATTAATTATGCACGTGTTGACCTAAGTCGTGAAATACTATCGGGTTTAGAAAATAGAATGATGTACGATTTATTGTGCTAATCGTTATGAGGCTACTCGATCGAGTGGTCGACGGACTCGATCGAGTTGACCCGTAAAAGACGATTCTGCTTTGCGTTATGGACCGTACTCGGCCGAGTTATTGACCAACTCGGTCGAGTACGTAGCCACTCGACCGAGTCACTGTGAGACTCGATCGAGTAGGCGTCGTAAAAGGCATTCTGACTCAATTTTGTGATGTCACTCGATCGAGTGACTAAGGCACTCAGTCGAGTGGCATCTGTACGAATTTGATTCGTTTGCAATTTAACTGTTGATTTTGAAATTGCTTCTGATTTTTGAGAGTTCGACGATTTTATCGAATCGGACATAAATATTGCATAATTTATGTTCGACTTGTTTTTTTATAAATCGCGAATTTTGTTGAACCGAATATAAATATTGTTGAATTTATACTCGATTCTAATTTTGAATACTCGTTGTATCCCATATTCGATTATTTGAATCGATATGGAATATTAGAGTGAAATAAAGAAAAAATAAATTGATTTTAGTCATTTTAAATTAATTATCGTGATATGAACAAATCACATTAATTAATTCATATGACTTGATTGTTAGATTCGATATTCAATTATGGAATTGGTATCGAATCTAAAATCGACGCTCTACTTGAATAAAAACTTGATTCCCTCGACTTCTCCGACATCGAAATAAATCCCTAGGGATTGTGATGTCGGATCCGTGTCAACGGGTTTCGACCCTTATTAAAATTGATTTTAAAAATTGATGGATGCAAGATTAATGATGATGATGACGAGAAATAATAACGAATTGTTGTTTAAGTTGATTTATCTCAATAATCAAATAATCGGGGTACTGGGATAAGCGACCGACGACGCGTGTGCAGTACACTTGTATATGCGGTTTTTCTTATCCCGGTATCCTTCTTATTCGACACAAATCGATAAATATTTTAATGTTTTAATATTAAAGGTATTATCGATATTATGAATGCGAGGAACAAAAAAAAAAATAAAAAAAAAAAACGAAAAGAAGACGACGAAAAAAAAAAGGACGCGGACGACGAAGAGAAGAAGGGAAGGAAAGAGAGGGTTTTGACACCCTCAACCTACACGTTCTTGTCTCGGTGCGGACTCGTAACCGTGGCTTCTACACAAGAGTCTTCGAGGTTTTACGTAGGTTAAGTTATGGTGGCTCGGGATTGATTCCTAAAACTAAGTTTTAGGGTTTTTGCTACTATTGAATTGCTAGGGTTTGATTAGGGTTTGTAAAGACGTAGTGTGTAGGTGTAGGGTTGCTCTAGGGTTTGTAAAAGTTGATTAGGGTTGTGAAAAGTTTTTTAGGGTTGTAAAAGGATTGGTTGCATGTGTGTTGCACGGGGGGTATATATAGGAAAGGCTAGGGCACCCGGATTAGGGTTACTCGACCGAGTAGGAGGCCAACTCGGTCGAGTGGCCCGTGAAGCATGCAGCCGGGCTCAAAACAAGCCCACTCGATCGAGTGGGTGGGTCACTCGATCGAGTGGCCCAGTCGGGTTGCACGGGTCCTTTGTTTTGGACCTTGACTTTGGGTGTTTGATGGGTTTTATGTTTGACTTGGACTTTTGATGGTTGTATGGCTGTTTTTGTGTGTCTCGGAAACGACTTTGACCGGGGTTGACCCAATCGTGAAAAGTCGGTTTTAATTCCGGTGTCGGTTTTGGCCCAAATTAGTCTTGTTTGACTCGGAATGATCCACTGGGCCTGGATTTGAGGTCCGTTTGGTGAGATTTGTACTCCGTAAGTGTGTTAGCCAGTGATTAATGGATTTGAGCCCGGATCCGAGCGCGTAGAAACACGTTAGCATCCGATCATCATCGAGTGTTTTTTGGAAACTGCCATAGACACCTGGCGGTCAAAATGCGGGTGTCTACAGAGCCCCCACTCTGACTGAGGCTTGGACAAGGCGAAAGTCAGAGTAGCTACCAAGCCCGTTAAGACCTGGTAGACTTCCGGTCGAGTCGTTTATAGTCCGTTAGACTCGCGTGAAGGGCTCGCCAGCCGCAAGACAGAAATCATACCTGAGCTTGATGATTGTACTCCGTGGGGAATTTGGGCTTGTCGCGTAAGCCCTGGGTGTGCCTGTGTGTTGGCCCATCCCGTGCTATCCCGGAAAATGCTGCTGGGGAGATTTGATGACTTGCATGTCTTCGCTTGAGTCGTACCTGTATAAGTCACATAAAAATGTATGCAACACGTAGGTAGTAAAATGACTCGTGCTGGGGAAGATGGTTTTTGAAGTTTTTGAAATTTTGAATTTGAAATCCTGAAATCAATCACGAGTTAGGTTTTCAAAATGGAAAGGGGTAGAAAAGAAATTCGCAGTTTAAATAGACTGAAATCTGACCTTGTCGAAAAGGATCTTTTTTTCAAATGGCTAAATTTTGCAAATTTCAAAGTGGAATTTGAAGAGAGAGGCCTACCGACAGACTCGACTCTGGACGTGACAGGACGAGCTGACTGACACGGACTGGACTCTCTAAGGGTTGGACCGTGACTCGATAGGGGTGAGGGCCGCCTAACAAGACTCTTAAGTTGCGCTATCCCGTAGTCTAGGCGAGTGGCGACACGGTCGTTCATCGAAATGGGATAGATATGCTATGGGGGGATTGCAGTAGCCTGTAATGAGACTGTTTTAGTCTGGTGCCCTTCTGGATTTCCTATTTTAGGATACATTTCCAAAGTGGGTATTGCCTCGAGTCCTGACAGATTCTTGTCTTCGACTGAGCCGAGTACTAGGACACACTACAGAAAGAAAGCTAGATTTTTTGTTGGATTCATCTGGATTTTGTGAGTGGATGGGAGGTCTTCTGTCTAAGAGAAGCCCCCGGGACAACAAAGCTTGCTGTTGAGAACACGATGGTGTCGTGACCGGAATAATGACGCTTTTTGAATGTGTGTCAATGTGGGTGGTTGTGCCTCTGTTGAAAGGCTGCCTACGTATTCACGTGTGGTGAAATCAAACCAAACCGTAGTTCAGTGGATTGAGAGATATATTATGGTGCCTAAGCTAATAGGACTTTGTGTGTAACTAGCCATAGCGATGGTGTAGGCTAGGTGCATTCCCAGTTATGTCTTGATCAAAGGGCTTGAATGATTAGGATATTAATTCTGTGACTGTGAGCGTTTTCCAGGGTAGCCCCAGAGGTGGTGTGAACTATTTGGGCATGTTCTATGCCGATCGCAAGTTGAGTTCCCGTGCTTGGGGTTGGTAACTGGTTTGGATGAGAGGAACTGGGACGGGATTTTAACGAGTTTTGCTCTCGGGGATTTTAACGAGTTTTGCTCTCGGGGATTTTAACGAGTTTTGCTCTCGGGATTTTAACGAGTTTTGTTCTCGGGATTTGATGTATTTGGGAATGTGGTGCTAGGAAGTAAATGGCCTTGATGACTCGAAATCTGGAGCTCGGTTCTGTGGAGCTAAGGCTTCGAGAGCCGGTTTGATAATGAAGTAAATGGCCTTGACGACTCGAAATCTGGAGCTCGGTTCTGTGGAGCTAAGGCTTCGAGAGCCGGTTTGATAATGCGAGATCTGGTTTTGATGTCTGGCCCTAATTGCTAGGGGTATGCTATGGAGCTTGAATCCTCAAAATTCCGGGCTGTCTCTGGCCTGGGTCTCGGGAAGGTCTTGAGGGTTGTAATGTGGGAAGACTGAGTATGGTGTTAGCTGACCAGCTTGATTGTCACTCCCCTATTGGATGGCATGGATAATTTTGAATTTGACCGTGCCCCAGTCAAAGGATTTTCACTTGAGTATTTGATTTTTTGATTGACCTCGCGATCATGGGTTTTGATAATTTTGACCGTACCCTGGTCGTGGGGCTTTCACTTGAATTGACCGTTGACCACGGTCATGGGTATTCTGAATTTTTTTGATGATGGCCTGCTTTTTGTATTGGCCTTTTGCTTTTTTTTTTTCATGGACTTTCGATTTTTTTTGTCCAGTTTTCTTTTTTGATGGCCTTCTTTTTGCTTTGGCCTTTTTTTCTCTTTTTTTTTTCTTTTTATTTACTTTTGATTTTTTTGTCCAGTGCTCTTTCGTTTTTTTTTTTGCCGGTCAGACTAACACCTAAGGTAGGGATTGGTTAGTCTTATTGGAGGGGTGTTTTATTGTGGGAAATGGGCTTGCCTCCCGTCTTGAACCCAAACTAGGAGATTACATAGATTTGTCATAGGATTCGATACCGCTCCTGCTACGGGTAGTTATGTGGTTTTTCTATACCAGACACGGAGTAAGTAAAAAAAATAAAACACGGGCTTGGTTTCCTGCAGTCATTATAGATGTGCCTATAATAGTCACGTGCGTGTGCTCACAGTGTATGATGGTGTTCATCATGTTCTCGAAAACACGTAAGGAAAGTATATATGAGAAAGAATATTGAAAGCTGATTTTATTGAATTTTGAAAAAGAGGACAGAATACGACTGACGCTGACTCTGACTTTGACTTTGAAAGAAATGGTACATCCTAGACTCGGACTCAGACTCAGACTTAAACCAAATCTGGACTCTTGGGTGCATGAGAGGTAGATTGGATGCTTCGGTCATCGGGCCCTGTGTAGTCCACGAGGGGTTTTGCAAGTGACAATGTTTCCAAAACGTGAGTCTTCCCGGCATCGAGGAAGTCTTGAATGAGGTGTTTCAGCTTCCAGCATTGTTCTGTATCGTGTCCCCTCCCTCTGTGGAATTTGCAGTAATGCTCGGCGTTCCATGCTTTGGAACGTTTCTCCACAGGTGGGTCGGCTGTTGGGCCTATAGGTAGCACTAGGCCCCTCGGAACCAACCTCTGGAAAGCGACGGTGTAGGACATATCCAAGTGGGTAAATGTCCTTTCCTTTGACTGGTTCTTGATTTTTGGAGAGGTGACTTGAGGGTTACCTCTCTCGGCCTTGTCATCTTGAGGACATCGGACAGTTTCGTAAGATTGTTCACCCTTCAAATGGCTCAGTTGGGTGATCGGCCGCCTTGCCCGCTCTAACTGTGTTAGACGAGATCGGGTTCTTACAAGGTCTTCTTCGATGGTGGTTACCCTGGAACTTAGGTTAACTAGGGCAGTATTGATTTTCGAGAAGATGTTGTTAATGGAGCAAGATAGCATAAGCATACTCCCCTGGATATCCCCTTTCTTGACGGCGTGGGATTTGTTGTGGTTTGGTAGTGTCTCGTTCATAGGGTCCCTGATTGGAAGAAACGACGGGTGTTAGAACTCGCCTAAACTCGGCTTTGCGCAAGTGCAAGAGAGGGAGTCAAACTAGACACGGCCCAGGGTGACGGGTCGACAAAGACTCTCGGACCGGGATACTCGAATGTCGACCTAGACGAGGTAACGACCGCAAATTAGACTCGGGCTGCAGAAGGGTGAGTTCGAAAATGGGGCGACCATGTTTGACTCGGGTTAGACCCTCCTAAGACAAATGTGTAAGGTCCGATTCTCAGAGTGACTGTGATTAATCGCTCCGTCGGAGAATAGCCCCCAAGTGAGGCCAAGGACTTAGATAGGACTCAGATGGTGTGACATCTAAGTGACTCAAAGGTGGGGTATGTGAAACACGTGTAAGACATGACCCTTAGAGCAACCGTGATTGATCGCCCTGCTAAGGGGTAGCCCCCAAGTGGGATCGATAATTTTGTTAAGACTCGAGTGTCGGACGAGTGACCCTTAGACGTAAGGACCACGAACCTTTTGTTATAGGGCTATGCCTTGTAAAAGGTTGACTAGGAAGAGACACTTAGACGAGTGACTTGAGGTGGGCCTTCCTTAGGATTCGGCTATGTGGGCCGAGTCCTGTTCGAAGGAAGGTCCACGTGAGACATCCCCAGACTTTGGACTCGATTGTGTAGACGGGCCCTCCTTTGTAGGAGTATGTCCTACGTAGGTGGGCCTTGCCTTAGTCTAATAAGGCGGACTGGGATAGGGAAGAAACTCGTGATGTAAGATCGACAGAGTTTCGACGCTAGAGACTTTGACGACTTAAGACACGACCCGAAACTGCTAAATACGGGAAGTCCTAAGAAGAGGAAGGTTTTGAAAATCGATTGTTTGTGGAAAGTCCGAGAGAACTCGGGGAAAGGCCCGATTTTTCGAGAAAATCGGAAAGTGTATCGGGCCTCGGTTTTGAAAGTTCGAAAATGTTTTCGAGTTTTGAATTGGGCAGCATACCGGCTAGAAAATAGGCTATTTTGAGTAAAAACATAAGTCCTAAATTCGGTATGTGTCCCGGGTTTTGAAATTGAATAGTTTGAAAAAGATGCAATCTTTGAAAAAAGACGATTTTTGAAAACGACTCGGAAACCAAGTAGCACGTAGTCACACAAGCATTATAACGACGCCATGTATGCTCTATACTAAGTCTCGGTCGGTCTATAGAGGGTCTATACCAGTGTACATAGTCTAGACGTTGATCGGGACGGACTTCCTAAGTCGAGTTGATCTTAGAACATGCCGCGAAACCCACTCGAATCGACTATGGACACCTTTTGACATATCCATATTGGAGTACATCAACGGTATAGTGGGACGTCGGTCGCGAGTACCGGCCCGGGAAAATAAGGGTTATGCATGAACCGTAGAACTAAAACGTGTATTGTATTTGTCAAACGATTTCTATTCGAGTCTCACCCTGAGGATGCCGATGGTAAGTCACGCATCAGTTAATCCCCAGCGGAGTCGCCAAATTGTGGACATGACATAGGTCCACCCCGACGCGGCCACGCGCGGGTTTGGGTAGGCGAATAAATCTCCATATGAGAATGGATCGAATTGAAATTTAGGTCTATGTGGAGTCGCCACCGAATTTTGTGGTTATTCGGAACCATTCGAGCCCACTCTATGTCGTAGTGGGCCGTATACAAAATACGGCCCATTTCCGATGTCAGAGTTTATTGGGCTCGTCCCTTTGCGTTTGATACCGATACCGACATTATCGGATATCGTGTATTGAATGACTCTCGTGCGCCAACGGTTTCGGGCATCCGGAAACCGAGTTTCTGAGTAAGGGGTGAGGGTACGTGTTGGGAAGCCCACAAAGGACACCCAACCCCGCCCGCACATTAGCGGCCTCTACTAAGAATTCGAATGACTTACAATACGCGCGTTAGTAAAACGGGAAAATGATATGCAAAGGTTTATTTTCCCTAAACATGTGAATGAAATTGAAACGGGTTTCTAAGTCAATTTAATGCAATTAATTCTACGTCAAAGTGGAATTTTAGCATGCGGGTTCATTTAGTACAATAAACGAACAAAAAATTAAATTGACAAAAGAAATAACAAACGCGTTAGTAACGATGTAATGATTCAACGAATAATAACGGTTTGTGCAAATATGAGATGAGATGAAAAGATGCAAATATGAGATGTATGGGGTTTGAAAAGATAGTATACACGTGATTAATTATGCACGTGTTGACCTAAGTCGTGAAATACTACCGGGTTTAGAAAATAGAATGATGTACGATTTATTGTGCTAATCGTTATGAGGCTACTCGATCGAGTGGTCGACGGACTCGATCGAGTTGACCCGTAAAAGACGATTCTGCTTTGCGTTATGGACCGTACTCGGCCGAGTTATTGACCAACTCGGTCGAGTACGTAGCCACTCGACCGAGTCACTGTGAGACTCGATCGAGTAGGCGTCGTAAAAGGCATTCTGACTCAATTTTGTGATGGCACTCGATCGAGTGACTAAGGCACTCGGTCGAGTGGCATCTGTACGAATTTGATTCGTTTGCAATTTAATTGTTGATTTTGAAATTGCTTCTGATTTTTGAGAGTTCGACGATTTTACCGAATCGGACATAAATATTGCATAATTTATGTTCGACTTGTTTTTTTTATAAATCGCGAATTTTGTTGAACCGAATATAAATATTGTTGAATTTATACTCGATTCTAATTTTGAATACTCGTTGTATCTCATATTCGATTATTTGAATCGATATGGAATATTAGAGTGAAATAAAGAAAAAATAAATTGATTTTAGTCGTTTTAAATTAATTATCGTGATATGAACAAATCACATTAATTAATTCATATGACTTGATTGTTAGATTTGATATTCAATTAGGTTGCGTTTGGGTACTCGGAATTGATTTGAATATCAAGAATTCAATTCCTAGATTTGATTTTCTAGAATTCAAATCCAAATCCAAATCCAAAATGGTGTTTGGGTACCCTTGGATTTGGATTTGAATTTCGGGCGGGTGGAGTCGGGTCAAGGTCACCAATTTTTATTTTTAAAATTTTTTCATTAGAAATATGTAAATGTTCAAATACGAAAAATAAATAAATAAAGAAAAACAAATAATACGATAAGATTACGCGAAAAAACAAAGAAACGACAAGTGACGGAATTGAAATGACTACCTTATACTAGGAATTTGAGAAAACCAAATTTGAACTAAGTTGGATTTGGTGAAAATTTCAAATCCAAATCCTAAGGTTTCCAAACGCTCAAAATATTTCAAATCCGGAATTCAAATCCAAATCCAAGTTCCCAAACATACCAAAATATTGATTTTAAATCAAAATATTTCAAATCAAAAATAAATTGATTTTAGTCATTTTAAATTAATTATCGTGATATGAACAAATCACATTAATTAATTCATATGACTTGATTGTTAGATTCGATATTCAATTATGGAATTGGTATCGAATCTAAAATCGACGCTCTACTTGAATAAAAACTTGATTCCCTCGACTTCTCCGACATCGAAATAAATCCCTAGGGATTGTGATGTCGGATCCGTGTCAACGGGTTTCGACCCTTATTAAAATTGATTTTAAAAATTGATGGATGCAAGATTAATGATGATGATGACGAGAAATAATAACGAATTGTTGTTTAAGTTGATTTATCTCAATAATCAAATAATCGGGGTACCGGGATAAGCGACCGACGACGCGTGTGCAGTACACTTGTATATGCGATTTTTCTTATCCCGGTATCCTTCTTATTCGACACAAATCGATAAATATTTTAATGTTTTAATATTAAAGGTATTATCGATATTATGAATGCGAGGAACAAAAAAAATAAATAAATAAATAAATAAAACGAAAAGAAGATGACGAAAAAAAAAGGACGCGGACGACGAAGAGAAGAAGGGAAGGAAAGAGAGGGTTTTGACACCCTCAACCTACATGTTCTTGTCTCGGTGCGGACTCGTAACCGTGGCTTCTACACAAGAGTCTTCGAGGTTTTACGTAGGTTAAGTTATGGTGGCTCGGGATTGATTCCTAAAACTAAGTTTTAGGGTTTTTGCTACTATTGAATTGCTAGGGTTTGTAATAGTGTGTAGGTGTAGGGTTGCTCTAGGGTTTGTAAAAGTTGATTAGGGTTGTGAAAAGTTTTTTAGGGTTGTAAAAGGATTGGTTGCATGTGTGTTGCATGGGGGGTATATATAGGAAAGGGTAGGGCACCCGGATTAGGGTTACTCGACCGAGTAGGAGGCCAACTCGGTCGAGTGGCCCGTGAAGCCTGCAGCCGGGCTCAAAACAAGCCCACTCGATCGAGTGGGTGGGTCACTCGATCGAGTGGCCCAGTCGGGTTGCACGGGTCCTTTGTTTTGGACCTTGACTTTGGGTGTTTGATGGGTTTTATGTTTGACTTGGACTTTTGATGGTTGTATGGCTGTTTTTGTGTGTCTCGGAAACGACTTTGACCGGGGTTGACCCAATCGTGAAAAGTCGGTTTTAATTCCGGTGTCGATTTTGGCCCAAATTAGTCTTGTTTGACTCGGAATGATCCACTGGGCCTGGATTTGAGGTTCATTTGGTGAGATTTGTACTCCGTAAGTGTGTTAGCCAGCGATTAATGGATTTGAGCCCGTATCCGAGCGCGTAGAAACACGTTAGCGTCCGATCATCATCGGGTGTTTTTTGGAAACTGTCATAGACATCTGGCGGTCAAAATGCGGGTGTCTACAGTTACATTTATAAAACATGACTCAAAATAATTACAGCATTTAGGATGTAATGAAAACAATAATAATACATACTCCAATAACTTAAGAATGTCGATGTTTCCTTCTCGATAATATAATTACAATTGAATGAATCAACGAGATTATTACGCGGTATAATTTGACGGTATATATATTTACTCGGATTGAATGTATCATTTGATAACATAATTACCATTTGACAGTATATAGTGTAAAACTTGTGATAAATCATGGGAATTGTATGATAGAGACGTTAACGAAGAAATGTTATACACAATTAAACCAAAAATATTAAGTAGGACAAAAAGTTAGCAAGGCAGAACGTGTATTATTTTAGTATTACAATATTAGTGTACGCATAAAGGTTTAAGTGATCTAATATAGTGGAATGAGCCATGAATGTGAAACAACTAAGAGAAATAATCCGTATAGCAATATATTATGGCTTAATGTAATGATTTTTAATTTTCTTAGATGATTTGGTGAAGAGAAAAAGCAAGCATTCTCCTACTTATAACACAATGGAGATCAAGAATAATTGAATGAAGAAGAGAGGGGGTCGAACTGATTTGCCATTGAATGAATTTTGAAATATTGGATGACTAGAGCCCGTGCGCTGTACGAGTTAGTTGACTTAATTACATTGATGATGTACCTTCGTTAAATAAGAAACTTAATCTATGGTATTACAATAAATAAGATGATCACATGACATTAGTAATCAAACTTAATTTCAACTGAATTTATAGTCTCAAGAGCTCATTTTAAAACTCAAAAGAGCACCTGATCGCTCTTATTTATAATATAAAATTTCATCACCTTATTATAATTTCTCGAATAATTTTACGTTTGTAGTGTTATTAAAAAAAAATTTAAGACTCAAAAGTTAATGAATTTTTTGATTGATATCTAAGAACGAAAGATTAGTCTTATTTATAATATAAGATTCTATCGCCTCATCAAAAAATTTCGATATAGGATAATTACTCAAAGTTTATAGTCTTAAGATCTGCTTTTAAGACCCATAAAAACGCACGATTATTCTCATTTATAATATAAAATCATCACTTTATTTTAATTTTTTTGATGTGAGATAATTTTAGCTAGGTTTGTAGTATTTTTAAATTCTTTTTAAGACTCAAAAGATGGATGGTAATATTTGAAACCGGAAGATTACTCATTTATGATATAGAATTTATCACCTCATCATAATTTAAGTTTATAGTTTTAAGAGTTATTTTTAGAATCTACTTCTACTTCTACGTTTTTGCTTCAAAGTCATTTAATGCATAAATAACAAATTTGTATGTTATAAAAAATATAATAAAATAATATAAATAGTTATTCATTCACATTTTTGCATTCTCTACAAATAAAAATATTCTTTACAAATAAAGATTTATCTTGATATACTTTTAAAAACATAATTTTTCATTTTGTTAAGTAAAAAGATCTTTTAGAAAAATTATTCTGTAAAGCGATAACCAAAAAAATCCACTTTTTTCGAGAAGTAATTTTTCAATAAACTTCTTTTAAAAAGAAAAAACACTTTCACATAAACAAGGTCATGCAATACCAATATTTTTAAGCTACAACTTTATCTATGTTGTGAAAGAAGGAGAGAAGAGAAACTAGAGAGATAAGAGAATGAGAGAAATCAGAGAGGTAGTTTATTCATCCCATCAAGGGGTATATATAGTACATGCTACATCCTAGGGTTACATAGTAATGGGCTATAAGGCCCGATGGACATCCACATATTATTTCATAACACTCCCCCTTGGATGTACATCACTGAAGAACATGTCTCGTTAAAACCTTGACTAAAAAAACCCGGTAGGAAAAAAAAACTAGTAAAGGAAAAAGAGTACATAGATCTTCAAACACGCATAACAGGTTGCCTCGTTAAAACCTTTCCATGGAAAACCCAATGGGACAAAACCATGGCTTAGGAAAAAGAGTACAACACGTGCTTACTCCCCCTGATGATTACATAACTTGATATTTCTTGAATACTTCACGTCTTCATGTAACTAACTGTAAGGCGTTGAAATAGATTTGTCGTAACCAACAAACTTGGTATCTTCAATCAATAGGAATCCGTGATAATCACTTTTCTTCGAACATCGTCAATCATGACTCTTCAATGCATTACCAAATATGTATCTCGTCATCTCAAAATTATGATGATCATAACTATAGCGTATTAACACGTCTATAGCGCTACCTCGTTAAAAACCTTGCTAGGAAAAACCAATTGGGACAAAAAACCTAGTCGAAGGGAAAAAGAGTATAGCTAACATTATTTCTCAACTGATTATCGATCTTCAGGAGAATTATCAATCAATCCGATTTATCTTAAATAATAATTGATGATTTCTTGTCATTGTACGGATTAACATACTCATTGTAGCATTCCACTACCTTATTTTCCAACTATTATGGCGCTTCTGGACCATAAAGTATTTTCACATGACAAAAAATTTAATCATGTATGATCTTTCATACGCTCAAACTTCAACCTGAGACAATGAAATCGTGCATTCACACCATATCACATGCATGTTGAATGCTCGCACAGATACACTTACGTGTAGAGGTTCATATATACTTAATCACGAGTCCTTCAGGAACTCATTCGATCAACCACTGTCATGTGCTAATAATTTATAATATAAGCTCCTTCCCGGAGTACTTATCAATCTAGGAGTATGATCTCCTTTTAAACATATATCCTGCAATATATAACAATAATAATCTCGTGCATGCATGTAATACGAACAATGCCCTATAGTGTATGTATTTTAAATTAATGCAATGATATAATCTTAACTAATATGCAACGATAGAATAACTATATTACATGCACATGAGACTCAAATGCAAACTGTACAGTATATCTACCAATATTCATAATTGGATTGACTTCATGTCAATACGTGGACTTTAAGTCCATGAGCTCAATCTTAACCATAGATTGTACGTCAACAATCAAAATGGATTTTTATATAAGATCCCTATTAGGGTCGAATGCACGCAACTATTATTCGGTTCCACGAATTAATATATCGATATAATCTCTTATCATCGGTACTGATTATTGATATCTGAATCTGAATCTATGTGGTACCAATCTTTTTATGTAGGCCATCTATTATCATCAGATATCTATGCCACTTCGGGACATTCAATTTATTACTCTTTACGAGTACCAACTGCACATGCTTGCCATTTTCTTATAACAAATGAACCGATTATGACCCTCACACTATATCGTGTGTGATTATTGAAAATTTGGCAAGAATCTCAATGTTCATTACATCTACTATCCATGACTGATCTATAGCTCGCTACACCACAAGGAGGGTGAATCTGTCTATCGTGAAATCATAAATTTCAATGTATAACATATTTAATAAGATAAGTAATCAAGCTGATATATCATCATATACATCATTATAACACAATGATCAAATCATTATTCATATTTCATGAACCTCTAATTGATGTATTTCATATTCAAAACAAGTCTCTGAACTTCTGGTTCAGTCGGGATCAACATTACTTGTTTGTTTTTACCAGCTTATCCTTATCAATCTCCCCCTAAGATGGTAAAAACTATCATTACCTGATAGATTTAAAGGGCAATATCCACCTTAAAATTCGTCTCATATTTCATAAATTTTATCAGCTGATTCACTTCAGTAAAATAATATATTTGGGAGCTCAACTTAACGCAGTTGGTTTTTCACGTGCTGAATTAAAATTGCCCATTCAGGAGATCATCTTGTTCACATAATGATCAAATTGTGAACTCTGATTACATAGGCTACTCGTAAAATTCTCTGTGACTATAGGTCACATAATTAAAACCTTAAAGGTCAATCGGATATGGACATTCATCTCCATTATCCAACTACGAGTAGTATTTTGATCTCCAATATTTCACATACTCAATCTCAGTGTATTGTCTTGCCTTAAATATAATTTTAATGGTACACTAGAGAGTTTGATCAGCACGCCATTAAATTCTTTCAAGATAAACGTCGGGTTTATCGAAACGGGTGTAAGGAGAACCCGGATGGCCTCAATTTGTCACATTTTTAATATTTTCGTGTCAATTTTACTGATTGACCGATTCTCATCCTGCTAAACTTCTGTTTAGCTACATTCAATCATATGTGCACACTAATTTTATTTAGTCATATGGTCATAGCAAATGATATTGACATGACACAATTGGTGTCTAATACAATAGGCAAAACTCGTCAATATTCCTTCCCGGAATATGACTATATATATTACTCTTAGAGTAATTTAATTCCATGTGATAATAATAACTGTAAATTGATCATTAATCAACTGATCATTTATTTCACCATATAAATACATGGTCGCATTATCACATTGCCTTCACAAGATATTGTGATCTTTACTATACTGTTTCCGGTAATTAAAATATTTGAGTTTTTAAATAAACACATAATTAAAATATTCACCTTCTTGCACTTATTCAGTGTTAGTGACATAATTTTCATCACTTAATCAATATTTTATTCGATGTCATATTCGTTTCACGAAATATTGGTCGTTAATCGAATATTTTGTTCATGTCATATCCATTACCAGGAAAAATGACTATTAATCACCTATACGAGACTCACGATTTTAATATCGCATTAATTTGCTCTACCATGACACGCGGATACGAGACATCACGCATAATTTCTTTAAGCCATTTTCAAAATAATGTGTCTTTACGACTACATAATTTGTATAAAAATAAAATATACAAGTATTACATCATGAAAATATGATAATACCATTCGCTTCAGGAAATGGTTTATCTTATTTTGATACGAATATCAACTGTTAAGAAGTATCTCATACTTTGCAAACATTCGTGAATAAACAACAAGTTTATTCTTAATTTAATTTGATACTTATATCACACTTTGCAAACATCCGTGAATAAACATTAAGTTTATTCTTAATTTTGATACTTAAAATAATATTCGCTACACGCAAAACGAAAATTTGTAAGACACCGTGAATTTCACGTCAATGTTTCAATATTGGTCAACAATTCAACACTATGATTTCTCGTCATAGGTTCAGTATATGTAAGCACTATGAATTTCAGGTCATAGTGTCCGTGTCAAAATTCCAACTCGTATATAAATTTTCTTCCTCTCATATCGAATTTCGCGTATATGAGGGTCACCTGATTTTTCTGCCGAATCAGGCTCAATTAAGGCCGCATTATCATTAGGCTCAATTAAGGCCACAACATTTGGCTTATTTTTCTGCCATGTTCTCGACATCTGCTTCTGATAGAGTCTTTATCGAATGTCACATTCACTTCAGGGAATGGACTCATCCAATTGAAAGAGATTCCTCGTCTTTCACTATTAATTATATTATATTATTCTGTTCAACTTCGGATGAACATTAAATTAATTCAGAGGATTTCTCATGACCTCTCTTCACGATATCTTGTCTTCAGGACAATAATAAGTGGTATTAATAAGTGACATTAAATACAGTACAATTGTACTTTTTCTCCCACATAATTTTTATATCAATTTGAGATTGATATGAAAATAGTACAATTTCATGTACTTTACTCACACGAAGTATAATTATTTTTTTCAACTTCAACTGTACTACTCACACGGAGTATATTTTTCACAGTACGATGCCCTTGAGGCTACTTTATTTCCGCGATATCGTATTTTCTGGGACAGCTATATTAGCATATTTATCACCCAAAATAATCGTGTATACTTCAGGTATACAATATCTTATGGAACTTTTGTCCAAGATATTTGTCATCATACGGGATAACATTATTTCACCGCTCATAATTAAAAATTAAATAACTTTGGAACTTCGGGTCCAAAATTATATGAGCTTTCATCATATGGATTTTTTTTAACATTGAAAGTGATCCATAGATATATGCAGTCTACGTGACTGAATTAAATAATTAAACACCTTTTATAAAAAGGTTAAAGGATAGAAAACCGTATCCTCGTATGAATTCCTCGTATATTGAATTATTATCTCCAAAATAGATACATTCATATACACGGTCTATAAAACCGATTTATAATACATCTTCTATTAAAAGAAGAAAATTTATAACTCCGACATCTTGTCATATTTCCCTCTTATATTCTATAAAGATCATAAGTATCAATAATTTGTCAAAAAAATATATTGAGAACAATAAAAGAATATATTGATTGAAATACTAGCTAATAAAAGGGTTATATATTTAGAAAATAGGTGAATAATTAGAGAGAACGGAAAGAAAAGAAAAAAAAATAGTGATTGTGTTGAAAGATTAGGTAATCAAAATAACCAAACAGTCAAACCAAACCAATAATATGCCGTTGCGGCAAAAAATATGGCATTAGGAATGATGATCGTGAATATGGTGATGGAGGCATGATCCGTTATAGCACTATTTCATGCGCGAATTGCATATTTGCATTGTATCCGTGAATAAAATATATAAAAACAAAATTTACCCTAAATGAAAAATACTTGTAATTAAATTAGTGTTATTACCTACAGATGTTGATGAATCACCGCACTAAATAAGTCGGCTATCATATAATTAACAAACAGGAACTACAAAGTCGATTATCATATGAAATTATGATACCTTACTCATAAATAAAATAATAAAATTATGGTTAGAGATTCGTGCTGATAACGTGTTGTGAAAGAAGGAGAGAAGAAGGAGAGAAGAGAAACTAGAGAGATAAGAGAATGAGAGAAATCAGAGGTAGTTTATTCATCCCATCAAGGGGTATATATAGTACATGCTACATCCTAGGGTTACATAGTAATGGACTATAAGGCCCGATGGACATCCACATATTATTTCATAACAATCTAATGTTTTTTTAAGCTACAATATTCTAACTTAAACGGCCACACACCTGGCCACAAGCTATCTACTCCGTAAATCGTAATCCATATTTTTAATAAAATTATTTGTTAAAATTAACAATTTGATTGATTGAAATTTTTTGTGGATCGATATATAGTTGGGCTTTCTTGCGGCGGACATATTAGTCATAACGTTAAAACAGGTCAAATATACACAAATAGGAAGAAAATACAATAAAAATGGATTTTCTACCTGATATCCCGTATTTTTAGTTTTTCTATATGATACCCTACACTTTTATAATCATATACATGGTACTACCCCTCACTTTTAGTGTATTGTTATCTCCTTCTACCTTAATGACGTTTTCCATCTTTTTTTACTTTTTTTTTCCGCTTAGTTGGGTTTCTTATAGTCCCTCCGTTTCATTCATTTGTTTGTCTTTGATTAAAATATTTCTCACAATGAATATAAAAGACAAACAAATGAATCGAACGAAGATAGTACAAGAAAGGGGAAGTTTGAAGGAAATAAGATTGACATAAACGAACAATTAAGAATAGTTAAAGCAACACAACTAACGGAAAAAAAAAATTAAAAAAAAGGCGGAAAACGTCATTAAGGGCAGAAAAGCATAATACACACTAAAAGTAGGGGTGAGCAAAACCGGATATCCGATCCGGTTTTGCAAACCGTATCGGATATCCGGTTTTAAAAACTTAAAATTTTGCGATCCGTATACGATCCGGTTTTCGGATATCCGGTATCCGATTTTATATTTTTTTTCAATTTTTCTTTTTTTTTAAAACAATTTTTCATTTTTAATTAAGACTAGTTAATTGTTTTTAAGCAACGTTACGTTTTATATAAATTAATATAACAAAAATACATTAAAAAAAAATGATATATATAACTTGCGGTACCATTGTTCCAAAAAAATATGACGTTTCATTACCTAAAATCATAAATTCACTAATAGTTTTGTTTTTTACCTATGAGAATAATTGGTAAGTTTTGAATTCTTTATTGTATAATGCATATTAGGATTATATTTTTCATATTTTTTATTGTTTTTAAAAAACCGGATCGAAAACCGGATATCCGGTTTCAATTTTCCCCGATACGTATCCGCTACGGTTTTAAGGAAAAACGTATCGTATATACGGTTATTCGTATCGGATATCCGAAAATTCGTATAATTGAAAGCGTATACCGTATCGTATACGTATAATAAAACCGTATCGCATATTTTTGCTCACCCCTAACTAAAAGTGAGAGACACCATGTGTGATTATAAATGTATAGCGTACCATATAGAAAATCTAAAAATACGGGGATATCGTATAGAAAATCCCAAAAAAAGTACACTAGGCGCAAAAAAATTACACTAGGCACGTGAGTTTGTTTTATCCCATATATTTGACACATCACCAACTTAAAACGAAAATTTCCATCATTTGCTATCCATATATAAAGACAATATTACTCGTAACATAAAATATACTCCGGTTAAGGGGATCCAAAGTAGATTATTGAATATCTACCTTGTACTCCGTACGAGTGTTTTTTTTTTTTTTTTGTTTTTTTTCACATTTGTACTCGTATATTTGTAAGCAAGTGCCGAAGCAGGAAGACAAACGATTGCGCCTAGCTCTAATAATCTAACGAAGAAGAAGAAGAAGAAGAAGAAGTCCGTTGTCCGCAGTGGAATAGAGAAGAGAAAAGAAAAGAAAGAAGAAGTGAGGATTTGCAGGAATTAGGATGAAGAAATTAGCAAGAAAATGGAATCAAAGCCAAGATGAGGATTTATCACTCCCAACCGTCGACGACTCCCGCCCCATCGACACTCAAGGTTTCCTTTTACTTGGATTTCTCTTGTATTCTCTATTATTGATTTTGATTTTGATTGTATTGCGATTCTCCAGAACAAGAAGAGTTGGTTCGATCCCTTGAGAAATTGCATGCCCATCACAGTCGTTTATGGAGGGTAATTAATTTTACTACTTCCCCCCTTCTGCTTTTCCTCCTTCACTCAATGAATCTGGAATTTGGGACGCTGTTTCTTTCTTTCTTCTTCTTCTTCTTCTTCTTCTTCTTCTTCTTCTTCTTCTTCTTCTTCTTCTTCTTCTGCAGACTGTTTTCGCGGGGTTGATATCGTCTTACATTCTATTTCTCATCTTTTCCATTTACCATCAGACAGCTCATCCCTGGGACTTGGTAAACTCACTCTCCTCCTTTCCTTTTTTTTCAATTCTATAATAGCATATCAAGTCTAGTCTAGTCTAGTCTAGTCTCATTTACTCTCGCACGCTTTAACTATCCTTCCTCCCTTTCCTATTTTGGTTGTGCAAATCAACCTTGCACAATACTGCTTCATGCTTGCATTTTGTACCCACTCAAGTTATTGCCTTCAAAGAGGCAACGTGGATTGATTCACTAGAGATTAGGCCTTAAGCCTTAACTAATAGTGGGAGGGTGTATTTTATTTTATTTTAAAAAAAAAAAAAATCAAGTTTAGAGGCAAAGAAATTAATGAAATGGGGCTCGCTTAAATCTAGCGGAAATGGTCGTAGAGTGGTCACTTTTGATGAGAATGTTACACCAGGATTCAAGTTTTTTCGTTATCTTAGGATTTATTCTCCAAAAGGATGGAGAATTGGACGATGATATGACCCATGAGATTAAGGCAGGAGGGTTGATATGGAAGAGCCCAACATGTAATCGAGGCGTACCTCAAAGATTAAAGGGCAAATTTTACGGAATACCAATTAGGATGTCGGACTGTAAAGAGTCCAAGGATAATCGTCTTACCGGTAAAGCATAGTCGTGTGCAAAAGATGAATATGGCATAAATGATCGTAAGTAACTCAATGAAAAAGTACATTAAGATGGTATGCTAAGGGCCTGTTTTAGGTGTGCTAAGATGGATGTGTGCCCTTATAAGAAAAGATTGACTTAGAAATGATATGAGCAGGGAAAAAGTGCGAGGATAAGATGATGGAGCATCGGTTAAGATAATTTGGGCATGTGAGACAGAGGTCAGGGGATGCAGTGTTAGAGAGGCTTCAAGAATGGAGAGCGCATAGGTTGGAGAGGATAGAGGAAGACCTAAACACATAGATATAGATAAGACTGGTTGAGATTGATATGCGGTTTATTGAGATTGGAGAAACTATGACGTTGGATAGGTCGATGTAGAGGCCTGGCCGGGACAAAAATTATGGTGCTTGATGATATTTAAGGACCATCGCTTATCTTTTTATTTATTTATATTATATTATATTTTTGTTAGTATTCTTACTACTACGGAGTATTTTTTTTCTTTACTAAACTTTTCTTTTTTCACTTGGAACTTCAACTCTTTAAAAAAATTATAACGCTTTTTTTAACTTTATTTTGACCTTGAAACTACGTGTATTTTTTTATTATGTACGAGCATTTTATTGTAAGTCTCTCAACCATTCATCGACTAGTACCCATGCTAGTATATAAACATAGGCAAAACCCACGGGTCGGGTTTTATATAATAATAGCAAAAAATAAAAATAAATTAGTGCCTGAGCAAAGTCGTTTGAGTCATTTGACGGCTATGTTACAAAACCGCCATTTTCTTTTCTAAAGGAAAGCTATGTATGGAATAGAGTAAAGTTGTTGAATCACTCAGTGATTTAATATATTTCTATTTATTTACAAATCATCAAGGTCGCTGATGACGCTGAACCCTTCAGCGACTTTCCTAGATTCCTGTAGTGACTTAAACTGAAGCTAAAGAAGCAAACCAAGCCTACATGGACCCATTTCTAATAATAAGGTTTAAGCTAACCCCATTTCATTAATTTGTTTGCCTTTAAACATCATTTAAACAAATCAGGAGGAACAGTTGGGTTTATTCTATCACATCCATACAGAACTAATGAATCGCCAACTGCATGAAAAATTGATCGCAAAACTGTTATACTACTACCTAATGTTGGATGAAAATCTTGTTGGAAGTTTGCCAATGCTGACAATTGAATTAGTTGTTGGGTAGTACTCCAGTAATAGCAGCATATAGTGTTCTTACGGATCGGGTTTAGCTTAATTAATTCGCAAAACTAGATTGCCTTCAGTAGTTAACTGTGCTGATGTACCGAACCATTTCTTAAATTGTTCTACTTTACACTTGATGGACAGCGTTACCATGCGTATTTCATGGAGGAAATCGATTCATGGCTACTCATACTCTCAGGTTCTATTCCTACATGATCTTTCGTTTCCAAACGTGGCAGTTGCCATATTATTAACCACTCATAGATGCATTATGTCAATTAACAATGGTTTTTCCTGACATTTGACTTAGTATTGGCACTTCCTATACGTTACACCCAAGATCCGGCAGTGTATTTTTCCCACATCCGCAGTGCTGTACTGTGTTAGAGCTGCCAAAAGTTAATTACATTTGCATGTTTTCCCCCTACTTCAATGCTGACGTATTGATGCACACCTTTGGTCCATAAGAGGGCTGGTCATGTCAACCTTATGCCATTTCTCGTCTCGTTTAACACATTGCACTATTATCAACCAATATTCTCACCCAATATCTGCCCTCTTCAAAGTAGTTGCCTGTTTTTTGACATTTAGCTAGTGTTCCTCACAGGGTCTATAAGTTAAATCTATGTAGGGCAAGGCCATGGTGTTAAATCTTGGTTTTGAACTTAATTTTGGAATTGGTTCCCGAACCTTAAATCCTTGATTACTCGATCACAGTGTGGTGTCATGGCCAATATTCTACTGCTTTCTTCATTTTTTACATCTCAAGTGTTGTGAAAATCATGGATGTAGCTAACATAGCACATGACAGATTGGTTAGCTGTTCTAGCATGCTCAACGGCCATTCTGGGATTGGTTCAGAGTTCAGCACGTCATCGGCAGTTGATTTGGTACTCTTTCGCTGGTGGGGTTGTACTTGCCACCTTCTGGCTGTACTACATGCTTAGGTATTGAACATGATAGTAGCTCTGTAGCTGTTAGTAGACGTCCTCTGAAATCTGAACTTTGAACTAGTTACGTACATGTTTTTAATGGTGTGTGATAATTGATATCTCATTGTTCTTTTTTTATGTAGATTGCCAAAGTTCCGGTGGGATGTTATATGGCTTCCATTTGGTCCTATAAGGTACCAAAAAAAAAAATTTGTTTGTTTCTCACTCCTATTATTTACTCTTGATATGCTAAGAAAGTAAGAATGTATATCCAAATGTTGAATTGTTGCCTGCTGCAGTGCCGCAGGACTATGTCTTTATGTGGATCATCTACTAAATGAATCTTCATCAGAAGTCCGAAAGCTTAGGAGCTACATGTACGCCTATAAGGCTATGTGATTGCACTACATGTCATTCTCTATGACTAGAGCTCGTATCTGTCTTCAAAGGTTGCAGCTTTTGAGAGACGGCGAAACCTTTTGACGGGATTTTTGCGTGAAAGCTATTCTGGTTACGAAGCCATATGTGATGCAAATATGGTGAGCATGCAAAACATTTGTGGTTACATATCTCGAGAGTCGTGAGCATCATCAAGCCTTTTTTTCTCCGCCATCTCTCCGTCGTTTTGCAACGAGGCGATTGTACTGCCAACATTAATTGATTTCAAGTGTTTTTGCTTTAACAATGTTGATTTTGATGTAGGAAACCATCCGGGCTAAACCAGTTCAAGTAACTCCCTTTGTTTTTGCACTCGTGTGTTGTGTATATCCGAAACAGTTTATCCAAGTTCACACTAGAGGAATGCCATTTTGTGTGTAATTTCTTACGGAGTACGAGTACTAATTTACAATGCCAATTTGCCATGATATCTTCAAGTTCCAGTAATTAGATAATTAGATGCTGCTGATAATCAACACCATCACACCCACAGGCCTGCAACTCAAGCTCAGTTCTGTCTCATTCAGCGATGGCTATAACTTTGGTATGGTCTTCACCAACTTATAATCATTCTTAGGAATCTTAGGCACCCTAGCTCAACCATTGCTATTCTGGGCTATCCCTAGAAATCTTAGGCACTTGTTAATTTTGACTGTATCAGTATGTCTTAATTGAATGTCAAGACAATACTATAATAAAACTAGGTATGTCGTCAATAGTAGTGTAACAGCAAAAAGGGCAGTAACAAAAAGGCAGCAGCAAAATATGCAAGCCATGCGCTTCTGAGAATGATACTCCGTAATAATGAGATTAAATCAAGGAGAAAACAAGACATAGTTCCGAATATTAAGTAACTTGATATCCAAAAACATAAAGGGAAGACTCAACTATCTAAACAGTGAGCACTCTGAGAAGTCATTCATCATCATCAATGACCTTGGTGCCCAAACCCTTCAAACCTTCTGCTGGAATCTCGGTGACAGTAACAAGAGAGTAAAGTTCCTCCTTGGCATCTTCATCATCGTTCCTCTTGCGTGCAATACGCACTCTGATTCTCCTGGGTACACTTCGGATACCTCTGCTCCATATTTGCTTGTTCAGCTTCACATCCACTCTGACATCCTTGGTGCCCATTGCTTTTTCAGCAAACTTCCGGATCTCCTTGATGGCATTCGGAGCCTTCTTTTTGAATGTGCTGTATCAATGTACAGGGTACAGCTCATATTAGTCATCATGGTTAAAATGACGATAAAAGAGGTCAATTTTGACAGCAATATGAGATTCTCATCCTTGGCAATGAAGGGTTTCCCATACCCAGCACCTGATGAACTTAGAGAGCATTTAATAGCATACTTCCGGAGAAGAACTGGGTTTAGTAAGTATTTGTCCACAAGACAAGTCACAGTTATTAAGATCATAAAACACATCATAGAAACAAACATCAAGTCAAATCACAACCCAATAATTTAACCATACTGCAACTCACTAACTCTTGCTTTTAAGAATTTTCCATCATACAGCATTTTCCAGTGCCTCAGAACTCCCACAAAGGCCTTGTTTGGATATAGCTTCCCACCGCATCTTTTCTGAGATGGGAGGGATTTTGATTTGGCCTGGAGTAGGGAAAAGAATCCCTCAAAATCACTCCTCCCACTCCATTTCCGTTCAACTTACTATTAACTATCCATACCAAGGACATTAAATCCCTTCCCTCCCTTCCCCTCCAAATCTTTCCATGCAAACTAGAGGCAAATCAGGCAAAACATAGGGTAAGATAAAACATCCAACGTCTATGGCAAGGTAAGGGCTAGGATAGAAAAAATACTTATCCATACGTAGCTAAATCCACGCACATAGGATGTTCAGAAGCGGCAAAAAGTTTCAGAGTATTTTGCTTTATTCAGTTGTATCACAAGTCGCAATAGGGGACCTTGTTCATCATTGGTACCAAACTAATAAAAAAAATATAGATTACGTTCGAGTCAACCAATCAGCTATTATGCAGATTATAATACCGGCAACGAACATCAAAAAAACCCGAATAACATGAAAAACTGAGCTCAGTAAGTTTTAGTAGCTGGCAAGCTGAAGAAAAGAGGTCATCGAGAGAATAAAATGATACTCTTTTCATTTTTGCATCAATAAAAACAGTTCATCATAATACTACCCTCCTACTATTATGAATTAGGATCAACATGATATCAGAAAACAATTAGTCACAACAAAATTAATTTTGGTTTGTACATCAACTACAATTACAACAACTATAGGGATAAGCATTCCAGTCACCAAATATCAGAGAATCAAACATTGAACTCAAAACATACACAAAATATATATAGTAACAAAAAATCTTAGCACTGAAATAAACATAAACCCTGTTTTGAATAAATCAATTAAAAGCACAAATTCATCACAATGTATGAATCATAAGGTTGGTTCCGATTATGAAGCACAATGAAACCCCAAAATAAAGCCAGAAGAGTGAAAAAACATACCATCCATGGAGGCGCTTGTGAAGGTTGATGGTGTACTCCCTAGTGACAACCTCTTCCTTCCTTCCCTTGGTTTTCTCCACCATTTTTCTTCTTCACAGTATTACAATTAATCCTGCATTCACCAAGTTAGTAGATATCCAAAATTGATGGGAGAAATCGGGTAAAAGAGAAAGAGAAAGAGAAAGAGAAAGAGAGATAGGAGGAGATGGGAACCTTTCTGGAAAATGCAGCGGCGGCAGATGCGAGCGAGCAAGGCAACTACAGCTTCTGTCCTTGTGTGTATTAAAGGGTCTTTTTTTTTTTTTGTCTAAAACCCTAATTTCCGATAAATAAATTATTAATTAAAAATGAAAATAAATTATTTCACCATAAAACAGAAGTACCCGTCTTAAAATAAAGATGGAAATAAATTGTGTCAGATCGTGCCTATAATCGACCGCCGCACCTAGAGAAAATGGCAAGTGTTATGCTGTGTCGTGTCGGTTAAGGAAAAATGCAGTCTGGACATGCGCGCTTGGCATATCGCGTCATGTTTAGACGTAGCTAAGTCATCCTCACTCCACACTAGAGGTGATCATGTGGGTTCAGACCCGAATTGGCCAGGTTAGGTGTGAAAATTTTGGCCCACGGACAAGCGGGTTTGAGACGGGTTCGCGAATCAGACCTTTATATATTTTTGAAAATATTGTGTCCAAGCCCGCTAAAATTTCGGGTTGGACGGTACGGCCCATGATTAACTCTACTCCACTCTTACTTCTTTTGCATTTTAGACATGCCAACGTGTGTGGTGTGTCGTGTTTGGATGAATTGTGTCGTGCTTAGAAATGACAATGGGCTAGGACCTGCTTAGATCTGCCGATTTTAATCCTAATATCCCCCCTCCCACAAAATCACAAGTCTTCCTTTGAGTTCCAAATGCAAGACTCAAAAGTCAGATCCTACCCTAGCCACGGAGCTACTCTTTATCGTCGGTGGCTCGGTGCAATTGCTTCATATCGTCGGCATTTATTTGGAAAATAACAACTTTGCCCCCCTTTTTAAAAATTACTAATATTACAAATTATATTTGAAATACCTTTGTGTTATTAAAACTTGATAATAAACCATCTTTTTCGATTATCCTAAAACCGTCATTTGTTATATAACCAAGTTACTATCTATCTATACATATTACATCTATACGTACATATTAAAGAAAATTTTGCCAAAAAATACCCCTTATGAATAGTAACTCCCTTATGAATAGTGTTTTCGATATCATATGCTCCATATATCGTGTCCTTTATCCTTTATATTTTTTAATTTTATTTGTCAAATACATGGTCGAAACTTTAAAAAATTGGCATTGCATTTCTCAAATGTGTCTCTAGTAAGGATATCTACACAATCCAATTAATAGACGAGTTGGTCTTGGCTAAATGTTAATTAGTTCACTCGATTCCGAGATTGAACAATTCATTTGCGCAAAAAATGGACATAGATTTAGCAAAAGATATGCGAAAATTTATTTCTATAGAAATTTAAAACTTGTCTGCAACATTTAGTAAATTGAAACAAGTTTTTACTTCATATAAATCGAAACAATATCTACAGAGAAATTACCATGCGCGCAGCGCGCAGACAAACGACTGGTATATATATATATATTATTAAAAAGAAAATTTTGCCAAAAAATACCCTTATGAATAGTTTTTTTTTTCTTCTGTTTTTCATTTTGCTTATTTCCTCAACCTCAATTCATTTTCCCTCATAAATAATTTCCATATCTCAGATTCTCATATTCAATTAATCGTAGTTATATTGATACGAATACGCAGCGGAAATAAAAGAACAAAGATATATTCGACAAGCTAGACCTATAGCTTGATAAATTACGAGACCAAGCCAAGACCTATTGACTCGAGACTCAAGAAAACAACGCTAGAAAACTCGTTCAAGCGATGCAAACTGAATTGTTTACAATAATTCGAACAAACACTCGATTTTTTTTATACTTCTTCAATCATGATTACAAGCAAAACAAAAGAACTATAAATAGCCAAAGAGGAAAGACGTTACATCTAACCAGGCATCCAAAAGCCACTGAATTGAATAGTAGCAATTAAGTAGCTAATAATAATAATACTATTAATTATCGTCGTTAAATAGTGAGAGAAATATTCTAGCGAGAGAAAAAGCAAAGAAATATTCTTAATCGGATGATGGATCCCAATAACGGTCTCCCGCCGAAGACTAATCACCCTTCCACCATCGCTGGATCCCAATACCGATCCAATCGAACCAAAAAAATGCTAAGAGGAAAACTATGCACATTGATGAATTTCGCGCTACTTTATCGGGTATCGATCGTTTGAACGATACTCCATCAGGCCATGCAAGAAGGGACATTCCCCCTGCTAACCCGTCCCTCGCATTTTCGTCCTATAAAGACAAGGTGCAAGGGTTCGAGTCAAACCCGGATTCATTCGATGATTTATCTCTGGACGATTCTGAATTTGTCTCGGATGATGATGAAGAGGACAATGATAACGAGGAAGACAAATTCTGCCCTCGAATTAGCCTAACGAAAAAGGAGAAGTCAATAATACGCAAGCCATGGCGACATTAGCTAATCATAAAAATGTTCGATAAAAAGATTGGATATCTCGCTCTTATAAGAAAATTACAAGCGAAGTGGTCAATCAAGGGCAAACTTACTCTTACTGCTCTTACCAACTCTTACTATGTCGCAAGAATTTCTTCTAAACAAGATTACGAGTTCGTTCTGACCCAAGGTCCTTGGATGATAGATGATCACTACTTGACTATTAGAAAATGGATTCCGAACTTTGTACCGTCCGAGGATAGTATCAAATTCCTAACAGCTTGGGTGCGTATTCCGAGTCTCCCTGTCGAATACTTCAATGAATTGTTCCTGAGAAAAATAGGTTCGAAGATTGGGAAAGTCATTCGTATCGATAAGAATACAACATCAGCTGAACGAGGCCAATTTACTCGATTGAGCGTAGAAGTGGATATCTAGAAACCTCTACTCTCAAAATTTCACCTATATGGAAAAGTCTATTGTATCCAGTACGAGGGGCTAAAAATGATATGCTTCAAATGCGGCAAATTAGGCCATTCCACAGATACTTGTCCAAAGGAGGCTTTGAGTGAGCCTCTCATGGAACTCGAAACCAACACGACGAATCAGGAAATTTCTAATCCAATTCATAACGAGGTCCCACTAGGATTTGCTCTCCGTCCTGAAGAAAAAGAGGACTTCGGCGATTGGATGATGGTAAAAAAGCCTCCGAGATGGAAGTCCACTGTTACTTCAGGTAACCAAAGGCCGAATCTCAACGTTGAAAATACGATTTTCAATTTTGGGCAGAATTCAAATGGGGTGGGTTCGGGGTTCGATATTCTAGCTAATAATTCCGAAATCGCAGAGATTCCTAATGTCTCGGAAAATATTCCTAACACTACTTTAGGAAATACTCGTAAAAGTCACCACAATATTACCCAAACAAACACAATCAATCAAAAAATCATTGCCTTGAATAACAAAGCCAATAAACTTATTTCCCAAACTCCCCTGCTAAAAATATCTACCAAATATATCCATAAAAATAAAAACATGAACATAATTATCTCGAAAGATACTCTCAAAAACCCAACTCCGATTCTACGAGATATTACCAATATACCTGTAATCACAAAAAACTCAAACATTGAAGCAAACAACGTAATATCGCCTACTCCTGACACTGCACCCCCTGTTCCTCCCTTGCCCCTGCAATCTAATAATGAATCCGCACCCGTACTTCTCTTATCTCGACCGCCCCCTCCCTCAACCTCGGTGCTTGTCATAACACCCCCAAATAGAAGTGATACCTCCGACCCAACATCTGAAGGTGACAACTTGGCCGGAGATGCCCGCTCCTTATATGGGGGTGATGATTTCGGAAAGCCCGATCATGGATGTCAAGTTCAAACTAGCGAGAGAGAATCCCTCGAATCTAATGATGGAGCTATCGATACCATGGAATATTGATAATATTCTCAAACTAGTAAGTCGTGCTATCTATCGTCTATAAACTATATCCCTGTTTTTATGAGTACACAAATACCGAACTTGTCCCCTAACCTACCCCATATCACCTTTATGGTATGGAACGTACAAGGAACAGGAAGTAAATAAGATTAGTGCTATTAAGGAAGTCGTGGGAACCTACAAACCCACCGTTCTTGCTCTTGTGGAAACCCATATGGGGGCGATCATGCTGTTAAACTAGGTAATATTCTTGGATATAGCGAACATTCTCGAGTTAATGCAGTGGGATTTAGCGGCGGAATATAGTTCTACTGGAATACTGATGTAGTTACTGTAACTCCGGTCACTGAGCACCAACAATTTCTCACAGTTGAGATAGCTAGAACAGGGGAGTTACCTTGGTTCTTTTCGGCAGTTTACACAAGCCCTGATCCATCCAATATAAGGGAACTTTGGGTCGAGTTGGAAAACTTTGCTCGGGTAAACAATTGGCCGGCCATGGGTTCTCGCAGGAGACTTTAACGAGACAAGGTCTCTAAATGAAAGACATGGAGGTGATAGCAATATGGCGAGAAGGTGCGGAAGGTTCAATAATTGGATCGAAAATTGTGATTTAATCGAATTAGCGTTTACTGGCCCTTCACATAAATGGGCCCGGGGTAACTCAGCCGAGCCGAGACAAAGTGCAAGGCTTGATAGAGCATTGTGCAACTCTGAATGGGGTACTCTATTTGAAGAAGCTATGGTCCGTCACCTTCCTGCTATATAGTCTGATCATTGCCCTTTGTTTATTTTGCTAAACGGTTTCGCGCCTTTAAATGCTATAAACCGCCCATTTCGCTTTCAAGCCTGCTGGCTAAAGCATGAAAACTTCAAGGAATTCATTGATACTAATTGGCCTTCTAACGGTGCATTCTCGACTCGACTTGAGACTCTCTCAAGTAAATTACAAGACTGGAATCAAAATGTTTTTGGTAATATTTTTAGACGAAAAAAAAACTAATGGCTAGGATAGAGGGATGTCAACGAGAGTTTTCTCTTACTCGAGTGAATTATCTTATTAAATTGGAAGCCAAGCTTCGGATAGAACTCGATGGAGTTCTTGCCCAAGAGGAACTTCTATGGTACCAAAAGTCAAGATTGGAATTCATTAAGGATGGTGACTGTAATATGTCTTACTTCCATGTGAGCACTTTGGTTAGACGATGGAGAAACCGCATTACTGCTCTTTAGAATTGTACTGGTGACTGGATCGAGGAGCCGCGAGAAGTAAAAAAAATAGTATTGACTATTTTAGAGCACTCTATACAGAAGAGGAGGATGTGGAGTTTGACCCTAAAGGTGCCCTTCCTTGGAACTTATTCCAAGAATTCAATCGTATAGATTGGGAGGGACTAACTAGACCGTTTAGTATCACAGAAATTGAACGCGTTATTAACCACATGGGATCTCTAAAAGCTCCGGGTCCGGATGACTTTCAAGCCTTATTTTATCAGAAGAATTGGGAGCTTGTCTCGACGTCCCTATGTGAAATGGTTGTCAAAGCCCTCGAAGGTAAGGGTTTACCGGAAGGACTTAATGATACATACTTAGTCCTTATTCCAAAGGTGGATATTCCTGAAACTATTTCTCAATTCCGTCCTATCAGCTTATGTAATGTCGCATATAAAATAATCAGTAAGACTCTAGCTAACTGTATAAAGAAAGTTTTGCCTCATGTTATCTCTGAAACCCGAAGTGAGTTCGTTCCGGGAAGGCAAATAACTGATAATATCGTCATATTCCAGGAGGCGATTCATTCTATGAGAAAGAAAAGGGGTAGGCTGTGATTTATGGCGATAAAGATCGATTTAGAAAAAGCATATGATCGTTTGAGATGGAGCTTTATTCAAAGAATTTTATACTACGTGGGTTTTCCAAGACTATTAATTGATGTCGCAATGGAATGTGTTACTTCACCCCGTATGCAAATATTATGGAATGGAGAACCGACGGAACAATTTAGCCCAACTAGAGGGGTTAGACAAGGAGACCCTCTATCGTCTTATCTATTTGTAATGTGTTTGGAGAAGTTACAACAGGCAATTGACTTGGAGGTCCGTAATAATAATTGGAGACCGATTGTTCTAGGCCACGATGGACCGACTATTACTAATTTATTTTTCGCCGATGATATGGTTATTTTTGGTGAAGCCACCGAAGAGCAGGCCCTTGTCATGCGACACGTACTTGATAATTTTTGTCGAGCATCTGGCGAAAAAATAAGTGATTCAAAATCGAGGGTTTTTTTCTCTAGTAATACCGAGAGCAACACCCGTATAACAGTTAGTCAGGCCCTCGGCTTCTTGGAAACGGACGATTTAGGAACCTTTCTCGGTATGCCAACTATTAACGGGAGAGTTACTCGCCATACCTTTGCTCATTTGGAAGAGAAAATACATAAAAGATTGGCGGGTTGGCCTAAAATACAAAGCGACTTTCCTTAGCAGGTAGAGAGACTTTGGTTAAGTTTACTTTATCGACTCTGGCCAATTATAGCATGCAAACAGCCAAAATTCGTATTGTATGCGATACAAATGATAGGAAGTCTAGACGATTCTTATGGGGAGGCGATGAAGACAAAAAAATCAGTCCATCTCATCAATTGTGAAACGGTCCAAAAACCAAAATCGGGTGGTGGCTTGGGTATAGTTTCGGCTAGACAAGCCAATGCGGCATTTCTCACAAAGCTAGGATGGAGAGTACTAGCAAAACCTACTAGTTTATGGTCACGCGTTCTCCGAGCAAAGTACTGCAACAATGGATGTGATATAGATATTTTTTAGACTAAGCGAAACATGTTTAATGTTTGGGCTGGAATTTCACCTCAAGTTAAAACGATCGTGAGGGGGTACTGCAACAGCCGTGGGTAATGGTAGACGAACGTTATTCTGGGATCATGCGTTGGTGGATGGAATTTGTCTATCCGACCATAATTTGCTTCCTATTCCAGAAGCTTCTCTTGGTGCTACAGTAAGCGATATGTGGTGTGAGACGAACGGTTGGAAATGAGACCTTTTTACTGATTTTTTGCCACAGTCTATTCTTCTAAAAATTGCATCTATTTCCCTTTGTCGTGACCCAGAGTTAGAGGATATGCTTTATTGGCAAGGTACAACATCTGGTAAATTTACTCTTAAATCAGCGTTAGGATATTTGAAAGAAACCGATAACTCATTAGTTCTCGAAGCTCCTATTTGGCGTATCCCGATACAACAACGAATCCGTATGTTTCTACGGCTCTCTGCTCATGATCGTTTGATGGTGAATATAAATCGGGTTAGGAGGAATATGGGAGACAACCCTCTTTGTCCACGCTGTAACGATAAAGACGAGACCACCGAGCATCTACTTCGTTCTTGCCCCTCCTCGCAGCAAATTTGGGAGCTAATAGGTATTGAATATTGATCCTTCTAATAACTCATTTTATAACTCCCCGTATTCCGAGTGGCTAGCTAAAAATGTTAGTAATGAAGTGGAATCTTCTATAGCGTACTGGCCTATTTACTACGCTGTAACGTGTTGGTGGATTTGGAAATGGCGAAATAATATTGTTTTTGGGCGAGACAATGGGAATCCGACACACCCACGATAATTTCTCTATCAACAATTTGAAACAGCGAAAAAGGCCTCCGACAATTTTGATATCTTTATTCCATAGATGAAGCATTCGAATGTGGAGATATTTGTCCGTTGGGCTCCTCCACCGCATGGTTGGATACAATTAAATACCGGCGGAGCCTCAAAAGGAAATACAGGCCCGGCTGGAGGAGGTGGCATTTTCCGTGACGAAACTGGTAATTTCATCACGGCGTACTATTTTTCATGTGGTATCTGCTCGTCTATGAAGGCCGAGCTCCTTGCGTTGCTAGCTGGGTTAGAAAGAGCTAATTCACTTCATTTCACGAAGCTAATAGTTAATATGGATAATTCTCCATGTGAAACTTATAAATGAAGACCAACTAGTGAGCAATAGCCTGAAGTTTATAGTCAAACGCTGTCAAGACTTGATCCGAGGCAACCAATGGACAATCAAATTAGAACATGTCTATCGAGAAGCGGCTGATTTATTAGCTAATCGAGGAATTACTTCAAGCACTGTACCGACGCATTTAGAGACTTCTTTTAATGATCTGCGTTCCATCCTTCGGGAGGACATATTTGGGGTTGCTTTCCCCCATGTAATAGCGATGTATACACCCACATTTGGCTGCCAGATGTCTATAGCGGTTTCCGACACACACCCGATGATGATCGGACGCAAACGTGCTTGAACATACTCGAATATGGGCTCAAAATCGTTAGTATTTGGCTTGGGCTTTTTACGAAGTACAAATCTCACAAAATTGACCTCAAATCCAGGCCCAGTGGGTCATTTCCAATCAAATAAGACTAATTTAGGTCAAAACCGACACCAAGGGCAAAACCGTCTTTTAGCGACCGAGTCAAACCCCGGTCAAAGACATTTCCGAGCCACAAAAATCAGTCACGCAGCTTTAGGAAATCTGACTCGAAGTCAAAGACTACACAAAAACCAGCTACAAAGAGGATTAAACAACTCGTTAGAGATAAAACTCTATCTCTAAAAAGAGTCCTCCCACCCGTCTAGACCCACTCGATCGAGTGGACCGGCCCACTCGGTCGAGCAGGCTCGTATAACCCGCAGGAACCGGTATCAGAATGGACACTCGATCGAGTGTCATGCACCACTCAATCGAGTGACCTCTTTTCTATCCGGAAACCGGAATCTATTCCTATCCAAACCGGGTGTTTCCTCCCATCTACAACCGGTTTCCTATCCAAAGTGGGTGTTTCTTCTCATCCAAAACCGATACCTTTCCTAGCCAAAGCCGGGTACCCTCTCCTATAAATACACCCCTTTGCAACCTTCAATTTACAACATATACAACACACATATACGATTCAACACACAATTCACAACAATTCATCCCCGAAATTTCAGCAACTTTTAGCAAACCCGAGATCAAAACTCGTCAAAGACCCGAGATCAAAACTCGTCAAAGACCCGAGAGCAAAACTCGCCAAATCTCTTCCCAATTATAAACCACCATAACTCTTCCTATATCATCTCGACGCTCCCGTGCCTAAGCCACAACTAAACGAGCCCCGTTCCGAGAATATAAAGCATGTAGGTTGAGGGTGCAAATTCAATCCCAACTTCTCCCTTTTCTTCTCCTCTCTCTCTCTCTCTCTCTCTCTCTCTCTCTCTCTCTCTTTCTCGTTTTTTCCGTTTCGTCCGTCCGTCTTTATCAAGTCGTCATTGCGTTTTTTTATTTCTTTTCGTTTTCCTCGTTTCTAATATCGATATTATCACTACTATCATATAATTTACATAAAAATTTTATTCTTAGGATGCGACAGCGACTCTATAGACAAATATTGTGTCTAAAAGAATTAGTCAATAAATCGAACTAGCACGAACTCGTTGATGCTGAGACGATCGTCACATAATTACGACGTTACAACGCGGAGAGAATTATTTCATCTTAGTTCGATTTCAAACAACTTACAACGTCTTTCCTAGAACTCAGTTTAAATATTAGATATTGATTCCATAATCAAGTATCGAATACGACGAGTATTGAAAATTTAAGTCTGAGTATAAATCGTATCATATTTTTACGCGACTTAGCAAAATTATCGATTTTTCAAAAGCAATTTCGAAATCAATTTTAAAACGAACCATTGTTCATACAGGGGGCACTCGACCGAGTGCCTAGCCCACTCGATCGAGTAGCACCCCAAAATCCGAGGCAGAAGGTTTTTCTGAGGACCACTCGATCGAGTCCCTCCATGACTCGATCGAGTGACACCTCAAAATTTGGGTTGAAATTTTTTTCGAGGACCACTCGATCGAATCCCTCAATGACTCGATGGAGTGGCCTTTGTCACACCAAAGTCGTGAGCCTTCAACATATTTCGAGCCTCGATCAAACTACTTTTAACGACTTCGGTCATCACGTGTCAAGTCTATCACGTGATTCATCTTTTCAGAACCGTACATCGTATTATATTTACATCGTTTATTCAGTTTATAATCCGTTATTACCGTTACTAACTCGTTTGTTATTGTCTTTATGTTTTATTTTCGTTGTTTGTTTTATTATACTAAAACGAACCTCGCATGCTAAATACAACTTCGACATAATTCAAAGATGCATTAAACGACGTAGATCAAACATAATTCACATATTTAGTCGAAAATACTGTTTGCATAACATTTCAGTCGAATTACTAACGCGCGTATTGAAACATCGAACGATATCTTAGTAGAGGTCGCTATGTACGGGCGGGGTTGGGTGTTCTTTGTGAACTTCCCAACACGTACCCTCACCCATTACTCAGAACCATGGTTTCCGGATGTCCAAAACCATTGGCACACGAGAGTCATTCAATACACGGTAACCGATAATGTTGGTATCGGTATCGCAATGCAAAGGGACGAACCCCATAAACTCTGAGATCCGAATGGGCCGTACTTTGTGCACGGCCCACCAAGATATAGAGTGGGTTCGAATGGGTCCAAACTCCCACAAAGTTCGGTGGCGACTCCAATTTCGATTTAAATTTCAACCCGAGATCCATCTCACATGAGATTCATTTGCCTCCCCAAACCCGCGCGTGGTCGCGTCGGGGTGGACCTATGTCATGTCCACAAGCGACTAGTTAATTTTTTTGGCGCTTTTCCCCTCATTCGCACCAAAAGATAAAATAATAATACTACAAAATAAATTGCAATAAAAACTATTTAACTAATAAGGTATTAATTCTCCAACCCTTTTATTAACTAAAATAATAAAATTGTAGATGGTAAATTGTAAACGTGTAACATTTTATTTGTCGACGGTCCGTGGTCGGGATCCTTCGAAATAAGGTCTTTGGTGACAGTATCATATCGTATCATCCCCTCCTCCTTTAAAAAGGAATTGACCACAATTCCTGTAACTTTAATCCGCCGGGATCAAACACGAACCAGTCCCACAAAATGACACGGATAACGAGTTTTAGTAACCAACTTGAGCATACACTTGAATCACCTTTGATGTTAATACCCAACTCCTTCCCTCCCTTTAATTCTTCACGAGTCTCGTTGTTCAACAAGAAGCTCGAACCCGACAAAAGTTTCATAACTACTGCAAAATCGACCCAAAAACAAATGATTTGGCTTTGGGATTCGCAATTAACAACCACCCTCTCATCCCCATAATCGTCATAAGACGGAGGTAACGACAAATCAAAATTCAAACTTTCCTCGTAAGCATTTTCCAACAAGAAAATATCCGACATTTTTTGTTTCTTTTTTTTTTTCGGCCGTGAACAGTGCACGTGTGAACAACTTTTTTTTTTTTTGGAAAAAAAAAAACCGAACTTCAATAAGAACCACAAGACAATCAAAACCGACTAATCCTCGACCTACCTCGCTCGAGGTTAATCTTTGATTGCAACCGGAGATTCAACCTATAACTTGGTCTTGCCTCGCCTTAGGACCGTCTCAATTTTAAGAAATATCAAGATCCGAAGCTCTGATACCACTTATGATACGAATACGCAGCGGTAATAAAAGAACAAAGATATATTCGACAAGCTAGACCTATAGCTTGACAAATTACGAGACCAAGTCAAGACATATTGACTCGAGACTCAAGAAAACAACGCTAAAAATCTCGTTCAAGCAATGCAAACTGAATTGTTTACAACAGTTCGAACAAACACTCGTTTTTTTTATACTTCTTCAATCATGATTACAAGTAAAACAAAAGACTATAAATAGCCAAAGAGGAAAGACGTTACATCTAACTAGGCATCCAAAAGTCACTGAATTCAATAGTAGCAATTAAGTAGCTAATAATAATACTACTAAATAAATTGCAATAAAAACTATTTAACTAATAAAGTATTAACTAGTCGCCATGCCCGTGCACCGCACGGGATTACTAATTTACTTGTCTAACTTCCATGGGCTTGTCACGGTGCGTGCTTGTAGAGGGTGTCGTAATTGTGAATATGGCAGATGTTGCGAAGATCGAATCATCAAAGCTACTAAAAGACGCATGACAAGTAAATATAAAGAACGAAAGAAGTTGACATGATCCAGTCTAAGGAAGAAACAGACTTTAAAAAATTCGTATACTATAAAATAATTGCAATATGTAATCTGCATAAACTATGCCCTTGTTCTTCTGTGTTTTTCTCTGTCGGGGTCTATTTTGTCTTTTCAACTTTTGGCCTCTTTTTCTCTATTGTTTCCTTTGCTACGGATGCTTCTTTCGCCGTCACTTCGAAGCTATAAGTCATTTTTGGTGTGGAAATTCTGTTACTAAAATATAAGTGAAAAGTTGCTTCTAGTTGGTGTACGTAATAATAATTAACTTACTCCTTGTCTATCTTTCTCTTCTCATTTTTAGCTGAGGTGTTCACCGGGACTTTGTTGTAGGCTAACTTTCTAAGTTGTCTTGTTGTGGTTGCTTCTGCGAAAACATTGGAGTTGTTTGGTATATGGTCTCGTGTATAAAAAGATGCTGGTGTTTTTGGGTAAGAATTGTTGTTGTTACCTCTGTTTTTTTGTCCCCCCCCTTTCCACTGTGGTTGGAGTTGGAGGGTCCTTTGGCGTCGGCAATACCTTTTGACACTTTAGTTCCCGTTCGGAGTTGTATTTGGTAATCCCAATCTTGAGTTTCATGGTGTATTCTCTCCTGACACATTGTTGGAGTATGTCAAACACTTTCTCCTTTCCCCCGTCCCGTTTTTCGCTCTCTTGTTAGGACGAAACGGTTATAATTTGTTCGAGTAGTTGGTGTGTTATTTGTTGTGCGTACCTTTTCATATTGGGTTAGTAATGCTTCGATTGGTCTCCCGAATATCTTCTCAGCTTCTCTCCCAAAAATAATCAAAGATGTGTATGCTGTTTCGTCAGCTATTGTAGTGATTAATCTGTACCTGTGTTGTAGGTATTAACATATTTGTGATATTGTCTAGGAGCAGTAGATAGGTTTAACATACCGTATGGTGAGTTATATTTTTTTTGTGTTTTTTCTTACCTTTGTTTGGGGTAGGGTATTGGTTCGTTACATTGTTGACACTTTCCGTCCTCGTCGATTCCGGCGGGGCATGATGTGCAAGACTGATACCGCCAGTCAACATCTGTTCTTACTTCTGTTATCGTTCTGTGGCATTTGTATACCTCATTATGTTCCAATTGTTTCATTTAATCGTAAATGTTCAATGGTATATCATATCAGTAGGTATGCGATGTCTGTCGACATTACCTGATCGTCGACATCTGCTTGTAGAAGCTCTGCAGTGGTTGAAGTGACCATATCTTCTGCGACCTCAGCATCGAGGAATCTTAATTGAACGGGTTCCTGGTCCTTGTAGGGTGGTATGGCAATGCAAATAATAATATGTGGCTAATCTAGTATATGTGAGATCAGGGACATGGTTCATGTGCATTTTTTTTATTGTGGGGGCAAACAGTTACCTTTGCAGTAATATTCTAATCTCTGGCAAGTCCAAGTCGAGGAAGACCTTGGTCCCATATGTGGATTGTAATTGGTAATCTCCTACATCGGTGTTGTAGTCTTTGTTAATAGGTGTGATATGTGCAGCATTATTATAGGTAAAAAGATCAGTCAAATGTGATTAGACTAACCGTAATTTAATCAAAGCAATTTAAATAATATGATTTTCAACAATAGAAAACTTAAAACCAATTAGTTTAAAATGGTTCCTATGTGACTGCAAATCAAGATTCAACGGGTACCTAATATTTACGTTAATAACATATTAACGCGTGTCCATTAGACACATGTTAGAAAAACCATTAACATAATACCTACATAATATTAAGTGACATTATAATATTTGGCTTTATTATACACTTTAACTAAGTTAATAACATAATATTAAGCCTACGTCCCCTTTTTATTGTCCTTTCGACTTTGTATAATCGTACTAAACCACGGGTTTATAAACAATCGAGACGAATGGAGAAGTACTGTTTAGTGCTAAGCCGAAATGCGTAGAAATCAGAAGTAGCAGTAGTAGTAGATGAGTAGGAGTGAGGTTGAAAGAGGAGAAAAGAGAAGTAGTACTGGTAGTACGCTGCTGTGTCAAAATATGTGCATCCACATACACATGTTACATGTTCCATGTACATTTTCCTTGGCATTGAAGTGGCGTAAGTTTATGTTGTCTTATTTTCTCATATCACACAATACGGAGTAGTGAACAACTTTTTTGAAAATCATGGTTTTGATAATCATATGTGACAGACTCGAGCATGTAAATTTACATATATTCAAAAAGATGAACGATAGAAGTTGATAAACAAAAGTTTATTACCTTCATAATTTATGACCCTTGCAGATGTGATGGCTACGACCATGTCATGTCCATTTTGTCGGCTAATTTCTTCTGTAATGTAGTCAGACGCATCACTCCATAAAGTCACGTTCACTATTTTTTCCCTGCATGTAGTCATTATATTGCGGTAAGTTAATTACTTTACACGTAGCTATATGCGTGGTGAAGGTGGTGAAGGTACCTTTCATCTTGTATTTGTATATGACGTAAATGTGTCCGACCATTTTTTGTTAGCACCTCCCTTTTCTCCTCGATCGTTTTCAGGAAGCCAACAACGTCTGAACCATGTTGTTAAAAAGAGTGAATAGGCAAATAGAGTGTTTAGATAGTAAAATTGTTGCATTTTATAGTGCATGTGTCGGTGTACGTGCCTATCAAATAATCATTTTTTTTTTGCGTTCTTCCAATTTGTCGAGTGGGAGGAATTCGAATTTGTGGAGTGGAATACTTTGAGTTTGATTCTTATCCTCCTGTGTCGATGTAAATGGGGTGTACTTGATGATGTGTGGGTTTTCTTATACTGGTTTGTACGATCTATTATTTTGCGTCACCTCATAATGTTGGAGGGTGTAAATTTTCCCCTCGTGCAGCACGCCTTCATATGAGGTCACCCACCGTTTGGGTATTGTTGCATGTATATGGTTTCCCTGGCCATAATGAGATGAAACAAAATGAAAAGGAGAGAGTTTAAATGTCCTCATTAATAATGTAGAATCTAATGTTAAGCAATCAAGTTAAGTGGAAGATGAACATGAAAAGGAGGGAGAATTAAAATGAAGATGAAAAGAAGAGAGTTATGATTGGGTGGAAGATGAAAAGGAGAGAGAGTTAAGTGGAAGATGAAAAGAAGAGAGTTATTATTTGACACATAAAAAAAATACATAATCATTTAGATGTTACATCTTTTCATCTACTTTGTTATTAATGCTCAATCAAATTTAATATTATTAATTATATTATTTATTATTAAGAACTTCATATTATACCTCTATAAGTAATATAATGGAGAAATGAGAAAAACCATTTAAGGTTATTTATTACTTAACTTAGGATTCTAAGTAATCAATGAGAAAGTAGTTTAAGGGTTTCTTCACTTTAGATTCTAAATAATAAATGAGGAAGAAGTTGAAGGGTTGTAACTAATAATAACCAACTTCCTCATTGATCATGCATTCAACTCCCTTTCTTCACTTTGGATTCTAAGTAATAAATGAAGAAGAAGTTGAAGGAAATGGTAGTTCTTATTGGCGCCATTTGTTTCCTTTGTTGTCTGTGGTTTGGCTATTTTGTTAGCAATATTGTGTCGCGTATTTTAGCTTGGGTGTTAAAAAGTGTATCGGTAGAGTAGTGTGCATATGGTATTTATATGCAGCTAGTATAGTAATGTGAGAATAAAAGTTTAGAGGAATCATTTTATTCATTACGTAATTGAATGTGTCATTATCATTGTTATTTAACTAAATATTTTGAGGAGTCTTGTCACCTAGGATTCTACATCATCAATGAGGAAGAAGTTAAAGAGCTTACATTTCAATAATAACCGACTTTGAAGTCTCATGATTGATACATAAGGACGATTATTATAACGGGCGACTATAAATAATGGATGTAATAATAACCGACGTTGATTGCTTTACCTAGGATTCTACATCATCAATGAGGAAGAAGTTGATGAGTTCCTCACCTCGGATTCTACCTAATAAATGAGAAAGAAGTTGAAAGAGATTACATTTCACCATATTAGCTAATGAATGAGAAAGAAGTTGAAAGGTTGTAGGTAATTATAACCGACTTTGATTGCTTTACTTAGGATTCTAATCATCAATGAGGAAGAAGTTGATGAGTTTCTCACCTTGGATTCTACCTAATGAATGAGAAAGAAGTTGAAAGGTCTTAACTAATAATAACTGACTTTATGTATTCAACTCCCGTCTTTTCAATTCCTACCCAATCGCATCACGCCAAGTGTCCTACCTTAGAATTGAGCATTTGTTGAATAAAGCTAGGTGGGCGGAGGTTGTTTTGGATTCGTGTCTCGATGACTACACATCTTCGGATCATGCGATTTAACTTCTCAACGGTAATAAGGTGGGAATTGATCATGCTCGTTGCAGGAAACACTTGGATGGTATAATGGGAAGGGAAGCATCCATTGATATAGGTGGTGAATTATAAGTGTTAAGCTTTCAACCATAACTCTCTTCTTTTCCACTTCCACTTCATAACTCCCTCCTTTTCCACTTCCACTTCATAACTCCCTCCATAACTCCTTCCTCCTTTTCATCTTCCACTTCATACCTTTTCATCTTCCATCCAATAGTATAGCGACACGTGGCTTGCTTTAGCTTCATACCTTTTCATCTTTCATCCAATAGTATCGCGACACGTGGCTTGCTTTAGCTTTGAGATTTGGGAAAATGGAGGATGGAGAATGCTTTGTTTTCCTTTTAATATAATATATAGTTGCTGTCCCGTTTTGTCCCGTGTCGCCTCGGTTTCTTTGTTGCCTCGGTTCCCGTGCTGCCTCTGTTGGTCTGTCCGAATTCTGCCCGGGTTCCCTTTCGGTTTCATTACAGTTTCTGACCCGTGTTGCCTGTCGGATTGTTGTTAGCTATCCCTCGTTGCCTATCTTGGTTTGATGCCCCTCGGTTTTTATGGTTACGCGAACAACAATTTGAAAACTATATTATAATTTGTGTTGCAAAACCGAAAACGTTTTAATGGCTGTTGTGTCAACCAAGTTTGCTGCCGATTTGTCGAAATTGGAACCGCTGGATGGTCTTAATTATAAAAGGTGGTCTCAAAAACTCTTAATGTTTTTCGAACAATTGGAAATCGATTATGTTTTGTTTGAAGACGAACCCGTTTTAATTGTTGCGTCCACCGCGGCCGAGGCCACACCTCCTCCCGTAGCCACAGTTAAGTCCAATGAGGAAAAAGTTAAGAAATATGATAAAGATAATAAGGCAGTTAGATATCATCTTCTTAATCATATGACCAACACGCTTTTTGATTTATTCATGGTCCATAAATCTGCTAAAACTATTTGGGAAGCTTTAGAGAAAAAATATGGGGCCGATGATGCGGGGAAAAAGAAATATGTCGTGGGTCAGTGGCTTGGGTTCCATATTGTAGATGACAAACCGATAATGGAACAAGTTCATGTTTATGAAAATCTGTGTGCTGATGTCACAAATGAGGGTATGAAACTTGACGAGGTCTTTTTAGCCAATGTTTTGTTAGAAAAGTTTCCTGCGTCATGGAGTGATTATAGGAATCATTTAAAACATAAGAAAAAAGATCTTTCACTTCAAGAGCTTATAAGTCACATGAGAACTGAGGAAGCAAATCGCTTAAAAGATAGGTCGGTCCTTTTGTCATCTGTCTCTACCAAAGCTAACCTTGTTGAAGCCGGGGGTCCATCTCATGGCAATAATAAGGGCAAGAATAAGATGGGTCAGAGTCAGGGTCAGGGCAGAGGTCAAAAAGGGAAAGGTCAAGGTGCCAAGGGAAAGAATCAAGGAAACTCCACCAAACCAGTTCCCAAGATCTTCAAGCCGAATCCAAATGTGGTGTGCTATGTGTGTGGGCAGACGGGTCATAAAGCATTCCAGTGTCCTCAAAAGAAAGCTGGTCATGCCGCTCAAGCCAACATTGCTGAATCAGATGATGATGTTATTGCTGCAGTGGTGGTAGAGGCCAATCTTGTGGCGAACGCGAGTGACTGGATTTTGGACACAGGAGCATCAAGACATCTCTGTGCCAACAAGGACCTGTTCGCTGAATTTGAAGATGTGGCTGATGGTGAGAAGGTCTACATGGGTAATTCTTCATCTGCGCTGATCACAGGAAAAGGCAAGGTCTTTCTTAAACTTACCTCTGGGAAAACTCTTGCTCTTCATAATGTTTTGTATGTCCCTACTTTGCGTAGAAACCTAGTGTCTGGTGCCTTGTTAAATAAAGTTGGTGTGAAACTTGTTTTTGAGGCTGACAAGGTAGTAATGTCTCGCAACGGGGATTTTGTGGGCAAGGGTTATCTCAGTGGGGGACTATTTATTTTGAACATTGACTCTTCTGCTATTAATAATAATTCTTCTGCTTCTGCTTATATCGCTGAGTCTATTGATGTTTGGCATGCTAGATTAGGTCACGTGAATTATGAATCGGTTAAAAAATTGAAAGCAATGTCGCTTATTCCTTCTTTAACCACCGAAGTCTTCACTAAATGTCCTAGTTGTGTAGAGGCTAAGTTTACTAAGAAGCCTAGTAAACCTGTTAAAACTAGACATACAAGTCTTCTCGAGTTAATTCACACCGACCTAGCTGACTTCAAGAGTACTATGAGTAGAGGAGGTAAATTTTATTATGTCACTTTTATTGATGATTTCTCAAGATATACTAAAGTATATTTACTTAAGAATAAAAGTGAAGCTGAAGAGATGTTTATTAAATACAAAACTGAGGTAGAAAATCAACTTGACAGAAAGATTAAAAGAGTCAGGTCTGATAGAGGTGGTGAATATAGCTCTAATTACTTAATAGATTTTTGCGAGAAAAATGGGTTAATACATGAGTCTAGCCCACCTTACCAACCTCAGTCCAATGGAGTAGCTGAACGTAAAAACAGAACTTTAAAAGAAATGATGAATGCTATGCTCTTAAATTCTGGCCTTTCTGATGATATGTGGGGGGAAGCGGTGCTTTCAGCTTGTCACATTCTTAACAGGGTACCTCATAAGAAATTAGACAAGACACCCTATGAATTTTGGAAGGGTTATGCCCCTAACTTAAGCTTTCTTAAAGTGTGGGGGTGTTTGGCTAAAGTTGGTTTACCAAGTTTTAAGAGGCCTACTATAGGATCTAAAACATATGATTGCATTTTCATTGGTTATGCTCAAAACAGTGCTGCTTATAGATTCATGTCATTGAATGATCGTTCTATTTCTGAAGCAAGAGATGCCGAATTTTTTGAGCATGTTTTCCCTTTAAAGAAAGTTGTTGATTCACCTCCTGAATTGCTTGATATGCCTATTAATCCTGTTGATAATTCTATGCATGCTAGTAGTAGTACTATTGATGATCATGCTAGTGAACCTAGAAGGAGTAAAAGGCCTAGAATTGAAAAGAATTTTGGAGATGATTTTATCACAACGTTCTTAACTGAAAATGCTAGTGATGATTGTGCTTGCTTTGAATTCGTTTCTGCTTTTTTGATAGAAGATGACCCAAAAACGTATGATGAAGCTATGAGATCCATAGATGCTATTTTTTGGGAGGAAGCTATTAAAAATGAGTTAGATTCTATTGCATTTAATCAGACCTGGGAATTGACAGATTTACCTAAGGGTAGTAAACCCATTAGTAGTAAATGGATTTTCAAAAGGAAACTGAGACCTGATGGTACAATAGAAAGGTTCAAAGCTAGACTTGTAGTGAGAGGATTTACACAAAAGAAAGATATTGATTATTTCGATACCTATTCACTTGTGACTAAGATTTCCACCATTAGAACTCTTATTGCTTTGGCTGCTATTCATGATCTTGTTGTTCATCAAATGGATGTTAAAACTGCTTTCTTGAATGGTGACCTAAAAGAAGAGATCTATATGACTCAACCCGAGGGGTTTGTGGTGAAGGGTCAAGAGAGTAAGGTGTGTAAATTGAGAAAATCGCTATATGGTCTAAAACAAGCACCTAAACAGTGGTATGAGAAATTTCACAACACTTTGATTGAGGATGGCTACATAACTAACAATTCTGATTCATGTGTGTACTCTAAGATGTTTGGATCAGACTGTGTGATTATCTGCCTATATGTTGATGACATGTTAATTATTGGTAGTAATTTATTTGTTGTAAATAAAACCAAACAATTTCTGTCGTCACGTTTTGAGATGAAAGACTTAGGAGAAGCTGATGTTATTCTTGGAGTCAAACTGATCAGAAACTCATCTGGAATATCCTTAAGTCAATCTCATTTTGTTGAGAAAGTGTTGAAGAAATTTGATAGTTTTGATGTTACACCTGCTAGAACTCCTTATGATGCTAGTGTACCTCTGTGTAAGAATCTGGGTGAGAGTGTATCCCAAAAAGAGTATGCTAAAATTATAGGAAGTGTGATGTTTCTTATGAACTGTACTCGACCTGACATTGCTTATGCGGTTAGTAGGCTAAGTCGGTATACACATAACCCTGATAATGAACATTGGAATGCCCTTCATCGTTTACTAAGATACTTGAAAGGAACAGTTAATTCATGTCTACATTTTGGTAAATTTCCTGCTGTGTTAGAGGGATTTACTGATGCGAACTGGATTAAAGGTAATGATGAAACCAATTCCACTAGTGGTTATGTGTTCACCTTGGGGGGAGGAGCTATATCGTGGAAGTCTTCAAAACAGACTTGTATAGCAACCTCCACCATGGAGTCCGAGTTCATTGCTCTTGAGCTGGCAAGTCAAGAAGCAGATTGGTTGAGAAACTTACTAGCTGACATACCAGTGTGGGGGGGACAGGTTGCACCAGTCTCCTTACACTGTGATTGTCAAGCAGCCATCGGCGTTGCTAAGAATGATGTCTACAATGGTAAGAAAAGACATATTCGGATCAGGCATGCTGTGGTAAAACAATTCCTGAAAAATGGAGTGATTGCAATAGACTTTGTGAGGTCTGAACGCAATCTTGCAGATCCTTTCACAAAAGGATTACCGAGAAGAGTAGTTCTCGACTCGTCGAGGGGAATGGGGCTAAGGTCCTTAAGTCAAGATTAGAGGATGAATCTTGATGGACTTAAAGCTTACATTCCTATGGCGATACATAATCCATAGCCAGTTTCTGGTGGTGCTTTGAGACGCACTTGATGGATTGTGTGAACAAATAAAGGTTGGACCTATGTCCTTAATGGCTTACATGAGATGTGCTGTTGAGAAGCACTAAGCCACCTATGTGAGTGTGATGGTTTCGCCACCATCTAGTGGAAAGTGTGAATTTCACTGGAGCACTCACTAGAACCAAGGTAAACGCATGGCTATGAAAGCGTTGCACTTTGAAATTGCGGAACGATTATTTTTGAAGGTATGATATGTGTTGTGAGGGTCTCAACTGAAACTCAACTAGGAATTCAAATCGAAAGATATTCACTAGTTGTAAGTAAGTTGTTGCCTCATCTCACTAAAACGTCAATTCAAGTCGTAAGACATTGAACGTTTAAGTATCCAGTCCTTCCTTACCCAGGATTTCTTTTCCCCTTTCTCTCTCCCTTCTGTGCCATCAGTGGGGGATTGTTGGTTAATGGCAAGAAGTGGTTTTGTGTTTTCCTCCTTTGTTTTGTTTATCCCACATTGGTGAGGGAAGGAACTCTTTTGTTCTTTTTAAACCTTTCCTTTCATTTGGTCTTCAAGTTGTGAGGAAGTGGGCCTTTTATGGTGAGTGTTGTGAGGGTTGGGTTTGGGCAAACACACACGCACGCGCACGCGCCCGGCTCGGGCTCGGGTTTGGGTTTGGGTAGAGCACCTGCGGTGCGGGCTGTGCCCGACTTTTACACTTTTTTGGGCCTCCGTTGTTGTGTGTGTGTGTGTCTAGGTGCAGCTGTCCAGGTTCGGTGTTTGACAGTCAACTTGACTGTTACGGGTATTTAAAGCCTTAATTAGGGGCCTTAATTTCGTGATATTTAGGGGCCTTAGGTTCGGTATTTACACTTCCTCTGTTACTCTCATAATTCTGGGTACTGTTATAATCGTTCCAAAGCACCAAGTCTCGAGTGGTCGAATCTCGGTGCTGCAGTGTTAACCTTGGGAAACTAGCGGCTTGTAGGCGATAACCACCGGAGTCGCGCCGATATAGTTTTCAAGTCAGTGGTCTCCATACCACGACACTGCCTCTCCGTTTCTGGTCCGTTTTCTGCTGTTACGGTTCTGCTTCTGTTGCCTTCGGATTTCCAACTTTCGCTCGCTGCCTTCGGATTCTGCCACCGTCCATTTCATTGTTACCTTGCTGCCTGCCACGGTTGATAAGTCCATTATTCTTCTCATCGTTTTCTGTTCTGTTTCTGTTCATTCCCCAACCCTTCTATATATATATTATTAAAAGTCAATCCAAAACAAGTTTTTTTGTGCTTCCAAACAACGCCACGTGGCAGCCTTCAACACAAGTTAATTTTTAATAATTTCATATTACTCCTGCTTAACCTTTCCATTCCCAACGGAGTTAGCAGATCATATACCCTCTAAAATCTCATAAATCCATTATTTGATGACTCTCTAAATTACCACTCAAGAGTATTACGGACCATATATAAAATACGATCACTTTAATTTATATATAACCTTCATTGTTACGAGTATAAATTTCGGGGGGACACGAGGGAAAATTATTGCGTAATGCAATCTTATCTATATAAAATGTTTAAAAGTGTAGCTTCCATTCTCCAACTCCTTTTTATCGTAATGTAGTTGCATGTATACGGTGTTTAGTGTGTGATTATTTTGGTCGATCGTTATATTTTCGTATTTAGTGCGTATGATTCTTTTTTCCTTTGATGTTGTTCATATTCATTGCTTACTTAATACAAATATTATTTACACTCCGAAGAAAATAATAATTTTTGTTGTCTATGGTTCCTCGATTATGTGTCTCTATCTCTTAGTAACTCAAAATTAATTAACTATTGGATACGTTAATTCTTTTAAATGGGTTCGAATTGTACAAAAATTCTTAAGTAACCAGACGTAGTTTCCTATTTGCTTTTTATATTTATATCTCATCGAATTGGTAGTACTCACACAATCTTAATTCTATATGTATACTCCATATATATTGGTTTTTTTTGTCCTTTATTTTCGACTAATAAATTGAAGATAAATTACTAACTCATCCAAATTATTACTCCCTCCACTTTTTGTTTAATTCTCATTTTACAATTATATGTGAGGATTAAGTTAAGGAAATGAGAAGAAAATAGAAAAATGGTGTGAGTACATCCTTTATTTTTTATTAAATCCATTGTAATGTATAATTATTTCAAAATAATTTTTATTAAAGTACTCTGAGAGGATCCCGTGCATTGCACGGGAACAAAAACTAGTTTATTAACTAAAATAATAAACTTGTAGTGTAGATGGTAAATTGTAAATGTGTAACATTTTATCTGTCGACGGTTTGTGATCGGGATCCTTCGAAATAAGGTCTTTGGTGACTGTATCATATTGTATCATATATACTTATCTGAATTTAACAACTACGGAGTAGTAATTAAAATCATATCCAATAAGTTATCTATCATGTAACACCCCGTATTTTTCAAATAGAGTTAAAATTTTAAACATTTATTTAAACCAAGTTTAACGTTTGAAAAATTATTTTCGTAAATAAAATATTTTACTTACGTTAATATAAAAACTATTTCGTTATAAAAACATGAGAATTTATTCATCGAATTATTAAAAATTTTATCTTTTGTTAAATAAATTTTTAAAACTCGAAAACATTTTTTAATATTGACCTGTCGTTTTAACATTTTCTCGTCTCATAAAAATTTAATAATTTGTCGAATTTTTAATAATCATTTCTTATAACTTTTGTCCCATAATACTGTTTACAGTCTATTTTACTTACCGTCTCACAATTTTTTTTTTTCTTAAAAAAATAAATTCTACGATTTTAATATTTCAAATTTTTAAGAAAAAAGAACATTTGTACGAGAAACAGATCGAAACTCGGAAAAATTTGATTTTCTAAATTACCTCCTACGTCCTACACTTAATACTCTACCCCTAGGCCTACTTTGCCACTACCCTAAACCTACACTTCCTATTCTTGCTACACCTTAACACCTACACTTACACTACTCACTAACCTACACTTACATTACTCCCTAATAATCCTACACGTACTATTTACGTACTACTATATATATATATATGTTGCTGTTACTACTCCTACTCCTACTCACTATCTCATTCACTACTACAACTACTACATACTATACCATACATATTACGTATCACAGTAATACTCTACATACTACACATATTATTATTACGTACTACTTCTACTTATTATACGATATACTCCGTATTATATACTATATTACTCTCTCATCCTTCTTTATAATTGGAGCATCGGGAATGAGGAGCTGTCCAGTATTTGGCGGGATCACTTTTCTGGAACTGTATTTGAGTCAAATCATTTCGACCTGAAAATATCTTTATAAGGGGGAGAAGACGACTTTTCTAATGTAAACCGTATTATTGATCTGACGACCCTTAATTCTTAATAACGTTAATAAATACTCCGTGATAGCTATTAAGGTAACCAAACTTTTCTTCTAACAACATTTCTTATATATAAGTATATTATGTTAGTAATTTAATAAATTGCTTATTTAAATATTTAGACTTATTTGTATGACTAAATTACTTATATATAAAAGAATGTTACGTGATATTTTATTTGTGTTATATATTTATTTATTACTAAATTCAACTAGACTAAATTAGCACTTGTTTAATTAATTTATTTATTTATCACCTTTACATTTCTGTTTATATGAGAAATTGAGAAAATGAATAAAAGAACTTAAATTAATAAAATGCACTTATATCTTTTGCATTGTATTTTATTTATTATTTATTTACTTCTATTTGCTATGTATGTGTATTCTATGTACTTTATATTTTGTATAATTGTAATTTTGGTCGTATTTAATTTTCTTTAGTACTTTTACATTTGTTTATATATTATAAAAATGGAGTAGATTAGTAACTTGTAAAATGTTTTATTTTAATAAAATTTTACTTATTATGTTTAATTTAGTTAAAAATTTATAAATTTCATTTTTCTAAAATAAATGGATTTATTCTATTCCAAAATTTTTACACGACATTTATAAATATTAAAAAAATAATTTTACGTCAAATTTTGTAAATCGATTAAAAATGACTTAAATTATATTTTTCATAAACTATAAATTTTAAAACAATATTTTATTATACCTAAATTTTATTTTTATATAAATCTTCATTTAAAAGATTTACTATTTTAAAGAAGTTATACGATATTTGGGATATAATGTTTTTGGGTGACACTTGAGGATTAAAGTATAACGTTGTCACACTAAAAGTAAGTATTTGAGGATTTGACTGTTTCAAACGAGTCCGACCAATTATTGAAGGTCACCAAATAATGTACTACTTGTTCACGAGCGACTTTTATATAAAGTTTACGATGCGAGTCTGGGACGAATAGCTTGTGTTGGATCCTACCGTGCGTGGTGTTTCGACTGCACTTGTAATGAAAAGCAGACTCGGAGGCTGCGGTCCGAGAGTCGACCTAGTGTTTAAGGTAGTCGTCCTACGGAGTGAGGTCTGCGGTTCAAGAGTTTGCGTAGGGTATGTGGCGCACATATAGACAAGTACTTGATCAGTATTACCACCTAGGTAGCGGGGGCAGAACAAGATTCTGAAAACTGCGGGTTCCCTCTTGGTGATGCAGAGAATGTAATCATCAGCTTTCATTTCAGCCCAGAGCCCCGTTTGAATAAATGTATAATATAATAGAAGTTCGGGCCCAATTGAGCCTTATGGGTGAGATGTAAACCTCATAAGATCGGTTCGGTCTACGAGTTGGTAACACGGTTACTTCTATTGGTGAGATGCAAGCCAATAGGGTGTAGCGGTGATACTATGAGCCACGACTCGTGTGTTTATTCTCTGTTTACGTGAAAAATGATTTTAAAAATCAAATGGCTGCCAATGTCCCATCTTTTAAACTTTATCGTTTTCATCACCTCACATGTTGGTTAATTGAAGTAAAGGAAACTATCTGTTACGTGATATCCTTTAATATCTTTATAAGCATATTATTTGTTATTCACATGATTATCTTATGTGTATGAGGTGATATTAGATGAACGGTTTGGTTGCTGTCCCGCTCAGCGGTCTCTATTCTATATATTTGTGCAGGTATGGGGCGATGGGAAAGGATCGAGCGAGAGAGATTTAATAATATGTTTATATAAAAATACAATCTATATTCTGTACTAAGTGAATCAAGACTATGTAATTAATAGTCGTTTGTTGTAAGGATCCGTAGTGATCCGGATTTATTTACACTCTGATATAATTTTAATTAAATGACTTAGATAATTTTCCGTATTATCTATTAATTTAAGTCATCGAAAATCCGGGTTGTTACAGTTGGTATCAGAGCGACCTTGTGACCGTAAGTGAGGATTGAGCTTCATTTACCTAACGATGAGCGCGCCTGGGTAGACTTACTAAAATACTAATACAATAATAGATCACTAAAATGAGAGATTCACTTAGAAATAATTAGGATCCTATCAAATAATTTATCGGGGTAGAATTGTCATTAAGGGGAAATACGATATCTACCTGCATAATTGTTGATATGCTATCTGCTTAATTGTTTGTAAATTGACTGCCTAACTTAGCTTATTGGCTAGTTTTAAATTTATTTTTGATCAATACGATAACCAAGATGGAAGACGTTGACACTCAGAGCCATCAACTGCTCGAGACTTGGACATCAGCATTGTGACGCACCAATAATGAGGACATCATCTGAATAAAATATAGGAGCCAAGTCAAACTGAATCACGTTGAAGAATCAAGTCAAGTTAAATTGTCAGAATGGAGCACAGTACACACGAAGATCAAGTATGTGCTGACGCGTGTAGTGTATTATTCCTCGAGTCCTAGCTACATGTTGACTTAGACCTAACTAAAACTTTAATTACATACCTCATAGATCGGAGATCGTGTGTTATCCTAAGCTATATTTCAAAGATTGAACCCTACATTGATTTTTCATTAAATACCTCCGACCACATCTTCGAGTTTTGTGTGTCCTATTATTAATTACTTTCTTCATTTTCAAACCAGTTAATCTGAATTTTACTTTCAGCTTTAACCTTCAACCTTTCAGTTATTGACCCGTTTACTTAAACCAAACTTTTTCATATTATCTCTACTTTCTGTGATTGGATATCATTCTCGTTCATTCACCAAGTTAAGACATTTCTTGAATTGATCATCATGATAATCCTTTGTTCCTATCCTATGGATTTCCTAAATTCATGGTGACCTTTTTTAGCCTTACTTCATATTATAAATTTTTAAAAGACTCAATTCAACCTTCAACCCTGACCAATTTGTCTTGAATTATATTTTACTTTCAATAAACCTATTGATATGATATATATTCTTTAAATCAATCTATCGCAAATCCAGATATCTGAGAAATTTGAACCTCATACAGTTGATTTTCACTTTCGCATATACTCTCCAAACCCAGCTTGATTTTAAAATTTCTTTTTGACAAATACCAACTTCATCTCCTCTTATCATCGAAACAGAAGATCTATGATAGAGTGCTATGTCATTCTATTAATAAAATTGTCATAATCATTCACACCCTTTCTAATTCTTATGACTTTCACTTTGTTTCCTGGATTCTTGTTTTAACCAGCCTTACCTTCATACTTAGTCTTGAACTTTTTGTCATGTATCTCCGGTCGAGTAAACATTAACCAGTCTTACTTACATAGACTATGATAGAAATTTTAATTAGAACCACTGACACTATGGTATAGTACTAACACGAGATCAAAGCGTAGATGACGCACCAAATATGCACGAAGCAAAGAAACAACTCTACAAAATCATACAGAAGAACAAACCGCAACAAGATGAACCTGCATGTTCGAGTTATTTGCAAAGGATGTCACCAAGAAACTTCAATACAGAAGCATGATCATGGACTATACCAGGGAGATGACAACCGAGATCGTTATGCTAAGAACGTTACTAACCTAGTATTTGTTTTGCTTACCTAAAAATTTTCCCAACCACAGAACACTTACATAATTGGGGACTTTGAGTCACGTTTTTGGATGTGTCTTATGTGTTAAACCTTGCAGAGCAGTAACCTATCGTGAGACTTAGGTCATGGTATTCTAACCTAGGTCTTAACCACCATGTTATGAGAAGAGAGAGTATACTCTTGAAGCCGAGTGATATTTATGATGATCAATATCTTTTTGGGGAGCTAATATAAGTATTTGAGAATGCTAAGGGAACGATCATAGATCAAAATTATTTTGAGGTTTACCATTATATACATTGAATGTTATTTTGAGGAATTATATATTAAACCTACCTTGTCGGATCTGTAGAACCCAATTGATTGATTGAATGATATGTAAACAATATTTTGGAGAATCCCTAGGAAATGCCATATATACTTTTGGGAGACATATTTTTGTTGAATAATGATTGATAGTATTGCAAACCTAAGTGTCATGGTTGTAAAAGTCACTTGTAAATTTTGATATTAAGTTAAGATTAACCCGTTGTTTGAAGAAGAAAACAACAGAGAAACAGTTTTAGAATTTTGAGAAATTTAGAAAACCAAAAACGAGAAACTGAGGATTTACCCTGTCATAACCGACAAAATCACTTGAGGATCAACCTTAGGAGATTAACCTGGTTGACAAGAAATGCTAATGTCATCATGAGAACTTCGGTCTTTTGTGTAATATATGTATTTGAACCTATGAGAGAAGTGTTCTACTAAACCCAAAAGTATCATAATTTAAGAATGCTCTACAAATTATATGGAGATTAGGATAACCTTCTTTTGGACTTTTATGTTACGAGAAACTCGTATTACCCATAACACAACACCTTTCGATTTTAAGGAATATAAACATCGTGATGTTTTTGGAGATAAGAGAAACCATAAACCTAATCTCGAGAATGACCCGAGATTGAATTGTGTCACTGTATGGGAATTTAGAATCTACAGTTGATCAATAATACCTAGTATACTAATTTGGGATGTACCACCTTTGTAAAACTATTGTGGAGAGGTGAGATATACGAGCAAGTCACTTGCGAGCCGAGTCATTTTTGCGAGAGGAACCCTAACATTTCATTTTTGTTCATGTAGTGTCTTAAACTTTGTTAATTGCCTAAGTTATACCTGAAATTTCGAGGACGAAATTGCTTTAAGGGGGGTAGATTGTAACACCCCGTATTTTTCAAATAGAGTTAAAATTTTAAACATTTATTTAAACCAAGTTTAACGTTTGAAAAATTATTTTCGTAAATAAAATTGTGGACATGACATAGGTCCACCCCGACGCGGCCACGCACGGGTTTGGGGAGGCGAATGAATCTCCATATGAGATGGTCAAATTGAAATTTAAATCGAAGTAGGAGTCGCCACCGAATTTTGTGGTTATTCGGAACCATTCGAGCCCACTCTATGTCATAGTGGGCCGTGCACAAAGTACGGCCTATTTCCGATGTCAGAGTTTATTGGGTTCGTCCCATTGCATTATGATACCGATACCGACATTATCGGATATCGTGTATTGAATGACTCTCGTTGCCAATGGATTCGGACATCCGGAAACCATGGTTCTGAGTAAGGGGTGAGGGTACGTGTTGGGAAGTTCACTAAGAACACCCAACCCCGCCCGCACTTAGCGGCCTTTACTAAGATATCGTTCGTTTTTGGTGTACACGCGTTAGTTCGACGGTTGAATGATATGCAAAGATTATTTTCCTAAGCATGTGAGAAAAATAAAATGGGTTGCTAAGTCGTTAATGCATATTAAACTAATAACATCAAAGTTATTTTAGCATGCGAAGTTTGTTTTAGTCTAATAAAACAATAAAATAAATAAATTGCTACAAACACGAGAAAACGAGTTAGTAACGATTGAATAAATTGAATAAGACGTAAATAAATAATATGCATGATTTTGAAAAAGATTTAATGACACGTGATGGATTAACACGTGTTGATCGAGGTCGAAAAAAGAATTTATCGAAATATCTCGCGAAAGTCGCTTTTTATGTAAGATCCGAAAAGAATAAAAAATAGAAAAGCGAGGAAACGAAAAAAGAAGACTCGGCGAACCAGGCCACCGCGTGAGTCGCCTGACAGGCGCGCGACTCGCGTGGCGTTCTGTCCGTTTTTTTTATTTGTCGAAAACCATCAATTTTTATGAATCGCGTACAAATATGGATTAATTTATACCCGATTCATATTTTCGATATTCGTCGTATTCGATATTTGATTATGAAATCGATATCGAATAGTCGGAATGATTTTAGAAAAGGTTTTGAAAAAAGTTTGTTTTGAACGAAAAGTAAAAAAAAAGAATTTTGAACGAAAAAGATGTTAATTCTCTCCGCGTATAAAATCGTCGAATTTTGTTAAAAAAAGATGTAACGATTTTATTAGCATCAACGAGAATTAATTAATTTAGTTCTTGTTAGATACGATATTTGATTAGAAAATCAATATCGTATTTTAAGAACGTTATAAAAAATAATTTTTTTTAGTATCGATTTATTAGAAATAAATAAAAATATGTGACGAACGACCCATATTAAAAATACGACCGACGATGACACGACCCATAAAAAACGTGAGAAAGGAAGAGAAAAAAAGAAGAATCGGGTTTGATTTACACCCTCAACCTACATGCTTTGTTTTCTCGGATAAGAGCTCGTCGGAAAGTGGTTTAAACTTGGGAGCGTGGAGATGATGCGGGATGAATTAAGGTGTCGGTTTGGTCGTGTGACGTGGTGGGTTTCGGCCGGCGTGTGGGTCGGATTTGTCGGGTTGATTTGGACGGTATTTCGGTGCTTGTATGAACGATGAATGTGTGTCGAGGTTGATGAATAATTCTAGCTTAATTCTGAATTTTTTTGATGATTGATGGTTGATTTTTCGGTCCCTTTCAATGTTGAATGGAGGGTCCTATTTATAGGCGCAGAGGTTTAGGAGAGGTATCTTGCTTGGATAACAAGAAACACCGGTTTAGATAGGAAGTGTAAGATGTTGAAAGGAACGAGAAGTCCGTTGCTTGGGGAGGAAGCAAGGAATCTCGGCTGAACGGGGGGGTTTGGCCGAGTATTTGGAGCTCGGTCGGTGTCTGATTCGGTTTTCGGATAGAATTCCTACTTGAGATCGAATTTTATCCTTAAACGAATTTGTTTAATATTTTTTGAAGCTGATTTTTGCAGCAGTTGGAGGCCGAATCAGCCACGTGAGGTGTCACGGCTGACTCGTGTGTCTCGAGAATATTTTCGACCGGGTTTTGACTCGGTCGCAAAAAGACGGTTTTACCCCTGGTGCCGGAATCGACCCAAATTAGTCTCATTTGACTCGAAACGACCCACTGGGCCTGGATTTGAGGTTGGTTTTGTAAGATATGTACTCCGTAATAAGCCTAAACTAAATGTCCATGATTTCGAGCCCGTATCCGAGTCCATTAAAGCATGTTCGCGTCCTATCATCATCGGGTGTTTGGTGGGACCTACTATAGACACCTGGCGGTCAAAATGTGGGTGTCTACAGAGCCCCCACTATGATTGAGGCTTGGACAAGGCGAAAGTCAGAGTAGCTACCAGGCCAATCGAGGATTAAGACCTGGCAGACTTCCGATAGGGTCGTTTAGAGTCCATTAGACCTGCGTGAAGGGCCCGCCAGCCATAAGATAGAAATCATACCTGGATAAATGTCAATAATGTCGCGGGGACTTTCTTCTAAAAAAGTCTTGGGTGTGTCTGTTTACAGACATATCACATCTTTGAATTGCGCGGGAGCTTGCCCTGGGAGCTATGGGTGTGTCTGTTTACAGACACATCCCATCTTGGAATTACGCAGGAGCCTGAATTGGAGGCTACGGGTGTATCTGTTTACAGATACATCCAAAAAATGTCGTTTGTGCTTTTCCACTGGAGAATTTTTAAGAATTCCTTGGGAGTCTTGGGATATCTGTTTGTAAATTGCATGTAATATTCAGATAAAACACCGACTCACGCTGGGGAAGGAAATGATTTTTGATTTTTTTGAAAAAAGAAAATGCTGAAAAAAATTTGAAAATTTTGGAAATGCCGAAAATTTTTGAATTTTTTTGGAAATAAGAAAGCTTGGGATGACTTGATTCCTAATCGGATTCTGACACGGGTTCCTAAAATTCTCTGGTTAGGCCTGTATGCCTAGATGAAGTGTGATAAAAATTCTTATTCCCGTGGTGACTAGGAAAGGGATTTTCTCAAATGGCTAAGTTTTGCAAATTTTAAAATGAGAATTTGAAGAGAGAGATATACCGACAGACTCGACTCTGGACGCGACAGGATGAGTTGACAGACACGACTGGACTCTCTAAGGGTTGGACCGTGACTCGGTAGGTGATGGGCCACCTAATATGACAAGACTCTTAAGTTGCGCTATTCTGTAGCCTAGGCGAGTGGCAACACGGTCGAATCCTCGGAATGGGACTGTTTCCGTACGACAGAGCTTTGTGGTAGCAATGCCGTAGACTGGTGTTCTTTTGGATATTTTTTGATTTAGGGGTACATTCCCAAAGTGGGTATTGCTTCGAGTCCTCACAGATTCTTGTCTTCGACTGAGCCGAGTACTAGAACACACTACAGAAAGGAGGCTATATTTTTTGAATTTATCTGGATTTTGTGAGTGGATGGAGGTTTTCTGCCTAAGAGAAGCCCCCAGGACGACAAAGCTGGCTGCTGAGAACATGATGGTGTCGTGACCGGAATGATGGTACTTTTTGAATGTGTGTCAATATGGGTGGTTGTGCCTCCGTTGAAAGGCTGCCTACGTATTCACGTGTAGTGAAATCAAACCAAGTTGTAGTTCAGTGTCGAAAGATATATTATGGTGCCTAATTTATTAGGGCTTGGTGTGTAACTAGCCATAGCGATGGTTAGGCTAGGTGTGCTCCCAATGATGCCTTGATCAAAGGGCTAGAATATTTAGGATATTGATCCTGTGACTGTGAGCGTTCTTCGGGTTAGCCCCCAGAGGTGGTGTGAGCTATTTGGGCATGTTCTATGCCGACTGCAAGTTGAGTTCCCGTGTTTGGGGTTGGTAACTGGTCTGGATGTGAAGAATTGGGATGTGATTTTAACGAGTTTTGCTCTCGGGGATTTAACGAGTTTTGCTCTCGCGTATTTTAACGAGTTTTGCTCTCAGGGATTTTAACGAGTTTTGCTCTCGGGGCTTTGTATGGTGATTGTGAATTTTGTTATGTAAAGGGGAAGTCGAGTAAAATGGCTCGAACTTTGATTGGGATAGGTTTTGATAATGCGGGATCTGGTTTTCATGTCTGGCCCTAATGGTTAGGGATATCCTATGGAGCTTGAATCCTCAAAATTCCGGGCTGTCTCTGGCCTGGGTCTCGAGAAGGTCTTGAGGGTTGTAATGTGGGAAGGCTAAATGTGGTGTTAGCTGACCAGCTTGATTGTTTTTCCCCTATTTGATGGTATGGGTTTTGATAATTTTTGAATTGACCGTACCTGGTCAAGGGACTTTCACTCGAGTTGACCGTTGACCACGATCATGGGTTTTTGAATTTTTTGGGTTGACCTCTAAGCCCCGGTCGTGAGATTCTTCATTTGGATTGACCGCTTAACCTCGGTCATGGGTGCCTTTTTTTTTTTTTGATAACGGCCTGTTTTTTTTGTTTTGGCCTTTTGCTTCTTTCCTGGACTTTTGATTTCTTTTCGTCCAGTTTTTCTTTTATTTCTTGGACTTTTGATTTTTTTTTTTCAGTTTTTTTTTTTTTTTTTTTTTTGGTCACACTAACACCTGAGGTAGGGATTGGTTGATCTTGTTGGATGGGTGTTTATTGTGGGAAATGGGCTTGCCTCCCGTCTTGAACCCAAACTAGGAGACCACCTAGGTTTGTCATAGGATTCGATACCGCTCCTACTAAGGGTGGTTATGTGGCTTTCTACGTCAGACATGGAACAGGTAAAGGAAAACACGGGTCTCAATTTTCTGCAGTCGTTATAGATGTGCCTGTAATAGTCACGTGCATGTTCTCACAGTGTACGATGGTGTTCATCATGTTCTCGGAAACACATAAGGAAAGTATATATGAGGAATAGAAAAGCTGATTTTATTGAATTCCGAAAAAAGAGGACAGAATACAACTGACTCTGACTCTGATTTTGACTTGGAAAGTGAAGGAAATAGAACATCCTAGACTCGGACTCAGACTCGGGCTTAAACCAAATCTAGACTCTCGGATAATGTTGTCATTTGTCGTCGGCTTCTGAGGACTCGAGTTGATGTCCAATATAGCCTTCAGTAGAAGTTCACCCAGATCTTCATTGTGTCGAAGATCGTCTTCAATCCTAGTTCCCATTTCGGTAAGCACTGCAAAGTTGGAAATGCCGGCATACCTAAGATGGATGCGGTAGGAGGGTAGGAGGTTATTGATGAATGCATCCACTAGTGTCTTCTCGCTGGGCTTGTCTACCAGCTTAACAATCTCAGTCCGCCAACGTTGAAGGTATTTGGTGAAACCCTCTGTTGGATTTTGGACCATGACTTCTAAAGTACGCATCGTGGTCTGGATTTCGGTATTATCGGCGTAACTCCGAGCGAACTCCATCGCCACGTCATCCCAAGCCTTGTAATTCTTGGAGTCAAGCCTGTAGTACCAAACTTTCGGGTGCTTCTCGAGGGAGGAAGCAAACAGGTGCTTGAACATGGTTGATTTCACTCCTTTGATGGCCATGAATTCTTTGAAAGCCCGGATATGTAATACTGGGTCTTCAGTCCCGTCGAACATTGGTAGGCCCGTCAGGTTGAGGTTAGCGGGCTGCTCGTCGGTCAAAGGTGAATAGGAACGAGCATTTTCCGTATGGATTGAATTGTTGGTCGACAGGTGGACCTATTCCTCCAGCTTGCGGACTGCGTTGGCCAGTTCAGCTATGGGCCCAATGGTTTCATTCCCGACCTTAGGAGTCCTTTGTTCCAAGGCACTCAAACGGGTGGCAATGGCGGTTTGGTCTCCCCTCATCTGGTTCAGTTGATCTTGGATCTTGGCCAACGAGGCGGTTAGTTGATCAATGGAGTCCTTAGTCATGGTTCGGGTGAAGGGCGGCCTGTCTGTAAGAATACCGCGTAATCAGGAAAGTTGCTTCGGAACTCGAATACACCAAGGCATAGGAAATAGCGCAGGAGGAGAGACGACTCCAGTTTGACTCGGGTTAGACTCTCCTAAGACAAATGTGTAGGGTACGATTCTCGGAGCGACTGTGATTAATTGCTCCATCGGAGAATAGCCCTCAAGTGAGACTAAGGGCTCAGACATGACTCAAATGGTGTGACACCTAAGTGACTCGAAGGTGGGATACGTGAGACAACACGTGTAAGACCTGACCCTTAGAGTAACCGTGATTGATCGCTACGCTGAAGGGTAGCCCCCGATGAGGAAAAGCCCGAAAAGTAATTGAGTCGGAAAGGACACCTAGACGGGTGACTCGTGGATGGTGGGCCTTCCTTAGAATTTGGCAAAGTGGGCCTAGTCCCGTGTGAAGAAAGACCTACGTGTGAGCTATTCTCCAGACTTTGGACCCTAAAGTGTAAGTGGGCTTCCCTTTGTAGGAGTTTGTCCTACGTAGGTGGGCCGTGCCTTGAGAAATAAGGCGGACTGGGATGGGGTAGAAACCCGTGATGTAAGATCGACGGAGTTTCGACGCTATAGACTCTAACAACTTATGACAAGACCCGACACTGCTAAATACGGGAAGTCCTAAGAAGAAGAAAGCTTTGAAAAGAGGATTTGAATTTGAAAACCGAGCAAAGTCGGATAGGATGGCCCGATCTTTTTTGAAAATCGAAAAAAGGTGTTATCAGGCCGAGATTTCGAAATTTTGAAACGGTTCGGGCAGCATACCAGCTAAAAATAGGCTATTTTGAGTCAAAATCATAAGTCCTAAATTTAGTAGCTTTCCGGGTTTTGAAAAATGAATAGTTTTCGAAAAAGATGCAAGTTTTTGAAAACGATGGTTTTTGAAAAGACGAGACATGGATCAAGTAGCACGTAGTCACGGAAAAAGTATAATGACACCATGTATGCTCCTAATCTAAGTCTCGGTCGGTCGAATAGGGTCTATACCAACGACGATAGCTTTCTCGCAAATCAGGACGGTCTTCCTAAGCCGAGTTGGTCTTAGAACCTGCCGTAAAACCCATGCGAGTTCCTCCATCGAAGTCTTTAGTGCACCCATTTAGGAATGCACCGTGGTATAGTGGGACGTCGGTCTCAAGTAACCGGCCCGGGAAAGAACGGGTTATGCATGAACCATTGAACTAAAACGTGTACATTACTATTCGAACGATTTCTTTTCGAGTCTCACCCTAGGGATGCCGATGGTAAGTGACTCATCAGTTGATCCCCAGCAGAGTCGCCAAATTGTGGACATGACATAGGTCCACCCCGATGCGGCCACGCGCGGGTTTGGGGAGGCGAATGAATCTCCATATGAGATGGTCAAATTGAAATTTAAATCGAAGTAGGAGTCGCCACCGAATTTTGTGGTTATTCGGAACCATTCGAGCCCACTCTATGTCGTAGTGGGCCGTGCACAAAGTACGGCCCATTTCCAATGTCAGAGTTTATTGGGTTCGTCCCTTTGCATTATGATACCGATACCGACATTATCGGATATCGTGTATTGAATGACTCTCGTTGCCAATGGATTCGGACATCCGGAAACCATGGTTCTGAGTAAGGGGTGAGGGTACGTGTTGGGAAGTTCACTAAGAACACCCAACCCCGCCCGCACTTAGCGGCCTTTACTAAGATATCGTTCGTTTTTGGTGTACACGCGTTAGTTCGACGGTTGAATGATATGCAAAGATTATTTTCCTAAGCATGTGAGAAAGATAAAATGGGCTGCTAAGTCGTTTAATGCATATTAAACTAATAACGTCAAAGTTATTTTAGCATGCGAAGTTTGTTTTAGTCTAATAAAACTATAAAATAAATAAATTGCTACAAACACGAGAAAACGAGTTAGTAACGACTGAATAAATTGAATAAAGACGTAAATAAATAATATGCATGACTTTGAAAAAGATTTAATGACACGTGATGGATTAACACGTGTTGACCGAGGTCGAAAAAAGTATTTATCGAAATATGTCGCGAAAGTCGCTTTTTATGTAAGATCCGAAAAGAATAAAAAATAGAAAAGCGAGGAAACGAAAAAAGAAGACTCGGCGAACCAGGCCACCGCGCGAGTCGCCTGACAGGCGCGCGACTCGCGTGGCGGTCTGTCCATTTTTTATATTTATCGAAAACCGTCAATTTTTATGAATCGCGTACAAATATGGATTAATTTATACCCGATTCATATTTTCGATATTCGTCGTATTCGATATTCGATTATGAAATCAATATCGAATAGTCGGAATGATTTTAGAAAAGGTTTTGAAAAAAGTTTGTTTTGAACGAAAAGTAAAAAAAAAAGAATTTTGAACGAAAAAGATGTTAATTCTCTCCGCGTATAAAATCGTCGAATTTTGTTAAAAAAAGATGTAACGATTTTATTAGCATCAACGAGAATTAATTAATTTAGTTCTTGTTAGATACGATATTTGATTAGAAAATCAATATCGTATTTTAAGAACGTTATAAAAAATAGTTTTTTTTAGTATCGATTTATTAGAAATAAATAAAAATATGTGACGAACGACCCATATTAAAAATACGACCGACGATGACACGACCCATAAAAAACGTGAGAAAGGAAGAGAAAAAAAGAAGAATCGGGTTTGATTTACACACTCAACCTACATGCTTTGTTTTCTCGGGTAAGAGCTCGTCGGAAAGTGGTTTAAACTTGGGAGCGTCGAGATGATGCGGGATGAGTTAAGGTGTCGGTTTGGTCGTGTGACGTGGTGGGTTTCGGCCGGCGTGTGGGTCGGATTTGTCGGGTCGATTTGGACGGTATTTCAGTGCTTGTATGAACGATGAATGTGTGTCGAGGTTGATGAATAATTCTAGCTTAATTCTGAATTTTTTTGATGATTGATGATTGATTTTTCGGTCCCTTTCAATGTTGAATGGAGGGTCCTATTTATAGGCGCAGAGGTTTAGGAGAGGTATCTTGCTTGGATAACAAGAAACACCGGTTTGGATAGGAAATGTAAGAAGTTGAAAGGAACGAGAAGTCCGTTGCTTGGGGAGGAAGCAAGGAATCTCGGCTGAACGGGGGGGTTTGGCCGAGTATTTGGAGCTCGGTCGGTGTCTGATTCGGTTTTCGGATAGAATTCCTACTTGAGATCGAATTCTATCCTTAAACGAATTTGTTTAATATTTTTTGAAGCTGATTTTTGTAGCAGTTGGAGGCCGAATCAGCCACGTGAGGTGTCACGGCTGACTCGTGTGTCTCGAGAATATTTTCGACCGGGTTTTGACTCGGTCGCAAAAAGACGGTTTTACCCCTGGTGCCGGAATCGACCCAAATTAGTCTCATTTGACTCGAAACGACCCACTGGGCCTGGATTTGCGGTTGGTTTTGTAAGATATGTACTCCGTAATAAGCCTAAACCAAATGTCCATGATTTCGAGCCCGTATCCGAGTCCATTAAAGCATGTTCGCGTCCTATCATCATCGGGTGTTTGGTAGGACCTACTATAGACACCTGACGGTCAAAATGTGGGTGTCTACAAAAATATTTTATTTACGTTAATATAAAAACTATTCCGTTATAAAAACATGAGAATTTATTCATCGAATTATTAAAAAATTTATCTTTCGTTAAATAAAGTTTTAAAACTCAAAAACATTTTTTAATATTGACCTGTCGTTTTGACATTTTCTCGTCTCATAAAAATTTAATAATTTGTCGAATTTTTAATAATCATTTCTTATAACTTTTGTCCATAATATTGTTTACAGTCTATTTTACTTACCGTCTCACAAATTTCTTTTTTTCTTAAAAAAATAAATTCTACGATTTTAATATTTCAAATTTTTAAGAAAGAAGAACATTTGTACGAAAAACAGACCGAAACTCGAAAAAATTTGATTTTCTAAATTACCTCCTCCGTCCTACACTTAATACTCTACCCCTAGGCCTACTTTGCCACTACCCTAAACCTACACTTCCTATTCTTGCTACACCTTAACACCTACACTTACACTACTCACTAACCTACACTTACATTACTCCCTAATAATCCTACACGTACTATTTACGTACTACTATATATATATATATGTTGCTGTTACTACTCCTACTCCTACTCACTATCTCATTCACTACTACAACTACTACATACTATACCATACATATTACGTATCACAGTAATACTCTACATACTACACATATTATTATTACGTACTACTTCTACTTATTATACGATATACTCCGTATTATATACTATATTACTCTCTCATCCTTCTTTATAATTGGAGCATCGGGAATGAGGAGCTGTCCAGTATTTGGCGGGATCACTTTTCTGGAACTGTATTTGAGTCAAATCATTTCGACCTGAAAATGTCTTTATAAGGGGGAGAAGACGACTTTTCTAATGTAAACCGTATTATTGATCTGACGACCCTTAATTCTTAATAACGTTAATAAATACTCCGTGATAGCTATTAAGGTAACCAAACTTTTCTTCTAACAACATTTCTTATATATAAGTATATTATGTTAGTAATTTAATAAATTGCTTATTTAAATATTTAGGCTTATTTGTATGACTAAATTACTTATATATAAAAGAATGTTACGTGATATTTTATTTGTGTTATATATTTATTTATTACTAAATTCAACTAGACTAAATTAGCACTTAATTTATTTATTTATCACCTTTACATTTCTGTTTATATGAGAAATTGAGAAAATGAATAAAAGAACTTAAATTAATAAAATGTACTTATATCTTTTGCATTGTATTTTATTTATTATTTATTTATTTATTTCTATTTGCTATGTATGTGTATTCTATGTACTTTATATTTTGTATAATTGTAATTTTGGTCGTATTTAATTTTCTTTAGTACTTTTACATTTGTTTATATATTATAAAAATGGAGTAGATTAGTAACTTGTAAAATGTTTTATTTTAATAAAATTTTACTTATTATGTTTAATTTAGTTAAAAATTTATAAATTTCATTTTTCTAAAATAAATGGATGTATTCTATTCCAAAAATTTTACATGACATTTATAAATATTAAAAAAATGATTTTACGTCAAATTTTGTAAATCGATTAAAAATGACTTAAATTATATTTTTCATAAACTATAAATTTTAAAACAATATTTTATTATACCTAAATTTTATTTTTATATAAAATTTCATTTAAAAGATTTACTATTTTAAAGAAGTTATACGATAGTTGGAACATAATGTTTCGGGTGACACTTGAGGATTAAAGTATAACGTTGTCACACTGAAAGTAAGTATTTGAGGATTTGACTGTTTCAAACGAGTCCGACCAATTATTGAAGGTCACCAAATAATGTACTACTTGTTCACGGGCGACTTTTATATAAAGTTTACGATGCAAGTCTGGGACGAATAGCTTGTGTTGGATCCTACCATGCGTGGTGTTTCGACTGCACTTGTAATGAAAAGCAGACTCGGAGGCTGCGGCTCGAGAGTCGACCTAGTGTTTAAGGTAGTCGTCCTACGACAGTGAGTTCTGCGGTTCAAGAGTCTGTGTAGGGTATGTGGCGCACATATAGACAATTACTTGATCAGTATTACCACCAGGCCCGTCTTTGAGGGAGGGCAAGGTGGGCCAACGAACCGGGCCTCATTTTTTTGAGGGCCTCAAGCAAAAAAGTAACTGTTTGGTCTGTATAATTAGTTTTAGTTGCATTTTTTTTAATAGGTACAACATGTTGGTGTAGTGGTTAGAGTGTGAATTTGTGATCATTAGAGGTGAGCAAAAATATACGATACGGTTTTATTATACGTATACGATACGGTATACGCTTTCAGTTATACGAATTTCAGGATATCCGATACGAATAACCGGATATACGATTCGGTTTTCATTAAAACCGTAGCGGATACGTATCGGGGGAAATTGAAACCGGATATCCGGTTTCCGATCCGGTTTTTTAAAAACAATAAAAAATATGAAAAATATAATCCTAATATGCATTATACAATAAAAAAATTCAAAATTCACCAATTATTTTCAAAGGTAAAAAAACAAAACTATTAGTGAATTTATGATATTATGTAACGAAACATAATATTTTGTTAGAATAATGATACCTTAAGACATACTCCGTATATATCATTTTTGTTGAGGTACTTTTATATATTTTTATTTTATCAATTTATATAAAACATAATGTTGCTTAAAAATAAATTAACTACTCTTTATTAAAATTGAAAAATTGTTTACAAAAAAAAAAAATTGAAGAAAAATATAAAACCGGATACCGGATATCCGAAAAAACCGGATATCCGAAAACCGTATATCCGGAAAAAACCGGATCGGATACGGATCGGGAAATTTTCAAATTTTAAAACCGGATATCCGATACGGTTTACAAAATCGGATCGGATATCCGGTTTTGCTCACCCCTAGTGATCATCATGTTCATGACTCTGTCAATTTTTTTTCCTTCAATTTTAAATTGGTTTTAATTCTTAGGTAGATATCATACTTTTGTTGTGACGAATTTTAATGATTTTTTGTCATTTTTTAAATATAAGTTCATTGCTGAATTTAAATTTAGGAGTTCAGTGTACTAAATAATTTGTCTACCATGCGAGTGATATTTAACTCATCACAAACTGTATTTATGACGGATATACTTGTCACAAATAAGAATTTGTGAAAATTTTATAGACATGCCTAATATAAGACGCTAAATTAGACATTAAAAAAGGGCCTAAATCATAGTTTCGTTTAGGGCCTCCTCAATGTTTAAGACGACCCTGATTACCACCTAGGTAGCGGGGGCAGAACAGGATTCTGAAAACTGCGGGTTTCCTCTTGGTGATGCAGAGAATGTAATCATCAGCATTCATTTCAGCTCAGAGCCCCGTTTGAATAAACGTATAATATAATAGAAGTTCGGGCCCAATTGAGCCTTATGGGTGAGATGTAAACCTCATAAGATCGGTTCGGTCTACGAGTTGGTAACACAGTTACTTCTATTGGTGAGATGCAAGCCAATAGGGTGTAGCGGTGATACTAGGAGCCACGACTCGTGTGTTTATTCTCTGTTTACGTGAAAAATGATTTTAAAAATCAAATGGCTGCCAATGTCCCATCTTTTAAACTTTATCGTTTTCATCACCTCACATGTTGGTTAATTGAGGTAAAGGAAACTATCTGTTACGTGATATCCTTTAATATCTTTATAAGCATATTATTTGTTATTCACATGATTATCTTATGTGTATGAGGTGATATTAGATGAACGGTTTGGTTGCTGTACCGCTCAGCGGTCTCTATTCTACATTGCAGGTATGGGGCGATGGGAAAGGATCGAGCGAGAGAGATTTAATAATATGTTTATATAAAAATACAATCTATATTCTGTACTAAGTGAATCAAGACTATGTAATTAATAGTCGTTTGTTGTAAGGATCCGTAGCGACCGGATTTATTTACACTCTGATATAATTTTAATTAAATGACTTAGATAATTTTCCGCATTATCTATTAATTTAAGTCATCGAAAATCCGGGTTGTTACATATCAGATGCGATATCCTATGCTCCATATATATAATGTCCTTTATTGTTGCTACATTTTAATTTTTCTTGCCATATACTACCTCCCCTTCACTGGAAACCTACCAAAGATTGAATATATGTGAGGTATATATTTTAATCAAATGGTAGGATTCCAGTAAATGGGAGGGAGTAAATGGTCGAAACTTTAAAAAATTGACATTGCATTTCTCAAAGGTGTTTCTAAGTAGGGACATCTACACAATCCAATTAATAGACAAGTTGATCTTGGCTAAATGTTAATTAGTCCACTTGATTCCGAGATTGAACAATTCATTTGCGCAAAAAATGGACATAGATTTAGCAAAAGATACGCGAAATTTTATTTCTATAAAAATTGATAACTTGTCAGCAATATTTAGTCAATTGAAAGAAATTTTTACTTGATATGGATCGAAATAATATCTACACATAAATTACCGCGCGCGCAGCACGCTGTGGACATGACATAGGTCCACCCCGACGCGGCCACGCGCGGGTATGGGGAGGCGAATGAATCTCCATATGAGATGATCAAATTGAAATTTAAATCGAAGTTGGAGCCGCCACCGAATTTTATGGTTATTCGGAACCGTTCGAGCCCACTCTATGTCGTAGTGGGCCGTATACAAAATACGGCCCATTTTCGATGTCAGTGTTTATTGGGCTCGTCCCTTTGCAGTTCGATACCGATGCCGACTTGATCGGTTAATCGTATATTGAACGACTCTCGTTGCCAATGGATTCGGACATCCGGAAACCACGGTTCTGAGTAAGGGGTGAGGGTATGTGTTAGGAAGTTCACTAAGAACACCCAACCCCGCCCGCACATTAGCGGCCTCTACTAGGATATTGAATGATATTTTAATACGCGCGTTAGTAATACGATGAATGATATGCAAACATTGTTTTCCTAAGCATGCGAGGAATTGAATGGGTTGCTAAGTCGGTTTAATGCATGAAAAATTTAACGTCAAAGTTGAATTTAGCATGTGAGATCCGTTTTAATATAATAAAACAAACGATGAAAAGAATGTGAATTTGCTACAAAGGATAAACAAACGAGTTAGTATCGATTTGTAAAAATAATATAGCAAACGAAATAAATATACGAGATCGAGAAAATAAATATTAATTGAAATCTGAAAAGCATCGCTAAAAACGCTGTTTTGTATAAAAAACGAAGTTCGAAAAAAAAAAAAAAAAAAGAAGGCGCGTCGTGGCAGCCGGCCGCGCGGCTCGCCCGGGATGCCGGCGAGTCGCGTGTCGGGCTGATTTTGAAAGCGGTTTTTTGAAAATTCGATGCTTTTATTAAACCGCGTACGAATATTGCATAATTCGTACTCGACTTAATATTTTCGATATTCGTTATATTCGATAATTGATTACGAAATCAATATCAAATACTTCGAATAGTTCTAGAAAAGATATAAATTTTGAAATCGTTTCGTAGAATAAAATAAAATGAACGAAAAAACTAAAAAAAGACTCGGGTTTCAGGCCCGTGCGCGAGTCGCCTGGGAGTGGCGCGACTCGCGTGCGGGTCTGTCCGATTTTATTTTTTTGTTCGAAATTGCCAATTTTGATAAATCGCGTACAAAATATGAATTAATTTATACTCGATTTTATGTTTTCGATATTCGTCGTACCCGATATTCGATTATGAAATCGATATCGAGTATTCGGAATGAATAAAAAAAGTTTTGTAAAAAGATGTTTGTACGAAAAAAGATGTAACGATTTTTAACATCGTCGAGATTTTAATATAATTCTTTTTGATACAATATTCGATTATAGAGAATCGATATCATATTTTTAAGAATGTTTGATATATGAAAGTAGTTTTTAATAATATCAATATTAAAAAATAAAATAAAAAGCGACGAACGACCCGTAATGAAAAGGACCGACACAAGACCCGTAATAAAAAGCGAACGACGAGGAGGAGAAGAGAAGAAATAGAGAAATCGGGTTTTGTTACACCCTCAACCTACATGCTTCTGTTTACTCGGATCGGGGCTCGTCGGGACGTGGCTTGGGCACAAGAGCGTCGAGTGGATGTCGGTGAGTTGTGGTGGCTCGGTTCGGTGTGGTCTCGGCAAAGGGGGTCGGGTATAAGGGGCCGGTTTTCATTCGGGAATAATATCGGTTTCTCGATGCTAAGTGTGTATTTAATGTATGATAATGAATGTAGATGTGTGTAATTGATTCGTCTTGTGTTTGTAGTTGATAATTGATGATGTTTTTTTGATGTTCTGAAAAGTGTGTGTGCAAGGGGCTATTTATAGGGAGTTCCCGACCTTGGCTAGAAGAGTTTGAACTACCGTTTAAGATAGGAAACGTAAGAAGCTGAAAGGCATGAGAATTCCGCTTGCTTGTCGAAGAAGCAAGGGAAACACGGCTGGTTTGTGCTGCTCGGCCAAGTGTTTGCACTCGGTCGGGTGTTTGAATCGGTTTTCGGATAGGATTCCTACTTGAGATCGAATTCCATCCTTAAACGGATTTGTTTAATATTTTGTGTAGCTGATTTTTTTGTAGGATTGGAGTATGAATCAGCCGTGTGAGGTGTCACGGCTGGCTCACGTGCCTCGGGAATATTTTTGACGGGTTTTGACTCGGTCGTTAAAAGACGGTTTTACCCCTGGTGTCGGAATCGACCCAAATTAGTCTTATTTGACTCGAAACGATCCACTGGGCCTGATTTTGAGGTTGGTTTTGTGAGATATGTACTATATAATGAGCCCAAGCCAAATGCCAATGATTTTGAGCCCGTTTCTGAGTATTTAATGCATGTTTGTGTCCGATCATCATCGGGTGTTTGTCGGAAACTGCTATAGACACCTGGCAGTCAAAATGTGGGTGTCTACAGAGCCCCCACTCTGACTGAGGCTTGGACAAGGCGAAAGTCAGAGTAGCCACCAGGTCAATCAAAGATTAAAACCTGGCAGCTTCCGGTCGGGTCGTTTAAGGTCCGTTAGACCTGCGTGAAGGGCCCGCCGGCCGTAGACTGGAAATGTACCTGAGTTGATGATGATAACTCCGTGGGGAATCGGACTTGTCGTATAAGTCTATGCCGCTGGGGAGTTGATTGCATGGTTTTGCTTGAGTCGTCCTGTATAATGATTTATGCAAAGTTTGCATGTAACACATTTTTTTTAGGAGAAATGACTCGTGCTGGGGAATAAAAATTTGAAGAAGATTTCTTTTTTGAAATTTGGAAGGATTTTGAAAATAAGGTTTTTTTTTACTCTGAGGAGGAATAGGAATGCTCGGGATGACTTAGCTAGATCCTAGGAAAAAGGCTTGTATGCTAAATCCCTTGGGATTAGGAATCCCAAAGTGAGGAGGAGGATTTGGTTTCATGCTATAAATACCCTTCTCCCTGCTCACAATTATTCATAATTCACACAATCCTCTTCTCCCTTCAAAGAAAAACAAGCCTTGAGAAAACTTATTTCCTCTTTTCAGAAATTCATCATGGGTATTGATCGTTTAGTCGGAATGTTGCAAGATTGGTCCCGAATTTTCAGAGATGCTGACAAAGTTATTTTGAATCAGAATGGCGTCACCCAGCTATCCACAATCCGTTAGATGCAAGTGGATCGTCACTTTTTGGATGCTTGCCTGTTTTATTGGGATGATACTTATCATGTTTTTAGGTTTCCTCGGGGCGAAATCTGCCCCCTTCCTGAGGAAATAGCTGCTGTAGGAAGGTGGAACCCCATTCTTCGTCTTGCTATCCCCTTTTCAGTTCATGATCCCAGGAGGAAATTAAGAGATTTTTTAGGGCTTTTTCATATGGAGGTGTCCCGCATGCTGGAAGGAAATACAGTCTCCTTGATCGACCTGGCTGAAAAATTTATGAATCCAAATGACGTTCGGGCCAGGCCGGCATATAGTCGTAGGGCCTTTACTTTTTGCATGCTTCATGTCTATGCTTTTGAAGGCCATATGGATTGGCTATCTTGTATGGGCCATGTTAGACTTCTCGCCGTAGCGGATCAAATGGAGATAGAGCATAGCCCAGCTTGGCTGATTACTAGGGAGATTATCCAAGGCTTAGATAATCGTAAGAGGAATCCATCGATCAGGCTGACCGGTAGCACCCGTCTTCTACAGGTAGGCTGATTTTTTTATTTTCGCAATTTTTTGATTTTTTCAACTTCCGTTTTTTTTCGGTCTTCTCGCGGTTTTCGCGGTTTTTGTCGATTTTCCCGTTTTTCTCGGTTTTTTCGATTTTGGCGATATTTTTTTTTTTTTTTGACTTTTCGTGATTTTGATTTTTCTGCTATGGCTTTTTGAGAGGCTATCGATCTTGGATCCTCCTCTAGATGTAAGCCGATATCGTCCGAACCAAGTGATGACGAGAAGACGGACTGTTGACTTTTCTCGCCTTATTACCAAAAAATTCTGGGACGAGCTGTTGTCTTTCCATGGAGGCCCATTGATTCGTTGGACCGTACCTTGGTGGCCCATTTATGTCTGGACTGGGTTAGAATTGCGAGATAGGGCCCATTATCAACTGATCCTATCTTTTAGGCAGACGATTCATCTTTATCCCGATCGCATACTTAGGCAATATGGTCGGGCCCAGAGAATTCCGGAAATCGAGGCGGTCGTGAGTGAATCTACTCAGCTGACGGACGTGATGTGTGACACTTGGGCGCAAAGATGGTATACCCGGCACACTTGGCCCGTTTCTAAAGCTTCTCCCTCGATCTGGGTATCAGATTCTTATACGAAGTGGACCCAGGCAGATTCTGCTAAAGCCCGTGCTGCTTTAAAGACTAATGAAGCCTTTGACTTGCTGCGCCGAGAACAGGCTAAAGATAATCGAGGCTTCTTTGATGATGGTGATACCCCGGCTACCATGGTCCGACTGATGTCAGGCCAGAAAGGAAAGACCAAGACTTTGACTAAAGGGTCCAGCACTAAAGGTACATGGGGGAAGGTAAGCCCCCAGACGGACTTAGAAAGGAGACTCGGTCCAAGACTGGCAGCTAAGGACCGACTTGGTCCTCGGGATAGACTTTCCGAGCACGTACGAGCTCGGATCGAACCGATGCAGGAGAAACCGAAGTCGAAGAAGCGGGTTCGAGTAAAGAAAGTTCCACTTGTGATTAGGGAACGTTCGCCCCCACCTCGTCGGCCTCGGGATCCGCGTGACCCGAAAGATAAGGGGAAGGGAAAAATGTACGAGTAGTCTCCTAAATTTTATTATTTAAGTATTACTACTATTTTTGTGTGACTTTTGTTGTTTATTTTTGCGTGAGGCATTTTTTTTGAAATAATAAAAGACATATTAGTGAAAATCGTTCCTGTCTTTTCGCTATTGGAGTGGTTGTACCCTTTTGAGGGGTTGCCTACGTATCCACAATTAGTGGAATCAAACCGACCGTAGTTCAGACATAGATTTTTGCAATTTTCGAAATACATCAAGACTATTAGTTCGAGATGTGCGACAATAGAATCAGTAATCCTAACTCATTGACTTGCTTAATTTTTGAAATTTTTGTAAAAAAAAGATAAACTTTTAGCAAATGACATTGAGATAAGGTTAGGGGTAGTAGCGCTTCAACTGGTCCAAGTTGGTTGGGTTGACAAATTCGTTCCCATCCAAGTCTATCAGCATTACTGCTCCTCCTGATAAAACCTTCTTCACTAAATACGGTCCGGCCCAATTAGGTTTGAATTTTCCTCTTGGGTCGACTGGTAGCAAAGCCCGGACAGATTTTAGGACTAGATCGCCCTCTTTGATATTTCTGGGCCTAACCCTTTTGTTGAAAGCCCGTTTTATCCTTTTTTGATATATCTGGATATTGTTGAGGGCTCGGGATCGTCGTTCGTCCAAAAGAATCAACGAGTCGTATCGGGTTTGAACCCAATCTGCTTCAGGTACTTGACTTTCGAGTAGAATCCTTAGAGATGGTACCTCAAGCTCGACCGGCTGGACCGCCTCCATCCCATACGTCCGATAGTATGGAGTTGCCCCGGTTGCAGTGCGGATTGAGGTCCGGTATCCCCATAAGGCGAAAGGGATTTTATCGGGCCAATCCCGGTAATTATCAGCCATCTTTTTAAGTATGGTGACAATTGTTTTATTTGCTGCCTCTACCGCTCCATTGGTTTGGGGACGGTAAGGCGAAGATGTATGCCTTTGAATCTTATATTTTGCTAGCAAAGTAGCGGTTTTGGCTTGGAAATGGGTCCCGTGATCACTAATGAATTCGTGTGGGATCCCGTATCGGCATATAATTTTATCTTGGATAAATTTTGCTACGTGCTTGGCGTTCAAGACACGATATGATTCGGCTTCAACCCATTTAGTAAAATAGTCAATAGCCACTAGAATAAAGCAGTGACCTCCCGTCCCGGAAGGGTTCACTTTCCCGATTATATCAATTCCCCATGTTGAAAATGGCCATGGTGATGTCATAGTATATAACAGGGATGACGGCATATGCTGGACGTTGCCGAAAATCTGACAGTTGTGACAGTGCTTGACATATAACTGACAGTCGGTTTCCATGCTATTCCAATAGTACCCGAGTCTGGCGATTTTTCGAGCTAGCGTATGGGCATTCATATGCGGGCCGTTCTCACCATCGTGCACCTCGGCCATGACCTTTTCGGCCTGTGTTTTATCGATGCATAGGAGTAAAGCCCCCTGTGCCGTCTTTTTGTACAACTGTCCATCGTCCGTGCGGATGAACTGAGTGGCCCATCTTCGTAGGGCTTTCTTGGCCCGGTTTTCAGATCCCGGAGGATATTCTCCCGACGTCAAGTAGGTTAGAATAGCCTGGTACCAAGATTTTGGGTCGGTTATTTCGATGTCTTGGATAGCGTTGATATATGCCAGCTCAGACCGTCTTTCGACGCAAATTGGCATGCTGGTCAGGTGTTCCGGGATATTCAGTAAAGATGCTAATTTGGATAGCGCATCTGCAAACTGGTTTTCTTCTCGGGGTAGATAAATGTACTCCACCTTTTGAAACTGCTTTTCGAGAACCCTTACTCGTGCTTGGTAAGCTACGAGATTTGCGTTCCGAGTTTTCCATTTCTGGAGTGCTTGATTAATGACCAATGAGGAGTCACCGTGGACCGGAGGTTTGTTACTCCTAAATCAGCGGCGGCTTGCAACCCATGAATGCATGCTTCGTATTCGGCTGCGTTATTAGTCACATCGAAATCTAACTTGATGGATAACGGGGTGTGCTCCCCTTGTGGTGAGATTAGTAAAATCCCGACACCAAATCCTCGAAAGTTGGATGCCCCGTCAAAATATAAATCCCATGTCTCCGTGTCGGTATGGAATATATCTTCGTCAGGGAAGGCCCAAGTATCGGTATGTCCCTCTTCAGATACCGGACTATCGGCGAGGAAGTCGGCTACTACCCGGCCCTTGATGGCTTTTAATGGTACGAACTTGAGGTCGAACTCAGCTAGCATTAAAGTCCATCCAGATATTCTACCATTGAGGATGGGCTTTTCGAACAAATACTTGATTGGATCCATTCTCGATAGTACGTGCACTTCGTGGCTAAGCATATAGTGTCGGAGCTTTTTAGTGGCCCAAACTAGAGCTAGACACGTCTTTTCGAGCATCGTGTATTTGCATTCGTACTCTAGGAATTTTTTACTGATATAGTAAATAGCTCGTTCTTCTGAGTCGACTGTCTGGGCTAGCATAGTTCCCATGGCTGTCTCGGTCGTTGTCAAGTATAATGACAGAGGCAGACCGTGCTGAGGAGGCATTAATACCGGCGGAGATGACAGAATATCTTTGATCTTATCGAAAGCTGCCTGACATTTGTCGTCCCATAGTACCCGTTCTCCTATCTTCAGTTTTTTGAAAATGGGTTCACATACCATGGTTAGCTTCGAAATGAACCTGCTGATATATTGGACTTTCCCGAGAAACCCCCTAATCTCCTTTTCGGTTTTAGGCGGCCGCATCTCAGTAATGGCCTTGATTTTGGCCGGGTCAACCTCGATGTCGCGCTGGCTGACGATATGGCCCAGTAACTTGTCTGATGTAACCCCGAAACTGCATTTTTGAGGGTTTAACCTCATGTTGTACTTGCATAGTCGGGTGAAGAACTTTCTAAGGGCCAGAATATGCCCGTTTCGTTCTTTGGACTTAACGATCATATCGTCCACGTAGACCTCTACTTTCTTATGCATCATGTCATGTAGTAAGGTAGTGGCGGTCCGTTGATAAGTGGCACCGGCATTGATAAGCCCAAATGGCATAACAGTGTAACAGTAAGTCCCCCAAGGTGTAGTAAAGGTGGTCTTACTCATGTCTTCTTTCGCCATTTTGATCTGGTTGTATCCGGCGTACCCGTCCATAAAGGATAGAAGGGCATGGTCGGCCGTGTTGTCCACCAGTATATCGATGTGTGGCAACGGGAAATCGTCTTTCGGGCTGGCCTTATTAAGGTCCCGGAAATCTACACAAACTCGTACCTTTCCGTCTTTCTTGGGTACCGGTACGATATTTGCAACCCAGTCTGGATATTCAGACACTTGGATAAAGCCCGCTTTGAATTGTTTGTCAACTTCTTCTTTGACTTTGAGAGACCATTCGGGCCTCATTCTTCGGAGTTTTTGCTTTACCGGCTTACAGCCGTCTTTGATGGGTATACGGTGTTCGGCTATCTCCCGGTCTATTCCCGGCATGTCCCTATAGGACCATGCGAAGACGTCTTTGAATTCATGGAGGAGATCTGTGAATTGTTGCTTCTCCTCGGGGTCTAGGGATAAACCTAACTTAAGCATCTGAGGCTCTAAAGGGGTTCCTACATTGATGGAATCGGTTTCTTCGATCACCGGATCTCGGGACTCCCTTTGTTCGAGTTGCTCGACTAGATGCTGAGGTAGTGGTACCTGTTCGTCGGGTTTCTCAATGTCATTGCAAATAATGTTTTTGAAAATGTTTTGAAAATAAGACAAGTCGTAAGCAGAACGGTTATCGTTATTATTGATAGAGAGTTTTGAAAATAGCTCAAAGAGAGCAGCCATCTGATGGTTGGTCAGAGGCGGTATGGGGAGTGCCCTCGGGACAGATTCCGAGACTCCCACTGGAATGACTGAAGGAAAAGGGGTTACAGACTCGACCCTAGTACTGGACCTTCTAGACCTAGACTCAGACTCCGACTCCGACTCTGACTCTGACTCGGACTCGGATTCGGATTCGTCGTCTTGCATGTCCCCCTCGCCGGTAGTGAGCTTGTAGACTCGACCCTCGCTGTCGGTCCACTTGATCGTCTTCCTCCAAGCCTTCTTTCCAGTGTCAGCACCTACTTCAGAGAACAGCTTGGTTGGATCGAACTTGCTGCTATGGAGGATCAGGTTGACTAATTCCTCTTTAGGGGTCGGGATTATCTTGCTGTCCCCGAACAAGAGCCCCAGCATGGGCTCGGCTTGGTTCGAATCCTCCTTTGATTCGGCCTGGATGAGAGCAAAGATATCATCTGGGATGAAATTGACCTCAGGATAGGTTATAGTGGGTTGATAGAGACCCGTCTGGACAGCTCCGAATACCGGAGTGACAAAATGATCGCTCAGTCTTGGGCTGTAAGGGTCCAAGTAGGTACCCTTGAGAATATTGCAGGCCTTTTGGATGCCGGCCCGAACCACATTTTCCGGGGTTAAGGCGTACCCCAAACCGGATTTCGAATCTTCATCGCTTAAAACATCGATGATCTTGCCAGCAGGGAGTCCAGGCCTTGAAGTAGCCTCCGGTAAGTAACCCAAGTTTTGTAGCATTTTGTCGATGCTGGTTGTGAAGTAGGGCCTAAAAAGATACTCTTCATCGATCATTCCCACGAAATTGAATCCTCGCGGGTCGATTGAACCAGCCGTGTTGCAGCTTGACACGGCTATTGGGGTAGCTTCGAGGGTGATGACCCCGTCTTGTAAAGGTAGCTTGACCTTTCTGTGAAGAGTGGAGGATACGGCTTTAACCGCATGGATCCAAGGCCTTCCAAGTAGCAGATTGAAGGATGAAGTGACATCTATCACTTGGAATTCGAGCTCTTTTTCAATTGGGCCAGTTATGATGGTTAGCTTAACGGCCCCGACAACTGATTTTGGGCTCCCATCGAAAGCCTGGATAGTTTGCGCGGTAGGAAGGTAGTCAGTCTGGTAATGCCGAGAGCCTTTGCGGTCCTTAAGGGAAGGACGTTCACAGCTGACCCGTCATCGATTAGGGTCATGGGTAGATACTTGCCTCGACAAATCACCGTGATATATAGGGCCAGGTTGTGGGTGGCCCCAAATGGTGGCGGATCAGATTCAGAGAAGGTGATAAGTGGGCCTTCTCCTTTGGGCTTGCCCTTGAGGTGAGGCAGGATGGTGGCTACCATTTCAGTGGGGGTAACCGACGAGTCTACCTTGATTTCATCGAGAGCCTTAGTAAATGCTGCCCGATGTTCTTGAGAACTAACCAGAAGCTGCCATATGGTAAGGTCAGTTCGGACCCTCTTTAGTTGCTTGACTAGGGCCGTGTCGGTGTTTGGTTCTTCAGGTGCGGATTCCGTCTTGGATGGTTCAGTGACGGATCCCGGGGTTGAAGGTTCGGCCGTGATGACATGCGTACCGGTCAGGGCCTTAGTTTTGGCCTTTCTGATTTCTTCGGCAGTGATGGGGACAGTCTCCCCCTTAGCCAGGTAAACATCGTCCTCATCGTCATTCCATATCCCGTTGATTTGGGGAATGAAAGGGGAAATGAGATGAGTACAGTCGACTATTTCTCCCGTAAAAATGGCGTGAGTAGCAAGAGGGTTGTTTTTGTTACTGGACTTATCGCTGGGTAATGGTATCTTCCCACTCTCGATCAGATCTTGAATGAGATGCTTTAACTTCCAGCATTTTTCGATGTCATGCCCGTTGCCCTGGTGATAGCGGCAATAGGCCTGAGCGTTGTAGCTTTTGGACCGCTTCTCGACAGGGACCTCTGGCATTGGGCCTATAGGTTGGATCAGGCCCTTGGAAGATAGCCTTTGTAAGGCGTCGGCATAAGTAGTCCCTATGTCCGTGAATACTCGGGCCGGAGTACTCTTTTTGGTTGAGGTGTCTAGCAAATTAACCTCGTCGAAGATGCTTCGGGCCGCACTTGTAGTTGCGGGCTTGCCAGAAGATGAACTGGCTCCTTGATAACCCTTTGTAGAGGCCTTAGTAAGGCTCTCTATCCTTAAATCGTCTTCGATTCTTGTACCCATCTCGGTTAAGGTGGCGAAATTGGGTATGATAGCGTACCGGAGGTGGATCCAGTAAGATGGGAGGAGATTTTTCACGAAGGCCTCCACTAGTACCTTTTCGCTGGGCTTGTCGACCAGCTTGACACTTTCGGCCCTCCACCTTTGGAGGTATTTGGTAAAACCCTCCTTTGGCTCTTGGGCCATGACCTCGAGAGTACGCATGGTTGTCTGGATTTCCGCATTGTCGGCGTAGTTCCGAGCGAATTCCGTTGCTACGTCGTCCCAAGACTTGTACTTTTTGGAGTCGAGCTTATAAAACCAAGCTTTCGGGTGCTTCTCTAGCGAGGAAGCAAACAGATGCTTGAACATGTCTGACTTGACTCCTTTTAGGGCCATAAACTCTTTGAAGGCCCGGATATGTAATACCGGGTCTTCGGTTCCGTCGAACATCGGGAGGCCTGTCAAGTTAAGATTGGCGGACAGTTGGTCGGTCAGGGGAGAATAGGTTCGAGCATTCTCCGTATGGATCGAGTTATGGGTCGACAAGTGGACCTGCTCTTGTAGCTTGAGGACTGCGCTAGTCAATTCGGCTAATCGGCCCTTAGTTTCCTCTTCATCACTCGGCCTATCCTGCTCTATGGCGCTAACCCAGGTGACAATGGCGATCTGGTCACCCCTGATCTGGTCGAGTTGTTCTTGGATCTTGGCCAATGCGGCGTTCAGTTGATCAATTGAGTCCTTAGTCATGGTTCGGGTGTGAGGTGGCCTGTCTGTAAGAACACCATGTAATCAGCTATTAACCCAAATCGTAGAACTAAAGTACATCCCGAGCAAGGAAAAGGGAAACTAGAGAGCAAACGACTCGGAAAAGACATCTAGACGGATGACTTGTGAGAGGTGGGCCTCCTTTAGGATCCAGCTGTGTGGGTTGGGCCCTGTTTGAAAGGGGGTTCACGTGAGACATTCCCCAGACTTCTAAACTCGATTGTGTAGACGGGCCGACCCTTGTAGGAGTATGTCCTGCGTTGGTGGGCCTTGCCTTAGTCTAATAAGGCGGACTGGGATAGGGAATAAATCCGTGATATAAGATCGAGAGAGTTTCGACGCTAAGAGACTCGACGACTTATGACACGACCCGACACTGCTAAATACGGGAAGTCCTAAAAAAGGAAGGTTTTGAAGTTGATTTTTTTTGAAAGCCCGAGTAAAATCGGGAAGAGGAGCCCGACCTTTTTTCGAAGAGAAAACGGAAAGGCGGACCGGGGCGGGTTTTGAAAGTTCGAAAATATTTTCGAGTTTTAAAATGGGCATAATACCGGCTAAAAATAGGCTATTTTGAGTAAAATCGTGGATCCTAAATTCGGTATATGTCCCGGGTTTTGAAATTGGATATTTTGAAAAGGATGCTATTTTGAAAAAGACGGTTTTTGAAAGACGACTTGTAAATCAGGCAGCACGTAGTCATGGAAACAGTATAACGACGCCATGTATGCTCTAATTCTAAGTCTCGGTCAGTCTGAAAGGGTCTATACCAGTGTACACAGCCTATCGAGAATCGGGGCGGACTTCCTAAGTCGAGTTGAGCTTAGAACATGCCGTAAAACCCATACGAATAGGCTAATGGACACCTTCGACATATCCAATTTGGACTACATCGATAGTATAGTGGGACGTCGGTCACCAGTACCGGCCCGGGAAAATATGGGGTTATGCATGAACCGTAAAACTAAAACGCGTATTGTACTAGTCAAACGATTTTTATTCGAGTCTCACCCTAAGGATGCTGAAGGTCAGTAACGTATCAGCTAATCCCCAGCGGAGTCGCCAAATTGTGGACATGACATAGGTCCACCCCGACGCGGCCACGCGCAGGTTTGGGGAGGCGAATGAATCTCCATATGAGATGATCAAATTGAAATTTAAATCGAAGTTGGAGTCGCCACCGAATTTTATGGTTATTTGGAACCGTTCGAGCCCACTCTATGTCGTAGTGGGCCGTATACAAAATACGGCCCATTTCCGATGTCAGAGTTTATTGGGCTCGTCCCTTTGCAGTTCGATACCGATGCCGACTTGATCGGTTAATCGTATATTGAATGACTCTCGTTGCCAATGGATTCGGACATCCGGAAACTACGGTTCTGAGTAAGGGGTGAGGGTACGTGTTGGGAAGTTCACTAAGAACACCCAACCCCGCCCGCACATTAGCGGCCTCTACTAGGATATCGAATGATGTTTTAATACGCGCGTTAGTAATACGATGAATTATATGCAAACATTGTTTTCCTAAGCATGCGAGGAATTGAATGGGTTGCTAAGTCGGTTTAATGCATGAAAAATTTAACGTCAAAGTTGAATTTAGCATGTGAGATCCGTTTTAGTATAATAAAACAAACGATGAAAAAGATGTGAATTTGCTACAAAGGATAAACAAACGAGTTAGTATCGATTTGTAAAAATAATATAGCAAACGAAATAAATATACGAGATCGAGAAAATAAATATTAATCGAAATCTGAAAAGCATCGCTAAAAACGCTGTTTTGTATAAAAAACGAAGTTCGAAAAAAAAAAAAAAAAAAAAAGAAGGCGCGTCGTGGCAGCCGGCCGCGCGGCTCGCCCGGGATGCCGGCGAGTCGCGTGTCGGGCTGACTTCGAAAGCGGTTTTTTGAAAATTCGATGCTTTTATTAAACCGCGTACGAATATTGCATAATTCGTACTCGACTTAATATTTTCGATATTCGTTATATTCGATAATTGACTACGAAATCAATATCAAATACTTCGAATAGTTCTAGAAAAGATATAAATTTTGAAATCGTTTCGTAGAATAAAATAAAACGAACGAAAAAGTTAAAAAAAGACTCGGGTTTCAGGCCCGTGCGCGAGTCGCCTGGGAGTGGCGCGACTCGCGTGCGGGTCTGTCCGATTTTATTTTTTTGTTCGAAATTGCCAATTTTGATAAATCGCGTACAAAATATGAATTAATTTATACTCGATTTTATGTTTTCGATATTTGTCGTACCCGATATTCGATTATGAAATCGATATCGAGTATTCAGAATGAATAAAAAAAGTTTTGTAAAAAGAAGTTTGTACGAAAAAAGATGTAACGATTTTTAACATCGTCGAGATTTTAATATAATTCTTTTTGATACAATATTCGATTATAGAGAATCGATATCATATTTTTAAGAATATTTGATATATGAAAGTAGTTTTTAATAATATCGATATTAGAAAATAAAATAAAAAGCGACGAACGACCCGTAATGAAAAGGACCGACACGAGACCCGTAATAAAAAGCGAACGACGAGGAGGAGAAGAGAAGAAAAAGAGAAATCGGGTTTTGTTACACCCTCAACTTACATGCTTCTGTTTACTCGGATCGGGGCTCGTCGGGACGTGGCTTGGGCACAAGAGCGTCGAGTGGATGTCGGTGAGTTGTGGTGGCTCGGTTCGGTGTGGTCTCGGCAAAGGGGGTCGGGTATAAGGGGCCGGTTTTCCTTCGGGAATAGTATCGGTTTCTCGATGCTAAGTGTGTATTTAATGTATGATAATGAATGTAGATGTGTGTAATTGATTCTTCTTGTGTTTGTAGTTGATAATTGATGATGTTTTTTTGATGTTCTGAAAAGTGTGTGTGCAAGGGGCTATTTATAGGGAGTTCCCGACCTTGGCTAGGAGAGTTTGAACTACCGTTTAAGATAGGAAACATAAGAAGCTGGAAGGCATGAGAATTCCGCTTGCTTGTCGAAGAAGCAAGGGAAACACGGCTGGTTTGTGCTGCTCGGCCAAGTGTTTGCACTCGGTCGGGTGTTTGAATCGGTTTTCGGATAGGATTCCTACTTGAGATCGAATTTCATCCTTAAACGGATTTGTTTAATATTTTGTGTAGCTGATTTTTTTGTAGGATTGGAGTATGAATCAGCCGTGTGAGGTGTCACGGCTGGCTCACGTGCCTCGGGAATATTTTTGACGGGTTTTGACTCGGTCGTTAAAAGACGGTTTTACCCCTGGTGTCGGAATCGACCCAAATTAGTCTTATTTGACTCGAAACGACCCACTGGGCCTGATTTTGAGGTTGGTTTTGTGAGATATGTACTCTATAATGAGCCCAAGCCAAATGCCAATGATTTTGAGCCCGTTTCTGAGTATTTAAAGCATGTTTGCGTCCGATCATCATCAGGTGTTTGTCGGAAACTGCTATAGACACCTGACAGTCAAAATGTGGGTATCTACACACGCGAACAAACGTCTAATATAGGTAAAAAAATTGGGATTACAACTTATCATTTCACTCTTTTACACTCTCTAAAAAAATGGGATTAAAAAGTATGTTTTTATATTGTTTCAATTTATTTTCGGATATATTAGTGGTACGATGTGTTTAATTTATTAGGTGTACGAGGAGGATTTTGGGAGCGATGGTCTTGAGTATCGTTGTTGCTTCATCATGGCGCCTCCTTTTTCTACCTCATATGAAGCGTTTGTCTACGCAAACAAAATTGCATTAGCCATCGACTTTAACTTGGTTAAAAGCAGCAACAAATGAAAAAATCATAGATTTCCGCATCTTGGTGTACATGGGAATTACTTCAAATGTGATTGATCCGAGCATCCAAACAGTACTTCCCAAAATGTTTCTTCTTCTATGGAGCGTGGTTGTAAGGTATGGGTTAAAGCGAGTAGACCGATTGTGGAAAAACAATGAATTTTGACTGTTGGTCCAAATGGTAAATATAATCATAAGCTTGAAGTTTATCATGATGGACACATTTGTCGAACGGTTTTGGATGACGATGAGTCGATGATGAGTATGTTATTAAGTATCTTAGGGCGCATGTTCAATCGGCTCAAATTATCAAGTACCTTGAGGAAGACACGTGTTCTTTTAAGGCCGGTAAGGATCTACAATTTGAGGGCTAGATTTATGGCTTAATCAAGAGAAGAGAGGAACGCAGTCGAGCGGATGATTGTAATTGGATGTAGAGCGGATTACGTTCACTTTCTCTTTCAGAATTAGATGACGTTGGAGGTCTACTTTATATTCATGGCGTACCCCGAGGCGATGAAAATGTTCCGCACCTACCAATCTATCATCATGTTTTTCTAATTGATTCAACTTACAAAACCAACATGTATGATCTTAAATTAGTAGAGATTGTTGGACTCACACCTGTTGGGAGCAATTTTCTCACTGTGTATGCGCAGTTCGACATTGTGATACAATTTCCTATACATGGGCAGGGGTGGCGCTAGTTCGACATGGTGATACAATTTCCTATACATGGGCAGGGGCGGACCTAGGGACATGGTGATGATACAATATTGTCAACACAACCAACTCTACCACTTTCTACTTCATGTTACATATCAATAATAGCGTAAAATGTGGAGTAATTTATAAACTTAAAAAATGTCGGAATTTTTTTTGTGCCCCCTAAGGGGGAAATCCTAGGTCCGCCACTGTACATGGGTGTTGGATAAGTTACACGACAAATTCTTGTTTGTGATGGGAATATCCGTCACAAACATGTGACAGATCGAATAATAGCCATTTGTGTAGATAATGACAAGCTCACGTGATACTTTAAAACCTTAACCAAGTGATATTATTTGACTCGTCATCGATTTGTGACAGATATATCCATCATAAGAGAGACTGACTTGAGTTACACAGGCTCGTTGGTAAAATCGTGAAAGTAAGGTACCAAATATCATTATGACTGATCGGGAGTAGGGGTTGTTGGATACCTTATTCCAACACTAACCGACTCATATTCTGACCCGACCCGACCCGACCCTCTTGGCCGGTCCAATAATCAGCAAATCACAGCACAGCAGAGTAGCAAACCTTCACACACCCTTCTTCTCCCTCCCTCCCTCCCTCTTTCCTTCTCTGTCTATCTACTCTGGTAATGTCGCTTTCTACTCCCCCTTATTTCTCTTCCCTACCCAACAATTCTTAGTTTACTCTCTGCTTATGGCGGATTTTAAGTTCAACTCCCAACCTATTGTACTGCCTTTGCCTCTGCCTCATCCCGCACTATTTTCAATATTCCCTCTCTTCCATTTCTCATTTCTGCATTGTTTATCTCTTTTCTCCATGCTTTTCCTTATTCTCTTTTACTCTTATCTTCTGCATTTTTTCTTCTTCTCCATCTTATACGGAGTATGTGTTTGTCGATTTCTGTGTCGTTTCACACATTTTGCTCCAGTATTACTCCAATTAAGTACTTTCATCTCCTTTTCTTCCATTGTATGCTCCAATTTCGATGCTCATTTCTGGCTGTTTATTGCTTTATTTTAGTTTATTTTTCATCAACTTTGCTGAAACTACTGGATAATGCAATGAGGCTAAACTGTAACTTGACTGAGTTAGTATCGATTTTTCGGCAATAATGTGAAGAGTTGTGTGAATTCATGGTTCAAAGATTAGAATCATGCACTTGAACTTACAATATTTATCAGAAATCAGGTTTTTGTGCTGTGTTGTCTGGTTTTTGTTGAAGATAGCAGGAGAAGGGAGGATAATGCTGCTGTTTGATCTAATTCAAATGTCGTTTTTTTCCCTCTCTCTTGTAATTAGGGTTATAGAAAGGGGAGATAGTTGAGAAATGTTGAAACGTAAATCAAAATGAGCCATACAGAAATATCGCAAGTTAAGTCATCCCTTGTTCCGCTTGGGACGCTCATTGGCCGTGAACTTAGGTCTGAGAAGGTAGAGAAACCGATAATTAAGTTTGGACAGGCAGCTTTGGCCAAGAAAGGGGAAGATTATTTTCTTATAAAGCCTGTTTGTCAGAGAATTCCTGGGAATCCCACCACATCTTTTTCTGTTTTCGCGGTAACTTGTCGTCTCTACTTCGGCTGTTTGTGATTATCATTGATTAATTTGGGTTTGAGTAGTTATCTGAAATGTTAAGTGTTCTGTATAGATATTTGATGGTCATAATGGAATATCGGCTGCTGTATATGCTAAGGAGAACTTGTTGAGTAATGTCTTAAGTGCCATTCCAGAAGGTGCTAGTAGGGATGAGTGGCTTCAGGCTCTTCCTCGAGCACTGGTTGCAGGGTTTGTGAAAACTGATATAGAGTTCCAGCAGAAAGGTTGGTTCTGAATTTCTGATCACAGCTGGCGTCCCCACATTTATGTGATTTTCTGTATTTAATAAATTGTCTGTTTTATTTATTTATTTAATGAACAGGCGAAACCTCTGGTACAACAGTCACCTTTGTTGTGATCGATGGTTGGACTGTGACTGTTGCATCGGTTGGCGATTCTAGATGCATATTGGACACACAAGGTGGAGCTGTTTCTCTCTTGACAGTGGATCACCGATTAGAGGAAAACGAAGAAGAGAGGCAGCGTGTTAAAGATAGCGGTGGTGAAGTTGGAAGGCTCAATATTTATGGTGGAAATGAGGTAAACTGATGCCCCTTTACTCATTGTAAATATGTATTGGAGACTTTCAGCTAAAAATAGAAGTATATTACAATTAATTACACCAATGACAATGTGTTTATTGTTATCCTCCAGGTTGGCCCTCTCCGCTGTTGGCCAGGAGGACTATGTCTTTCTCGGTCCATCGGTGATACAGACGTCGGGGAGTTTATTGTTCCGGTACCACACGTCAAACAAGTGAAGGTGAGTCATAGGTGGTGTGTCCTTGTAGCTGTTTTAAACAGACATTTACATGTGTGGAAAGTGACTTGAATTGCTTGTAGCTTTCGGATGCTGGTGGGAGACTTGTTATTGCTTCTGATGGTATCTGGGATGCATTATCGTCAGAGGCTGCAGCAAAAGCCTGTCGAGGTCTACCAGCTGATCTTGCTGCCAAGCTTGTTGTAAAGGTCAATACTGACATTTATAACGAACTTTTTGTTTACTCTTCTTTCTTCTTGGCTTATTAACATGATGACGAGGACATATTCTAAAGTGGGTTTCACTTGGCATGGATCAGGAAGCTTTGAGGTCAAGGGGTCTTAAGGATGATACAACCTGCTTAGTTGTTGACATGATTCCCTCTGTTCACCTTGTACTACCTCCAACAGCTTATAAGAAGAGTAATGGACTGACCTCACTGCTATTTAGGAAGAAATCGCTGAACTTGACAAGTAAATCATCGAAGCTCTCTGCCGTGGGAGCTGTAGAGGAGTTGTTTGAAGAGGGTTCTGCTATGCTTGCGGAAAGGTTTGTTTCGCATTCAGTTCTTCCTTGTGCATCTTTTTGCTCTGTTCATTCGCCAAGTTCACTATAACTGCTTAATGCAAGCAATTTTCTAGTAACGTCATAATAACTGGGAACTAGGTATTTAGGTGACGACACTCAGACTGTCTTTTTGACTTAAGCGTTGTGTTTTCTGTTAATCATTTCTTTAATAAATGCTGTGTTTGTAGAAGAGTATTCAGATCTGATTTATTCAACATCTGTATTTTCTGATGTGAGAAATCTAATATTGCAATAGTTGAGGGCCTTGAAGCTTCAGAGTTTCATTTGCACACTTAGTTTCCAAAATGAAACTTATTGATTATATATTCTTCTCTGTTTACCATGGTGCAATCCGTAAGCTATCAAAGACCAAAGTTAGTGTCCTGACTTTTTTTGCACCAGTTCTCATGAGATGAGATTGTTGTTTGGGGTAGCACCACTTGATCGATAAAAGAACTGCATTTTTTTGTCCTGTTGCAACTTAGAACTTTATAATGAGTTTTTTCATCAACAAAAACTTTAGAGAGACAGTCCCTCATTAACTTATTGAGAGGATCACTTTCCTGTACCCCATTATGTTTTTATTGGTAACCAATTTTATTATTGGATGTCCCTTTAAATGACCCTTTCATTTTGTAAGATTGTGAACATTTTTATTAGTATGCCTTTTTATAGTATACGTGCCTAAAAGGCAACAACAACAACATCAAAGTCTTAGTCCCAAAATGATGAGAATCAATATCTGAAGTCATCAAATCATCATCCATCAAAAAATATAAAAAAAATTAAATTAATTAAATATATAAATAAAGGCGAACCTACAATAAAATAATGATAAAAATACAGTTTCAGATGCAAAAATTAAGTTGAAAGCGTTAATAATAAGTTTTACATATCTATTTTACTTTTTTTGGTACCATTGTTACATCGATTTGTAATTGGTTTCACAAAAAATTTAATGAGAGATCATCTCTCAGGAGACCTACGGGTAGCTTCACTTATTTTTACTCTAAAATTATTTGATACAATTTTCGATGCACATTTTTTTTGTGGTCATCGGATATAACTTCTCTGTGTTGCAAAAGAAAGGGATAAGGCAGTGTACATCCGATCCCTATTACCCTGCAATTTGCGGGAGCCTTTGATATTTGAGAGCTAAATTATATAATGAAGATGCAATGAATCTAAATAAACGGACGGAGTAACGACTGTGAATCCTGGGATTTAGGTTTGAAGTTGGAAAGCAAAGGCCACTTTTAAGTATTAGGTTTATGGGAGAAGGAAAGAGAGTGTGAATTTAACCCGTGAACATTCCGAAAGCTTGGTATGTTGCCTTGACATTAGCTGATTATGATGCTGTCAACCATCCATGATCTGATTTGCATTTTCAGACAAAATGACCTACCCACAGCTCACCTATTTCAATTATTAGGGGAATTTGATTCTGCTATTTGGCCAAATGTTAGGTTCGTAGATGTTGCAATCATTTACTCTATTTCCATGTAAAGACAAGTGCTAGTGGTTTACATATTTTACACTACTACGGAGTATATTTGTTTGTTCTTATGTTTGTGATGGGTGCGATGGACAAAGGAATGAAGGATCGCCACCTTCCTAAGTTTGGATATCACGGGATGATTGGTGAAAGTGTGAAACTAGTTCACAGCTTCTGCTTTACATTTCAGCATAAAATGGCTCATTAAATTATCACAAATTCTTTTATGGGACGGTCTCTTAAATTTTACTCTCTGCTTCTTTTATTCTGATTTATTGGTCAGTCGATGCAACTTCTTGTGTGGTCAAACGATCTACAGTATTTTTTAACACCTAAGGTATAAATGAGACATCCAAGTATCAAAGCCCTATAACTTTGCAGGGGCAGCTTTTGTGGTACTGGGTTAAATTGTTGTTTTTGTTGTTGAGGTTCACTCCTTAGGCCAAATATGGGATTAATGTGATAGATTAGGAAGTGCAACAAAAATATTTTGTTCATTCAACCCCCTGTTATGTTTTTGCATTCTCTTTCCCATTCCAGCGGAAGCTAAAAATTCTTGAGTTGTACGGAGTAATATATATTACGTAGTACTCAAATTTTGATTTGCATTACTGTGTTGCAAATCTGCAGGCTTGGAAAAGATTTCCCTATGAACCCTAATTCTGGGCTATTCAGATGTGCAATTTGCCAGATAGATCAGCCATCGAATGAAGGTCTATCTGTGAACTCAGGACCGTTTTTCTCGCCCTCATCAAAACCTTGGGAGGGACCCTTCCTTTGTGCCAAGTGCAGAAGAAAGAAAGACGCCATGGAAGGGAAGCGGCACATCCAGGCCACATTGTCTATCTAACCAACCATTCATCGGGTCTTATAATATTCAATTGTCTATATAATACATATTCTTTTTGTCTTAGGTTTCACGAGTGACAGTGTGTCGTAGAAGTGAGGTAGGTAACTGGTGGAAGCCGTAGTAGTTACTAGTTAGTGCTCGTGTTGATTATGAATTTCTGCGTGGCTTTGGGGAGTCGTTACAAAGTCATATGACTGTTAGTTAAGTGCTCCTGTGTTTCCTGTATGCAGTAGAATGTTAGCATAACAACATTACTAGGTAATGTAATGTAATGTAAGTAGATCCGTCAATTGGTTAAAGAAGTGCTCTACAGTCTGCACTGTCTTCCGTTTCATTTTAACTTGAAATATGCCAAAGCCACCTCTCTATTTATTTAGGCAAATTTCTAGTACTAAATTAAAGCTTCTTTATTTAATTAGTTCTTGGGATGTGTTGCGTCATTTTATTGACTATCAGCAATGACAACCAATCTATATAGCACAAAATACTTGGGTTACCGAAATTCACTGATTGCAGGTAAGAGAATCAAATTAACCTTTTTGAGAGTAACTCAATACATGCTAAAGGAATTGGCAATATTTAATATTGAATTGTTAAAAAAAAAGTCACTCCGTAATTGGTAAATTGATTAAAAAAAATACAAATTTTGTCAAATTGGTAAAAAAAAAGTAACGGCGGTTTCCCGCAACAAGCCGTTGTCCAGTTCTTAATTGATGAGGTACTATAATGTACAAATACGAGGCCCTTGGTGTGTATGTGGAGACTTCATTTGCCCTTGGAGAGATTGTTTAGTTCGAATCCATCCTTTATATTGTAATGCGACTAAGTGGAAAAAAAAAAATGGAGAGATTGTGGGGCGTTAAAAGCAGAAAACAAAGCAAGTATGTATGACAGAAAACGATGTACTCCTACAAGTTTTTTTAATGCCTTTATCAAGGCTTTCTTCTTATGAAACAGAAATCAAACTGAAGAATCTCAGTCATTTTTTCTTGAGGTTAATAAAAGACATGAATGCCTGCAATATTTGATAGCATCATCAACAAGTGAACAGTGAACTCTACAAATAAACGAAAATCAAAACGAAACAAAACATAGTATCGTTGGATAGAAAACCAAGTAAATACTCTGGCAATTAAATAAGGAAATGATAAATACGGGCGGTATGTAAGAAACTAAAAGAGGAAAAATAAATACTTTAATATATATTCCCTCCGTCCATAATTTATCGCCCCGCTTTCCTTTTTGGGTAGGTTATTATTTATTGTCCCATTCCCTCACTTTCTTTTTTCATCCAATCTTTTTTACCAAACTACCCTTGTTGCTTTTTCTTATTTACAAAAATACCATTGAATTAAACTTACAATACTACACTTAACCTCTAATATTTTATTTATGTATTCACCATTAATTATGGCCCACCATCATTTCTTTAATATTATATATATTTTTCTTATTTTTTGTGCATAAAGCAATGGGGCAATCAATCAATAAATATATACGGAGTATAATTAAAGGAAATTTTTTTCGAGAGAATCCAACTTTTATGAAACACTAAAATTTAAATATTATCCATATTAAAAGTGGATATGATAAATAATACTCCTATTTGTTTTAGTATTAGATAATGAATAATACTCCTTTGACTCTTAGTATTAGACTAAACAATCCTGACACCCCTAAGAGTCAAAGAATTACCATTATATAAACCGTCAATTACCACCTCAGAAAACAACAAAATTTGAATAGACACCGCGTGGAACACGTAAAATGGTTATAATTATTTCAAATAATCGTCATTTTTGGAAAATTATTATTAAAATAAAATTATTATCCTAATATAAGTAGATATATTTATTAAGATAAAATTATCCTAATAGAATTGGATTTACATTTTTGCGAAAATACGGTGTGAGAAATTACAATTTTATAACTTTTTACCTTTTATATCAATAAAAAAATTTAAGAGTTTTTTTAATTTAATATTGGAATATTTTATTTATATTCATTACTTATCATATTTATATAGAAATAATTATAAATAATAAATGTTTTAAAAGATATTACACAATAAAAAAATAAATTATTACTTCATTTATAGGTGTCATCAAAATAAAAGTACACTGCATTTAATATTGCAATCATATAGAGTAAATAATTTTTAACGGGCAGGTCGGGTCGGGCCGCGACCCTAATATACCGGGTTTGATGACAGTCAAGTCGCGGATCTATATTTATTGGTGTTGACCTACGAAAAAACGTGTTGGATGGGTTGGGTTGGGTTTACGGGTCAAGTCAAGTCATTCAGATTAACTAGAGAGTACAACTTTAGTCTCCTAATTTATAAGCAAACAATATACTCGTATATACTAATAAGAGTGCTAGATAATTTAAGTTAAAAATACAAACTTCAATTATTTATCATATTTAAGAATTTAAAAATTTTGAACTATGCAAACTTGATTAAATTATTTTAACTAATTCAAAATTTAATGAAGTTAAAACACTTAAATAAAATAATTAAATAATTAAAAACAAAATGAATACACGTCGGGTTAGACTACGGATATTTCGAGTGACATGTAGTCTCAAACTTTTTTAAACTACGTAATTTATTTAAATAACTTTATATATGTCAGCTTAGGCTACAGGTCGGTTCAAATAGGGGTCGGGTTATACGGATCACGAGACGGATTATGCTTAGAATACAGCTGAAAAATAGTTTCGAACTTAGATTTTTTTTTACCTTTTAAGTAGCACGGAGTAATATTTTCAATATTACCTTTTTATTTATTTTAATAATATTATTTTTATACTCCTTTATTATAATGTTTATATTACAAAGAATTTTTAAAATTATTTTAATAATTATTTACTATCAAAAGATAAAAAAAATGTTGTATTAAATTGAATATTAATTATATTTGTAATTTAAAGTATCGAGTCACGGATCAAGATTTAGATGTCTTGAATCTTAACCTATGAATAAACGGGTTGAGCGGATCGTGTTACAAGTGAGGTCAAGTTTTGTTGAGTCTAATAGTAACGTTACTATTTAACACGATAACACAAATTTAATCTTCCAACAAGCGTTTCTTATGACGACCATATCTGTCACAGAATCGCAAGCTTGCGACGGGGAAAATACTACCCATTGGGTAGATAAGACGAAACAAAGTGTCATTTACTAAGTTTTGCTTTGGTTTATCTACCCCACATCTGTAGTACTTGACCCGTCGCAAGTTTGCGACGAATATATCCGTCACAAGTAAGAATTTCTGTTAGGCTCCCTATATACAACTTTACAAGAGAGTAACGTACTAAATTTGCTAGATAGTTTATGTTAAGATTAGACATAAAGTTATATTCAAATAAAAGAATAATATATAAAAATAATTAGGGTTATTTAATGACAATAATACCAACTATAGGGCGTGTTCCAATAATAATACCAATTACAATAAATCTGAGAATAATACATATAATTGGAGTATGTTAATCACAATAGTATAGACGCATTTATTACCTGCAACACTAGGTAACTTAAGTAAAAAATGACCTGCTACTTAGATCCTCACCCTCTCCTCATTTATGCTCTTTCTCCATTACCTCCTCCTTCCCTTCAATGGCATATCTCAACCCCAAAAAACTCTAAAAAAAATTGGGTTTTATAAATCTACATCTCCTTCTTCACAACTCCAAATCTTTGCTCACAAATGTATCCCCAAAAAAGAACTTTAAGGTATCAGTAATGACCCAACCCCTAACTCCAGAAATCGCTCAAATTAAGAACCCAGAAAATGTCATAGGGAGAAAGAGAAGCAGAGATTTGGTAAAGGGTAGTGAAGTGAGTGTCATATTCAAAGCTTTGTTGAAAAATGGTGGAAAATAGGGGTTTCAAGTGGGTGGTGTTGATGGAGGAAGCGTGTTGAATGATGATGATGATACCACGATTGAGAAGAAATGTAGTAAGATACTAAAAGTTGATGTCTTGGATTGATGGGGATAAAAAGAAGGGTTATTTCATAACAATAATACCAACTATGGGGATGCTTCTTATATTAATACAAACTATACGTAATCCCGTTTTAATATGAACTATCCTCTCATTAATCTCTCTTTATAACCAATGCCTTTTTTTACCTGTAAAACCGGTAATTGTGACCTGCTAGGTTTTGGTGCACCTCTTCTTCTTCCCCTTTATATTCATCAAATTAAAAGTCATCATTCATTATCGACCTTCAAAACCCTCATTGACACAATGAGATGTGGTTATTCATCTGGATCCTCCTCTAATTCGTATCCTTCAAATGTCAGATTTTTTTTGCAAACGTCAGATGCTCCAATTTATTTACCACAATTTCAAAAAATTTAAGAAAAGCAATGGCGAGAGGAGATGTCGAGTTCAACAATGACGAGAGAAGAGTACGTAGTAACGAGAAAGGAAGTGTATAGAGTATGGTGGGAGGAGGACTTTAATTCAAAAAGAAATTAAAAGGAAAAGGAAACCGGCTAATCAGGTAGCCGGTAACTTGTTCTAAAGAGAGATTAATGAGGGGATAGTTCATATTAAAACGGGATTACGTATAGTTGGTATTAATATAAGAAGCGCCCCCATAGTTGGTATTATTGTTATGAAATAACCCTAAAAAGAATGAGAAGAAGAAAAAGAAAAAGAAAAAGAAGAAGAAGAAGAAGGTGAAGGTTGAAGAAGTAGTAGAAGAAGTAACTACAATAATAATTAAGCGAGAAGAGATGTAAGACGGACGACGGTAACATCGAGCGAGAAATGAGACCGAATCTCGCTCTACAATCCCACACAAAAATAAACCCAAGAGAAAATTGAACAAACAAACAACCATTACATTACATTAATTAAATTCTTAACAAGAAAACTCTTACCACAAATTAAATTAAATTCTTTATAATTACAAGAAATGTAAAAACAATAATGTAGAATTGGCAATGACATGAAGCAAGAAAAATGAGTAATAGGAACTTGATCTTACATCAATACGAAGTGTGGAACCAAGCACGTAATATGGAATTTTAAACTCGGTTTTGTAAATTTGAGGACAGGTGATTCAAATTTTGTAAAAGTGAAGGCAAGTGGATGGAAGGTGGAGTAATAGTAATAAATTAAAGGGGAAAAGAAAGGTGGACGTGTTATTCAGGTAACCCGTCACCCATACTACTCTGATTAACATACTTCAATTATATGTATTATTCTCGGATTTATTATAATTGGTATTATTATTGGAACACGTCCTATAGTTGATATTATTGCCATTAAATAACCCAATTAATTATATCGAATAACTAATAAATTAAAATTAAAGTTTTAACAAAATTTAGCCAGAGTAATAGATTGAGTCGAACTAGGACTAAAGCTTTTAGATTGGTTTAGGTCAAATGGGTCGCGGCTCAGGAAAAAAGGGCTCATGACCCTAAAAACAATGGGTCGGGCGGGTAGGGTCGAATATAGTGCGAGAAGATGACATACATACAATATATTTGATGCAGAAAGTCAAATGATTATAATCTTATAAAGTAAAAGACATAGATAAACTAAATGTTCACAAATGGGTTGTGACGTATTAATATTGCTCACAGATACATGACCCACTACTTTGATGAGCGTCGTTTTTTATCCAAGTAAGTAAGTAAGTAATCAATATAGGCACTAGACCAGTCAAAGAAGTTGAGCGGGTCGGCTCACGGGTCGAGTTATACGAGTGGAGTCAGGATACGGGTCCGGTTATACGAGCCACGGGTACCAAAATTACAATTATTTGAAATAATCATAAACAGTTTGTCACAGTCAATATCATAAAATGAAGTATTATCACTATTATGGATGATTTAGTAGCATTTTTGTTGCACCCGTGCATCGCACGGGCATTAAAACTAGTATATATAATTAAAGGAAGTTTTTTTTCGAGAGAATCCAACTTTTATGAAAGTTTCGAAACACTAAGAATTTAAACATTATATCCATATTAAAAGTGGATATGATAAATACTACTTCTATTTGTTTTAGTATTAGATAATAAATAAAATTTGTTTGAATTTAAATATTAGAAAAAATAATCCTAACAACCCTAAAACTCAAACAATTATCATTATATAAATCATCAATTATCACCCCAAAAAACAACAAAGTTTGATATAATTACCTATTAATATAAATAGATATGCATATTCAGTTCGGAGTATATTTTATTAAGATAAAATTATCCTACATATAAGTAGATAGAAGTATATTTTATTAAGATGAAATTATCGTAATAGAATTAGATTTACATTTTTGATAAAATGAGTGTGAGAAATTACAATTTTATGTAAAAAATATTACATATCGTTTAACAAAAAAACATATATACAGTAAAAATTAAAAATTAACTACATTGAATCAATCAATAAAGTTAAACGAGACATTGTAGACACCCACATTTTGACTGCCAGGTGTCTATGGCAGTTCCCAAAAATCACCCGATGATGATCGGACGCTAACATGTTTCTACGCGCTCGGATACGGGCTCAAATCCATTAATCGCTGGCTAACACACTTACAGAGTACAAATATCACAAAATCAACCTCGAATCCAGGCCCAGTGGATCATTCCGAGTCAAACAAGACTAATTTGGGCCAAAACCGACACCGAAAATAAAACCGACTTTTCACGATTGGGTCAACCCCGGTCAAAGTCATTTCCGAGACACATAAGACAACCTTTACAACCCTAATACATCCTAAGAGCAATCCTACACTACATCCTTTACAAACCCTAGACAAACCCTAGGAAAACCGACAATAGCAAACCCTAAACCTAGTTTCTAGGAATTCAACCCAAGCCACCACAACTTAGCCTCCATACACCTCGTAGCCGCGTTTACGAGCCTTTTTCCGAGACAAGAACATGTAGGTTGAGGGTGACAAACCTCATTCTCCTTTCTCTTTTCCCTTGTCGTCCATCTCCTTTTTTTATTCTTTTTCGATTATTATTATTATTATTATTATTATTATTATTATTATTAGTACGTTTATTATTATTATTATTATTATTATTATTATTATTATTACGTTTATTATTATTATTATTATTATTATTATTACATTTATTATTATTATTATTATTATTATTATTATTACGATTATTATTATTATTATTATTTACCTCGTTATCATTATTGCGTCATAATATTGGTAATATCGTTAGTATCAAAATATTAAAATACTCATTGATTTGTGTCAAGTAAGAAGGATATCGGGATAAGAAAACACGAACATACAAGTGTACTGCACACAGCGTTGACGGTCGCTTATCCCGGTACCCCGATTATTTGATTATTGAGATGAGTCAACTTAAACAAGAATTCGTCATTATTTCTCGTCGTTATCATCTTTAATATTGCATTCATCGAATTTTCTAAAACCAATTTTAATAAGGGTCGAAACCCGTTGACACGGATCCGACATAACGATCTCTAGGGATTTATCGATGTCGGAGAAGTCGAGGGGATCAAGTTCTTTTATTATTTAATCAAAGAGTCAATCTTTCTAAATCGCATTAAATCAATTTAGGGCAATTTTCGTTGATGCTAAATAATTGTCAAAACAATTCTTTAGATTTATGACATTATTAACGCGGAGAAAATTTAATCACATCTCAATAATCAATTTAAAACGATTTTCGACATAAAACACGATTTTACAAACGAATCTTAATTCGTACAGAGGGCACTCGACCGAGTGCCTAGCCCACTCGGTTGAGTGGCACCTCAAAATCAAGTCAGAATGCTAATCACGATCACCACTCGATTGAGTCTCACAGTGACTCGGTCGAGTGGCCATGTACTCGACCGAGTTGGTCAATAACTCGGACGAGTACGATCTTTGACGCAAAACAGAATCGATTTTTAAGGTCTACTCGATCGAGTCCGTCGACACTCGATCGAGTGACCTCATAACGACTCAAATTACGAGTCTTACATTGTTCTATTTTCAAAATCCGATAGTATTTCTCGACTTAGGTCAACACGTGCATAATTAATCACGTGTATACTATCTTTTCAAACCATGCATCATCTTGTACATCATTCAATTCAATTCAATATTTACACAAACCGTTATTATTCGTTATATCATTACATCGTTACTAACGCGTTTGTTATTTCTTTTGTCAATTTAATTCTTGTTCGTTTATTGTACTAAATGAACCCGCATGCTAAATTCCACTTTGACGTAGAATTAATTGCATTAAATTGGCTTAGAAACCCCTTTTTCAATTCCATTCACATGTTTAGGGAAAATAATCTTTGCATATCATTTTCCCGTTTTACTAGCACGCGTATTAGAAAGTCATTCGAGTTCTTAGTAGAGGCCGCTAATGTGCGGGCGGGGTTGGGTGTCCTTTGTGGGCTTCCCAACACGTACCCTCACCCCTTACTCAGAACCTCGGTTTCCGGATGCCCGAAACCGTTGGCAAACGAGAGTCATTCAATATACGATTAACCGCTCAAGTCGGCATCTATATCGATATGCAAAGGGACGAGCCCAATAAACTCTGACATCGGAAATGAGCCGTATTTTGTATACGGCCCACTACGACATAGAGTGGGCTCGAACGGTTCCGAATAACCATAAAATTCGGTGGCGACTCCACATAGACCTAAATTTCAATTCGATCCATTCTCATATGGAGATTCATTCGCCTACCCAAACCCGCGCGTGGCCGCGTCGGGGTGGATCTATGTCATGTCCACAGACATTTTTCGAGCGACATTGATAGTGTTCAACAGTTTTAGGATTCTTAAGTACAAACTTAAATTATTTATCATATTCAAGTGTTTAAAAAGTTTGAATACTACAAATTTGATTAAACTATTTTAACTAATTCAAAAATAAACACTTAAATAGAATAATTGATTAAATAATTTAAAACAAAATGAATATAATTGAAGTTTTTTTCGAGTGACATGTAGTCTCAAATATTTTTAAACTACATAATTTGTTTAACACAAATTATACTATACAGCCGTTGTACCGTACGACAGACTAAATTTATGGTAAAAAGTTAACACTTTAGGTTATTTAATGACCACTTTAGGTTAAATAGTGACCACTTTTTGATACGAAAAAATGGTAACTATTTATCTGAAAGGGTAACTGGCTAACCTAAAATTGTCACTTTTTATCATAAATTACACATATTTATTATTGTCGCACGGTACAACGATTGCACATTATAATTACTGTTTATTTAAATAACTTTATACATATCGAGTTAGAATACAGGTTGCTTCAAATATCAGTCTGGTTATACGGATCACGAGACGGGTTATGTTTAGCATACGGGTGAAAAATAGTTTCGAACGCCAATTTTTTTTTACCTTTTTTTAGTGAAAAATACGAAGTAATATTTTTGATATTAACTTCTTATTTATTTTAATAATATTATTTTATAGACCTTGATTATAATGTTTATATTTCAATGAATTTTTAAAATTATTTTATAACTATTTTATTACCAAAAGGTAAAAAAGTGTTGTATGAAATTGAATCTCCGTATTAGTTTATATTTGTAATTTAAAATATCAATTCATGGATCAAGATTTAGAGGTCTTGAATCTTGACCTACCAAAAAACTGGTTGAACATGTCAGATTTACAAGTCAGGTCAAGTTTTGTCAAGTTTAATAGTAACGTTACTATTTAATATGATAATACAATTTTAGTCTCCCAACAAGTGTATTAAATTGAATATTAGTTGTTTATATTTGTAATTTAAAATATCGAGTCACAGATCAAGATTTAGAGGTCTTGAATCTTGACTTACCAATAAACGGGTTGGGCGGGTCGATTTACAAGTCAGGTCAAGTTTTGTCAATTCTAATAATAACGTTACTATTTAACACGATAATATAACTTTAGTCTCCCAACAAGTCTTCCATGTGACGGGCATATCCATCACAAATTTGCGACGTGACAATCACTACCCATGTGGGTAGATAAGACAAAATATGTAGTCATTTCCTAGCCATTTTGCTTTTGTTTTTTCTACTCCGATCCACATAGGTAATACTTGACCCGTCGCAAGCTAAGAGAGAGTAATGTACTTCCTCCTTCCATCAATATTTTACTCATTTGATTATTTTATACCACCTAAATGAATATATAATGGGTAGAACACTTATAAAAGGAGAAAGTACTAAAATTGCTCCCTATATAAAGTAAGAATTTATATTAGTGTATCTATGTACAACTGTACAAGAGAATAATGTACTAAAATTGGTAGATAGTTTATGTTAAGATTAGACAGAAAGTTATATTCAAATAAAAGAATAATATTTATATTATAATTATTACATCGAATAACTAAAGTTTTAGCAAAATCTAGACATATTAATATGTTGGCTTGAGCTGAACTTTTAGACTAAGGTTTTGTAATATCTTTTTTCCCACGGGTTGAATAGGTCGGTCCAGGTCATGGTCCAAAATTAAGAGGTCATTTAGAGTGTGTTTAGAAAGATTGATTTGGAAAGAAAGGGAGGGGGAGGAAAAGTTAGCGAAGCAAATTCATTTGTTTGGTTAACAAAATGGGACGTAGGGATTTGTAGGTGAAAGTAAAATGGATTCCTCCATTTATCTCTTCCAAAACAAAATATTATTTCCCCTCCAAAATTGGAGGTAATATATGTGGGTTCGACCCGGACATGGTCCGAGCTAAATGTAAAATTTTAACCCATGGTCAAGCGGGTTTGGGACGTGTTCGCGGGCCGAACGGGACGGGTCAATCGGACGGTACGACCCATGATCAGCTCTATCCAAAATAGACAAAATTTTGAGGGAAAATGTATAATCTCCATTCACCATCCCCTTCCCGACCCTTTCCCTTCTCTCTTTCCCTTTCCACTCTCTTACCTAGGGATGGCAGTGGGTCTAAGACCCGACCAGACCAGGCGGGTCGGACCCGAATGGGTGGGTATGGGTCTAAATTTTTCAGACCCGATGGGCATGGGTCGGGTCTGGGTCCTCCCCAAAAAATTCGGGTACGGGTACGGGTCTGAATTTTGGGACCCGTACCCGACCCGTAGACCCGTGGACACGTTAAAAAAAAAAATTAATTCATTAACCATACCGAGCCGTGACTCATGTATCACTTATTATGTTTTTTAATGAATTAATTTGTGACGAATGTTTTTAAGACGACCTTTGTGTTATATTTTGTGAGACGTTCCGGTTGTATTGTGAGACTTGTAGACACTTTTTTTTTTTTTTTTTTTTTTTTTTTTTTTTTCCATTTTTATGCGTGGTTTGTAAACACTTTTTTAAGATCTTATACGTAAGGATGACTCAAGACATTACGTAGTTTTTTTCGGAAATTAAGTTCGTGATTTTCTACGAAATTTCCATCGAAACAATGAATAATACAACAACGTAATAAATAAGGCGGACCCGCGGGTAGACCCGGACCCGGTCCAGACCCGACCGATTCGGGTATGGGTCTGACAATTTTGGACCCGTTCGGGTACGGGTCGGGTCTGGGTCCAGGGTCCAGGGTTGAAACTTCGGGTCCGGGTCCGGGTTCGGGTGGATCCGACCCGTTGTCATCCCTACTCTTACCTTTCTCTCTCATTTTATTATCCAACCACGCCCTTTAGATTCGGGTAAGAAAAACATGTTCATGACTCTAAAAACAACAAATGGGGTAGGGCGGGTTTGCAGGTCGGGTCGGATTTAGAGCGAGGTAATACCATACATACAATATATTCAATGCAGAAAATCAAATGGTTAGAGAGTAAAAGACATAGATAAATTCAATGTTTCATGTGAGTTGTCACAGACATAAATATTGTTGACGGACACAAGTGCTGGTATTTTGATGAACATCATTTGTTTCACCCAGATAATTAATGTAGGCATTAGACCTGTTGGACAGGTCGGGTCAAATACGGATTATGGGTCGAGTTATGGTTAGAATACGGATCATAAATAGTTCGAACGCCTGATTTTTTTTTACCCTTTTTAACTAAAAAAATTATAATGATAGGATATATTCATATCATGTGACATACTCCCTCTGATTCACAAAGATCTTCCCCTTGATTAAAATATACCTCACATATATTAAACAAAGGGGACATCTTTGTGAATCGGAGGGAGTAGTTAATGTTGGATTTCATATGTTTATGCTTCTAATCGATCCCCCTATTCAGGGCTAGCCAAAAGGTTTTTCATTTCGATTTTAGAAACTATCGAACTGGGGTTCAAGTAAGTGGAATGCCTCTATTGACTGAAGAATGGTAATTAGCTGATAATAGAACAATCATATTATAAAATTATTGTTGCACCCGTGCATCGCACGGGCATCAAACTAGTAAATTATGGAAGGAGGGAGTATAAAAGATCATGTGAGAATCATCAACTTGATGAGAACCTTGAGAACTCCATTAATTTTTTTTTTTCAAAGTAATGACATATTTGAATTCGTTGTATAATTTAATGGTTGGGTAACATATTTTTCGGTAAAACAAATCTCGTCTAGTGACGGAAACGGAAACATATTTTAGTGTACCTATACTCGTTTTAGTGTATCTAATTTTTTTGATGTACCTTATTGCACTTTCAGTGTAACTAAATTGCATTTCAGTGTACATTTTCAATTTTTCGTGAATAAATAGCAATTTTCTTAATATCTTTAATAAAATATGAATAAATAGCAATTTTTCTTAATATCTTTAATAAAATATGATTAGTTATGCCTAATAAAGTATTTGAATAAATGAATTTAAGGGTAAATTTGTCATCTAAATTTTCAAAATAAATAAATTAATTGAGTTTTTATCGAGGTTCTCACGGTTCTCAACAAGTGGTGGTTCTACTTCTCACCGATCTTGACTCTATATATATATATATAGATTTAGGTTCATGTGAGAACCACTCCTTCAATGAGAACCGTGAGAACTATAATATGAGTCATTAGATCATAGTGTTCAATCTCATTCGTTGGATCCTTAAAAAAATTTCAATCCCATCACTTAATCACAATTGCTTGAGTCTTCAACCCGTAAGGTCGTAACTCCTCCTTCTACAAAATTCTTCGACCCGTAATTCTTTAATCCATAATTCTTCAATCGACCATTGAATCTAATTTTCAATCCATTAATTTTTCAATCGACTTTTCTTCAATTCATCACAATTGGGACCCCAGTAACCTAAGTAACTTTTAATTTTTTTTAAATTAATTATTTTATGAGTTAACTTATTCGATTAAATTTATTATTTCATTACACTAATAACAGTATTATCGTCGGCAAATATAATTGCAATAATTCCAACTATCGTTTTTTTTTTCCAAATTTCCTCATTGACTTAGGAGTTCATCTAAAATATTGTTCTTTAATTTCCTTTTGTACGGATTTTATATGGAATACAACACTTCTTCTTCAAGTCCTACTCGATTTAATTTTCTTTTTCAATTTTAGCGTACCATTTTTCAATTTTAACATACCATTGTCGTACCCTCTTTTAATTATGGTGTATCCCTTTTCAATTTTAGCGTACCCTTTCTTAAATTTATCGTACCCTTTTTATATTTTAGCGTACCCTTTTTAAATTTCAATTTTAGCGTACCCTTTTCAAATTTTAGCGTACCCTTTTTCACTTTTAGCGTACATTTTTTCAATTTCAATTTTGGTGTACCTCTTCTCAATTTTAGCGTACCCATTTTGTTGTACTTTTTTGAATTTTAAGTGAATACATTCTGTAATAACGAGAATACCCTTTATTAATCTACCCCTCGTTTTACCACCTAACTACGGTAAAACCAAACAAATCAGTCATCTTCATCCTCATCATTAATCACATTAGATCATCATCATCATCAACAACAACAACAACAATCTAGTAAACCCAAAAATTGAAGACTTGCCCAGTAAACCCAAAAATTCCACTCATCCAGTAATTTCTTATTCAAACAATAATTTGATGAAATACAAATTTGATGCATCTACACCCAATTTTCATGAATTTCAAACAATAATTTCACAACCAAACTCTAAACTCACAAAGCACTTAACTTTACAAAGTTAAAAAAAATAACTTCACAAATCTAAAGAATGTTGTTACTGATTTGATGAACGGAAACTCTGATTTGATGAAAAAGCCAATTTTTCAGGCTAAAAATCATAAGCTCACAATTTTAAAAACATTAACTTTGATGTATGCACGAAAATTAATTGAACGATGATACTGATTCAACGATAACCTAATGTCAAGAAATCCCCAAATATATGTACATAAAACCTAAATTAAGAAAATGGTATAATAAACATTGTCGAATCCCTATCATCTTTGTTTGGAGAAGTTATGGTTGCCATCTTCATTGATGAATGATGCTTAATTTGATGTAGTTGGTTGATTTTTTTATTGAATTATTTGGAGCTAAGAAGAAGGGGTTGGGAGGATAGTGCAATTGTACAGTTTGTCTGTTGTTGAACGATGTTGAATGAATAGTCCCCAATTGGAGAAATGGGTTGAATATTTAGTCTTATATTAGACGTAAGATCCAGTAAGATCTAAAGGTATTAAGAGGTTCTCACAGTTCTCATTATAGTATAGGTTCTCACCGGATCTTGACTCTATATATATATATATATATATATATATATATATATATATATATATATATATATATATATATATATATATAGGGGGGGGATCAAGGGAGTTACTAACTCTCCAACTCTCCCTTAGTGTTAATCCCCTCCATCCATTCATCCTACGATGGATGGTGGATGGATGGGTTCAATTATTAAAAAAAAAAGGAGACAATCAACTGACATAGCAGCAGTGGAGAGAGGGAAACATCCCTTCACCCAAATCAATCCCTACATTACTTCCCTCATACACTTCCCAAACCCCTCATTTTCAATTCATTTCTCAACTCAATTTATCTCTTTCTAACAAAACCCCAACAAATAATCACCATTAATAACTCCGACCATACTCCGTCAACTACTCCGACCATACTCCGTCAACTACTCCGACCATACTGCGTTTTTAACCCAACATACTCCGTCAGTAACTTCGATCATCATACGAAGGTATGTTCATCTTCATTTTCGTGCTTCATCTTCATTTTCGTGCTTCATCTTCATCTTCATCTTCATGCTTCTTTTTATTTTTCATGTCTTTTTTTTTTTTGGTATTTATAAAATTATTCATCTTCATTATCTAAAAATAAAGAACAACTTCATCTTTAAGATGGAGTTTGAAGATGAAGTTGTTATTTTTTTGTGGGATGAATGGAGCTTGAAAATGAACAAGTCATTTAGTGCGGAATGTTTTTGCAGAATTGCAAAGTCACGCTCATTATGCTGTACAGTCACACTCATTATGCTGTACAGTCACACTCATTATGTTGTAGAATCACGCAGATGTACACTCATTGTAGTCACATATTCAGTTGTATAGTCATACTCATTATGCTGTATAGTCACACTCGCTATTTTGTAGAATCACGCAGCTATAGAATACCTTGGGATTAAGGTATCATTCGTTGAATCATCTTCATCTTCATGCTTGTTTTACTTTTCATACCTTTTTTTTTTGTATTTATAAAATTATTCATCTTCATTATCCAAAAAAAATGAAGATTAAATATGGATTAAAATGAAGGTTGAATATGAATGAATGAAGATTGAATATTTAATTAATGTTATAATTTAGTTGTATAGTCACAGAGATTATGTTGTATAGTCACACAGTTGAAGTTGTATAGTCATACTCGTTATGTTGTAGGATCACAATCATTATGTTGTAGGATCACACCGTTTATGTTGTACAGTCACACAGTTAAAGTTGTATAGTCACACTCATTATGTTGTACAATCACGCAGCTGTACACTCATTGTAGTCACATATTCAGTTGTATGTGTGATTTAGTTGATTGTGTGTTTTGTTGCAGCGAAATGATTGGTGGAAAGAGGAATGCTGGTAAAAGGGGCGGTGGGAAGAAGAAGGTCGTGGAAGATACAGCGATCGATCACGTAATTGGACAATGTATTGTTGCGAAGATTAAAATAAAGGTTGAATATTTAATGAATGTTTAGATAATTTGTTCTGAATCGTATGTATAATCATCTTTCTAATTATGAATGTGACTTTACAAATGATGATTGAAGAATAATTGACTATATGGCTTTTATTTTCCATTTTACGGTTTCAGTTTTGTAGTCACACACTTTAGGTTGTACAGTCACACTAATTATATTGTATAGTCACACTCATTATATTGTAGAATCACATAAATTCTTGCAGTGATTAGTGTATGTAATCATCTTTGCTAATGATGATTGAAGTATAAATAAGTACGAGTATAATTTAGTTGTATAGTCACAGAGATTATGTTGTATAGTCACACAGTTGAAGTTGTATAGTCATACTCGTTATGTTGTAAGATCACAGTCATTATGTTTTAGGATCACACAGTTTATGTTGTATAATCACACAGTTAAAGTTGTACAATCACACTCATTATGCTGTACAATCATGTAGTTGTAGAGTCATTGTATTGTAGAATCACACAAATTTTTGCAGTGATTAGTGTACGTAATCATCTTTGCTAATGATGATTGAAGTATAAATAAGTACGAGTATAATTTAGTCGTATAGTCACAGAGATTATGTTGTATAGTCACACAGGTGGAAGGATAAGTGATTTTGCTATAGACCTCGCGTGATTAATTATGAAACCAGAAAATAGCGATGAAAATATATTTACATTGGACAAAGTCCATCCTTTACATATAGTACGTCAAACATAAAAATATTCTAACCCACCAAACATCATTTACACATAGTACGTTCATCCTAAAGCAAATATTTTATCTCACATAAACACACAAGAGCTTAACGATGGTCTCCGGTACGTGCGCAACAATACATTGTCCAATTACGTGGTCGGTCGTTGTATCTTCCACGACCTTCTTCTTCCCACCGCCCCTTTTACCAACATTCCTCTTTCCACCAACTATTTCGCTGCAACAAAACACACAATCAATCTATATCACACAACACAACTGAATATATGACTACAATGACTCTACAATTGCATGATTGTACAACATAATGAGTGTGACTGTACAACTTTAACTGTGTGATTCTACAACATAATCTCTGTGACTATACAACTAAATTATACTCGTACTTATTTATACTTCAATCATCATTAGCAAAGATGATTACATACACTAATCACTGTAAGAATTTGTCTGATTCTACAATATAATGAGTGTGACTATACAATATAATGAGTCTGACTGTACAACCTAAAGTGTGTGACTACAAAACTGAAACCGTATAATGGAAAATAAAAGCCATACAGTCAATTATTCTTCAATCATCATTATCAAAGTCATATTCATAATTAGAAAGATGATTATACATATGAATCAGAGCAAATTATTTAAACATTTATTAAATACTCAACTTTCTTTCATCCATATTCAACCTTCATTTTTTTTGTGAATAATGAAGATAAATAATATTATAAATACCAAAAAAAAAAGAAGGAATGAATAATAAAACAAGCATGAGGATGAAGATGATTAATTATTTTAAAGATGCTCTAAAAAGATAAAAACAATACCTGAAAATCATCGAGGTTCGAAAGTAGGAATTTGACGAATGTGGAAACTTGAACGTAGATAAAAAAAATACCTGATAAAAAGTCACACACTTTAAGTTGTATAGTCACAAACTTTAAGTTGTACAGTCACACTCAGTATGTTGCATAGTCACACTCATTATGTTGTAGAATCACGTAGCTGTAGAATACCTTGGGATTAAGGTATCATGCGTTCAACCATCTTCATTTTCATGCTTGTTTTATTTTTCATACTTTTTTTTGTATTTATAAAATTATTCATCTTCACTATCCATAAAAAAAAATGAAAGTTGAATATATATGGATGAATGAACGACTATAACTTTAAAAAAATGAAATATCTAAACATTCATTAAATATTCAACATTCATTCATCCATATTCAACCTTCATTTTTTTTTTGGATAATGAAGATGAATAATTTTATAAATACAAAAAAAAAAGTATGAAAAATAAAAGAAGCATGAAGATGAAGATGATTCAACGAATGATACCTTAATCCCAAGGTATTCTACAACTTCGTGATTCTACAACATAGCGAGTGTGAATATACAGCATAATGAGTATGACTATACAACTGAATATGTGACTACAATGAGTGTACATCTGCGTGATTCTACAACATAATGAGTGTGACTGTACAACATAATGAGTGTGACTGTACAGTATAATGAGTGTGACTTTGCAGTTCTGCAAAAACATTACACACTAAATGACTTGTTCATCTTCATCTTCATCTTCAAGCTCCATTCATCCCACAAAAAAATAACAACTTCATCTTCAAACTCCATCTTAAAGATGAAGTTGTTCTTTTTTTTAGATAATGAAGATGAATAATTTTATAAATACCAAAAAAAAGAAGATATGAAAAATAAAAAGAAGTTTGAAGAAGATGAAGATGATCGAAGATGAAGATGAAGATGAAAAAGGAGCTAAAAAAAATGAAGATATCAAAGTTTATGCATAAACATACCTTGGTATAATTATCCGTCATGTTGTGTTAAAAATGGAGTATGATCAGAGTTGTCAAAGAGAGATGAATTGAATTAGGGAAATGAATTGAAAAGGAGGGAAGTAATGAGGAAGGGAGAGTTTGATTGAGGAAAGAATGCTTCCCTCTCTCCACTGCTGCGAAGTGTGATTGAGGGGGAGGGTTGCTTCCCTCTCTCCACTGTTGCTTGTCAGTTTGTTGTCCTTTTTTTTTTAATACATCATCCATCTAAGCCATTCATTCAACCTAAGATTAAGGGTCAACAACACAACTTCCCAACTTCCCACTTTTCACCAAACTCCCTTGATCCCTTTTCTATATATATATATATATATATATAGAGTTAAGATCGGGTGAGAACCCATATTATGGTGAGAAATGTGAGAACCCTTTACAATCCAATTAATTTAAATTCCCTGCAATTTCACCATCAAACTAATTAGTTTAAATCCCCAAAAATTCCAATTTATCGATTTTAAAATCTTTTTTGTCCAAATCAAAATCTCGGAAACCCCAATTCTCCAATTAAAAATTCCCAGAAAACCCAATTGCCCAATTTAAAAACCAAGCAAACATTCAATCAAAATCCCAGAGTTGAAAATCACAATTCTCAATGCATCTTTTCTACCTAACCAATCACAATTCTCAACTATCTAATGCTAGTATAACTTACTGATTCTCATTTTCCAGGCCAATTTATCAAAAAAAAATAACCATAGCTGATTGGTGTTGATAAGAAATTAGGGGTTGTCTATCTAGGGGTTGGATTAGTTATGATCCGAAATGATGAAGTAGTGAGAGTTATGATGAAGAACTTGTTTGGTAGAATTACCACTTCTAAATCGTCTACCACTGATTCATCAAACCACAGTTTGTCCAATTCTTCGGGTTCGGGTACGTCATTGCTGCCGGCGATAGTAGTCTCTGTGTTCTCTGGTTTCGAGAGCAGCAGGAGGTCGAAAGGGCAAGGGTTGAAAAGGAGTAATAGTAGTAATGGTTGGGGGGCGACAGTGAAGAGAATCATGGCGAGTGAAGAAGGGTACACTAAAATAGAAAAAAGGGTACGCTAAAAGTGAAGAAAGGTACACTAAAATTGAAATTGAAAAAAAGTACGCTAAAAGTGAAAAAGGGTACGCTAAAATTTGAAAAAGTACGCTAAAACTAAAGGAGGGTACACTAAAATTGAAAATGAAAATGGGTACGCTGAAATTGAAAAAGGGTACGCCAAAATTGAAAAATGGTACGATAAATTTAAGAAAGGGTACGGTACGCTAAAATTGAAAAAGTTAAAAAGGGTACGCCAAAATTGAAAAAGGGTACGATAAATTTAAGAAAGGGTACGGTACGCTAAAATTGAAAAATGGTACGCTAAAATTGAAAAAGAAAATTAAATCGAGTAGTGCTTGAAGAAGAAGTGTTGTATTCCATATAAAATCCGTACAAAAGGAAATTAAAGGACAATATTTTAGATGAACCCCTAAGTTAATGAGGAAATTTGGAAGAAAAAAAACAATAGCTAGAATTATTGCAATTATATTTGCCGACGATAATACTATTACTATTGTAATAAAGTAATGAATTTAATCGAATAAGTTAACTCATAAAATAATTAATTTTAAAAAAAAAATTAAAAATTACTTAGGTTACTGAGGTTCAATACCCAATTGTAATAAATTGATGGATTGAAAAAAAGTCTATTGAAAAATTGATGGATTGAAAATCGGATTCAATGGTCGATTGAAGAATCATGGATTAAAGGAGTACGGGTCGAAGAATTTTGTAGAAGGAGAAGGAGTTACAACCTTACGGGTTGAAGGCTCAAACAATTGTGATTAATTGATGGGATTGAAGAATTTTGAAGGATCCAACGAATGAGATTGAACACTATGATCTAATGGCTCATATTATAGTTCTCATGGTTCTCATTGAAGGAGTGGTTCTCACATGAACCTAAATCTATATATATATATATATATATATATATATATATATATATATATATATATATATATATATATATATATATATATATATATATATATATATATATATATATATATCTAGGATCCTTTGAGGCAGCTCAACTCGCCGCACCCATTGAGGCACAATCTCAACCATTAGATTAAAATCAAATTAAAGGCTAAGATTAAAACAAAAACTCATACATAACATTTTTTTCCCGGGGAAAAAAAAATCAATATTTTTCGGGAAAATAAAAATTTCGGAATTTTTTTTTTTCCAAAAAAAAAAAAAATCGGATTTTTTTTTTCCAAAAAAAAAAAAATTCCGAATTTTTTTTTTTTTTTCGAATTTTTTTTATCCAAAAAAAATAAATTCCCGAAAAATATTTAGTGTATATAACATTTATTTTATTGTATATATTGACTTCTTAAGTGTGTGTGTATATATATATATATATATATATAGTGAGTTTAATAGCGTATATATTGAGTTTTTAGTGTATATAAAAGTTATTTGGATGTATTTTCCATTGTTGATTAATTGGTGAAATGGTAACTATTTGGGTGTATATAACAATTATTTTACTGTATGTATTAAGTTCTTAAGTGTATATATTTAGTGAGTTTAATAGAGTATATAATGAGTTTTTTAGTGTATATAACAGTTATTTTGATGTATGTTCCATTGTTGATTAACTGTTGTACATATTAATTATTTGGGTGTATATAACAATTATTTTACTGTATGTATTTAGTTCTTAAGGGTATATATATGCAGTGAGTTTAATAGCGTATATAATGAGTTTTTTTAGTGTATATAACAGTTATTTTGATGTACGTTCCATTGTTGATTAATTGGTGTACATAATAACAATTTGAGTGTATATAACAATTATTTTACTGTATATATTGAGTTCTTAAGTGTGTGTGTATATATATATAGTGAGTTTAATAACGTATATAATGAGTTTATTAGTGTATATAACACTTATTTAGATGTATGTTCCATCTTAATCTAATGGTCTAAATTGTACCTCAATGGGTGTAAGGAGTTACCCTGCCTCACCGGAGCCCTCCTATATATATATATATATATATATATATATATATAGAGAGAGAGAGAGAGAGAGAGAGAGAGAGAGAGAGAGAGAGAGAGAGAGAGAGAGAGAGAGAGAGAGAGAGAGAGAGAGAGAGAGGTTCACATAAGGACATCCCTCCTTATAAGTGCATAAGTCCTCTTTTGAGCCTTTGGATGGGGTAAGGATGGAGGGCTGAGATTTATTTAATCATCATTAATACACTTCAAAGCAATTAATACAATCAACATTTAATACCCTCTCTCTCTCCAACCAAATTTAATACACTCCCTCTCCAACCCAATTTAATACACTCCCTCTCCAACCCAATTTAATAACTCTCTCAAACTCAATAAATATTTAACATAAATCAGAATATTTGAATGTTTTCATTTGAATTTTAGTATTTGATGTTTGGAGTTTGAACCGGAATTTGTATTCACCATATTTGACGATTTTCAGTTAAATACAAATTAAGATGAATTAAAGTTACAAATTATGTGAACTGAAATTACAAAATATGTGAACTGAAGTTATAAATATATGGACTAGAGTTACAATATACGATCTGAAGTTACATGTGAACTGAAGTTACAAAATATGTGAACTGAAGTTACAAAATATGTGAACTAAAGTTACAAATGTACGATCTGAAGTTACAAAATATGTGAACTGAAGTTACAAAATATGTGAACTAAAGTTACAAAATATGTGAACTGAAGTTATAATTATATGAAGTAAAATTACAAAAATATATGAACTAATTAGAATTGAAATTACAATATACGATCTGAAGTTACAAAATATATGAACTAAAGTTACAAAATATGTGAACTGAAGTTACAAATAAATGAACTGAAGTTACAATATACGAACTGAAGTTATAAAATATGTGAATTGAAGAAAATCATCCGACCTTCATCTCCATTTTTAATTCTTCCTCTTCGTCTTCATCTCCATTTTTAATTCTTCATCTTCATCAAAAATCTGCAATTATTAATTGAAAAACATATACTATATTATTGAAATTCAAAAACATAATGAAAAAAAATATCAATTAGCTTATAATAGTCAAAACAAATGAAAAAGATGGAAATAAAGATGCAATGAACAAACTGATATCGAGTCCCAGAAACAGTAAAATTGAGTCTTAATGAACAAACTGATATCGAGTCTTAATGAGAGACAGATTATAAACATGCATACAAATTGATAAAACCCGGAAACAGTAAACATCAAAAATCCCAGAAATTACCCTAGAAAACCCTGAAAATCACAAAACAACAAATCGAAATCCACTGGATCTGCTCGAAATCCAATTTAACAACTCGACATTGCTTTTCTAAACTCGAAATAACAAAACAAACCGATTAAACAGAAAACCCTCAATTTGTAAAAAAAACCCTAATTTTTCAAAAAAAAAAAAAAAAACCAAATTCGTGCAATTAAACAATTAATCCCCAAATTTTACTAAATATAAAAAGAAAATACACACAATCTAATTAGAGAACGAAAATTTACCTACAAAAATAGATAAAATCGACCGAAAGAGAATGTCGGGAATAGAGTACTGAATGGCGTGATGAACAATGAAGATGAAGACTCATGACTGAATAGTGAGGCTAGGAATATTGAGTAATAAAATTGGATGGAATGAATATGAAGTAATGAAGATTGATAGATTGAAGTGAATAGAATATTGAGGGTGGATGGTGGGAAAAAAGAGGTTGAATAGGTTGGGAATAATGAGGGTGAGAAAAAAGAGGAGTTGGAGATACGTACAATTTTTTTTTTTTTTTTTTTTCAAATTAAATAATAAATCACATCTCAGCCATTCATATTACTTTGATCCAAGGGTTGATATTAAGCCTTATGGACTTATAAGGAGGGAAGAGACTTACATGATCCCTTCTATATATATATATATATATATATATATATATATATATATATATATATATATATATATATATATATATATATATATAGAAATTGCATCATGTGAGTCCTCACATCTTAAATGAGTCCGTCCCGCAAATCAGGACCGTTCGATTTGATCAGATCAACGATCTGAAAAGCACGCGGAGTACCTGTGCACATATATAAACTTCTTCTCCCTCGCGAAACTCCCTCTCTACGCTCACTTCTTCTCCCCTTCTGTTTCTTCAATTTTTCTCTGTTTTTCTACGTTCTCTCCAACTTTTCTCAATCAAATTCATCAACACGTTCAATCAAAATACGCAACACGTTCAATCAAATTCATCAATTTACGCAACACGTTCAATCAAAATCATCGTTTGATTAGCGTTATTTTGTAGGTGATTCTCACAGGTGATTCTCCGTTAGTTTTCCTGTTATTTTGCAGAAATCAATCAACATTTATTCAATTAGCGTTTATTCAATTTGATTTGAGTTCTTCTAAACGTACGTGTATAATATCACAGTAATAATGTCACAATAATATGAAATCAAAGAATGTCACAGTAATAAGGAATTACAGTAGCAGTGTCACAGTAATAATGTCACAGAAGCAGTAGTGTCACAGTAATATGGAATTACAGTAGCAATGTCACAGTAATAATGTCAAAGTAATACGAAATCAATGAATGTCACAGCAATAAGGAATTACGGTAGCAGTGTCACAGTAACAGTAGTAGTGTTACAGTAACAGAAATATCACAGTAACAGTAGCAGTGTTACAGTAACAGAAATACCTTGTTGTGACACTGTCACCGTAATAAGGAATTACAGTAGCAGCGTCACAGTACGTTAACAGTAAAAGTGGCAGAGGAAAAGTGATTTACCTTAATGACGTGGTGCAATCTCAGCCATTCAATCTTGTTTGATTGTGTGGTCCAGATTGAAAGGACGGACTCATTTAAGGAGGGAGACTCACCGGATCCTCACTCTATATATATATATATATAGAGGTGGGATTTGGTATAAACACTAAATTTGGTGTAAATACGCTAACAATTCGGTCCGTTAGATCTTGCAAGATCGACGGTCGAGATTAATTCTCAAAAGATAACAAAAACCCCCAAATTTTCATTAGGCATTTCTCTCTCCTCTCTTTAGGGTTTGATAAACCCCCAGATTTTCTCTCAAAAAATTTTCTCCCAAAAATTGATCATATCTTTCAAATTGAAACGCCTAATTAAACAGAAAATTGCTCAATCGTATGTTCCTATTGCTCAATCTTAAGATTTGATTATAGATTACTTCATTCAATTCAATTTTTGGAAATTCGTTCAATTCATTCAAATTTCCAGAAATTTTATACGAAATTCGTTTTTGATGAGCATGAATTTCACTAAGCATGAACCTATTGTTGATGAACATGAAGGTAATATCGTTATACTTCAATACATATTTGTTTTTGAACGCCTATTCGTTTTTTAAGGTAATTTATCACGACATATATTCGTTTTTGAATTACTATTCATTTTTGAATTCTTCCAGAATTCTTTATGATGAATATCGATTTCAACATAGAAGACATGAATCAACTTGAAGGTAATCTCAAAATTTTTAGAGTACTTGAATATATATGTTGGAATACTTGAATATGTATGCTGGAATACTTGAATATATATGTTGGAGTAACTGAGTATACATGTTGGAGTAACTGGAGTACTTGAATATATATGTTGGAATACTTGAACATATATGTTGGAATACTTGAATATATATGTTAGAATAACTGAATATATGTCTTAAAGTAGTTGGAATACTTGAGTATATGATCTCAAAATTTAATAGAGTACTTAAATATATGTGTTGGAATACTTGAATATTTATATTGGAGTAACTGAGTATATGTCTTGGAGTAATTGAAATACTTGAGTATACGTATACATTGGAGTACTTGACTATATGTTTTAGAATACTTTAATTTATATATGTTGGAGTACTTAAACATGTATGTTGGAATAACTGAATTGGAAGGTTAAAATAGGTATTTGAATCTACGGAATTTTAGAGTGCTTGAATGTATGTTTTTGCATAATCTTGAATATATACATTAGAGTACTTGAGAATATGCATTAGTGTACTTGAATTTGAATATTGGAGTACCTGTATATGTTTGCAGACATTCAATCAGTTGATAGCAACAATACAAAGTTCACAACAATGCTCAACACCACTATTGAAAATAGTACGAATTCTCTAAGCTTGACTTGGACTCCGGGTGCCAACGACAATTGGATAAGGACGGTAGAAGATGAGCTCATGCCTATGATAGAGAGATGTTTCAAAACTCATGAAGAATAGAATAGTTTTTATAAGATGTATTTCTTTACATGTGGTTTCAATCAACAATTAATGTTGGAGTAGTTGTTGTCGAACATAGGAATAACTGCGTATATGCATTAGAATAACAACGACATTAGAGTAATTGAAGATTAAAAATTTATTGATTCAATCAACTAGTAAAATGTTGGAGTAACTGTCGTCGAACATAGGAATAACTGCTTGTAAGCATTGGAATAACAACGACATTAGAGTAATTGAAGATTTAAAAATTGATTGATTCCATCAGCAATTGGTAAATGTTTGAATACCTATTGTCGAACATAGGAATAACTGCTTGTAACATTGAAATAACGACATTATAGTAATTGAGGATGAATAATTGATTGATTCAATAAATAATTTGAATGATTGTTGGAATAATCAACAAAACATGTTGGAGTAACTACTTAATTCTATACGTGTAATTACATGGGATACGACAATTAAAATACGGCAAGTTCGACCATTTTGAAATGCGTCTTTCTGATATTCCGACACGGTAGATGTTTTGATAACTCTGAACTTGTGTTCTTGCATTGTTTCTTCATCATCGACTGCTGTAAAACAGTATTAGTCGGTAAAAAAAATTGAATATGTATGTTGGAATACTTGAATATGTATGTTGGAATACTTGAATATATGTGTTGGAGTAACTGAGTTTATATGTTAGAGTAATTGAATATATATGTTGGAATACTTGAATATATGTGTTGGAATACTTGAATATATGTGTTGGAATAACTGAGTATATATTCAAGTATTCCAGCGTATATATTCAAGTATTTCAAGGCATATATTCAAGTATTCTAATGAACGCATATATATTGCATAAAATTGAACGAATTTCTGGAAAATTAAAACGAATTCAATGAAGTAATCTACAATCTAATCTTACGATTAAGCAACAAGAACTTATAATTGAGCAATTTTTCGGAAATCGAGCAATAGGAACGAATTTTCTACAAAAATTGCAATTTTAATCAAAAAATTGAATGAATTGAATAAATTTCTGGAAAATTATAACGAATTAATTGAATTAATCTACAATCTAAGATTACGATTAGCAATAGGAACTTATAATTGAGCATTTATCCGAAAAAATTAATCATTTCAATTTTGAGAGCAAAATTTGTAGAGAAAAATTTGGTTACATGAGTATCAAAGAAAGAGAGGAGAGAGAAAAGAGAGGTAAGAGAGGGACTTTGGGAAGGTTTTGGTCTCTTTTGAATATTAAATCTGAGTCGTTGATGAAGTATTAGATCAACGGTCCAGATTGTTAGGATGTTTACACCATATTGGTGTGTTTACACCAGATCCTAACTCTCTCTCTCTCTCTCTCTCTCTCTCTCTCTCTCTATATATATATATATATATATATATATATATATATATATATATATATATATATATATATATATAGATTTAGGTTCATGTGAGAACCACCCCTTCAATGAGAACTATGAGAACTCTTCTCAGCCATCAGATCCTATTATGTGAATGGATGGCTGAGATTGCACTTTGATTTCTTTTTGCAATCTGAATTAGTTTTTCACCCAATTAATTTTCTTTCCCCTACCAGCTTTCCCTCGTTCCCACGATTAATTTTATTTTTGGCTCCAATTTTTGTCCAATTTTTGTGTATCATTTGATAATATTGTTGTACCCTTTTTAAATTTTAGAATACATTTTCTTAATTTTATCGTAACCTTTTTTTTTAATTATGGTGTACCCGCTTTCAATTTTAGCGTATCTTTTTTTTTCTAGCGTGCTCTTTTCAATTTCAATTTTAGTGTTCTTTTTTTCACTTTTAGCGTACCCTTTTTCTGTTTTAGGAGGGTGACAATCCAAAAATCTCCACTTATTCTAGATCTAATTAATTGATGTAAAGACTCCATCTTTAGTTTTTATTGAAGTTCTTTTGGAGATTTTCAAACAGTTAGTGACAAATCCATTGTCATCTTCATCAAGCTTCTCCTTATTATTATTATTATTATTATTATTATTATTATTATTATTATTATTATTATTATTATTATTATTATTATTATTATTATTATTATTATTATTATTATTATTATTATTATTATTATTATTATTATTATTATTATTATTATTATTATTATTATTATTATTATTATTATTATTATTATTATTATTATTATTATTATTATTATTATTATTATTATTATTATTACTATTATTACTATTATTATTATTATTATTATTATTATTATTATTATTATTATTATTATTATTATTATCATCGTTTTCCTCCATAGTCGGTATATTTCTCTTCCTCTCCCTAATCTCTAATTAGATTTAATTTAGTTATTGTTTTTCCTTAGATTTAGTTATTATAGTTTCCATTATGAATTTTGAGTAGATTTCTTGTTAGGGGTTGAGGGAGGAAGATTTTGGGTAATTTGAATTGAGGGATGTTGGTGGGTTGTTTGCATGTTGATTTATCAAGTTTGAGTTTTTGTGTCTTTGTTGACCTAGACTGCAGCTAGATTGACCTTGACTCATTTCTACCAATATGGGGAAACTCGGGGTAGAAATTAGCTTAACTTGAGACTTACCCTTTCGCCGCGAAAGCGGGTATAGGTGGGTTTGGCGAAGAAACCGAAAGGTGGCATTTTCCCTTATCGACGCTGTGACTAATACTCGATTCCGAGACCCATAGAATCCAATTTCCGATTCCCGACTTCCCCTAACACCTTCTCCTTATTAGACTAGCTTCTCGTAGTTATAGCTTTTTAGTGTAGACTTAACCCGAAAAATCCCAAAAATAGACCCCGAACGTCCAAACGTGCTTAGACTTTGACTCGACCGACTTCCCATAGACCGTCCCTGAGGATCGATCCCCGACTTACCGCTATTACGTAGTAGTTAGTTGGAGTTTATAAATTTTGTTTGATCGTGTTAGATAGGCGACAATCTGACGCGCATCAAAATGGCGCTGTTGCCGGGGACGGCGATTAGTTAGTTGAGTTTTAGTCTTTTCGTGTTTGGTTATTGTTCCCTCTCTACCCTAGTACCACTTGGTGCTAGGAGAGTCACCTTCTATTTGAGTGTGTTTGCCAGGAACAAATTATTGCCTTTTCAGTTCGACCCGAACCAAAGATGGCATATCAAGCCTTGAGATTCCCGATAAATATCTCAACTAGAGTGATTCCACATCCGTACCTCACACCACCAACCATACATACTAACCTTCCATCCCTCCCAAATCCATCCATATCACCAACATCCACACCACTTAAACCTTTCTTTCCACAAAATTCACCTTCTACAACTCCTCTCATCACTCCAAATCCACAAGAAACACCATCTCCACAAGAAAATTCTCCAACCTATTCACCTCCCGAATCACCTCCATCACCAAAAAGCCTTCAAAAAGCAAACATGAAAACTCTTGATTCACATTCACAACTCACTCACGAGGATTTTTCTTCCCCCGTTTCCTATGAAACCATTCCGAATGAGTTTGAGTTTAAAGATTCCTTGATCAATGAAGTAAAACGAGACACTTTCCATGAGCTCCCTCAAGAAGATGCCTTTGAACATGTATGCTCTTCCGAAGAGAAGTTAGTTGAAGCCGAGCCTATCAAGAAAATGGGAGACGAAAATTCTCCTATGACCAATGAAATGAAACTCCAATTGAAAAGGAAGAGCTAACCAATGAGGCTATGAATGCAAAGCGTACTCCAACGCAAAGACTCTTCAATTCCAATCAACAAACATTTTCAAACCAAGGGTCTGTCAAAGTGCCTCCACATATGTCACCTTACCAAAGGGAAAACTTCAACAACCAAGGTAGAAATTATCATGTTCAAAGGGACTTCCATAATCAAAGTTCAAATCAAGGGAACAACTACCATAATCAAGGAAACAATTATCATAATCAAGGGTTCGATCAAGGCTATCAATGCAATTATCAAGGCAATCAAGGGCCAAATCAAGGGTACCAAGGGTTCAATTTTCAAAGACATAATCAACCCTCTCCTTTTTATGGAAACCAAGGTAATTATCAACATGGTCAAGGTAATGATCAAGGGTATGGTTCGACCATTGTTATGAGAAAGTCTTTAGTCAATGAAGTGTATCAAGGAAACCCGAATCGCCAAGGTAATCAAGGTCATAGAGGATTACAATCTCAAAGCTACAATGGACCCTCTCAATTCTTTGGCAACCAAGGTCATTCTCAACAAAGTCAAGGAAGTGGTCGTTGGGACAATTCATTAAATGAATTGCGAAGAACAATAGAGTACTTGATGAATGAGATTACGAAAGACAAGGCAAAGCTCAAACTCTTGATATCTCAACGAGCATCCAAAGCCTTAGCTACTCCCATGCACCCACCTCATGACTTTCCCGATCAACCTCAACACCCAAGGGATCCACCATGCCAAACCCATGTTGTTATCAAAAGAGAAGGAAAGGAGTTTGAAAACCCTCACAATCACTTGAGTACCGAGGCAACCCCAAATTTGCAACAACAAAAAGCACTACATGCCACTACTCCCGATTCTCCCAAACAAAACCGGGGAATTCGAGAAGAATTTGAGTTAGTTGCAAAGGCCGAAGAAAAACAACGAAAATTGAAGGAAGCTAGAAGGCAAGAGACCGAGCAAGCAATTGAGGAGAAGGAATCCAATGTTCCATCTCCATCGATCTATGCACCAACTTTACCATTTCCGCAACAAGCTAAAGTTCAAAAAGATAATATCAAGTGTAGCCGATTTGTGGACATGATCGAGAAGGTAGAAGTCTCCTTGCTCTCCACCAAGGCCATTCAAGAAAAATCAACCATCATTGATGGAATGAAAAATGGTGGAAAGCTTATGGACACCAAGTTTCCTTACCCCACAATGCAATCCAAGAAAGCAACTCAAGGTGAAGTAGTGATCATTGAAGATATCGATGAGAATGGCAACATTTTGTCATCAAGGATAGAGATCACCACTTTTACTCCCAACAAGGAACTCGAATCCCAAAACTGCCACATGGAGAATGCAATCGAGAATGTCGAGGATACGAGTCTTTGGGATGAGTTGAATGATGTTATAGGCCTTGCTAAGTCTTGGAATGATGATGAAATCAAGTTGCTCTTGTGCGAGAATGTTGAAGAACATCACGAGTCCTTTGCTAGTGAGCTAAACTTTGGTTTAGGAGAAATAGAAACCGCCGGTAAAAGTTTCGAATCTCTCCTTCACGATGATATGGGGACAAGTGACGTTTTGAGACTTAGGGATGTGGGCCCGCAACTTGAAGAAGATTTGGGGATGTACAATGGGGAAATAAAGCCTAAACCGCCTTTTGTGTTGAGTGGTGAGATTGTGAACTTTTGGAAAGCTAGAAGGTGTTTCGGAAAGAAATGGTCGCTTGGACTTGTGAAATGGAAAGAACCTGGAGACCACTACAAACCCAGGCTTCATGGATTTGAAGACTGCTTATCGCTTCCGACTTGGAAGCTTCTCATGATAGCTTGGCTCGGCTACATAAGCCTTTCTGAAGACTTTTCTAGAGCCTTTGACTTACTCCTCCGAGCCCTTGATGGGTATGGTGAAGATTACACTTTGAAGACAAATAAACTTTAAGGTTTGGCGGTCCTAGCCAAAACCGCGCTTCTTGGGAGGCAACCCAAGCTTTTTAGTGCATGTTTACGTTTTTTGTGTTTTGTTTTTGTTTGTAGGAATCTCCAACAAGAAGCCAACATGGATAGATGATGAAGAATTCGGAAGCAATCAAAGTGTGGAAGAGATTCTACTTAATTGTTCCATTTGGGATTGTGGATTGTGATGTTTGCTTGTATCTTGTTGGAGAATTGGTGGTGTATTCGTAATTGTGATGTAACTGTGTCGTTATTTGTAGTTGTTGTGGGATGTAGTTATTGTTTTTCTTGTATTGTCTTGTCTTCTCCTTTCTTGCAGAAATACCACCCACTTCATAGCATAAGGATTTGAGGTATTAAAAGTGAAGACCATTTGGTAATCCCTTTTTACCCTTATTTTTCTCCCATTCCCATATTCACATGGGAGTATGGGCTTGTATGCTTTGGAGGTTCACTTGGTGAACATTTTGGAATTGGTGGTTGTGGTTGTGTTGACTATTTGAAGAAGATTGGAGTGCTCGGCTTTACTTGTAGTTGTTTTTGTTACTTTGTTGTGTTCTTTTGTGTTTTGTTTAATGTGTTTAGGTAAATGTTTTCGAAAACCCAATTGTGAGACTTGCTTACGAGTGTTCACCTTCCCTCGTTAGTGACATATTTTGATTTTGGCCTCTATTCTACTAGAATGACAATAAAACAAAAATTTCATTGATCTTTTAGCTTGAGTCCACTTTTTCTACTAGGATGTTTACATCGGGGTTTGCATTTGACCACCTTGACCCCCCATGGAGTGATAAGGCCTTGGTTACCGGATCCCGTGCCTATTTAGGTGACCTTACTTGAAGATATCTTTAGGTTTGGGACGATCCTCTTTGCTTTTGCGAAAAGGTCGGGATTACACTTACCTCCAGTGTCGACTAACCCCATGGTTCACTCATTTCCATTCCGTTTAACGCCCCGTTGTACGCTTTTTAGTTGACTAAGATGACCTAGCTAAATCATCAATGTTTTTAGCGATTTAATGTCATCCTATTAGACTTTAGTCCACTTCATTTTGAGCAACTAATTTTGGAATGTTTGTACTTGTCTCGAGTAAACGATTGGTGTCTTTCCCGCCGTCTCGATGAGGGATTCGGTGTTTTCATGTTTGGATGCAACTATCCTTGTTTGTTTGTTCATTTGTTTGTTTGTTTGTTTGTTCGTTCGTCCGTTTGTGTGTTTGTTCGTTTATGTTTTGTGTGAGTTTAGTTGCGTCCAAAATTTTGAGCAAGACCCAACTTGCCTTGCATGGAAGTACCTTACCTCATAGGTATTTCGATGTGAGTTGAAGGGACGGAGCGGGCCCGTTAATTGCCCCGTATCGGCTTGGTCTAGTTTAGTGAAAGCTTTTATTCTAATAGCTTTTGTAGTGTTCTTTTTATGTGTGTGTGTGTTTGTGTGTTTTTCTTTGTAGGTACCTCCAACAAACAACGACAATGGATGAAAAATGGATAAGAAGCACGGAATCGTTCAAGTGTGGGGGACAACTTATACTTTAAACGGTAATTTCTTACCCACCCTACCTTCCTCTCCCTAGTTTTGAACATTGAGGACAATGTTCAGTTTAAGTGTGGGGGGAATGTGTTTGTATTGATGATTCATCGTTGCTTTAGGATTGTGGTTGATGTTGTTGTTGGAGGATACTTTGGTGGAGTATATATGTTTATTTGTGGTTGTTATGGATTGTAGCCTGTGTTTTGTTTGTTGTGTCTCGTCTTGTTTTGTGTTTTCATTTGATAAAAATTGAAAAACCCTAAAAATTTAAAATTTCAAAAATTCCAAAAAGATTTTTGTTTTCGTGTTTCACTTGTTTTCCTTGATAAAATCATTTTTCTAACTCTCAACTTCTTTAAAGAGCATGAATTTTTCTATTACTTGTTGGTTGATTTCAAATATTATATATTGATTGTCCTCCTACTGTAAGTCGCTCGGGTGTGTACCTCACTTATGTCCACCTTCCACCTCCCGTGTTGTGATTTCGACACGGTATACTTGTCTAGGTGACTATAACCCAAGTGACTTCTACCCTTTACGATCCATCATTCCACAAAAATACTCCACAAATAAGAGTTTGGTTATGATTGATATTGAGTTTTGCATTCCTTTTCCTATCAAAAAGAACTCAAACATCAAATATGTGCTTACAAAGAAAAAAATTCTCAAAAACTCAAAAACAAAAGAATAAGGGGGAGAAGAAAAGAAAAGAAAAGAAAAATGAAAGAAAGAATGAAAAGAAAAAGAAAATGAAAAAGAAAAAAAAAAAAAAAAGACGATTCCTCCCCGAGTATTTTTGCTATTCATATCTTCCATTTGGATCGATTCTTATGTCACTTGGGCCATTAGGACGACCCTAGCCCTTGTTTTTGCAAGTGGCCGAGACTTGTATACTTTCGTCGATAACCTCATGGGAGTACTCCTTCCATCTCCGCCACACATCCCGACATAGCTTGGACCGAGGCCAAGAAATATGTAATAATTATTTTTTCAACCGATTTAGTAATTTTAGTATTCATATTCTATATTTTAGTTGGATTTTAGAATCGTGGCTTTTGATTTGAAAACTTGTGATTTGTTGTGTTGTTTGTTTTTCGTTCTCGTGTTTTTTTTTTGCGTGTTATTTATTTATGGGTCGTAGATTAGTCTAATGAGTTACTCGAGGACGAGTAAAGTTTAAGTGTGGGGGAATTGATAACACGCAAATTTGAACCGTTTTACCCCCTATTTTCACTCGTATTTGACTCGATTTTGTACGCTTCAACGTCAATTTAACTCATTTTTGACTACATTTCGTATTTTCTAGTTTGAAAGTTTTTTCGTATTTATCGTCTTTTTCGTAGAATTTCGTACTGCTTTTGTGTGTTTTTGTGTTTTAGGTACGTGTTCGTGAATAAAGGGGCGAATTGAAGCGAGAGGAGTCAAGTCAAGAGATCGAGTCCAAACCCAAGTCAAACCCGACTCACTCAACCCATATACCTTACTCAACCCAAATCAACACAAACCCAATCTCATGTCAACCCAACTCATAGTCAAGGTCAAACTTGACCTTGACCATCCCTTCCACCCATTTACCAACTCAAACTAACCCATCCACCCATCTCAATTATAACCCAATTTCAACCCATCTCACTCACTAGCCCAACCCAACTATCACAAACCAACCCATACCCTCATCCAGGTCAAATCGACTTTGACCTTGACCCTTGACCCAAACCAAATCTCCCTCCATCAACCTTCAACACCAGCCGACCACCGTCCATCTCCGCCTGAGCTCCGGCATACAGCCACGCACCACCATAATCAACCACCACCATACCTCCACCACAAACCCGACCTTCACCACCTTCGACCACCACCACCACCTTGACCCACCATAACCTACCTCCTCTGCCGGCGAGCACGACCATCAGCAGCAGCCGCGACGCCACCCTTCTCCACCCCCTTCTCCGACATACTTCCCCTTCATTCCAGATTCCGACGACCTCAACCCTGCTCCTCCTGCTCTCCAGCCAACAATGGCAAGCAACGAAGCAGCAGCACGCGCGGCGCCCTCCTCGGTCGACCCACGACAACACAGCAGCAGCGGCAGGCCCAGGTCCGGCGAGCGCGCAGCAGCGGCACCGGCAACGACAACACAACGCAGCAACCAGCAGCAGCGCAGCCGCGACGGCCTCCTCTGCTCGGACTTCGACGGCAACGCGAAGTGCAGCAGCAGCCGCGACGACGACCCAGCACCGACCTCCGACGACTATCACCGGCGTCGACACCAACTCCGGTGTCGACCCGGTTCGACCCAGATCCGGAGTTCGAGAATAGAAATTGAAATTTGAATGAGGCTCGAAGATTGAATTGAAATGTTGGGCGTAGTGTTGATGTGTGTCGAGTTCGGGGATTAGAAACCGTCAATTGAATGGAGACTCGAGGAGTTTAATTGGAATGAAAAGTGAGATCTAATTTGGATCGAGAAGGATGGGTGAGATCTAATTGGGTCGAGATGCAATTGAATTGGAATGGGTGACCGTAAAGAGCGTGGTTTACGAAGTGATCGGGCGAAATTAAAATGATCGGGCGAAATTGGGAAAAGCGTGGGGCAAAGTTTTGCCCGGTGATTAATTATGCAAAACCGAAGGGTGAAATTTCACCGGATGGGTTTCATAGGGTGAAATGAAGGATATGGGTATTGAAGTATTGGGCTGCCACTATTGGGCTTAGAAGATTAGGGTTTTGATACCCTCTTTTCTCTCCTCTCTATATATATGTAACTCCTCATTCATTTGAGGGAGGCACCATTCAACATCACAACACACCACCACAACACTACCTAAGCTATTAGAAAATTAGTAGTAGAATATTATTAGTTTATTAGTAGATAAATTAGTAGGGTGATTTTTGGAGGGTGACAATCCAAAAATCTCCACTTATTCTAGATCTAATTAATTGGTGTAAAGACTCCATATTTAGTTTTTATTGAAGTTCTTTTGGAGATTTTCAAAGGGTTAGTGACAAATCCATTGTCATCTTCATCAAGCTTCTCTTTATTTTATTATTATTATTATTATTATTATTATTATTATTATTATTATTATTATTATTATTATTATTATTATTATTATCGTTTTCCTCCATAGTCGGTATATTTCTCTTCCTCTCCCTAATCTCTAATTAGATTTACTTTAGTTATTGTTTTTCCTTAGATTTAGTTATTATAGTTTCCATTATGAATTTTGAGTAGATTTCTTGTTAGGGGTTAAGGGAGGAAGATTTTGGGTAATTTGAATTGAGGGATGTTGGTGGGTTGTTTGCATGTTGATTTATCAAGTTTGAGTGTTTGTGTCTTTGTTGACCTAGACTGCAGCTAGATTGGCCTTGACTCATTTCTACCAATATGGGGAAACTCGGGGTAGAAATTAGCTTAACTTGAGACTTACCCTTTCGCCGCGAAAGCGAGTATAGGTGGGTTGGGCGAAGAAACCGAAAGGTGGCATTTTCCCTTATCGACGTTATGACTAAAACTCAATTCCGAGACTCATAGAACCCAATTTCCGATTCCCGACTTCCCCTAACACCTTCTCCTTATTAGACTAGCTTCTCGTAGTTATAGCTTTTTTGTGTAGACTTAACCCGAAAAATCCCAAAAATAGACCCCGAACGTCCAAATGTGCTTAGACTTTGACTCGACCGACTTCCCATAGACCGTCCCTGAGGATCGATCCCCGACTTACCGCTACTACGTAGTAGTTAGTTGGAGTTTATAAATTTTGTTTGATCGTGTTAGATAGGCGACAATCTTGACGCACATCAATATACTACATCAGCAAAAAGTTTTTGGAGTACGAGTGTAAGTACACTATGCTTGAAAAAACGTGTTTAGCTTTGGTCTGGGCCACCAAGAAGCTCCGACATTACATGCTCAGTTATGAGGTACAAGTACTATCTAGAATGGATCCGATCAAGTACCTTTTCGAAAAGCCCATTCTCAACGGCAGGATATCAAGATGGACCCTAATGTTGGCAGAATTCGATCTAAAGTTTGTACCATTGAAAGCCATCAAAGGTCGTATACTAGCCGAGTTTCTCGCCAACAGTCCCGTAACCGAAGAAGGACACACCGACACTTGGTCCTTCCCGGATGAAGATATTTTCCATACTGACACCGAAACGTGGAACTTATACTTTGATGGGGCATCCAATTTCCGAGGATTTGGAGTCGGAATTCTCCTAATCTCGCCAAGAGGGGAACATACTCCCGTGTCCATCAAATTAGACTTTGACGTCACCAATAATGCCGCTGAGTATGAAGCATGTATCCACGGGCTACAAGTCGCCGCCGATTTAGGGGTCACGAACCTCTGAGTACACGGCGACTCATCTCTGGTCATTCATCAAGCACTCCAAAAATGGAAAACCCGAAATGCTAATCTCGTGGCCTACCAGGCACGAGTAAGGCATCTCGAGAAACAATTCCAAAAGGTAGAGTATATATATTTACCTCAGGAGGAAAATCAATTCGCGGATGCACTTTCAAAACTTGCATCTTTACTAAACATCCCCGATCATGTGACCAGGATGCCAATCTGTGTCGAAAGACGATCCGAGCCAGCGTATATCCACGACATTGAAGATATCGAGATACCTGATCCCGAGCCGTGGTATAAGGCTATCCAAGCATACCTGACGACCAGGGAATATCCACCCGGGGCCGACAATCGAGCCAAGAAGACCTTACGTAAGCTAGCGACCCAGTTCGTCCGTACCGACGACGGGCAGCTTTACAAAAAGACACCACAAGGGGCTCTCCTTTTGTGTGTTGATAGAACTAACGCTGAAAAGGTCATGGCCGAGGTGCACGACGGCGAGTGCGGTACACATGAATGCCCAAATGCTAGTCCGGAAGATCATAAGACTCGGATACTATTGGAATAGCATGGAAACCGATTGCCAGCTATATGTTAGACATTGCCATAATTGCCAGATTTTAGCTAATGTACAGCATATGCCGCCATCCCTGTTATATACCATGACGTCACCTTGGCCGTTTTCAACATGGGGAATCGATATAATTGGAAAGATAAACCCCTCGGGAGCCGGAGGACACTGCTTCATTTTGGTAGCAAATGATTACTTCACCAAATGGGTCGAAGCTGAGTCTTATCGCATTCTCAACGCCAGTCATGTCGCCAAGTTTATCCAAAATAGGATAATATGTCGGTATGCGATCCCTCATGAATTCATCAGTGACCACGGGATCCATTTTCAAGCCGAGACGGCAGCCTTGTTAACTAAATAAAAAATTCAAAGGCATACATCTTCACCTTACCGACCCCAAACCAATGGAGCAGTAGAAGCGGCTAATAAAACAATTGTCACCATACTCCAAAAGATGGCTGATAATTACCGGGACTGGCCCGATAAAATACCATTTGCACTTTGGGGATATCGGACGTCAATTCGTACTGCGACCGGGGCAACACCATATTACCTTACGTACGGGATGGAAGCGGACCAACCCGTTGAGTTAGAGGTGCCGTCCCTCAGAATCCTACTCGAGAGTCAAGTACCCGAAGCTGATTGGGTTCGAGCACGATATGACTCGCTAGTCCTTTTAGACGAACGACGATCTCGTGCCCTCAATAATATACAAATATACCAAAAGAGGATCCAACGGGCCTTCAACAAAAGGGTAAGGCCCAGGAACATCAAAGAAGGAGATTTGGTTCTCAAGTCTGTTCGAGCCTTATTACCAGTAGACCCAAGGGGAAAGTTCAAACCTAATTGGGCTGGGCCATATTTGGTAAAGAAGATTCTATCAGGCGGAGCAGTGATGCTAACAGATCTGGACGGGAATGAGTTTGTCAACCCAACTAACCTGGACCAGTTGAAGCGTTACTACCCTTGACCCATTTCTCTCAATGTCATTAGCAAAGTTTATAAAAATCATTTCCAAATAAACTTTCAAAGAGCAAGTCAAAAGCTAGAATTACTTATTCTACTGTTATTCACATCTTGAACCAATAGTCTTGATGTATTTCGAAATTGCAATTTAGCCTGAACTACGTTTGGCTTGATTCTGCTAATTGTGGATACGTAGGCAGCCCCTTAAAAAGGCGCAACCACTGCAATCGAAAAAAAACAGGAACGGTTTAAATAATAAACTTCCTTTATTTATTTAAAAAAAATCCGATAAACTCGGAAAATTACAAGTTACGAAAAATTCCAAAAAAAAGCACACGACACAAAATAAATAGTACTAATACTCGAATAATAAAAAACTAGGGACTCGGTATCTAGGGCATCTTGCTCTTTCCCTTGTCTTTAGCTTCTTTTTCCGTCCACTGGCGTCGACGGGGAGGTGAGCGCTCCCGAATCACCAAGGGAACCTCCTTAGCCCGGACTCGTTTCCTCGAGCCCGAATCCTCGGCCACCTCAATCGGTCCTAGCCGGGCTCTTACTCTTTTGGGTAACCGGTCCCGCGGGCCGAGCCTATCTCGGACCGCCAGTCTCGGTCCGAGTCTTCTCTCCAAATCGCTAGCACCGGTCTCTTTAGCTCGAGTCTTAGTTTTTGACTTAAGACCCGACTCCAGTCGGACGAGAGTAGCGGGAGTTTCTCCTTCATCAAAGAACCACCTGTTATCCTTCACGGACTCCCTGCGAACTAAGTCAAAAGCCTCATCAGTCTTCAAAGCATTACGAGCCTCTTTAGATTCTTCGGAAGTCCATTTACGATATGCTTCTAAGACCCAAACAGATTGATAGGGGCGAGGTATGGTCCATGTAACACGGGTAAACCAACGTTGTAGCCATGTGTCACACATAGCGTCCGTCAATTGGAGCGAAATGCTAATGATTACTTCAGTCTCGGGGATCTGCTGAAACGAACCGAACTGCCTCAAAATACGATCGGGGTAGATGCGGACAGTCCAATCCAAGGACAGGATCACTAAGTAGCGGGCTTTGTCTCTTTTAGCTAACCCCGTCAGCTTTGAGAGGAACCACCAGATGACAGTCCATCTAATCAAGGGCCCACCATGGAATTTTAGCTCTTCATCCCAATAATTCCGATTTATGTGATGACTCGAGCATATTCGTCGTGTCCGTGAACCAATCTGACAGCTACGGTATCTGGATATGCTCACCGGGGGCTTTATGATCGACAGGCGCTCGGATAACCAAATCTAAAAAAAAGGGTTCGCATGAGTAATTCGATTTTTTCGGAAAAAAAAAAAAAAAAATCGGAAAAATTTTTAAAAAAATTTCGGGAAAATTTTTCGAGAAAAAAAAAATTTCAAAAAAAAAAGAGAAAAATCGAAAATCGGGAAATTCGGAAAAATCGAAAAAAACGGTCTAATACCTGTAGAAGCCAAATGCTTCCCGTCAATTGCCGATCTGGGTCAAGTCTTCTAGCGTCAAGGCCCATAATGATCTCCCCAGTTATCAGCCAAGCTGGGCTGTGACCTGTCTCCATCTGGTCAACTATGCTAATTAGCCTGATTTCGCCTAAGCACGAGTCAGCATCCATTCGACCTTCAAAGGCATATCGATGCAGTATGCAAAAAGCAAAAGCCCTACGCCTGTGGGTAGGAGTAACTCTTGTGCTGTTGGAGTTCATAAATTTATCAGCTAGGTCGAATAAGGAGACAGAATTCCCCTTCACCATACGAGCTGTCTCAGAATGCGATAAACCAAGAAAATCCCTCAGTCTTCTCCTTGGGTCAGGATAAAAAGAAGGAATAGCAGGACGGGCATTAGGGCACCAACCCCCTATGGCTGCAATCTCTTCAGGAAGGGGACATATTTCTCCCCGGGGAAATGATGGGTAGTATCCCAAAAGGATAGGCAAGCATCCAAAAAGTGTGAATCTACCCTAAGTCGCTGAAGCGGGAATAAAGCGACAATTCCCTTTGAGTTAGCTGAACTTTATCTTCGTCTCGAAAATTTTGAGCCCACGCATGAAGCATCACAGTCAGATGTTCGATACCCATGGCAAGAATCGTTTTGTGTCTTAAAGGTCTAAGGGATTTTTAAGATAAAAGAGAAGATTTGGGTTGGAATAAGAAAAAATAACAGTGCAATAACCCTCTATTTATAATAGAGAAAATCCTTTTCTTAGTCACCCCAGGAATAGGAATTTTTATATTCCCTACTTCATCTAGGCATACAGGCCTAACCTGAGATTTTTAGGAATCCGTGTCAGAATCTGATCAGGAATCAAGTCATCCCAGGCATTCCTATTTCCAAAAAATTTCGAAATTTTTCAGCATTTTTTCCAAAAAATCAATCAATCAAAAAAGTCATTTCTTCCCTAGCGTGAGTCGGTGTTTCGCCTAAATGTTACATACAAATTATTATGTGTTAGCATACAGGTACACCCAAGACTCCCGAAGAAATCTAAAAAATAAACTCCCCAGTGGCATTTGACGGGATGGGCCCACATATAGGCGCACCCAAGACTTATACGACAAGTCCAATTCCCCACGGAGTTATTATCATCAGCTCAGGTATGATTTCCAACTTATGGCTGGCGATCCCTGTTACGCAAGTCTAATGGACTATAAACGACCCGATCGGAAGTCTGCCAGATCTTTGGGCCTGGTAGCTACTCTGACTTTTGCCTTGTCCAAGCCTCAGTCAGAGTGGGGGCTCTGTAGACACCCACATTTTGACCGCCAGGTGTCTATAGTAGTTTCCGACAAACACCCGATGATGATCGGACGCGAACATGCTTTAATGGACTCGGATATGGGCTTGAAATCATGGACATTTGGTTTAGGCTTTTTATGGAGTACAAATCTCACAAAATCAACCTCGGAATCAGGCCCAGTGGGTCGTTCCGAGTCAAATAAGACTAATTTGGGTCGAATCCGACACCAGGGGCAAAATCGTCTTTTAGCGACCGGGTCAAACCCGGTCAAAGACATTTTTTCGAGAACACACGGACCATCCGTGACACCTCACAAGTTCGGCCTAGGCTCGAACACTACAAAAAAATCAGCTACGACAAGTATTAAACAATTCTGTTAAGGATAGAATTCGATCTCAGGTAGGAATTCTATCCGGATGCCAAGCCAATACTCGACCGAGCATCAAACACTCGGCCGAGCAGCTCCATTTTAGCCGAGATGTCGTGACTTCCCTACCAAGAAAGGGAGTTCTCGTTCCTCTCGACTTCACATTTTTCCTATCCTTAGACGGAATCCCACCTCGTTCCAACCGGTGACTTTCTTTCTTTGCAAGTTAGTCATTCCTTATAAATAGGACCTTCCTGTCACACATAATAACATCGACAATACATCCACGATATCTACAACATTCAAACAATTCCCGACATACAGCAACTTCATAACATCCAAAAATAGCATCGAAAAACCGATAATATAACCCGACGAATCCGACCAAAAAACCGGCCAAACCCGTCACTTTCCACGTCCCAAACCGACACCCTAGCTCACCCACAACATCTCGACGCTCCTGTGCCTAAGCCACTTTCCGACGAGCCTTATTCCGAGAAAACAAAGCATGTAGGTTGAGGGTGTAAAATCAAACCCGATTCTTCCCTTCTCTCTTCCTTTCTCTCGTCCTTTTCTTCTTTTTTGCGTCTTGTCGTCGGTCCACGTTTATTATGGGTCATCGTCGCAATTTTTTTTTACATAATATCGATACTACAAACTATTTTCATAAAAAAAAAACAACGTTCTTAAAATACGATATCGACTCTTTAGTCGAATATCGTATCTAACAACAACTAAATTAAATCTCGTTGATGCTAAAAAAATCGTCACATACTTTTTTTTAAAAACAAAATACGACGATTTTTACGCGGAGAGAATTAACATTCTTTTTCTTTTCGTTTAATTTTTCAAAACAAGCGTTACAAAACTTTCTCTAAAAGTCATTCCGACTATTTGATATCGATTTCATAATCGAATATCGAATACGACGAACATCGAAAATATAAATCGAGTATAAATTAATCCATATTTATACGCGACTTATCAAAAATTAATGATTTTCGAAAAAAGCGAACCCGAGACAGTGATAAATTGATATTTTTACATATTATTTACCCCTTTAATATTATTATTATAATGTCGTCTTTCATATTATTTGAGCTAATAACGTATTTTTAGAAATTTTGGGTTAAGATATACGTTAATATTATTTATGTGCTAAACTAAGTTTTATTATCTATTTTTAAATTATTTAGAATAACCCATTTAATTTGAAGGTCAAGTAATACATATATTCCCGTTTATATGATGTAGGTCTATCTTAAGACAACGATATCTCACTCATACGATATCGGAATCAAGTGATTTGGGATGCGTTGGAAAGCTAAGTTCGAGACCTACAAGTTTGTAGAAGAAAGAAACATCAAATTCCATCATCTAATAGGTCGAAATCTAGTTATAAGACAGCAGACCAGAAGATATTGACACCGAACCAAAGATTTGAAATCCATTCTTACAAATGGTTAGGAAACAAGAAAAATAAGGAAAGAAAAGATTTAATAAAAGAATAGTCAGGAAATAAAATATTTAAAAAAAGAATTTAGGAAAGAAGAAGCCACGTGCTTCTTATGAATTGAAAAAAAAAGAAACCAAAAAAAAAAGTATAAAAAGAGGAAGGCACGCAGGAAAAGGGGGAAGAAGAAAAAAAGAAACAGAGGAGCACGACAGACCCGACGAAGACGGAGACAACTTGGATCGACTCCGTCTAATCCAATTTCATCCCGATTTTTATGAGTTTTTCTAATCTTTATCTTATTTTTACTATTATTATGTTTACTTTAGAGTAATTTTTAATTGGAGTATGTAATTGACTATTGATGTTAGGGTTTATGAGATTATGATATTGTTTTGATTGATTAATTAATTTGTTGGATATTTATATAAGATTCGTTATTTAATTATCTGATTCGTGTTTATTAATTTCGTTTGGCCAACTTAATTGTATTCAGGAATCGATCGTTGAATTAATAGTTATTTTGGTTAGGTTGCAGCGTTCTGGTCTAATCTTAATTGCTAGAATCAGTTGAGTCAGATATAATTGCAGCGTTCTAGTTATATTTTATTCAACTGATTAGTGATCTTAAAGCGACTTAATTTATTAATTTGATTCATGCGTTCATGGTTAATTTGATAAATTGGTTAGGATTAAACTTGCGTGCGTTCACGGGGTTTAACGAGTCAGAAAGATAAAATTGGTAATTTACTTGCGTTCAAGGATTAACCGATTAACTAATCTATCCAATATAATTAATTAAGAGAATCGATGATTTTACCCGACATCTATAGAAAATTACATACCTCCTATTTATTCATTATAAGAACTTTTTATCTGTTTATTGCGATTAGTAGTATTATTAGTTTTATTTATTTAATTTTAGTAAGTTAGTTTAGTATAGAATCAACCCAAACAAACCCCCCATTATTCTATTTATACTTATATAACTATATAAATACTATTAAATTAATCTAAGATAGGATAGTATCATTAGTCCCTGTGGGTCCGACCCTTACTTGCCCTACTACTAGTTAGTTAGAGTCTTGTAAGTGAATTATAAATTTAACTTTGACTGCGGTTACGACACGCATCAGACAGCCTCCCACGCAAGCCGCGCCCCTCCCAGGCGACTCGCGCGGGAGCTCGAAACCGAGCCTTCTTTTTCTGCGTTTTCTCGTTTTCTCTATTTTATTTTACATCGTTTCTTACATAAAACAACGGCTTTCTCAGCATATTTTCAGATTTCGACAAATATTTTTCGGCCTCAGTCGACACGTGTTAATCCATAACGTGTAATAAAACTTTTCGAAATTATGCATATCATCGTATTTATATTCTTATTCGATTTATAAACCGTTACTAACTCGTTTGTTCATGTTTGTAGCGATTTATTTTCATCTTTTGTTTTATTAGACTAAAACGAATTTCACATGCTAAATACGGAGTATAACTTTGACGTTATTAGTTTAAGATGCATTAAACGACTTAGCAACCCATTTATTTTTCTCACATGCTTAGGGAAAATAATGTTTGCATATCATTCAACCGTCGAACAAACACGTGTACACCAAAAACGAACGATATCTTAGTAAAGGCCACTAAGTGCGGGCGGGGTTGGGTGTTCTTAGTGAACTTCCCAACACGTACCCTCACCCCTTACTCAGAACCATGGTTTCCGGATGTCCGAATCCATTGGCAACGAGAGTCATTCAATACACGATATCCCATAATGTCGGTGTCGGTATCATAATGCAAAGGGACGAACCCAATAAGCTCTGACATCGGAAATGGGCCGTATTTTGTACACGACCCACTACGACATAGAGTGGGTTCGAACGGGCCCGAACTCCCACAAAGTTCGGTGGCAACTCCTACTTCGATTTAAATTTCAATTTGACCATCTCATATGGAGATTCATTCGCCTCCCCAAACCCGCGCGTGGCCGCGTCGGGGTGGACCTATGTCATGTCCACAATATATATGTTGTAACAACATATATATTCTTGAACTCGACAAATGCATTAAATGAGATTACTCGGTTATCTTTGAAAATTTAAATTATTTTCTTAAGTCAAAATGTAAAGATTAAAAATGTGAAAAGTTAATAGGTTATTGATTAGATATTTACAAGTAATCACTAAATATAAAATTCTAAAATTACCGCACATTATTGCGCGGGATCTATACCATTCAATGTAATTAAGCCAATTAATTAACCCGTGCAGCATTTGGTTTTGGCTTTTTACGGAGTACAAATCTCACAAAACCAACCTCAAAGTCAGGCCCAGTGGGTCATTTCAGGTCAAATAAGCCTAATTTGGGTCAAAACCGAGACCGAGGGCATAACCGTCTTTTAGCGACCGAGTCAAACCCCGGTCAAAGACGTTCGGAGGCATAAATATCTGCCGTGACATCCCGCAAATCCGACCTGAAATCCAATACTACAAAAATCAACCACACAAATAATAAACAAATCCGTAAGAGATAAAATTCGATCTCTAAGGAAGAGTTCTACCCGAGCTAGACCCACTCGATAGAGTGGACCGGCCCACTCGATCGAGTGAGCTCACGAAACACGCTGAACCGGTGTCGAAACCGGACACTCGACCGAGTACCAGACGTCACTCGGTCGAGTGACTCCTTTTCCAGCTCGAGGAGATGAGGATTTCTTTCCCACCAAGCAACGGAATCTTCATTCCTCTCGAATTGTTGCTTTTCCTATCCGGAGCGGCATTTCTTGTCAACCAAGCAAGGTTACCTCTCCTAGCTACAATCGGGAACCTCTACTATAAATAGACCCCCCTTGCACACATATAAATCATCTATCATAACTACACAACATCCATAGAAGCAATCTACAATTCACACACACACATAACATCGAACAAATGATAATACAACCCCGAGAATACACCGCACAAACCCCAAAAATCCGGTCACTTTGGCAGTCTCACCGTCACACCTAAACCACCATAACTCACCCACATTGTCTCAACGCTCCCGTGTCTAAGCCACATCCCGACGAGCCCCGTTCTGAGAATACAAAGCATGTAGGTTGAGGGTGCAAATTCAATCTCGTCTTCTCCTTTCTCTCTTTCTCTTTCTCGTTTTTTTGCGTCGACCGTCCGGCGTCCTAGAGTCATCGTCACGTTTTTCTTTTCTTTTTCTTCGTCTCTAATACTGATGTTATCGCAACTATCTAATTTTATACAAAAACGGTCATTCTTAAAATACGATACCGACTCTATAGTCGAATATAGTGTCTACAAGAATCAAATTAATCTCGTTGATGCTAAGATAATCGTTACATAGTCCTGAAAACAAAAAACGACGTTTTCAACGCGGAGAAAATCTACATTGTTCTTAGTTCAATTTTCAAACGATTTTCAAACAAGTTTTCTAAAAATCACTCCGAATATTTGATATCGATTCCATAATCGAATATCGAATATAACGAGTATCGCAAATTTAAGTCGAGTATAAATCGTATTTTTTTTACGGGGCTTAATGAAATTATCAATTTTTTAAAAAAACAATTTCGAGAGCAAAACAAACCGGACAGCAGTCCGTACAGGGGGCACTCGATCGAGTGCCTAGCCCACTCGATCGAGTGGCACCCCAAAACCCGAGACAGGAGCCTTTTTTCGAGACCACTCGGTCGAGTCCCGCAATGACTCGATCGAGTGGCTCCTGATTTAGCAAAACAGCGAGCTTTTCAACATGTTTCGAGTCTTGATAAATATTTTTATGACTTCGGTCAACACGTGTCAAATCTATCACGTGAGTTATCTTTTCAAAATCATGCATCGTATCGTGTTTACATCATTTATTCAATTTGCAAATCGTTACTAACTCGTTTGTTCTTTGTCTTTGTATCTTGTTTTCGTTGTTTTGTTTTATTATACTAAAACGGACCTCGCATGCTAAATACAACTTCGACATAAATTCAAAGATGTATTAAACGACGTTGATCAAACGTAATTCACATGTTTAGTCGAAAATACTGTTTGCATATCATTCAACCGAATTACTAACGCGCGTATTTTAAAATCAAACGATATCTTAGTAGAGGCCGCTAATGTGTGGGCGGGGTTGGGTGTTCTTTGTGAACTTCCCAACACGTACCCTCACCCCTTACTCAGAACCTCGGTTTCCGGATGTCCGAAACCGTTGGCGCACGAGAGTCATTCAATACACGGTATCCGATAACGTCGGTATCGGTATCAAAATGCAAAGGGACGAACCCAATAAACTCTGACCTCCGAATGGGCCATACTTTGTGCATGGCTCACTAAGATATAGAGTGGGTTCGAACGGGCCCGAACTCCCACAAAGTTCGGTGGCGACTCCACTTCGATTTAAATTTCAATTCGACTCATCTCATATGGAGATTCATTCGCCTCCCCAAACCCGCGCGTGGCCGCGTCGGGGTGGATCTATGTCATGTCCACAATTTGGCGACTCCGCTGGGGATTAAATGATGCGTGACTTACCATGGGCATCCTCAGGGTGAGACTCGAATAGAAATCGTTTAACTAGTACAATACGCGTTTTAGTTTTACGGTTCATGCATAACCCCATATTTTCTCGGGCCGGTATTGGTGACCGACGTCCTACTATACCATTGATGTAGTCCAAATTGGATATTTCAAAGGTGTTCATGGTCGATTCGTATGGGTTTCACGGTATCTTTTAAGCTCAACTCGACTTAGGAAGTCCACCCCGATTCTCGAATAGGCTATGTACACTGGTATAGACCCTTTATAGACCGACCGAGACTTAGTAGAGAGCATACATGGCGTCGTTATAATGCTTGCGTGACTATATGCTACTTGGTTTCTATGTCGTTTTCAAAACCGTCATTTTCAAAAATTGCATCCTTTTCAAGCTATCCAATTTCAAAACCCGGGAAGCACACCGAATTTAGAACTTATGATTTTACTCAAAATAGCCTATTTCTAGCCGGAATGCTACCCATTTCAAAACTCGAATATATCCTCGAAACTTCAAAATCTCGGCCCGATAACGATTTTCCGATTTCCAAAAAATCGGGCCATCCGCCACTCTTTTCCGGGTTTTCTAAAAAATATCTGTTTAAAAAAAAATTCTTCATCTTCTTAGGACTTCCCGTATTTAGCAGTGTTAGGTCGAGTCACAAGTCGTCAAAGGTCTCTAGTGTCGAAACTCCATCGATCTTACATCACGGGTTTCCTCCCTATCCCAGTCCACCTTATTTGACTAAGACAAGGCCCACCTATGTAGGACATACTCCTACGAGGGATTGCCCGTTTACACAATCGAGTCGAAAGTCTGGGGAATTTCTCACGTGAACCTTCCTTCAAACAGGACCTGGCCCACATAGCGGGATCCTAAAGGAGGCCCACCTTTCACAAGTCACTCCGTTTAGGTGTCTTTTCCGAGTCATTTCCTTTCCAGTCTTCTTTTCCCTTGCTCGGGATGTACTTTTGTTCCAGGATCTGGGTTAGTTACTGATTACGTGGTATTCTTACAGACATGCCGTCCTTCACCCGAGCTATGACGCAAAAAGCCATAGATGAGTTGACAACCTCATTGGCTAAGTTGGAAACCCAATTGACAAGAATGAGGGAAGACCAAATCGCCATCCTTACGAGTGTAAGCGCCGTGGAACAGGGAACTCCTAACAGTGGAATTGAGACTACTGGGCCTTTATCTGAGTTGGCCAGCGCGGTCCGCAAGCTGCAGGAGTAGGTCCATTTGTCAACCAACAATACCATTCACACCGAGAACGCCCGAGCCTACTTTCCCCTAACTGATGAGTTGTCCGCTAATCTCAACTTGACAGGTCTGCCTATGTTTGATGGCACCAAAGACCCGGTACTCCACATCCGGGCCTTTAAAGAGTTCATGGCGGTCAAAGGAGTGAAGTCCACCATATTCAAACACTTGTTCGCTTCCTCCCTTGAGAAGCATCCAAAAGCCTGGTACTACATGCTCGATTCCAAGAAGTACAAGACCTGGGACGATGTGGCGACTGAATTTGCTCGGAATTACGCTGATAATACCGAGATCAAGACTACAATGCGTACTCTGGAAGTTATGGCCCAAGAGCCCAAAGAAGGGTTCACCAAATACCTTCAAAGGTGGAGGGTCGGGAGTGTAAAGCTGGTTGACAAGCCCAGCGAAAAGGTGTTAGTGGAGGCCTTCGTAAAGAATCTCCTCCCTTCCTACCGGGTCCATCTCCGGTACGCCGTCATACCCAACTTCGCTACCTTAACCGAAATGGGTACGAGAATCGAAGACGACTTACGGTTAGAGAGCCTTACTAAGGCCTCTGCCAAGGGATATCAAGGGGCCAGCTCGTCCGCCAGCAAGCCCGCAGCTGCAATTGCAACCCGTAGCATCTTTGACGAGGTCAATCTACTAGATACCTCGTCCAAAAAGAATACTCCGACTCGGGTATTCACCGACATAGGGACCACCTATACTTACGTCTTACAAAGGTTATCTTCAAAGGGCCTAATCCAATCGATAGGCCCGACTCCGGAAGTCCCAGTCGAGAAGCGATCCAAAAGCTATAACATCCAGGCCTATTGCCAGTATCACCGAGGTAATGGGCACAATACAGAAAAGTGCTGGAAGTTGAAACATCTCATCTAGGACTTGATCGAAAGCGGGAAAATATCATTGCCCGGAGACAAGCCAAGCAATAAGGAAAACCCGTTCAGTACTCATGCCATCTTTTCCGGAGACGTGATCGACTGTTCTCATCTAATTTCTCCTCTCGTCCCACAAATTAACGGGATATGGAACGATGATGAAGACGAAGTTTACTTACCCAAAGGGGAAGCTGTCCCTATCACCCCTGAGGAAGTCCGGAAGGCTAAATCCAAAGCCTTTGCCAACAACCACCTCGTCACCGCCGGCCGTTCTTCCCCGGAAACCGTCACTAAACCTACCAGGACGGACCCCACCCTCGAGGAGCCAAGCATCGACACGGCTCTAGTCAAACAACTAAAGAGGGCTCGAGTGGATCTCACCATATGGCAGCTTTTGGTTAGCTCACAAGTACATCGAGAGGCGCTTACTAAGGCTCTCGATCAAATCAAGGTCGACTCGCTGGTTACCCCAACTGAAATGGTGGCCACCATCATGCCTCATATCAAAGGCAAGTCCAAGGAAGAAGGCCCACTCATCACCTTCTCCGAATCTGACCTACCACCATTCGGGGCCACACACAACTTGGCCCTCTACGTCATGGTGATCTGCCGGGGCAAATATCTCCCGATGACCCTGATTGATGATGGGTCCGCTGTAAACGTCCTTCCCCTAAGGACTGCAAAGGCCCTCGGCATCACCGAGACCGATTATCTCCCAACGGCGCAAACTATCCAGGCTTTTGACGGAAGCCCAAAGTCGATTGCTGGGGCCGCCAAATTAACAATTATAACCGGCCCGATTGAGAAAGAGCTAGAATTTCAGGTGATTGATGTCACCTCATCTTTCAATCTGCTACTCGGGAGACCATGGATCCACGCGGTCAAGGACGTATCCTTCACTCTGCACATGAAAGTCAAGATGCCTCTACAAGACGGCATCATCACTCTCGAAGCCACCCCCATAACCGTGGCAAGCTGCAACACGGCGGGTCAAACTGACCCACGAGGATTTGATTTTGTGGGGATGATTGAAGAGGAATATCTCTTCAAGCCCTATTTCACCACTAGCATCAACACGATGCTACAGAACTTGGGCTACCTACCAGGGGCTACTTCAAGGCCATATCTTCCGGCTGGAAAGATTATCGAGGTCCTAAATGACGAGGGGTCTCGATTCGGTTAGGGTTACACTATGACTCCGGGAAATGTGGACCAGGCAAATGTAATCAAATTTGTCACTCCAATATTCGGAGTTATTCAAATGGGCCTCTATAAGCCCACCATCGCTTATCCCGAGACCAAATTGGCTCGGGAATGCAATTTCATCCCAGATGACATCTTTGCCCTCATCCAGGCTGAATCAAAGAGGGTGCGAACAATACCGAGCCCATGCTGGGGCTCCTATTCGAGGAAGACAAGGCCGTCTCGACCCCCAAGGAGGAACTAGTGAACCTGATCCTCCGCAGTAAAAGGTTCGATCCAACCAAGTTGATCACTATCAAATGGACCGACAGCCAGGGTCGAGTCTACAAGCTGACTATCGTTGAAGGAGACATGCTGGATACTGAGTCCGAATCCGAGTCTGAGTCAGAGTCAGAGTCCGAGTCCGAGTCCAAGTCTAGGGGGTCCAGTGTTAGGATTGAGTTTGTAACCCCTCTTCCTTTAGTCACACCTACCGGAGTATCGGAGTCTGTCCCGAGAGCACTCCCTATCCCGCCACTGACCAACGATCAGATGGCAGCTCTCTTCGAGCTATTTTCAAAGTTTACTATCAATAATAACAATAACCGTTCTACTTACGACTTGTCTTATTTCCAAAATGCTTTCAGTTTCAAAAATCTTATTTGCAATGACATTGAGAAACCCGATGAACAGGTACCATTACCTCCGCATCTAATCGAGCAACTCGAACAAAGGGAATCCCGAGATCCGGTAATTGAGGAAACCGATTCCATCAATGTAGGAACCCCTTTAGAGCCACAAATGCTTAAGTTAGGTTTATCCTTAGATCCCGAGGAGACAGCAATTCACAGACCTCCTCCAAGAATTCAAGGACGTCTTCGCATGGTCCTACAAGGACATGTCGGGAATAGATTGGAAAATAGCTGAACACCGTATACCCATCAAAGACGGGTGTAAGCCGGTAAAACAGAAACTCCGAAGAATGAGGTCCGAATGGTCTCTCAAAGTCAAAGAAGAAGTCGACAAGCAATTCAAAGCAGGCTTTATACAAGTGTCTGAATATCCAGATTGGGTTGCGAACATCGTGCCGGTACCCAAGAAGGACGGCAAGGTGCGGGTATGTGTAGACTTCCGGGACCTTAATAAGGCCAGCCCAAAAGACGATTTTCCGTTATCACACATAGACATACTGATGGATAACACAGCTGATCATGCCCTTATATCTTTTATGGACAGGTATGCCGGATACAAACAAATCAAAATGGCAAAAGAAGACATGAGTAAGACCACTTTCATCACACATTGGGGTACTTACTGTTACACCGTTATACCATTTGGCCTCACCAACGCTGGAGCCACCTATCAGAGGACCGCCACAACCTTATTGCATGACATGATGCATAAGGAAGTGGAAGTTTACGTGGAGGACATGATCGTCAAGTCCAAAGACCGAAGCGGGCACATTGCGGCCCTAAGGAAATTCTTTACCCGATTGCGTAAGTACAATATGAGGCTAAACCCTCAAAAGTGCAGTTTTGGAGTAACATCGGGCAAATTACTGGGCCATATCGTTAGCCAATGCGGCATCGAGGTTGACCCAGCTAAAATCAAGGTCATTACCGAGATGCAGCCACCTAAGACTGAAAAGGAAATAAGGGGATTTCTCGGGAAAGTCCAATACATCAGCCGGTTCATTTCAAAGCTAACCATGGTATATGAACCCATTTTTAAGAAACTAAAGATAGGAGAACGAACACTATGGGATGAAAAATGTCAAACGGCTTTCGATAAAACAAGGAGATTCTGTCCGCTCCGCCGGTATTAATGCCACCTCAACCCGGTCTGCCTTTGTCGTTATACCTAACAATGACCGAGACAACCATGGGGGCTATGCTAGCCCAGGCAGTCGACTCAGAAGAACGGGCAATTTACTACATCAGTAAGAAGTTCTGTGAATACGAGTGCAAGTATACGATGCTCGAGAAGACGTGCCTAGCTTTAGTTTGGGCCACTAAAAAGCTCTGACACTATATGCTTAGTCACGAGGTACACGTTCTATCCAAAATGGATCCTATCAAGTACCTGTTCGAAAAGCTCATCCTCAATGGCAGGATATCCAGATAGACTTTAATGTTGGCAGAATTCGACCTGAAGTTCATACCATTAAAAGCCATCAAAGGTCGGGTAGTAGCAGAATTCCTTGCCGATAGTCCGATATCTGAAGAAGGACACACCGATACTTGGGCCTTTCCAGATGAAGATATATTCCACACCGATACCGAGACACGGGATTTATATTTTGATGGTGCATCCAACTTCCGAGGATTCGGAATCGGGATTCTGCTAATATCACCAAAAGAAGAGCACACACCGTTATCCATTAAGCTGGATTTCGACGTGACTAACAACGCAGCTGAATATGAAGCATGCATTCACGGGTTGCAAGCCGCCGCTGATTTAGGAGTAACGAACCTCCGGGTCCACGGCGACTCATCGCTAGTCATCAATCATGCTCTCCAAAATTGGAAAACTCGGAATGCCAACCTCGTGGCTTACCAAGCACGAGTAAGGGTTCTCGAAAAACAATTCCAGAAGGTAGAATACATCTATCTGCCCCGGGAAGAAAATCAGTTCGTAGATGCACTTTCCAAGTTAGCATCTTTATTGAATATCCCGGAGCACTTAACCAGCATGCCAATCTGCGTCGAAAGACGGTCCGAGCCGGCATATATCCATGCCATCCAAGACATCGAAATAACTGATCCGGAACCTTGGTACCAGGCTGTTCTAACCTACTTAACAACGGGAGAGTATCCTCCGAGAACTGAAAACCGGGCCAAGAAAGCCCTGCGGAGATTGGCCACCCAATTCATTCGCACGGACGACGGACAGTTATACAAGAAGACGGCACAGGGGGCTTTACTCCTATGCATCGACAAAACACAGGCCGAAAGGGTTATGGCCGAGGTACACGATGGTGAAAATGGCCCGCATATGAATGCCCATATGCTAGCTCGAAAAATCATGAGGCTCGGATATTATTGGAGTAACATGGAAACTGACTGCCAGTTATATGTCAAACACTGTCGTAACTGTCAGATCTTCGCCAACGTGCAGAATATGCCCTCATCCCTATTATACACTATGACTTCACCATGGCCATTTTTGACATAGGGTATCGGTATAATTGGAAAGGTCGACCCTTCCAGGACGGGAGGTCACTGTTTCATTTTGGTAGCTATCGACTATTTCACCAAATGGGTCGAAGCCGAGTCATATCGGATTTTAAACGCCAAGCACGTTGCTAAATTTATCCAAAATAAGATTGTATGCCGATACGGGATCCAACACGAGTTCATCAGTGATCACGGGACCCATTTTCAAGCTGAAACCGCTACTTTGCTAGCAAAATATAAAATTCAAAGGCATACATCTTCGCCCTACCGTCCCCAAACAAATGGAGCGGTAGAGGCTGCTAATATATAAAACAATTATCACCATACTTAAAAAGATGGCTGATAATTACCGGGACTGGCCCGACAAAATACCTTTCGCTCTATGGGGGTACCGAACGTCGATTCGCACCGCAACCGGAGCAACTCTGTACTATTTGACATACGGAATGGAAGCGGCCTAGCCGGTCGAGCTAGAAGTACCATCCCTTAGGATTCTACTCGAAAGCCAAGTGCCTGAAGCAGATTGGGTCCAAGCCCGATACGATTCATTAGTTCTTTTAGACGAACGGCGGTCTCAGGCCCTTAACAATATTCAGATATACCAAAAGAGGATACAACGGGCTTTCAACAAGAGGGTTAGGCCGAGAAATATCAAAGAAGAAGATCTAGTCCTAAAATCCGTCCGTGAATTACTACCGGTCGACCAAGAAGAAAATTCAAACCCAATTGGGTTGGGCCGTATTTGGTAAAGAAGGTCTTATCAGGAGGAGCGGTGATGCTAACAGACTTGGATGGGAACGAATTCGTCAACCCAACCAACTTGGACCAGTTGAAGCGTTACTTCCCCTAAACCTTATCTCAATGTCATTTGCAAAAGTTTATAAAATTTGCCCTTTTATAAATTTTCAAAATTATAAGCAAGTCAAGTAAGTTAGGATTACTTATCCTACTGTCGCACATCTCGAACTAATAGTCTTGATGTATTTCGAAAATTGTAAAAATCTATGTTTGAACTACGTTTGGTTTGATTCCACTAATCGTGGATGCGTAGGCAACCCCTCAAAAGGGGTACAACCACTGTAATAAACGAAAAGACAGGAACGGTATTCACTAATATGTATGTTATTAAAAACCCGATAAACTCGGGAATTTCAAAATTACATCACAAAAAAAAAACCACACCACAAAAATAGTAATAATACTTAAATAATAAAATTAAGGAGACTAGTGTTCGTGCATTTTGCCCTTTCCCTTGTCCTTTGGGTCGCGTGGAGCCCGAGGTCGCCGGGGCGGGGACGAGCGTTCCCGAATCACCAGAGGAATCTCCTTTGCTCGAACTCGTTTCTTCGACAGCGGGTCTTCTGTCATTGTCACTATTCCAAGACGAGCCCGTATGTGCTCAGGTAGCCTCTCTCGCGGGCCAAGGCGGTCCCGCACTGCCAGTCTTGGGCCAAGTCTCCTTTCCAGGTCTGTCTGGGGGCTCACCTTTCCCCGTGCACCTTTAGTACTGGACCCCTCAGCTTGAGTCTTAGTTTTCCCTTTCTGACCCGACATCAGTTGAACCAATGTAGCCGGAGTCTCGCCTTCATCAAAGAAGCCTCGGTTGTCTTTAGCTTGTTCTCGTCGCAGCAGGTCAAAAGCCTCGTCAACCTTCAGGGCAGCTCGGGCTTTAGCAGAATCCGCCTTCGTCCATTTCACATAAGAATACAATACCCAGATTGAGTGAAGAGACTTGGGAACAGACCAAGTAGCCCGGGTGTACCACCGCTGCATCCAGGTATCGCACATCACATCCGTCAGTTAAGTGGATTCACTCACGATCGCTTCAATTTTCGGGATTCTCTTAGTCCGACCGTACTGCCTAAGTATGTGATCGGGATAAAGATGAATTGTCTGCCTAAAAGATAGGATCACCTGATAACATGCCCTATCTCTCGATTCCAAGCTGGTCCGAACATAAATGGGCCACCACGGCACGGTCCACCGGATTAATGGGCCTCCATGGAAAGACAGCACTTCGCCCAATATTTCTGAGTATTGTGGCGAGAAAAGTCAATGGTCCGTCTCCTCGTCATCACTTGGTTAGGGCGATATCGGCTCACGTCAAGGGGAGGATCCACGATTGACAGCCTCTCAAATAGCCAAAGATGAAAAAGAAACGGAAGTATGATTATCAAGACAAAAATTGATATCCGCACAGGGGCACTCGATCGAGTGCTTGGAGGTCACTCGATCGAGTGATGCTCCAGAAGCCGAACATGAGGCTTTTTTAGAAGACACTCGATCGAGTGCCAGCGTGACTCGATCGAGTGCCCGCTGGGGCAGGAAACCGCGAGAAAAAAAAATTCAAAAAAAAATTCGAAAAATCGAGAAATCAAAAATCGGGAAAAAATCCTAAACGATATACCTGTAGAAGACGGGTACTCCCCGTCAGACGGATCGACGAATCCCTTTTACGGTTATCCAAGCCTTGGATGATTTCCCCTGTAATTAACCAAGCCGGACTGTGCTCCGTCTCCATTAGGTCAACCACAGTGAAAAGTCGGACATGGACCATACATGACAATAAATCCATATGACCTTCGAAGACATAAACATGGAGCATACAAAAAGCAAAGGCCCTACGACAATGAACCGGCCTAACCCGGACGTCGTGTGGATTCATAAACTTTTCAGCTAGATCAATCAAAGAAACAGTATCCCCTTCCGCCATACGGGATACCTCCATGTGAGAAAGTCCTAAAAATTCTCGTAGCTTTCTCCTAGGATCTTGAACTGAAAACGGGATAGTAGGACGAAGTATGGGGTTCCATCCTTCTACAGCAGCAATTTCCTCAGGGATAGGACAAATCTCGCCTCGAGGAAAAGCAAAAACGTGATAGGTGTCGTCCCAATAGGACAGGCAAGCATCCAGAAAGTGACGATCCACTTGCATTTGATGGATCGTGAACAACTGAGTAATACCATTCTGATTCAGAATTACTTTATCGGCGTCTCTGAAGTATCGGGACCAATCCTGCAGCATTCCGATGAAACGGTCGATTCCCATAACTAGATTTCTTAAGAAGAATAAGAATTCTCAAGGCTTGTTCTCTTTCGGAGGAAGGAATTATGAGAATTATGAGAAAACTAAAAGCAAGAGATGGGTATTTATAACATTAAGCCCAGACTTTCCTCCTTTTAGGATTCCTAATCCCAGAGGGTTTAGCATACAGGCCCCATCTCAGAGTCTTTAGCTAAATCATCCCGAGCATTTCTATTCCTTTTCAGAGTCGGATTTTCAAAAAAGATCAAAAAATTTCAAAATTCCTATTCCCCAGCGCAAGTCAGTTTTACCTAAATGTTACATGCAAAACTTTACGTACGACTCCAGCCAGGACATGCGACCCGCTAAAACTCCCCAGCGGAAAGCCCAAGGCGGCATTTATCCTAAAAAAATAGCACGGGATGGGCCTACATACAGGCGCACCAGGGACTTATGCAACAAGTCCGATTCCCCACGGAGCTACTCCTAACAACAGAACTCGGGTATGATTTCTATCTTATGGCTGGCGAGCCCTTCACGCGAGTCTAATGGACTATAAACGACCCGACCGGAAGTCTGCCAGGTCTTAATCATTGATTAGCCTGGTAGCTACTCTGACTTTCGCCCTGTCCAAGCCTCATTCAGAGTGGAGGCTCTGTAGACACCCACATTTGGCTGTTAGGTGTCTATAGCAGTTTCCAAAGAACACCCGATGATGATCGGACGCAAACATGCTTTGACATACTCGAATATAGGCTCGAAACCATTATCATTTGGCTTGGGGTTTTACGGAGTACAAATCTCACAAAACCAACCTCAAATTCAGGCCCAGTGGGTCATTTCAGGTCAAATAAGCCTAATTTGGGTCAAAACCGAGACCGAGGGCAAAACCGTCTTTTAGCGACCGAGTCAAACCCCGGTCAAAGACGTTCCGAGGCATAAATATCTTCCGTGACACCCCGCGAATCCGACCTGAAATCCAATACTACAAAAATCAGCCACACAAAATAATAAACAAATCCATAAGAGATAAATTCGATCTCTAAGGAAGAGTTCTACCCGAGCTAGACCCACTCGATCGAGTGGACAGGCCCACTCGATCGAGTGCGCTCACGAAACATGCTGAACCGGTGTCGAAACCGGGCACTCGACCGAGTACCAGACGTCACTCGGTCGAGTGACTCATTTTCCAGCTCGAGGAGGATTTCTTTCCCACCAAGCAACGAAATCCTCCTTCCTCTCGAATTGTTGCTTTTCCTATCCGGAGCGGCATTTCTTGTCAACCAAGCAAGGTTACCTCTCCTAGCTACAATCGGGAACCTCTACTATAAATAGACCCCCCCCCCCCCCCCCCTTGCACACATATAAATCATCTATCATAACTACACAACATCCATAGAAGCAATCTACAATTCACACACACATGTACATAACATCGAACAACCGATAATACAACCCCGAGAATACACCGCTCAAACCCCAAAAATCCGGTCACTTCGGCAGTCTCACCGTCACACCTAAACCACCATAACTCACCCACATTGTCTCAACGCTTTCGTGTCTAAGCCACATCCCGACGAGCCCCGTTCCGAGAATACAAAGCATGTAGGTTGAGGGTGCAAATTCAATCCCGTCTTCTCCTTTCTCTCTTTCTCTTTCTCGTTTTTTTGCGTCGACCGTCCGTCGTCCTAGAGTCATCGTCACGTTTTTTCTTTTCTTTTTCTTCGTCTCTAATACTGATATTATCGCAACTATCTAATTTTATACAAAAACGGTCATTCTTAAAATACGATACCGACTCTATAGTCGAATATCTTATCTAAAAGAATCAAATTAATCTCGTTGATGCTAAGATAATCGTTACATAGTCCTGAAAACAAAAAACGACGATTTCAATGCGGAGAGAATCTACATTGTTCTTAGTTCAATTTTCAAACGATTTTCAAACAAGTTTTCTAAAAATCACTCCGAATATTTGATATCGATTCCATAATCGAATATCGAATATAACGAGTATCGCAAATTTAAGTCGAGTATAAATCGTATTTTTTTTACGGGGCTTAATGAAATTATCAATTTTTTAAAAAAACAATTTCGAGAGCAAAACAAACCGGACAGCAGTCCGTACAGGGGGCACTCGATCGAGTGCCTAGCCCACTCGATCGAGTGGCACCCCAAAACCCGAGACAGGAGCCTTTTTTCGAGACCACTCGGTCGAGTCCCGCAATGACTCGATCGAGTGGCTCCTGATTTAGCAAAACAGCGAGCTTTTCAACATGTTTCGAGTCTTGATAAATATTTTTATGACTTCGGTCAACACGTGTCAAATCTATCACGTGAGTTATCTTTTCAAAATCATGCATCGTATCGTGTTTACATCATTTATTCAATTTGCAAATCGTTACTAACTCGTTTGTTCTTTGTCTTTGTATCTTGTTTTCGTTGTTTTGTTTTATTATACTAAAACGGACCTCGCATGCTAAATACAACTTCGACATAAATTCAAAGATGTATTAAACGACGTTGATCAAACGTAATTCACATGTTTAGTCGAAAATACTGTTTGCATATCATTCAACCGAATTACTAACGCGCGTATTTTAAAATCAAACGATATCTTAGTAGAGGCCGCTAATGTGTGGGCGGGGTTGGGTGTTCTTTGTGAACTTCCCAACACGTACCCTCACCCCTTACTCAGAACCTCGGTTTCCGGATGTCCGAAACCGTTGGCGCACGAGAGTCATTCAATACACGGTATCCGATAACGTCGGTATCGGTATCAAAATGCAAAGGGACGAACCCAATAAACTCTGACCTCCGAATGGGCCATACTTTGTGCATGGCTCACTAAGATATAGAGTGGGTTCGAACGGGCCCGAACTCCCACAAAGTTCGGTGGCGACTCCACTTCGATTTAAATTTCAATTCGACTCATCTCATATGGAGATTCATTCGCCTCCCCAAACCCGCGCGTGGCCGCGTCGGGGTGGACCTATGTCATGTCCACAATTACATAAAATCGAAAATTTGTAAAAGTAATCTCGTAGATTATACTCCCTCCGTATCTATATGTTCATCCACTCTCAATATAATCCTCCACCCATATATTAAACAAAGTGGACGAACATATAGATTCAGAGGGAGTATATAATTTACGGAGTATATTAAAATTATTAAAAAATTCTAAAAATTATGTTAATAAACTATTTAATTTCTTTTATAATATAATATTATTCAGTGTACATTGAGTTTATATATAACATGATTTAATGATTGTAGACATGATATAGGTCCACCCGACACGGCCACGTGCGGGTTTGGGTAGGTGAATGAATCTCGTGGTAAGATTGATCTCGGGTTGAAATTTAAATCATAGTTGGAGTCGCCACCGAATTTTGTGAGAATTCGGACCCGTTCGAACTCACTCTACACTTAGGCGTTTCGTGTACAAAACACGACCCGCTTTTAGTGCTAGAGCTTTTGAGTTCATCCATTTGCATTACGATATCGACGCCGAGTTATCGGATATCGTGCATCAAATGACTCTCGTGCGCCAATGGTTTCGAACATCCGGAAACCATGGTTCTGAGTAAGGGGTGAGGGTCGTGTTGGGAAGCCCACAAAAGACACCCAACCCCGCCCGCTCTTAGTGGCCTCTACTAAGATACCGTTCGTGTTCGTGTACGCGCGCTAGTAAAATGACTAAATGTTATGCAAACAATATTTTAGCTAAGCATGTGAATTACGTGTGAACTATGTCATTTTAATGCATCAAAACTAGAGTCGAATTGTTTAGCATGCAAGGTTCATTTATGAAATGATAAACATCGAAAATAAATAAAACTCCTAAATAGATACAACATACACGGGCGGAAATACAACCCGGACAAAACAAAAATTATGAGCAAAAATAATAAACAACAATAATGGATACGTAATTAAATTAAAAGACAAGGGACGATGAAATGATGCCTGGTTTTAGAAAAAGGAAACACATGATGGCCTTTACACGTGACGACCAAAGTCGTAAAAAAAAACGAGGCTCGGATGATGTAATAAGCACTCGTTTTGTTTGGACAAAGAAGTCCACTCGACCGAGTCATGGCAAAGACTCGATCGAGTGAGCTTCTGAAAGACCGTCTGCCCAGTTTTTAGGGTACTACTCGATCGAGTAGCCTATGGCACTCGATCGAGTGCCTCCTGTACGAGTCATGGCTCGCTTCGAAAAAGGTGACAGTTTTTTTTTTATTTATGCAAAATCGATGGTCGACCAAGTTACGTAAAATAATACATAATTTGAACTCAACTCGGTTTACGAGGCCTGTAATCGTATATTATACAATTATAAGACTGACATCGGAATTTTATGAAAGATGTTATAGGATCGATAAAAATTTGATTAGGACAAAATTATCTCCCTCCGCGTCACGACACCGATACTAATCCGTACGGATTATATGGTGTCGATTTTCGCGTCAACGGGTTCCATAATAATCTCGGAAATGGAATCGGACGCGTTCAACTACGTACGACCACGATCGCGTTACGCCCTTAAGTGCTTGGGGCGGCGCTCCTCCAAAGGGTGCCACCTCCGTCGCGACTTGTAAAGGGATGAAACGGAATTGGAGCGGTAGTCGTAGTCAAACGTGTTCAAATTCGAAAGTTTTACTATTATATAAACATACGCGGTACATAAATATAAATAACGAAAATTAAACAGAGAGAGAGAGGGGGGGGTTCACATAAGGACACCCCTCCTTATAAGTACATAAATCCCATTATTAACCATTGGATTAGTGTAGGATGAAGGGTTGAGATTAATTAGCAAAAGGGATGATATTAATTAGTATAGGGTAAAGTGTAATCTAACTAACCTAGCAATAAGTATTCTTCCTAGAATTAATAGCTATTCCTCCTAGAATTAATTAATTACTATTCTCTCTCAAAAGACTCTTAATCCCAATGTTTTCTTCCTTCCATGGTGCCTCATCTTCTCCATTGTAGCAGGGAATTCGATTTATGTAAAGGGTCGGTGTGTACGATTCATAACCGTTAAATTCTTATTAATTGAAGTTACGAATTTTATGAATTGAAGTTACTTTACTTTGCTGAATTAATTGACAACCCGAATTTGGCAGTTCGGGGGTGGTGGATTTGCAGAAGGTAGAGGATGTGTGTGCGGTGAGTATCGTAGGTAGTTGACAGTTTAATTGAGATGAATTAAAGTTACAAAATATAAGAACTAAAGTTACGAAAATATATGAACTGATTCGAAATAAAGTTACAAGTTTCAATATGTGATCTAAAGTTACAAAATTTATGAACTGAAGTTACATGATATATAAACTGAAGTTACATGATATATGAAATGATTCCAATTGAATTTACAAAAAAATGGATTGCGGTTACAATATATGATCTGAAGTTACAAAACATATGAACTAAAGTTACAAAATATGTAAAGTAAAGTTACAAAAATATATGACATGATTAGATTGAAGTTACAAAAATATGGACTTGAGTTATAATATATGAACTGAAGTTACAAAATATATGAACTGAAGTTACAAAATATACGAACTGAAGTTACAAATATACAAAAAAGCAATTCATATACAAAGCTGGTCCGGTAATTTAAGTTCCAGCAACCCACTGAAACCAATTCTGCGTACGGACGCTTTATGTCTACCATTAAGCTTTGAAATCAGCTTCGCAAAGCCTACGTCCCCCGGGGATATTATCGACATCTTCATCCTCGTTCCCCACATCTTCAACCATTTCAACTATGGACGACATTTCAACTAACACATGCAATAAACAACAGAAGAAACACACTATCACGTAAAAATGAGAAATATTAAGAGCTCATACTAGTTGTTGACACAAAGTAATATGAATGACGAACAACGTATAAAAAATTACTAAACGCACACCAATTAGCTTATAAGACGAACCAAATTAAAATTATAATATGAACTTGAGTTACAATATATTAACTGAATTAAAGTTACAAAATATAAGAACTGAAGTTATATGAACTGATTCGAATTAAAGTTACAAATATATGATCTGAAGTTACAAAATATATGAACTGAAGTTACATGATATATAAACCGAAGTTGCAAAAATATTTAAACTAACTCGTGACGCATACTGTAGTATGAATGGACAAAACAACTCAGAATGATCAATTTCCTCCCACGATTCTCCTTAAACACGTCAAAATAAAAAACGCATTAAAAAAGAGACAACAATTAGACGTACTTTTGGGTGAAATCAACAACTAAACACGAAGATCTAATAACCCCAAAAAATTCAGTAAACATGATACTACAAAATTGATTAAGAAAAATATGACCATCAATTTTATTGATGGAATGAACAAAACCCCCATCAAAAACTCAATAAACACGATACTAAGAAATTGATTAACAACAATATTACCACCAAAAATTGATTAGACACCAAATTCTCAAATAGAAAAATTCCAATTTAACAAGAAACTCGAAATTAAACCAGAAAACCACGATTAAACGCAAAACCCCCAATTTGTACAAAAACCCAAATTTCGCAAAAAAAAAACCCAAATTCGTGTAATTAAACAACAAATCCCCAAATTATACTAAATATAAGAAGAAAATACGCACAATCTAATTAGAGAACGAAACTTTACCTGCAAAAAGAGATAAAATCAATCGAAAGAGATAATGTCAGGAACAAGGTACTGAATGGTGTGATGAATAATGAAGATAAAGACGGATGGTGTGAGTAATGGAGTGAATAGTGAGGCTAAGAATATTGAGTAATGAAGATTGTATGGAGTGAATATTGAGTAATGAAAACTGATTGAATGAATATTGAGTGAATGGAATAATGAGGGTGAAGGGTGGGAAAAAGAGATCATTAATATGGTGAGAATATTGAGAGTGGGAAAAAACAGGGGTTGGGATACGTTAAACAAAATTTTTTTTTTCAAATTAAATAATAAACTATATCTCAACCATCCATATTGCTTTGATCTAAGGGTTGATATTGAGCCTTATGGACTTATAAGGGGGTAAGAGACTTATATGATCTCTTCTATATATATATATATATACAGGTGGGATTTGGTGTAAACAGCAATTTTGGTGTAAATATCCTAATAATTTGGACCGTTGATCTAATCTTGATCAACGGTTGAGATTAATCGTTAGAAGATAACAAAACCCTCTCAACCTGCCTCTCTTTCTCTCTCCTCTCTTTCTTTCTCTTCTGTCTAGGGTTATGTCAATTTCCCTGCCAAAACCCCCCAAATTTTCTCTCAAAAATTCATCTTATCTTACAAATTGAAACTTCTAATTAATCAGAAAATTGCTCAATTGTATGTTCCTATTGCTCAATCGTAAGATTAGATTGTAGATTATTCATTCAAATCGTTTTAATTTTTCATAAATTCGTTCAATTTTTTGATTTAATTGCAATTTGTTTTTGATGAATTTTCCAGAATTCTTTAGGATTGCACGCGCGATTCGTTCAAGCTCCGGCGCTGATAATGGCGACGATTTGTCCTCGATGTCGGTGGTTGAGAGGATGTCGCATAGGTTGATTGATTCGATTAGGGTTTCCAGAATTTTTATATGAAATTCGTTTTTGATGAGCATGGATTCCACCGAGCATGAACCTATTGTTGATGAACATGAAGGTAATGTCGTTATAATTTAATACCTATTCGTTTTTTAATTTAATTTATCACGTATATTCATTTTTGATTAACTATTGATTTTTGAATTCTTCCAGAATTCTTTATGATGAATATCGATTTCAACATAGAAAAATGAATCAACTTGAAGGTAATCTCAGAATTTTATAGAGTACTTGAATATATATGTTGGAATAGTTGAATATATGTGTTGGAATAGTTGAATATATGTGTTGGAGTAACTGAGTATACAAATGTTGGAGTAATTGGAGTACTTGATAATATATGTTGGAATAGTTGAATATATGTGTTGGAATAGTTGAATATATGTGTTGGAGTAACTGAGTATATATGTTGGAGTAATTTGAGTACTTGAGATGTTGGAATAATTGAATATATATGTTGGAATAGTTGAATATATGTGTTGGAGTAAATGGAGTACTTGAGTATATGAATATCAGAATTTTATAGAGTACTTGAATATATATGTTGGAATAGTTGAATATATGTGTTGGAATAGTTGAATATATGTGTTGGAGTAACTGAGTATACATATGTTGGAGTAATTGGAGTACTTGATAATATATGTTGGAATAGTTGAATATATGTGTTGAAATAGTTGAATATATGTGTTGGAGTAATTGGAGTACTTGAGATGTTGGAATAGTTGAATATATATGTTGGAATAGTTGAATATATGTGTTGGAGTAATTGGAGTACTTGAGTATATAAATATCAGAATTTTATAGAGTACTTGAATATGAGTGTTGGAATAGTTGAATATATGTATTGGACATTAGTTTCTCTATTTGAATAGTTAGAATAGTTGTAATCATCTAAGGGAACACATATGTTGGAATAATTGAACATGAACATAGAGTAACTGATGTTTAATATTGGAATAGCTGAACATGAGCATTAGAGTAAATGTGATTCTGGAATGGAATAGTTGAACATGAATAACTCAGAATTGAATATATGTGTTGAATAGTTGAATATGTGTGTTGGAGTAATTGAATATATGTGTTAGAGTAACTAAATATATATGTTGGAGTAATTTGAGTACTTGAGTATATGAATCTTAGAATTTTATAGAGTATTTGAATATAAGTGTTGGAATCTTGAATATATGTGTTGGAGTAATTGAATATATGTGTTAATTAGAATAATTGAATATATGCGTTGAAATACTTGAATATATGTGTTGGAGTAATTAAATATTAGAGTAGTTGCTTAATAAATATGATATATATGCAGGGCCCACTCGGAAATTTTTACGACTCAGTCAAATGGATGAGATCAGGCTATAAGACGTTGCAGACATCATACAAGTATACAACTCAGACGATGTTGAAGACATCGTACAAGTATACAACTCAGACGATGAAAGCATATATACGATGTTTATAATACGATAGTTATAATAGTTGGAGTACTTGGTGTTATATGTTGGAATAACTGGTGTTATATCTTGGAATACTTGGTTGTCACTTTTGTTTTAGTTCTTTTTGAATTTTATTAATTTGAATCTTGCATTAATTTGTGTTCAGGAAGCGGATAGTCAACAGAAACTGTTGTGTATTATTTGATCAAAGAGTATGTCACAGCAAGTTATGAGTTTATGTGATTGAGTAGTCAACAGAAACTGTTGTAGTAATCTCATTGGTGTTATATCTTGGAATATTTGGTATCTTATCTCTTGGAATACTTGTTATTATAGCTTGAAATACTTGGTATCTTATATCTTGGTGTAAAGTATTAGAATATTTGAGATCAAATGTTGGAATAACTCATGTCCAATATAAGAATAACTGATTATAATATTGGAATAAGAACAACATTAGAGTAATTGAAGAAGAATAATTGATTGATTCAATCAATAATTAATACATGTTAGAGTAACTGTTGTACAATATAGGAATAATTGTTTGTAAGCATTGGAATAACATTAGAAAATTGAAGATGTATAATAATTGATTGATACAATAAATAAATGCTACTGGATTTTTTTTTGTACTTTCTTTGCTCGCTACCCACTTTCGGAGTTGTGTTTCCTCCTAGAGTATCGATCGTTCATACACTTTAGCAGCACAGACCAACGGTTGGATATCTATCTCGGCTTTCCCCATAAAATCATCCGTGGTGAAGGTATCACAAGTTGCAAGCTAACCCGAATCAAGATGATAGGAATCTAAAACTTGCCATTATTCCATGAACAAATAGCAGACGGATGCATATCCTAATTCAACCAACCCTCTAATACCCGGTTTTAGATCTCTATGTATAATTCCCCATTCGCATGAAGACATTCCATGGCTTTCGCAATGTCAAGAGCATAGTGCAATGCCACATCCAGTTCTAACAGCTTTGGTCGAAGACTATTTAAATACTTTCGCAGTGATAACCCTGGTAATAATTCTGCTACTATAACCATCAAAGGATCCTTGTAGACTCCAATAAACTGCAAACAAAAAAGCAAAATAATATGACCTTCAATTGTAAAGAGAAAAAAGACCACTTACGCAAACCTAAGTACAAAGTAGTATCCTTTTGTGGCTGTAAAGGAATCCCGACTTCTGAGTGCAATTTTCAATGCTAACGAGTTTTTAAACCAGGCGAGTCACACCCTCACCTTCACCCATTAGGCCATTAGACTAGCGGACATGACCTCAAAAACATTATCTTGAATATGGCATACACGAAAATGAAAAGAAAATCTTAAACACATAACCTTGTTCATAGAACAACAAAAGGTTTAGAAGTAAACTGAAATAGAGAAACCGCAGTAGCAAAAGTTTAGGTTGAAAAGACTTGCCTTGACAAGGTTCTCATATTTGACTATGGACATCATGTTAATCTTACGGATAAAACGATCTTCAAGGACAGCTCTTTCGTCACGAGTACTACCACGATTGAGAACTTCGATAGCAACAACTCTATCATAATATGTGCTTATATGTTTCCATCATCTCTTTATACTTTCCCAACTTGTAGTACAGCTTCACAGTTTGCTTCAATGCTTTGAATCCCCTAAAAACAAGATCATCACTCATGCGTAAAATACTACGTAGTACAAAACTACATATGAACCACTAGCAATAGGATAATCTGCTTCCTTAAAAATCCAAAACCCTTCATAATTTGCTAGAAGCTTGAAAAACATAAATTTAGAGATAGTATATACTCCCTCTGTTTCTTTGATATCTTCCACATTTCCTTTTTCAATCATTTCTTTGATTTCTTCCACTTTTCTTTTTTCTATCACACTTCTCTCTTACCTAGGTGGCCCACTTACTTTACTCCCTCTCTACTTTTACTTATTTTATAGTTTTTCTTAAGAAATGTGTCACTTTTAAGGTGGAAGAAATCATAGAAACGGAGGGAGTACTAGTTAAAACAAGATAAGTGAATAACTTCCATCAAAAAAAGATAAGTGAATAACGAAGTTAAACTTTAATGTTTTATTCAGTCATCTACAATAATCGAATACGCCGACCTTCTATAAACATGTAATTCTAGATAATATAGATAGAGTAACGTATCTCCTTGACACGTCCAAATTAAACCAGCATAGGGTAAAAGCCAAAGTTAAGTTTTCATAAAAGTATTTCCATAGCATAGTTGACATGCAATCCTGAAGTAACATATGATGTTTTATAGCTCACCAATCAGCCTTCTCTCGTTCCCCTTCGGGATCAGTTTCAACCAATCCTGATAACAAGAGACATAAAGCCAGACATAAGATCTTGGAAATATAATCCAAAAAAGCACTTAACAAACTGTAAGCTGGATGAGGAGCCCTGGTTAACACTATGTAGAAGACTCAAGGTTTTTTAAAAACAGGGGGAAAGGGGACATATGTGAAATCACCTGCCACTTCGGCCATGCAAGAATCAAAAAGAAATTACCAGGGTCCTACGCAATCTACATACCTAAATCAGATTAGGGTTTCAAGAGCAAAATCAGGCATTCTTTTGAGCAAAATCAATAAATTCAAAGCGTATGATTGATCAAGGAGTAATTGCAAGTTTAATAACTCAAATATTTCTGCATAAACAATATCCGAAATATCTAAAACACGGTTATAGAAACAAATGCACAAAAAATCGAGCACAAATAATGATGAAACGTGATTTAGGACGAACGCGAAGTTTATCTTAAGCATAAATTAAACTCGTCGTTTATCAATGACAGTAATCGAGAACAAAATTAATAAAAAAGATGAAAAAATGGATGCAAAGTTTTATACCTTAAATTGTTGAGGTAACTTAAATTGATCAAATTCACCTAAAAAATCGACAAAACAACGCACAAAAATCAGCAATCAACCGCAAATCTCGAGAATATAGAGTGAAAATGAAGAAATTGCTCACCGAAACTGAAGAAATTAGGGCGCGTGGAACTGTAGAAGCAAACTGAAACAATTAGGGCGGAACTGTTAGAATGATGATGATGATGGAGATGCTGGAGATGGTAAGGAGATGAGAGCTGGTAGAGAGGGTAAGAGAGGGAAAATGAAGAGAGAGAAAGAGACAAAATTGAAATGAAGCCCAAGAGTAAGGAATGAGGAGGGTTTTGTTGGATTGTGAGATTTAATCTGAGTCATTGATCAAGATTAAGATCAATGGTTCAGATTGTTAGGGTGTTTACACCAAATTGGTGTGTTTACACCAGATCCTAATTATATATATATAGAGATAGGTAGGTTCAAATAAGGTCACCATGTTTCAGTAAGTCTCTATTAAAGTTACAGATGACATACGATAAAGTTGCATTTGTTTAAAATTGATATGTAACTATAACAATCAGCTCTTTTATCACTTCAAGTGATAAAGTGCAACTTTATCACTCATCTCGTGTAACTTTAAGCACTTTTTGTGTAACTTTAACACTTGACCTTATGCCCTTAAAATAGTTGTTGCCCTTATTTGAACCAACCTCTATATATATATATATATATAGCGACGAGATAGAAGAGGAGAAAAGGGAGAAAGTGGATTGATGACACCCTCAACCTACATGCTTAAAATGGCCTCGAGAACGGACTCGTAATAGAGACGGGAGCGCGGGAGTGTCGAGGATGTAAGTAGAGTTATGGTGTGTGTATGGTTAGGGAGAGGATGTTCTCGGGACTTTGACGAGTTTTGATCTTGGGATTTTGAATGTGTATGTGTGTGTAGATGATGGATGATTGAATGTTGAGGTTGTGCCAGTGTGTAGAATTGCAAAATGGGATGTGTGTAAAGTTGGCTGGAAAATGTATTGCTTAGGGTTGTGTAGGGTTGAGTGATAGTGAGGATTAGGGTTGCAAAAACTTGATTTGTGAAGAGCATAAGAGGGTATTTATAGGAAATGCCCCACAACCTAGGGTTACTCGATCGAGTGGTCATAGTGTACTCGATCGAGTGCCCTGAAAAGAGGGGTCTGCTCGTTTTTTGTAGTGACACTCGATCGAGTGAGGTCAAACCACTCGATCGAGTGGGTCAGGCGGGTGAGCCAATTTAGAAAAGCTTTGACTTTTTTTGAATTTTTGAATTTGTGGATTTGGCGCTTGTTCTAGAAGCTTTGTACTTGGCTGGTTTATGTGACGGATTCGTCTTTGACCGAGTTTTGACCTGGTCGCTAAAAGAAGGTTTTATTTTTGGTGTCGTTTTTGGCCCAAATTTGTCTCATTTTATTGGAAATGACCCACTGGGCCTGGATTTGAGGTCGGTTTTGAGAGATTTGCACTCCGCTAAATGCCCACATCGGATACTATTGATTCTGAGTCCGTATTCGAGCGTATTAAGTCACGTTTACGTCCGATCATCATCGGGTGTTTTGTCGGGAACTACTATAGACACTAGCAGGCAAAATGCGGGTGTCTACAATGATATAATTTATATTGAGAATAAAAATTGAATCGAATTTCACTTATAGTCAAAGTTATGGGGCCTAATTACAACATTTGAAACCTATGGATTTAATCTCACAATAGCCAAAACTTAGGGGTTAATTATCACTTTCGCGATTTTTATTTTGTTTATGGTTTGATCGTTGGTTGACTAGTATGGATCCCATCCAATTGCAAAATGAGTGTATACTTTAGTGTATCTCAAACAATCGTCAACAAAGGGGATGCAGTAATGTTCGACTCATATTACTTCTGAAGTCAACTATATTGGTGTGAATCAATTCAAGAAGATTTATTTCCCTAGTTTTAACAGGTTTACTTCTTTTTTTTTGTAAACTAAGTCTCAACACAGCTAGCACATTTTGAGAATTCTTTACTCGTCTAACTTGGAATCAAAGACATTGTTCTATGTTTTTTTAATGGATTCAACATTCATGTGACCTAGTCTACCATGCCACAATGTAAGTATAAGTAGAAACATTATTATTAAGGTCAGAAGTAGTGTTCATGATAAATAAATCCCAAGAAAGATAACTCTTGCTAACAAATTTCTCATTGCACGACATTACAACCTTGTCAGCCTTAAAAAACAAGCGTCAAACCAACTTTGTTTAATAAAGCACCACACATGAGGTTTCGACCCAAGAAGGATACACACAATACATTGATTAAAGCAAGAGTTTTCTTGGAGATGGGTTTGAGAAATATCTTGCCTTTGCCTGTGATCATGAGGAAGAGTTACCAATGTAAATATTAGGTGTCTTGAAAAAATAGTATCCAGAACCCATATACATCAACATTATCAACATTTCCCACCAAGTTAGTCTCAACAACCACAGTCTCAACAACCACATCAACAATGATGTCATCGTTAAAAACAATATTGGTTTCAACAATTTTATTTTTAGTACATTGATAAGCTTTGCGATCAATTTTTCCACAAACATAGCAAGCAAGAGTACCGTGAAACTTTTGGATCTTGGCAGGGACGGGTTTGATATGTTTTGCAGGATCATTCTTCTTAACCCTTAGCCCTGACCTAGTTTTACCCTTATTCTTACCCTTTTACTTATCAACATTAGATGGAGCACTAGACTCAACCAGATTGCCCTTAGCAACATCAACATAACTACTACTAACAAAATACTCCACCTATCAAGTTTGTCTTTGAGATGATCAGGGGCGGCCCAGGCCCTGTTCTGGAGGTTCAGACCCAGTTCAGGAGGTTCAGAGGAACAGGGCCTCACAAATTTGGGCCCAAATTTGTAACTTAGGAAAAAAAATTACTGTAAAATTAAAAAAAGAAGCGCAGCAACTTTCTAACTTCCGTGCTGTTTAATGCTAAACTTTCTCCATCTCATCAATAACTTTGATTTCCAAGATAAACTTTATCTTTTCCCACATCAACGTTTTCATTCTCTAGTAACATAATCTTCATCATCTCGAGGCTTCAGCTTTTTTCTAAAATTCTAATTATAAATATCTCCTAATTTCATTCACAAATGACAGTCACCAAATTCTTACTCAATTGATTTGGCGATTGTCATCGTGTTGATAGCGAAAGTCGGCTTTTTTCTACAAGATAAAATAATTTCAATTTTTCCATTTCAATTTGTTCTTTACGGGTTTGATTTTTCATTTCTTTGATTGTTTTGGCTGGCTTTTTTTTTTTATGGTTTTGATATAGTTCTTTGATTTTTCATTTCTTTAAATTGATTTTTCAATTTCAATCTTTATCAATTTTTTTTCTTATCTGGCTAATTCGGTGAAGGCAAGTGAAGCTTTGATTGTTTTCCTTTTTTTGTTGAATACGTGGGCTAATCTTGGATTAAGGGGTTTGTTCATAGGATTTGTTTTTTTGGTTGAAAAACTTGGGTAGGGATTTTTTTTCCATGATTAATAAAGATTGAAGAATTTTGAAGATAAAAAGACGGATGAATGTGTCATTTACCTACTACTCTGTACTACGTGGGCTAATCTTCAGTATATTTTGCATTCATTTAAATATTTCACACTAAGGTTGTTTATTTACGTATTACTCTGTACTCCGTACCAATTATCAACATACCACCGAAATAAGAAAGTTTGTATTATGATAAACGTAAAAAGAAAAAAGAAAACAAATAGAAGAGTGAACTCGTTCCAAATTGGGGATTCTCGATATTTTGTTTTTTAGAAGAATGAACTACTAGTATTAAATATTAATAGAAGTATTAATAGTGTTAATAGTGTTTGGGCCTCATTTTGTAGTGGAGCACAGGGCCTCGGTTTAGTTTGAGACGCCTCTGGAGATGATTTGCCTCCTCTTTCCTCATGTGCCCTACAAGTTCTTGGAGGGATTTTTTTTTTCTTATGCTTAAATTGTTTTCTATTCAGACCAGGAGGGGGAAAACATTCTAACACTACATTGGCGAGAAATATATCATCTAGTTTCATTATGTCGTTAATGACATAAGCAAACAACTTTTCATATTCATGTACTTGACTCATGATAGGTTTCCCATCGACGTTTGAAACTCTAACCATTTATCCACAATATATTTCTTTTTACCCGCGTCATCAACCTCATATTTCATTTCTAAAGACTCCCAAATGGTACAACCGTACAACCAGACTTATGAATCATAATTGAATAAAAAGGTACTAATGATCATGTTGTTTCATCATATATATATATATATATATATATATATATAGAGTAAGGCTCTTATGAGTCCCTTACTCTTTGTGAGTCCCTAAGTCCTCATCCCATCCATTGGATGGGATGAGGATGGATGGACAAGATGCATCCAATTAAAAAAAAAAAAAAAAAAAAAAAAAGGGAGATCTACGTTCCTAAAATAACTCACAAGAATTTAGGAAACAAATAACTTCCTATCATTCACGTTCATTTTCATTCACGTTCATTTCCATTCCACGTTCATTCACACAATCACACCTAAAAACCAAAAAACCCTTTCTTCATTCACGCTAATTCATCGTTTTTGATCTCGAAATTCTGCTACAATGGATTCAATGACCGCATCATCGTCTTCAACGGTTGATAAGCAACTAATCGATTATAACAATGGTGAGTTACAGTGATTCATTCACGTTTTTATTCGTTTTTTCTTCACGGATTTCAATAGTAATATTGCTTTCAATCTGCGTTTTCATATTAATGTTTTATCGCGTCAAATTGCGTTTTTTTTTACGTCGATCTTCATGTTTATAGTGCTTTCATTGACATTTCGACTTTATTTGCATCAAATTTGCGTCTTTTTGATGTCATTGCGTTTTGATTCATAGTTTCGTATCAATGGTATTTTGATATCTCGATCTCCATAGATTACAGGTCTCTATGGTTTTTTTCAAGATTTTCCCTGATATCCATTGATACTATTTTTTTGATATCAATTAACGCAGATTCGTCGTTGAAGTAACATGCCTTCTGAATTAAAGTAACACTTAATTGTAATTACAGTAACACAAATGAACGTTCAGGAAAAGGGTTTTGATGATATTGATTCCATTGTTTTATGTTTGTTATTTGAGTTTTCAATGAGGTCCACTGATAATATTGTTTTGTTTTCTATGAACGCAGTCATCTCATTCATCATAGATTCATATTGATGGTTAATTGATACTTCATGTCGATTTGGCTTCCCTTTTTATGTCAATTTTCATGTTGATATTGTTTTCATTGTCATTTCATTCATTATAGATTCATATTGATGGTTAATTGATATTGATTCCAGAGTTTTATGCTTGTTATTTGGGTTTTCAATGAGGTCCACTAATAATATTGCTTTGTTTTCTATGAACGCAGTCACGACGTTGAAGTAACATACGCTCTACATTACAGTAACACTCCATTGCAATTACAGTAACACTGAATGTTACGAAACAGTTTTTGATGATGATGTTAGAGTAACGTACTTTACCAGTTAGAGTAACACAACGTAAGAGCTGAAGTAACACATTGACTGCATGGGCGTAACGCATATGTATTAACGTTACAGTAACACTTAATTGCAATTACAGTAACACACTGAACGTTGAGAAACAGTTTTTGATGATGATGTTAGAGTAACGTACTTTACTAGTTAGAGTAACACAACGTAGAGTTGAAGTAACACATTGGCTGCATGGGAGTAACACGTTGTTTACTTTTGTGCAGGTGATATTGGAAGTGATGCGAATGCACAGGACAACACTGATAAAGGTGGATCAGGATGAGGAGGATGAAGTGGATGACGACGACGACGAAGATGAGGAAACTGAGGAAGACACTGAAGAAAATAAGGAGGAACATGTGTTTTGAGAATACTTGTGTTTTTGGTCATGATAAAAATATTTTTCTTTTTTTGTTTACAAGAATAACTGATTTTGTACACATTTTTTACAAGTAGCATTGTGCTACGTAGCAATTAACTCTATATTTTATTTAATACATGTTCATTTGGTTAGAGTAACATCTTTGTTCTATTGGAGTAACACCTTCCGTCAGTTAGAGTAACAGACATAATGCATTAAAGTAACTGAGGACAGCAGCGTTTAAACAAATGATTACCAAAGTAATTGATGATAACTTGGATTGGAACCATTAATTACCAAATTAACGATTGTCGTTCTTTAAAGAACGATATATAATGCGTCAGAGTAATTGATGATAATAACATTGTTTAACCATGAGACAAAGAATAACACCATTAATTACTTGGAGTAACATCATTTGTTCATTACAGTAACACTTATAATACGTCAATGTAACACGGGTGTGTAGCCTTGCTTGAGTTGAAGATGAAAGAATGAGCGGGTGTGTGTTTTGAAAGAAATCAGAAGTCGAGAGATTGAGTTTGGGATGATGAAGATGAAGAGTTTTAGTTAGGCGGGTGAATTTGAATGAAAAAATTGAATGTAATGAAACATAATCAAGTGAGTTAGGTGATTGGAGATAATTAAGGGAGGAGAGAGGATTTTATTATATTTTTTCCTAAATATGTTATATATTACCTTAATTACTAGCCTCAATCACCACCATCCATCCCATCTAAATCAATGGCTCTAAATAGGACTTATGGACTCAAAAAGAAAAAGAGGACTCACTTGATCTTTACTCTATATATATATATATATATATATATATATATATATATATATATATATAGTTGGCATTTAGCATTTTTGTTGCCCTTATGGAAAATCTTAATAGCTTCTTCATTAGACTTAATAACATAAGCAGCATGCATGAAGGGTTTGCTCCATAATAGCAGCAGTGATAACAGAAGAAGGGTCTTTAAACAACACATGATCAATCCTAAGTAGGTTTATGATAAGGTTGTGTTACACTTTTCAGATTTTATGTTAATTTGTCTAAGCAATAACCATATTTAATTTCGCCCCAAAAATAAAATATGTGCAAGGTAATAGTAATATACAAAAGTTTCATATGCTTTCATCGCAACAATATTTTTAATACAATTCCTGCAATGGAAGATATATACTCCTTACAATTTTGAATCACATATATATATATATATATATATATATATATATATATATATATATATATATATATATATATATATATATATATATATATATATATATATATGTATGTATACGTATGCTATATACCTACAGTAATTCCCATAACTCTTGTTGAGACTAGAGACTAGAGGAAGGGTACGTCAAAATGACAGACTCCAAGCTTCTTCTTCAACACCAACACACTACTAATAAGACACATACAATAATCCCAACCAACTTAAAAAGATCAGAGTTGCCATTTTTACACTGTACTACACCACGCATGCACTATATATTCCTCTTCCAACTCCATCCATCTACTCAACCAAAATAAAAATAAAATATAAAAAATATAAAAAATAAAACAACAAAAACAGATGAGAGGGGGTCACCACGCAGTTAAGTAGGAAACATAACATGTCACCGATCATCACTTGACATTTGTTGTTTTTCGCTTCACGTTAACCGCTGGTCGTCCATTCTTATTCACTACTGGTGGACTTACGCCGTTGGATACTTTCCGCGATGGTGGCACTGGGATCAAACTCCTGATATCATCCACGCATGCATGCAAGCAAGTAAACTAAACATTAGCTAGTGCATTAAACAATAACACTACTATCACTTAACCAATTCAACCAAATCCACAATCAAGCTAAGTTATTAGTAGTTAGTTCAAGGGATTAAAATGTAGAGTAGTATAAAACATAGAGTACGTACTTCTTTTCGGGGCTTTTGGAAGGTTTGACTTGAGGTTTCTTGAGCTTGGTTCCCAAACCGCTGGGCAAGCTAGAAACTCTAGGAAGATGAAGTTGGAAATCCTGCTCAGATGAATCACTGGTGACCGTATCAACCTCATCAATGCTCTCACTATCCTGGGTGTCCTTAAGCGTGTCGTCAATCCCGTATTCATGATAAAGAGTATCAGAAGGCAGTGAGTTTTGCTTCGTAATCACCTTTTCCACCCAATCACTTGACGTCACTATCTTATCCTCCGCCTTCACCACGCTTAGGGGTGGCCAATGAGCATCATTTGCCAAAATATCATCAGGGTCTAGGCTTTTTCTACGTGGTTTGGATGTTGTGTTGCTTTTTCCCTTGGAGCTGTTATTGACATCTGGACTCTTACGACCACTGGGAATATCTTTAGATGGGCGATAAGAAGGATGCATTGGGGACGAGGCGGCAGATTTCACGCTTGCACTTTCTGGGGTGCTAGAAAATGAACGAGAAACCTGCTCCAGTTCTTCATCCTTCCTGGCTAAGGCTGCCTTTAAGCTAGATATCTGGTACAACAACACAGAAACAGAATGTATAAATACTACTCCATCCAGTTGAAAGAAACCAAGTGAAAACTATGGTACTGTTAAAAGTTAAATTTTCCTAAAACTAACAGACACATAAAACTGAAACTGTATGTAAAAAAAACATAAACATTACCTGTTCTTTTAACTCTTTAACATCTGAAGAGGCGTCCTTGTTAGTGCGGGCAGCCCCAAGCTCTACGGTGGATACACGCTCTGCAAATTTAAGGGTGCTAATCGTCTCTCCAGTGGCATCGGGCTCAGGGCTAATATGAACAAACATCAATGTCTTTGCTTGTCCTCCTAGAATTTACAGAAGTCAGTCATACTTGGTAAAGAGAGCTAGCTAAAGCAGGAAGCGATATAATCGATTAACTAACCAAGAGAATCTTGAAGCAACTGAGTTAGTTTACTGTTCCTATAGGGAACATGCGCATTCTTTGTTGCCAAAGAAGCAATCACATCTCCTAGTGCTGCAAGTGATTTGTTAATGTGTTGTGCTTCCTTCAGTCTATCTCCCGTCACCTCTGACTTATCAACTCTTTCACTGCCGGCCAAGTCAACTAGATGCATGCTTCCCCGTAACATTGCTCCCGATGTCACGTCTTTTCCTTGCACATGAACTGTCATGCAACTGAAACAAAACATTTACATTTACATTTACATTTACCCCCGTTAATGCAATTAAGACTTCTAGGAGGAAAATGGTGGGCTTTATATTCAGTTCAGTTGCTGTAAAGTTAAAAATACCTGTGAGAACGACTACTACGATCATTCATGGCAGTAGAACTCACAGTACGATTTTTAAATCCGAGATTCATTAAATTGATGACATCGGATGTCGTTGAGACAGGCAATCTATTTGCATCTGGCACATTGATTCCTGTCTGACTGCTGTTCCGAATTTCTAGTGTGTGTAAGAGTTAAAGGAACACAATGTCTAAGAATTCGCCCTGCCCTTGTTCACCTCTATAACAAATTAATATGAATGAAATATTGAAAAACTAAGGATATCTTTTATTAGAACCATCAGTAGCAAGGAGATCTCTAACTTGCTCATTATAAATCTCCATCATCTGAACAGAGACTTCATACATAAATGTGGCTTGTCTTTGTTGTGTTAATTGAAACAAATCATTTAATGCCCTGTAGTTAACACCATATGTTTCTTCCGTCACATCATTTGGTCCAGTCTGAACAACAAACAAAAACAAAAAGGATAACACAATTGACATTCATGTTCATGACTATTCAATCTCATATCACAAACTAACACTGGTATGGGAATGGGACGGTCTTACGTGTGAGATAAATCATGAGTTATTATATATTCACAAGTATGACCGTCTCATGCAAAACTCGAATAAACCAACTGCATTTACCATGGTGTAAGTTTTCCCGGCTCCTGTTTGCCCATAAGCGAAGATACACACATTGTAACCATCAAGACATGAACGAACAAGAGGCTGCATGTCTGTATATACCTCAGCTGTCACAAGACATAACTCATATTAAACATACAATAAGTTACTAAGCTTCTCGATCATCATAAAGAATATGATGTGTGTGATGTAAAAAATCGACTGTAATTAAATCATTTTTCTTATTATGGTGATACAATGCAACACTTTTTTTGTTTGCCTAATAATTAGGTCTGTAGTATTTTTTTTTTTTGGTGTAAAAACTATTATTTGATGTCGGATGCTGACCTTGTGTTGCAGTTGGTCCAAACACTTTGTTGAAAGTAAAGGTTTTCTTTCCTTCCTTGTTATGTTTTCCTGGGTTCATAATTGTAATGTTTCCACCATCAATGTTCTCCACTGTGGTAAGTCCACTCGCTTGTCCAGGCAAGAATGGACGAATTCGACAGTAAACCCTAATGTTACCTGTGTTTTAAAGAACATTTAATTTTTCTGAAAACTGATGTAACAGAAATAGAAAGTTGGTTCGATCAAATCATTTAGAAGTTCCCTTTCTTACCTTTAAGATCTTGTATTTGATTGTACAACTTTCGATTTTCTTCAAGAACTTTCTTGTATCCCGCGGCAGCATGAGCAAGAGTCTTTAAGTGCTTACCTAAGGTACAAAGGGTACATGAGAAATCTTCCTTAACAGCACAACCTAGTGCCTTAAGGTATCCGGAAAATGGCAGGGTAAACTAGCAAAGGGTATAATGTTCACAACCATACTATCATTAAAGTGAAGAAATGTGACTCTTTGGCTATATCGGAATGGAAATAAGGTCATGATCATAAGAAGTTGTTATACCTAAAGTCTCAAATTCCTCATGATACTTCATTTGCATAGACTGCATACTTATCTTGGTAGTTTCTACAGTATGCTTCAGTCCCTGAAAAAATCATTAATGTCGGTTAAAAAAAATTCTGAAGTGAAAGAGGTTGAATGTCTGTCAACAATATAATGCACAAAGTTGCTTCCAATAACCTGGATATCATTATTCATCCGTTTCTTAAACAAGATAATATGCTTTTTAAGGCGGCTTTCTGATGATTCTCCTCTGGGGGGATGAACCTGCTGAGTCTTAGTCTTATCTTCATCAGGGACTTGCTTACTCTTACGGCTTTCTGATGATTCTGCTCTGGGAGCATGAACCTGCTGAGTCTTAGTCTTATCTTCATCAGGGACTTGCTTACTCTTACGGCTTTCTGATGATTCTGCTCTGGGGGCATGAACCTGCTGAGTCTTAGTCTTATCTTCATCGGGGACTTGCTTACTCTTATGGCTTTCTGATGATTCTGCACTGGGGGCAGGAACCTGCCGAGTCTTATCTTCATCAGGGACTTGCTTACTCTTATGGCTTTCTGATGATTCTGCACTGGGGGCAGGAACCTGCTGAGTCTTATCTTCATCAGGGACTTGCTTACTCTTAATCTCTGTCCCAATCTCTGTCTCAATCTCTGTATCAATCTCTGTCTCAATCTCGCTCTCACTGTCACTGGCCTTGTCAGCTACAGTGTCATCATCAATCTTCACGATGTCATCAGATGACGAAGTTGTCAGAACTCATCATAATGTCATCAATAAGCCTCATACAAAAAAAAAAAAGATTTACCTGAGTTTCTGCCTTGGGAGATTCGGTAGGCGATGTGTTTTGGCCAGAGACCGACATAGTTTCTGGAGTATACTTCACCTGATAAAACGACACAAGCATATAATGATCTTAACAACTTGACTTTGATAACTACACATTACATCAACTTTGACGATTTTCTTCTTATAAATATATGATGTGTCAGTTCTAGGAACATTGAAGGATAATGTGATGTTATCCATACAAAATTCTAGCAGCAACTTACTGATTCAGGTTGACTCGCTAAGCGACGTTCAAATTCCTCCATGACTCTACTAAGCATGTCTTCAACGATCTGTAATTGAATTTCATCTTGGTTACCCACAAGAAGTTAATTCGCACATACATTCAGAATTAAAAATATCGATACATACGTTTGGGATCTCTTCTTGCTTCTTGTCCATAAGAAGTGCACGAATCATCACGTTCAAGGAATGAGAGTTACTCTGTAAGAAACCCCCAAAAAACATAGTCTTTAGTTGTCATTGCGATCACTGGAAATGCTGAATTTTAAACTCTACAAAGTATAAAAGAAAAGTAGTTTCAAACCATGTCACTATATTCAAGCCCAAGATCAGTGAATTGCTCATTGGCAGATGGGTCAAAAGATTTCTCACTCACAGACGACGTCCTAGAAATTGAGTTCATGAAGGGTTCCGAATTTTTCCTAGCAATACCCTTTCCTGTACTTGGTGTTTTGATATTCCCACTGTACTTAAATACCCCACTGCATCCTGCTGCCTTCCACTCGTTAAACGTTTTCAGTGCCAGAACACAGTTAACAATTCTTGCTGTCTTTCCACCCTGATCACTCCATCAAATTTCCATATTTATCCACACAAAAAACCATAAATAGAACCAAGTTGAAGCAAGCATATATATGAAGTAGAATGTGGACCAACCTGCTCCAAATCAGAGGCCTCAAATGTTGGCAGCCCCATTTCTTCAACAGCTACCAGGAAATTCCTTACATTTTCAAAGTATTGATAGGCCATTAACGCAGCCCCATCCGGGATGATGACAGTGTCATTTGGAGCTTCCACAACCTGGACAAGACACATGTGTACGTGACCGTTGCGCTTCCTACATATCTATGGGCTATGGCAAGCTAAGGTAATACTAACATGTAATGTAAATAATACCTTTGGAACGGCTCCGGGTTGGACCTTGTTGATTGCATTACAAAGGATAATGCCACTCCTCAAGCCAAGTCTGAAATGTTCTTCAGAAGGCTCAGCAGGCAAATCTTTTGAGCACACCACCCCAACTATCTTCCTAAGCCAACTAGTTGCTTCGTATCGCCTCGTTGCTACATCATTCACAAACCCCTAAAATTAGTCTTCCAACAGACGCCCTCACATACAGATACGGGTTGAGACCACTTGTCCCCACCCCATCATGTGTCCCATTGCTTAGATTAAATAACACATCACCCTTTAATTAATAATTATGTGTCAAAACAATAACAATGGGACGGGAGACGGGACACACAATGGGACAGAGGATCTGCATTGCTCACATACATACATAATACCTTATTAAACTAAAATTTTCACTAGATCATATCATAAACCAACCATTGACTCACTCAAAGTACGGAGTACCTCATAATTAATGTTCATCGATCTTGGTATAATAATACGAATATAATTTATAATTATTACCTTTAATCATATACAAGTACGAGTAATAAACAGAAGGCATTAATGTGATCATAAAACTCAACAATCATGAATTAAATCAAATAGAGAGGGATGGGAGGGAAATGAAAGCATACAAGCCTCCTCTGCTTTTCTTGATGCAAAATCAATGTCGCGCAATCGAGTCCCGTGTTGTCTTAGAACATCTTCAACCACTGACATCACCGAAAAGGATACGTCCGCCATTGATACCATCACTACAAAATTTGACCCTTACGTTGAGGACACAGAAAGATACGCTTTTTTTCTTTCTTGTTTTTGAAACCAAGAAATTCCTACGTTAATGATTGAATCATCCAAAACTAAGACAAACCCAGATGAAAACTTGGCAAATTCAATAAACCCTTTTCACACAACGCTATATATATGAAACTAATAATTTTGTTTGTTTTTTATAATGAGAAATGCAGGAAAATGATCGAGATGAAAGAGGGGATGAAGAAGGTGAAATGGGATCAATTAAAGAGATAAATTTGAGTATATTAATCAAAAGAATGATTGATTCATTGATAGATATTCAAATTTGCATTAGATTGTTATGTGTGGAATATTTTCATAATGTTGAATGCTAGAGTTTGCCATCGTTGAACACTTCTAAATTTTCCCTCTCAAAGGTTTGTTTAATTAATTATTTTACATTATTTATTTATTTATTTATTTATGTGAGCGATGAATTGTTTTCAAAAGTGAAAAAATAAATTTTCCGAACCTCCCGCTTAAGTCACACCTTAATTTGATGGCCTATGTTGTTTCAAGTAATGAATCAATTATAATGAAAAATGAATAAATAAATAAAGCCTATTTTTATCTCTTTCTATTTCTTAAAGATCACAATTAATTATTTAAGATTTAGTTATCCGTCATTTCGGCGTAAAGATATGCAGATACAAGTATTAATTTTTTCAATGACAAATTTTCAATTTTCGGAACTTATAATCCGGTAATCTTAAAGATGATTAATGTTGATGAAAATGGAGGACTAAAAAAAAATCGACTCAAAAAGTGAAACATAGACACTTAATTGGTGGGATCATATACGGAGTATATAACTTCATTAATAATACGGTGCATGCAGGGGCGGACCTAGAGGGGGGCCCGGGGGGTCACGGGCCCCCCTAGCCCATCTTTAAATAATTAAGTTTTAATAGTAAGATACATCATTATATTGGTGGTGGTGCAATGGTTTAGTACTTTGACATTTATCCAAATGATGGGGGTTTGATCCTTGTTGACCCCCTTTTTTGGTTAAATATATTATGTAACTTTTCAAAAGACAAATTCGCTTGATAGGGGACTCAAATCCGGGTCACCTACATCAAATATTGATCACTTGACCGATCTCACAATCTCATACTTGATGCAGAAGAATAATCTTATACTTTGTCCTTAACAATTTATCAAGACTTTTATTCTTTTATTCATAGATTTTTACAACACTTTACAAATATTTGACTTAATATTTTGTTAGATAATATAATTATTTCATTTAATTTTGTAATGATTTTAATAATCATGTCATAAAAATATGATTTAAAAAAATATACATATATATGAAACATATACGGAGTATTTTTCAAACAATTGAAGAAATAATAAATATTTTTATGGTTGTTATGGAGTATTAAAGAATATTTAATCAAAATTTTATATTAATTGGGTTATGACCATAAATATTCAAGTTAATATTGGATATGTCATTTAGGATCATTTTTGGGTCGCATTGTTTTTTTGATAGATGTCATTGTTAAAAAAACATATTGTGCCCCCCTAACGAAAAAATCATAGGTCCGTCACTGGGTGCATGTTGGCTTTACGTAATTAAGATGGTCTCCTATGGTTATTGTAGCCATGGACATGGCTGGGGGATGTGAATGCCAATATGTCATCTATATATTCGCGGGTGTTCTTTTTTTTTTTTTTTTTTTTAGCGAGAAGAATAATTCATTAATAGAATGCCAAATGGCACTTACAATGTATATTCGCGGGTGTTCTTGGTCTATTGGTTTTATGACTGTAGGGTTATATCGCCAAGGTTGATGATATATTTTTCCATCGGAAGTAGGCCTTGTCTATCTACATTATACGGAGTATCATTTATTTTCACGCTCTTTTCGTAAGAACATAAGTGCACTTATTCTTGTCACTTTGCAGCTCCCTTGGACATATGTTTTTCAAGAATTGGTGGGTTAGTGTGATGATGTGGATCAAGATGTCCGTGTCCAATCTTCAGCTAGAAACTCGCTTTGGTTACTCGACACATTATCCTATGATTTTGTATTGAATGTAATTTTTATACTCTATTTCATTATTTAGTTAAATAAAGGATGTAGCATGAATCGGAGAGTCCCAAAGTTATGTAATCCAATGTTATTTGGAGTCTTACTAATTTTTGTTCCTACTCGATATTTTTTGTTTAATCGTGTGTAACATTTCTCCGTTAACGTCACTATCACACAGCCCGTGATTAAATCACGGGTTTCACGCTAGTTCCAAAGATCAAACTTGAGTAGTGGATTAGATTGCATGATAATACAATAGTTTAGACTGACTACACAACTACAGTCATTCAAAACATGCGTTCTTACAACACATCTTAATAAAGATCATTACAATGGGTTCAATGAAACTTCCGTAGTGAAATCAACCTTAAAAGGGGAACAAAGCTTAATTATGTTAACACTAAAATGTACTTTGTACCACTTTCAGAGCATTCAGAGGTTCCTCTTGGAATAGGAATAAATCCCTATCAACCTTCTTCCACCTCTTGTATGGCTTCCATGTCATCTTCTTTATAAACACCAAGAGGAGACCCATGTACTGAAAGAAGCATCTCCCCATGTTTAGGAATTCTCAGTGTTTTAGGTGTCATACCTACCGACAATCTCTGGCTACTCGCTCCAGGAGTCTGAAAACCTTCTAGCATCCCAACCATTGCAGTATTAAACGACCCCTGAGACAAGTAATCCCCAAATTGTAGGTCAGCAGCAGCCACATTGCTTTTCACTGTCTTAGCTGAAAACTGAATCCCATCAAAAGACTGCTCTGCAGCAGAGAAGGAAGGATAAGCCATACTCATATGACGGAAAAGGGAGGCATGGATATCCCTTTCATCAGCATTACTTGTATACACATTGCCAGCGTCATTTTTCCAACGTAAATCAAAATGCTTGCCATCACTGTTTCTAACTACTTGTACGTTCGGCAGATTCTCCTTAAGGAACTCTAGGACGGGGATCTGTAGTTGGTCATCACTAAAGTAGGAACGAATCAAGCGCAGTCCTGCAAGTAGGTGGTCAACCTCCATATCCGAAATTGCCTTGACTGCAGCAATCTGGCGTTCAACTTCTCGTTCTGTGGATGAGGTCAAAAGAGGCCTGCGTTTGTGGTGATTCTCATCAACATTAGGCGGTTTATCTACTGATGACAAAGGCTTCGCAACGCTTCTCTTATCTTTTCTCTCGTCCATAATTTTGCAGCCAATCAATTCTGAGAAATCAGAACCAGTGTCACTGAGCCGCATAAAACACCAACATAAGGGGTCGGGGTCGGGGTCGGAGTCACTGCAGGATCTGTCTGTCTGGAATCGAAGAAAGTCAGGTGATGAGTTTGCTGAAAACAAGCAATCGTATCTATCCTCACCTTAAACTGAATCTCGAGTCTCGACAACAAAGGGTAGGGTAAGGCACGATTTACGAACCAACAAACTGAGTTTTGAAATAGAAATTGCTCAATCAAGCATGAAAACAACAAAAATCAATCCGAAACAAATACTATTACCTTGAATCCCTAAAAGGCAAAGAGTTTAAACTGATGAGCCCATGAAATGAACCACAAGTAGGACAAAAATCTTCAGAGTTTCAACTTTCGACTTTCAAACTTTTCAATTTTTTCGAGGAAGATGAGGAGGAGGAGGAGTATGATAAGCGAGGAGGAAAGAAAGATGATACGGGATTGATTTCAATTTTTTCAATTTCAATTTTCAAATTTTTTTCTACTCTTGCGTCTTTGCCCAGAGTCATAGGGATAGGGTTAGACAAAATTTATCCGCCGATTCATTTTTTTTTTCGGAATCCGCCACTTCAGTTTTCCATTTAATTTTCATTCATCAGACTCAGACTCGCTATAAAAATATCCAAAGGCTCATCTCATCACCTACCTTATTTTATATGATTTTTTATTCATCCCACCTCACCTTTTTACCTACCTTATTTAATTTTTTTACTTTTTTTTATTTATCTCATCTCATTTCAACTTTCTATCTACTTTATTTTATTTTTTTTATTTACCTCAATATCTACATTTATTTTATAACTTGAATAATTATAATTAAATAATTAATTGTTAAATAAATCTTGTGACATACAAATAATTTTATTTTCATGTAGTAGTCATTATTAATGGTGGCAATCGGGCGGGTGGATCGAGTTCGGGTTGAGTTGTCGGTACACCTGACAAACAAGTGAACCGGGTCGGGTTTGGGTCAGGTGAATTTCGCGTTGACTTTAGGTCGGGCCAGAGCATTTCGAGTTTGCTATTTTCATATTTTTTTAGGGATATAGACTCGTTTTTATAATAATAGTCAGGTCAATTTCGGTTGCTCAAGTCAATTCAGGTTACGAGTCAACCTCGAATCTTTAGTTTGGGTATCAGATCGGGTTCGGGTTGGCTTATTCGGGTCGGGTCATATGGGTCGAGTCAGTTTTACTATGTCTAGTTGTCGGGTCTGGGTCAGATGCAGATCATTTACGAGTTGGATCGTTGGTTCGGGTCGGGTTTGGTCATGTTCAGGTGAAACTAGGTTTTGTTTGGTTTGGTCGGGTATAACTAACCATCAATTCATTATCCGTTTTTATTACTACGTACAGTATTATTTACGAATTTTATTTTTATCATCTATACAACTATATCATATAATACAAATTATTTTGGTCAGTCCATTTGTATTGAAGTGAACTGGGCTAAAGTAGAATGAGTTGAACTGAACTGAACTGAGCCAAAATGAACTAAAGTAGCCTGAAATACATAAATAATAATAATAATAATAATAATAATAATAATAATAATAATAATAATAATAAGACCTTTGATGCGGCATTGCGGTCTAGCCTGGAACGCATTGTCACCGCGTCCGGCCCCGGGTTCGGGGACTGACAGTGGCGTCTTTCCACACTGCACTTTAATTTCGGAGGGTTGGGTGTGTACAGCGCCGGGGATGTCCTGCACTATGCCTTTCTGGCTTCTCGCCTTCAGACCTCTGTGTTGCAGGCTATGCTCCTTCGGCCTTCTGCTGTTCTACTCCCGGGCCGACCTTCGATGCGGCCTTGGCTCTGTTTAGCGAGACCACCGGTTCCGACCTTTTTCGTAACCTTAGTGAAGTCGCTGCCCCCAAACTCATGAAGAAATTGACAGATATATATTTCACGAAGGTTGCTGCTTCTTTAGAATCGGTTTTCTCCTTGACTCGACGACAGGTGGCTTTGTGGAAGTCTCTGCAGGGTGCTCACACGTCTGACTGGTTGCGCGCGATACCTATCTCCGGGCTGGGACAGACCATGAATGGGAGGACTTATCACTCTGTCCTTAGCTATCGGTTGGGTGTCCCTCTGTTCTCGGTACCTAAGCCTTGTTCTGCATGTTCCCGAGTTTTTGAGGGGGACATTTTTGGAGATCATGCTGTGTCGTGTGCTGGTACTGTTGGTATTAAGCATAGACATAACTTGGTTCGCGACACCCTTTTGGATATCTGCTTCCGATCTGGTATTTCGGCCGGTAAGGAAGTAGATGTCGGTTTGATTGATGGGCACGACAGGCCCCTACGCTCGGCGGATTTGCTTCTTTATTCCTGGGATATGGGCCGTGATGTGTGTGTCGATTTGACGGGGTCGTCCCTTTTGACTCAGTTCGCGATGTCTGATTTTCTACCTGGTCGCGCAGTCGCTGATGCTGCTCAGCGCAAGTGCGCCAAGTATGGAGATTTGTGCACCAAGACTGGGTATGGGTTCCTACCTTTCTCTTTCTCTTCTCTAGAGGAGCTCGACGCGGAGGCCGCTGCTTTACTCAAGCGGATTCAGAAATTCTCTATCTCTCATGACGCGGGAGCTCGGGCAGCTGCCTTTATTTTTACTCGTCTTAGTTTTTCTATTGCTAAGGGAGTGGGTGCCCAGATAGTATCTCGGCTACCCACTAACTTCTTGTAATTTGTCTCGATCTTAATACAAGTTCCGTTTTTATGATAATAATAATAATAATAATAATAATAATAATAATAAGTTTACTTGTTACAAAATAAATATTAAATATTTTAATAAAAATATTATTAATAAAATATTTTATAATAATAATAATAATATTTATAACAATAACAATAACAATAGTAATAATAATACTTAATAACAATATTAATTATTAATAATATTATAATAATACTGATATTAATATTAATATTTAATAGTAATAATATTAATATTAATAACAATAACAATAAAAATAATATTAATTTTTATTATTATATTAATACTAATTATTATAAAATGTCACTAATAATAATAATATTATTATTATTATTAATTATTATTAGTTATAGTAATAATTAATAATAATAATAATAATAATAATAATAAACCAAGAATTAGTAAAGCAACAGAATCTATTTTCTCCTTAACTTCTCGACAGGTTGCCTTGTGGAAATCTGAGCAGGGTGATCATTCTTCTGATTGGTTGAGGGTCGTCCCTATTACTGGGCTTGGGCAAACCATGAACGGCCGGACTTACCGCAGTGTGCTTAGTTATCGCTTGGGAGTCCTCTTGTTCCTGCTCTTCCTGCTCCAGGGTCCTCAAGGAGAATTTTTTTTGGCGATCACCCGGTGATGTGTGATGGTACAGTGGGGATCAAACACCGCCATAACCTTGTCCGTGACACGCTGTTGGATATTTGCTTCAGTGCAAGGATCTCTGCGGTAAGGAGGTGAAAATTGATCTTTGTGACAATAATGACAAGCCTTTACGACCCGCTGACTTTCTGTTCTACTCGTGGGACAAGGGCATGATGTTTGTGTTGATCTGACTAGATCATCTCCTTTTACCCAATCTGGCCTTACCGCTTTTGAGCCTGGACGGGTCGTTGCTGATGTTGTCCGTCGTAAGTGTGCCAAGTATCAGGCACGCTGCACAGCGATTGGGTATGGTTTCTTACCTTTTCTTTCTTCTCTCTCGGCGAGCTCGACACGGATGTTGTTTCTCTGCTCCAGCGGATTCGGAAATTCGTTATATCACAGGATGCTGGAGCGCGTGCCGCAGTTCATATTTTCACTAGAATTAGCTTTGCGATTGCTAAGGGAGTGGACGCTCAGATAGTATCTCGGCTTCCCGCTAACTTTATGTAATTTGTTTCGGTGGTAATACAAATTCTGTTTTTTTTAAATAAGCATTATTTCATAACAATAATACCAACTATGAGGGTGCTTATATTAATACCAACTATACGTAATCTCGTTTTAATATGAATCATCCCCTCATTAATCTCTCTTAATAACCAATGGCTTTTTTACCTGTAAAAATCGGTAATTGTGACCTGCTAGGTTTTGATGCGCCTTTTCTTCTTCTTCTTCCCCTTTATCTTCATCAAAGTAAAAGTTATCCTCCATTATCAACCATCAAAAACATCATTGACGCAAGAAGATGTGGTTATTCATCTGAATCCTCCTCTAATTTGTGTCCTTCAAATGTTAGATTTTTTTTTTTGCAAATGTCAGCTAAGATGCTCCAATCTATTTATCTAATTTCAAAAAATTTAAGAAAAATAATGACGAGAGAAGATGTCGAGTTCAGCAATGGCGAGAGGAGAGTACGTAGTAATGAGGGAGGAAGGGTACAAAGGATGGTGGAAGGGGGGCTTTAATTCAAAAAGAAATTAAAAGGGAAAGGGAACCGACTCATCAGATAGCCGATAACTTGTTATAAGAAGAGATTAATGAGGGGATAATTCATATCAAAACAAGATTACGTATAGTTGGTATTAATATAAGAAGCACTCCATAGTTGGTATTATTGTTATGAAATAACCCAAAATAATAAAATACTTCATTTTTTTTTTAATATTTTCGCAACCCCTTGATGTATGGGTGAATATTATAATAAAATGGAAACATATTTAAAAAATGGAGGAAGTATAAATGTTTCCGAAAAAATGGAGGAAGTATAAATGTTTCCCAACTTCTCATATCCAATCAACCAATCAATCATAATCTCTCTCTTCTCTATTTCTCGAAGAATAATTTCGCTTCATATTCCATGAAGGATTCACAGTCAATGGATGTATCCTCCTTTTCACTCCATCCTACTTATGAAGTTAATTTCACTCCATGGCTCCATGCGTAACCATGTTCTTAGAGTCAAGAAGAATGAAAAAGAGAGTTTTTTTAATAAGAGGGCTAGGTAGGAAAAATAATGAAAAAATTGGATATGAAGTAGTAAAAATCGAGAATGATTTAGCAACTACGTAAAAAAAACGAAGTATCTAAACTATGTCTCAGAAATTAATACTCGTACTTTGAATTGAGTCGAAAATAAGGATAGAATGTCGTGAGTAAACGAAGTACCCAACAGTCGTTGAGTTCACAAAGTCTGTCCTCTATACCCAATTGCTATTTACAGAGTGCAAAATGTTGCATTACTTATCCAAAGTACAAATTTCCAATTGCACAATCGATTGCATATTCAGATATTTTGCTTATGCTTAGCCCTAATCATGATTATTAGGACTTACTCCCTGGAACATATACAACGAACTGACCGTATACATTCCGAGTAGAACAAGAGAACCTTGACGACCAAAATCAGCGAAAGGCACCCCAAAACTCCTTTAGTTCCATCTCTTTGCGTTCTTTAACCCCTTGGATTTTGATTTTGCCTGCTGAAATGCCTGCATTTTCTGTTTTTTCCGAGCCTCCTTCTCAGCCTGTTAGTTAGATTAGATACCAGCCTTTTTTTAGTTAACCTCATAAATGGATTGCATTAAAAAAGCATAATAATAATAATAATAATAATAATAATAATAATAATAATAATAAGGGTTATTTAACAACAATAATATCAACTATAGGGCGTCTTCCCAAAATAATATCAATTTTAATAAATCTGAAAATAATACGTATTAATGAAGTAGTTAAACAAGAGTAGTATGGGTGACCGGTTACCTGTAGAACCCTTCCACCTTTCTTTTTCACCTTTAATTTTATTTAACAGCAATAATATCAACTATAAAGCGTCTTCCGAAAATAATTCCAATTTTAATAAATTTGAGAATAATACGTATTTTTGGAATAGTTAAATCAGAGTAGTATAGATGACCAGTTAACGATAGAACTCGTTCACCTTGCTTTTTCGCCTTTAGTTTGTTTCGTGTTCACTCTTTTACACTTACTCAGTACACGAGGCATTAAATGTCATTAACATCTTCGGCCTTCCTCTTCCTTCAATTGATCTAAACAAAACGTATAGAAAAAAACGGAAGAAGGATGATGGGTAATGGAGAGAGAGGATGAAGGAGAGAAGTAAGGAGGAGTAGACTTGAGAAAACTGACCTGACCCGAATAAGCCAAACTAAAACTGACCCGACACCCGAACTGAAGCATGATTTTGTCCCGAGCTAACCCAAAACTGACCCGACACCCGAACTGATGCATGATTTTGTCCCGAGCTAACCCGAAACTGACCCGACTATTATTATAGAAAACTAGTCGATATCCCTAAAAAGTTGAAAATAGCAAACCCGAGAATGACCCGAACCCGAAATTATCCGACCCGAACCCGAAATTATCCGACCCGAACCCGAAATTATCCGACCCGACTCGAAGTCAACCCGATTATTATAACCCGAAAGTGACCTGACCCGAAGGTGACCCGAAACAGTTGACCCGTTATTCGGGTCTAAGAAGGAGGATGGAGGATAAGTAACAGGTTAAATATTAATTAGGTGACCTGATGTAGCAGGTTATAAAGTCACTTATACAACTCTTTTTTAACTACTCCAATAATACGTATTATTCTCGGATTTATTGAAATTCGTATTATTTTGGGAAGACGTCCTATAGTTGATATTATTGTCATTAAATAACCCTAATAATAATAATAATAATAATAATAATGATCGGCCACAATCAAACCTAACCTTGGACATCTTCGATTTGGCTTTTACTTTACTGTTCTTCTCCTCGAGCTCCGCCTCACGTTCCAGTTCCCTTTCTCTTGCATCCAGGTTCTTCTCCAGGTAATACTGCTTGCATGCAATTCAGACAGATTTTTGAATTGAATCTTAAAGAGTATACGCTAGCTAAAACCCCATTATTTAAAGATCCGACTTACATTGTAGTCACCAAGATAGTCTTGTAGAACTCCGTTATTGACTTCGATGACTCTGTTAACTATTTGGCGTATGAAATACCTATCATGCGAAACAGTAATCACTGTACCCTCGTATTCTTGTATTGCTTCCTGAAGAAATTAAACATGGAAATAGAGAAATAGATAAATTAACATGACAATTTTTCACACGAAAGCCAGTGTGGCCGCGACTGAGAACTGACCTCCAGCATCTCTTTTGAAGGTATGTCTAGATGATTGGTGGGTTCATCTAGAACCAGTAAACTTGACGGTTTGACCATGAATTTGCAGAAAGCCAGACGTGCCTGAATAATAATAATAATAAAAGATGATAGGATTATGTACATCAAGAGTTTACAGGAAAGAAGATACTGTGTCATCTAATAAAATATCGTACCTTCTCTCCACCACTTAGAAAGGAGACCTTCCTATCGAGCATGTCAGACTTAAAATTGCATCGTCCTAAAAGACCTTTAATGTCATCACTTCTCCAATCCTCGGCAGCTTCTTCTACCGTCTCCAGCACCGTTTTATTCAAATCCAGCGCTTCAGCCTGCAAACAGAACAACGCATTGGGTGTGTGGGTGATACTGATAGATTTACATTTACACTGATCCTTGCTAACCAGATACTTATATGATAATTCTAGACCCTCAGGACAAGCAATTAGACCTGACCTAGCAAAACTGACCCGGGTCAAATTGAACACCCACCACGAATGGGAAAAGAACAATACAAAGTAGACCCAATCAGGAACATGCTGCCCCAAAAATGACCCAACCCAAAATGATTAATTTGAAAACTGAGCTTGAATCAACACGTATCCAAAATGACCTGAACCCGTGATAACCCAACCCTAACTTCATTTGAATGACCCTTACAATGAAGGGAGCATTATACATATAAAAGGAGTTGCCTTGGCAATTGAGTACTTAATCGCCACATACCTGATTCTGTTCAAAATAATTAGGGAGAACATTGTGCTCCCCAAGAATAACTTCACCAGCAGTAGGCTTCTCCAAACCCATTATCAGCTTTAATAAGGTGCTTTTTCCACATCCATTAGGGCCGATGATAGCAATTTTTTCCCCTCGTTGAATTGTGAGATTTGCCTTCCGAAACAACACCTGGCTCAGAAAGGATGTATGCTCAGTCACTGTATTATCAACTGAATACAGTTCGGTATAAGTACAAGAGCGAAAGAAGTTGATTGTTTAACTAACATTATCACCGTAGCCAAAGTTCAGATTGTTGATAGTTACAACTGACTTCCCGCTTCTCCCACGCTCAGGGAACCTGATCTTCATTTGTTTCCTTATGAAAGGTTTCTCAACATGCTCCTCATCTTGAAGCTTTTCCAATTTCTGTAAACAAGAGCCATATGTTAGGAAACATACACTTATTAATCATGCCTCGTACAATTTGTATATGTGAGATGGTTCCAGGGGAATATCTGCAAAACCACGAGTGCCACGGACTCACGGGTCTTGTAAGTAGGAGATAATTGGGTCCTATTCTAGAGGCTGAATTGAATTTAAATGAAATGGGTTTAATGTAACTTTACTTAATATTAATGACGTTGAGCTAAATTGAAATGAACTAAATGAGTTGGACTGAGTAAGTCATACTTAACTTATTTACACCGAATAAGGATTAACATTAGTAGCATATCCCCACAGCCAGTGTCCAGTGATAAGATAAGATATAGAAACAAGGACTGATCGAGTCAAAGACTCAAGACTAAGATGAGCCTTAAGTAGTATGAGAAAACTCAAATGGAAGTAGAAAGAGAAATGCCCTTCTCAATACTTGTAATAAAAGATAATAACGTCATCGCAACATAAAAAGATGCACATTTTTCGCTCAGAATCTAATGATACAAAATTTATAACTTCTCTTCATAATACATCTTTGCAAAACTGAGAGTTAAATCTCCTTCTCAGAATTTGTAAAGGTCATATATTACCTACTTTAATAATACAATGTACACATCTTTCACGAATTTCGTGACGCTCACTTCTCTCTTGCACTTATCTCAAAATATATAAGCAATAACCAAATAGCAAATATATACTCTTACGAAAATCTTTTCTATTACGAATTTGATGGTAAGCTTCATGGATCTTTCCAAGTACCCATTTATAAATAAAAAATGGGATATCCTACGTGGTACCCTGTGTTTTTTCATATTCCATGTTGTCCCCTTCATTTTGGTCAAAATATGTTTGATTTACAATATCTCTTACCTATGAATTCCGAAAGAGACACTTTAAGTTCAAAGCGAAGATCTCCTAAAAACGATCAGTTTGGACAAAAATCACATTCGGAACTTGGGACAAAGAGTTATGATCAGTTAAAGTTTATTCAGTTAAAAACGTTTGACTGAGCATAACTATTAGCACAAGTTTTGAAATTGCAAAAAAAAAATCTAACTTGAAGATCTTGGAAAGACAATGAGTTCATGAAAAATATCATCATTTTTGGACACCGATGTCCATAACTCCATAAGTTATCGCAAGTCAAAGTTATTTTGACTAAAAGAAGGGTACGCCGTAGAAAATGAAGAAGTCCAGGGTACTAGGTAGAATATCCCATAAAAAATTAAAGGCTTACCTCGAAGCGACAACTACTGATAAGGTCATAAAATATTATGTGAAACAAAAGAAGTATTAAAATCAATGGGGCAAGAATAGAGTACCTTCCCTGCCGTAGATGCTCGGCTGGTACTTACACCGGAACCAACTCGATTGATTAAGTCCTTTGTTTGTTCAATTTCTTTCTGTTGCTTTTCCCAGGCAGCAAACTGAGTTTCAATCCAAGTTGCCTTTGATATAATATAGTCAGAATAATTTCCCATAAATGTCCTCGATACTCCCATTTCTGTTTCCACGATTTTGGTACAAAGCTGGTCGAGGAAAGCCCTGTCGTGAGATATGATGACCATTGGAACATCCACCTGGTTAAGATATTGTTCCAGCCACTCAATGGTGTCAAGATCAAGGTGATTAGTGGGCTCATCCAAAAGCAATAAATCGGGATCCTGCAAGGAAAGAAGCGAAGTCGTTAGCGTATGCATCAACTGCTGATATTCTAAAGTCCATCACATTCTACCATTATAAGGCACGAAAGGACTACTCATTAGTTATTATAATGCTCGCCAATTCCAAGAGAATTCATCTTCGCTACTTACACATTATGAGCTAAGACTACAGCATAAATATTGTAAGTTTTGTTCAATCAGACACTTTAAGAATAAGCATGACCAAGTTGTGTTTGCACATTAGTCAAATAATGAGAACCACAATTTCCTCTGAAGTTTCAGTTCATCCAAAGAGAAAGCACTTACCCACTCACCTAGGTTGTGCGAAACTAAACAAGCTTAGACAATTTCAACAAATTCTAATTCTTGAGAACTTTTAGTTGATCGAAATTGCACCAGCCAGCAACAAATAATACACTACGTTCATAACGATACGTTTCTACCAGATGGATGACATCAATCAATCAATCAATCAATCAATCAATCTCTTAGACTTGCACATTTTCTGAATTAGCTCACTGCAACTTCAACATTACCCAATGCCTTGAGAGCAACCATAAACAGCAGCAAAAGGGAGTGCATTACCTCTATCTTAATCACAAAGACCCATATTGGTATTTACATTGAGAATGGTTAATTTACAGTTAAAATTAAGCGTAAGCACATACTCTGTATCAATATGAATACCTGAAGCAAAATCTTGCCAAGAGACATCCTCATCTGCCATCCACCACTAAAAGAAGCTACGAGCCTATCAGTATCCTCAGGCAAAAACCCGAGTTCAGGAATGAGCTTATTAATCTTAGAATCCACCAAATCCACGTCGACAGCCTGAGCCCTCTGCTGAAGTGAATCAAACTCATCCAACAGCCTCCCCATCAATTCCAAATCATCAACTGACCCCTCAATTGCCTTCTGCACCTTCTCAATCTTCCCTGCAACCTCCATTTCCTCCTTAAACGCGCTCATAAACTCCTCCTTCACTGTCCGACTCAACGATACCTCAAATTCCTGGCTGAGGAAGGCGATTTTCATATTGTTCCTGGCCTTGATCACATTCCCTGAGTCAGGCTCCTCTAACCCTGATATAATCCTCAATTGGGTGGTTTTCCCTGCCCCATTTACCCCAACTAATCCCACCTTTTCACCCTTTTTCACCTCCCAAGTCACATTTTTGAGCACAGTGACACCCTTATAAGCCTTGCTAATGTTCTCTAACCGAATCCCGGATGAGACACTTGATGCCCCGGAATTAGACTGCTGCTTATTATTCCCCCTTCTGTGTTCATAATCCTTACTAGAATCCCTAGAAAACAAAGCTTCGATCTCTTCCCTGCTTTGGGTATCTGAGTCAGTTGTCTCCACAGCCAAAGCTGATAACTTTGATGAGATTTGAGACAACTTAAGCCTAGGGTTTGTGGGTTTGCTGCTATTAAAGGAACAGGCTTTAATTGCATGGAAATGATGACAAAATGGTAAAAGAGAGGATTTTCTAGCGTCTAACAAAGTTGAGGATGAACCAGTCAGAAAAGATGATGAAAGAAGCTCCAAATTGTGAACTTTAGTGGATAACTCCATTGTAGATAACAAAGGGTATTCAAATGGTTACTTGGAATTTCACTCAGGAAATCCTCAAACTCCTGAAATGCATAGAAAAGGTCAGGTGAATCAATGAAGCAGAAAAACGGGTTTTCTGTGTGTTATCCGACCTGAGAATGTGCGTGGTTATGTAGGAGTTCTTCTGTAGTAGGCAGAGGTGAGGTGATTTGTTGAGTTAAGGAGAGCCAGAAGAAAAATAAGACAAAAGAAGGGTTAAATTGGTTTAGAGATAATATGATATGATGATGGTGGCAGGACTGGAGGTGCTGCTTTTCTGTGGCACACATTATGCTACCGATGCCCCAAAAGAGAGGATGCAACAATCTATGCAACTCCACAGCTTCCTGCCACCTGTTTTTCAATGCCCCCCATCTTGCGTCCTAGACCTTCTAGTCTAGGATGAATACCTGACCCAAAAGGGTCGATGTAGTGGTTCGATAACGTATTGACGTGTAATTAAATATTAATTACTTGTACAATATTAATATTTCTATGAGTATTATATTTAAAATTATTTCGTCTGAAACAATCAACTTCAAAACGGATTATGAAACTTGAGTTTGTCTTGAACTCGGGTATCCCTATCTCTGATTCTTTCTTTAACTTAGTGAATATCTTTGATCAACGTAAGAGTTTCTACTCTGCACAAGGAATAAAGAGGGCATCAGAGGTTTCTGAGGGGACCCTTTTCACAGCTTAAGTTAGTCTCTTGGAGACGTTATCGGCCGTGACTCAGGGGGAATTAATTAGCTTAATTACAAAGAATTTATAGGCCATTTGGTTTAAGGTATTCAGGGAAGAAAAAAGAATCAAAGTTCATGATTCCTTTTGTTTGTGTTTGTTGAGCTAATTCAATCATTCCCTTTCCTCCTCCCTTTCCCTCAAACTCCTCTAACTTCTAACCCCACCCCCAAGGGAATGGGATTCCCTTTCCCCACCCACCAACCTAACCATCACCATCACCAACAACCGCCACCATCACCACCACCGCCAAAGTCCACCACCACCAAGGCCCACCTACCACCATTACGAACACCACCACACTTTCGGGTCAGGTCAAATATGAGTTAAAGTTGGGTTAAAATAATTTTTGATGCCTTAATTTATCAATTAAAAAGAAAACGCATTCAAATTTATCGTATTGTAGTAATTATTACTCCGTATATTTACCGTACTTACAATTAAAAAAGTGTAAAAAAAAATACTCCTTATATTACAGGTATTTTATTATTAAAAGATACTACAATTTTTTTTTGTTTTTTTATAATTTAGATATTAATTTATTTATTTTATAATTTTTTTTTTTGCATGAGTATAAATAATATGATGGTACACCGCTAATGTTGAGGTTTGAGTGAAGGTTTGGTGAAATTCATTCTCTTTCATTAAAACCAAACAACAACCTAAATTTGGGGTAATTCCATTTCTTTCCCTCTGTTTCCTTTGTTGATTTCATTTCCTTTCCCTTGATGAACCAAACGCCCCCTTAGTTAAAGAGAGACTTAATTACACCTTAATGAGGAACATTAAGGGGTATTTATAGATTATCAAAAGAAGGGGGAGGAGAGCCTAAGGGTCAAGCGGGATGGACAACCCTCTTCTCCTCTTCTCGTTTTAGGCTGTAGGTAGAGAGGGGCATCCCCTTAGTCACGTCCAGGAGTGGGGGGACATATGGCTGGCATGTCTTCCTGATACGGGTGGCGAGGCACCGAGGCCCGCAGGTCTTCCGAGCCCTTCAGTCCGAGGGTCTGGAAGCTCGGCATCTCTGATGACGACGCTGGCGGCCTCGAGTCTTGCAGTCTGAGACCCTTGGTCAAGGGTTTGGATGAGCTCCTGGCGAGATTACCCAAGCTCGACGTGGACAAGATATGATCCTGGCTGAGGGGTGGCAGCGATACCGACCCCATAAAAAATAATTATCAAACAATTATTAACTTTAATATCGTAAATAAGAAACAACAATTATTGTGTACAACCGTTGTACCATGCGACAATAGTTAAAGTTTGGAACTTATGATAAAAAGTGATCATTTTAGGTTTGTTAGTTACCACTTTCAGATAAATAGTTACCACTTTTACATATGAAAACGTGGTCACTATTTACCTTAAAGTGGTCACTAATTAACATAAAGTGGTAACTTTTTACCATAAATTAGGTCCGTCGTATGGTACAACGGTTGTATACTATAATTTGTGAATAAGAAAATAATTTAAAATAATAATTTTTATAACATTTAATAATAAAATATGTACAACTTTTATTTGTAAATATAGTAATTATTGAATTTAATAACATTATTAATCAGGCCCGTCTAATGATTTTAAGTGGCCCTGTTCTAGAATCCAAGATGAGGCCCTCGTTACAAAGGAAAATCAAAATTGTAAAAATCTTCCGATAAATGTCCGAAAACGATCCGCCTAAAAATCAAAATCAAACCCAATTAGATAATAAATATTCAATAAATATGAAAAATCAAATAGAAATCTTGCGTAAAAAAAATCAGTACAGACTTCTGTCGATTTCCTGAATTCAGTTTCCGCAAAAAAAAAATGCATGAACAAATAAATAATCACATACAGCGAAAATCAGTGATTAATCGAATCGATTGAGTTGAATCTGGAAACATCTAGGTTACATATTTCAATTCAATTACACTGATTCTTCAACGATCGAGTCCGATGAAAAATCAACCGAATCGAAATTTTTGAGGTGCGATGAAGATCATGGAATCGAAAGAGGGAAGAAGGAAAAAGGGTGGAGAGATAGAGGAGAAATTTGACTGAATGATTGAATGTGATTATGAAAGCATTCATATAAATAATCTGATGGAAGGAGGGAGATTAACCGAAAAAAAAAATTCTACCAGTTTCGAAGAGGAACTTACCAGTTTTCAAGAAAAATTCAATCTCCAAAAATCCATTGAATAAAAGATTGAATGTGAATGCTATGGAGTAATGGAGTTATGGAGATGGGGGAGAAGAAGAGTCATCTGCTACTGTGCTGGTTCTCCGACTTCCAAGTTCCAACATACTGATTTTTTTTTTGAAAAAAAAAAAAACTTAAAACAAGTCATTTGGGCCCCTGTTTTTATTGGGCCCCTGTTCCCAGAACAGGGTGTACAGGCAGTTAGACGGGCCTGTTATTAATATTAAATATGGAGTATGATTAATATTAAGAATTTTTTTTTTTTAAAAAAAATAACGTTAATTGTCAAAAAGAAAGTTGTCGGAAATTATATCTTTTTAGCATTCGAACCCTAATTTGTCCCGTGACATGTACTGAACTTGACCCGTCTTCTACACAACCCGTATGACCTAACACGTTTGATAGGTTTATTTGAAAGCATAAAATGATTTTTTTGTTATTATGTTGTAACTTTTTTCCAATGTTGGTAATTGATACCCCTCCGTTCAAATCCAAAGTACGTTTCCCTTTTGGACATTATTCACAATTTAAGAGAATCGTTAATATTCTCGACAATCTATAAGAGAAAATATAGTCACGTGGGATCTTGTTTGATTTGTCTTTATGAGTACATTAAAAATATCGAATTTTTATAATTTTTAGGGTTATTTCATGACAATAATACCAACTATAAGGGGGCTTCTTAAAATAATCCCAACTATACGTAATCTCATTATAATATGAACTATGCATTCATTCATCTCATTTCGCTATGGACAAAATTATGACCTGCTATTACCGGTAATAGTGACCGATTGTGACTTTCTAGGGTCCTTGAGTGTTCCGTCGTCGTTCATAAAAGTCAAAACAACAAGAAAATTAAATCATTTTTTTCATGGCTTCTATAATACTAACCGGGAAAAAAAATATAAGATGAAATTTGGAAAGATTCAAAAAAAAAACATAACAAATAGTCGAAACTGAAGATGAAGGTTCAACCTGTTTTCCAGGTAACCGGTCACCTATATCAATGAGAGATTAATGAAGGCATAGTTTATATTAAAACGAGATTACGTATAGTTGGGATTAATCTAAGAAGCCCCCTTATAGTTGGTATTATTGTCATGAAATAACCCTTTTTAGTAATGTAAAACGAAAGATATTGACAGTCTAAGACGTGTCTCGACAAGTATGAAAAGACAAACTTACACTTTGAATAGTGGGAAAGTAGTGATTGAGTCCCTCTACTTTGCTAAATTGTGAAATCAAACTCATAACTCTTAATTGGAGCAATTAGACCCCTTAACTTTGCCAATATGTGAAATTAAACCTTTTTTTATTTATTTTTCCGATCAATTGCTCAATTTCTCGTCAATATCTCATTACTATCAATAAATATTTTATTCCAAAATATACCAATATAATACGTATACGTATAGAAATACATATTCCCAAGTACAGAGTAGTACAAAAAAAAAAAATACTATTCGTATTCGTAATGTACGTATTCATATATCCCAAGTTGTTCGATAAAATATTTTATCCTGTAATGCACGTATTCGTATTCTACTATAATGTATGTATTCGTATTCTACCGTAATGTACGTATTTGTATTCTAGAATGAGAAATTGACGAGAAGTTGAGCAGTTGATCGAAAAATAAATAAAAAAGGGTTTAATTTCACGTATTGGCAAAATTAAGGGGTTAATTTCACGTATTGGCAAAATTAAAGGGTTAATTTCACGTATTGACAAAGTTAATGAGTCTAATTGCTTCAATCAAAAGTTAAGGGGTTTGATTTTACAATTGAGTAAAGTAGAGGGGTTCAATCAGTACTTTTCCGCTTTAAATAGAGTATGATTGATACTCCCTCTTTGAATAAGTTTCATTGGGTTTGGGCACGAATACCAAGGAAATAGAAAAAAGGTAGGGACATTTGATGTCTTTTTAAGAAAAATGTGGGTAGATTAGGTGTAGTTAAATGAGTGAAGTTAAGAGAAATATGGGAAATCACATTAGGGTAAAATAGTTTATAAAAATTAGAACTTTACCTTATTGAGAAATGAGGTAAACCAAAACAAAGCCCCAAAGAGAAATATGCGGTTTATTCAAGAAGAAGGATAAGGGTTTGATTATTGTATAAACTAGTTTTTGGCCCGTGCAAAATTGCACGGATGTATTAAAATTGTGTTGTACGAAGTATATTTTAATTAGAAATAATTTAATAAATATTAAAAGGAATATGTAAAATTATTAATAGTTTAAAACATACTCCGTATGTACTACCGAGTAATACTCTACAATAAAAATGCTTATACTTCGTATCATGTTTAATTAATGTAACATTATGAGATGAAAACTATATTCTTTCATACACAATATAGTACTCCGGACTTATTTCAACTCATTTTAGCCGAAAAGATTCTTGTATATAGACCAACATATAACATTTTGCATTTCCTTGTATCTGTAAATCAATATATATAGGGTCGTGCTTTTTCCTAACGAGTCTTTACTCAATCCTAACGAATTTTCCCAAAATTTTCCCATTATACCCTTATACAAACTTCACTTTGAATTGACATTCAGCTACCGTTCTTACGTTTTGCTCTGTCAATTTAGATAATCTATCGCTGCCGAATTCAATTATGACTTCTGATTCAATTACCGAGAATGTAAATTCGATTATTTATTTACCAATTAACTTTTTTAATTGTATTATTATTGTTTGATAAAGTGTTTAGGGTTTATAAAGGGATGGTGGTTGGCGTGGTGATTGAAGGGAACGGATTCACTAGAAGTGGTGGCGGGTGGGGTCGGACTGTGGTGGTGTGTGGTGGTGGACAGGAACAAACAAAAATAAAGAATTTAAATAAATAGATTAATTAAAAAAAATAAAAATAAACAACAACCAATAGGGCAACAACAACGTCACCCCCTGACCCCCACCGCCGACCACCACCCAGCCCACCCCACGACCCGACCCACCATCACCACCCAGCCCATCCCTTGACCCGACGCACCACCACCATCCAGCCCACCCCCACGACCGACCTGTAAGAAAGTTATTGAAAGTGAATTGAGAATTTCATTAACATGAGCACAGTATTTATACAGGCTAGAAACCTAATACAGTTAAGGAAAGAGTAAACCTATTATCTAACTAGAATCCTAGGAATAAGAAAGTTACAGTATTTGACAATAATACAAAGATTACAAAATATAGCAGATTACAAAGACTAGAAGATATTCCTAAATAATATCTTTAACTAATATCTTCAATACGCTCCCGCAAGTCGGACGTTCCAAAGGAAAGGCCGAGCTTGGATAATAACGAGTAAAACTGTGCCTTAGGAAGAGGTTTGGTGAGCGCATCTGCAAGTTCGTCGTTAGTGGATATGTGTTGAACACGTAGTGTCCCATTTTGAACATGTTCTCGAACAAAATAGAACGCAAGGGCTACATGTTTCATTCGTGAGTGAAAAACTGGATTTGCTGCATAATGAGTAGCACCAAGATTATCACAGTAGATTACTGGAGGAGACTTAATGGTGAAGCAAAGTTCGGAGAGAAGAGAGCGGAGCCAAATCAGTTCGGTTGTGGTTGAAGCCACTGCCCGAAATTCAGCTTCCGTAGTAGAGAGCGCTAGTGCTCGTTGTTTCCGAGAAGACCAAGCAATTGGGTTCCGGCCAAGGTAGATAATAAATCCGGTAGTAGAAATATATTTGTTGCCATCACTTGCCCAATCTGCATCACAAAAAGCATGAAGAGAAAGAGAAGTATCGCGAAATAAATTAATACCAACCGTTAGAGTGCCTTTTAGGTAACGAAGCATCCGCTTCAAGGCTAACCAATGAGACTCTTGAGGATCCTGCAAAAACTGTGCAAGCTTGTTGACACCAAAAGCGATATCGGGACGGGTGAGGGAAAGATATAAGAGGCTACCAACAATAGCGCGGTAGTCAGTGGGATTGGGGATGGGTTTGCCCGTAGTAGCCTTGAGTGGCGGGTAGGCAACGATGGGGGTGGGGGTAGGTTTACAGTCAAGCATGTTGTAACGGGAGAGAATGTCATGGATATATTTAGTTTGTGTGAGGGCTAGGCCTGTTTTAGTAGGAGTAACCTCAACACCAAGAAAATACGACGGAAAACCAAGATCTTTAAGAGAAAAGCGACGAGAAAAAGAAACGAAGAAGGATTGAAGTTCCTTCGTCGGTGGACCGGTGACAATAATGTCACCAACATAAACAAGAAGAAAAATTGGATTAGTCATAACTTTGTGAATAAAAAGGGAGAGATCAGAAATTGATTGTTTAAAACCATAAGAGAGTAAAAAAGATTTGAGTTCATTATACCAAGCCCTAGGAGCTTGTTTGAGACCATAAATAGCTTTAGATAATTTGCAAACAAAAGAGGGAGAATTTGCGTTAATAAAACCAGGAGGTTGAGACATAAAAACAGTTTCAGTAAGAGTACCTTGAAGAAAAGCGTTGTTGATATCAAGTTGTCGCAGAGACCAACCACGGGAGAGAGCAAGTGCTAAGACGAGACGAACTGTTACCGGCTTAACAACAGGACTAAAAGTTTCAGAGTAATCTACCCCGGGACGTTGAAGAAAACCTTTAGCAACTAATCGTGCTTTATATTTTTGAATTGAGTTGTCGGGATTATATTTAATACGAAAAACCCACTTGCAACCAATTACATTGTAGGAAGGATTAGGAGGAACAAGTTCCCATGTGTTATTTTTAACAAGGCTTGGTATTCATCTACCATGGCTGAGTGCCAATTTGGGTCAGCTAGGGCAGACTTGACCGTAGTAGGAGGGAGGGAAGGAGATACGACGGAGGCTAGAGAGGCATACTTAGGGTTAGGGACTCTAATATTGTGCATAGCACGAGTCACAGGACGGTTCGAGGGAGGAGGAGGGGAAGGGGAGGGGGGACGGTTCGGTGAAAGGAACCGAGGAAGAGGAAGACTCGGGCGAGGAGGAGGGGGATGGCGAGGGAGAGGCAGCGGAGGAGGGTGAGGAGGCAGCGGAAGACGGGGGGGAGGGTGGGACGACGGGAGGGGTCCGTGGGGGGCGGGTCCTGCGTGTGGAGACACGCAAGGGGGTGGCCGGGTCGGGACTCGGGTGTACCGGGGAGGGAGGGACCGGGTCGGGCTGATTTGGGACCGGGTCGGGATTTGGAGTAGGGACTATCCTAAAAAGTGGGTCCGATAGCCATTGGGACGGGGTGACCGGGGAAGGGGCGTCGGGTAAGAGGGAGGGGAAGGGGAAGACCGACTCACAAAATTTGACGTGTCGTGAAGTATAAATTTTATTTGACACGGGTTCTAAACAGTAATAAGCACTTTGAGTGGAGGAATAACCAACAAAGATACACGGTTTAGAACGTGGATCAAGTTTGTGAGACGTATAAGGACGTAACCAAGGATAACAAAGACAACCAAAACTACGGAGTTTATTATAATTTGGAATAGAACCAAATAACCTAATAAAAAGAGAGTCATTGTGTAGAACGGGAGTGGGCATGCGATTTTAAGTAAACCGTAGTGACAAAGGCATACGACCAATACGTGGTAGGTATGTGAGCATGGGTGAGGAAGGAGAGCCCGGTTTCGACAATATGACGATGACGTCTCTCAGAAATACCATTGTGTTCAGAGGTGTGGGGAGGAGAGGTGAGATGGGTTATACCATCGGAGGTGACGGAGGGGGTGAGTTTTAAATATTCACCCCCGTTGTCGGAAAAAATTTGAATTATGGGTCGATTAAAATTTTTTTCGACTAAGGCACAAAAACGATTAAAGACCGAGGACGTATCAGATTTACGTTTTAAGGGATATAACCAAGTGTATCTAGTAAAGTGATCGACAAACACGACATAATATTTAAAATTATCTACGGAGTAAAGAGGAGATGTCCATACATCCGAGAAAACTAATTCTAGAGGGTGAGAAGAAGATAAAGAAGAAGTAGAAAAAGGAAGTTTATTACTTTTATTAATATTGCAAGCATTACACGGGTTAGACGAGGCCGGTGTAGTTTTTATTTTAGCTAAACTAGTAATAGAGCTAAGTATAGATAAGGATGGATGACCAAGTTTGTGATGCCATGGGTCCGGAGAGATGGAGGTGGTGTAGGCCGAGATGGGTGAGGCGTCGGGCGGAGGAGTCCATATGTATAATCCGGATTTAAGTTGTCCTGTTAGTAGCACCTGTCCCGTTAGTCGGTCCTGCAACATACAAGATTTAGAAGAAAATTTAGCAATAGCATTGTTGTCATGACAAAATTGTGAGACAGAAATAATATTTTTGGAAATTTTAGGAGCATGTAAAACATGATTAAATTTAATTAGATGGGAAGAAGGAGATTTTATAGAAAAGGAACCAATATTATTTATGGTAAGAGGAGAGTCATCGCCAATCAGAAGATCGTCGTTTCCGTCATATGGTGCATGGAGTGCAAGGTTATTGAGATCATGAGTGATGTGATGAGATGCACCACTATCGATGATCCAATTTGGGGAGTAGGTATCGGGAAGGTTAACGGTGTTGGCTTGAGGGTTGTTGGGGCGGCGGTTTTGGTTGGCGGGAGGAGGTCGTGGAGGGACGGTGATGTTAGGGTATAGGTTACGGAATATGGCACAAGTGCCAAGGTAGTGAGCGGGAATATGGCACCATTGACATTTACCTTTAAAGGGAATGATGTTGGTACCGGTTTGGTTAGTGTGAGGAGTGGGAAGGAGGCCGGGTTGATTGGAGCGAGGGTTGGGGCGGGTGTTGGGTCGATTGAAGGCGGCAAGGGCGGTGGCGGGGAGAGGTGAGGTGGTGGAGTTTTGGGTGTGTTTGAGAGAGAGGTCATATTGGATGAGACGTTCATGTAGGGCGTCGAAAGAGATGAGGGTGTCTCGATGTTTGACAGCATCAACAAGAGAGCGATAGTTTTCATAGTCGAGTCCATTGATAACCTTGGCGATAATATCTTCGTCATCCATGGGTTTTCCTAGGTTGGCTAATTCATCAACACATGAGCGAATTAGCTGCATATATTCTGTGGCCGAGTGTCCACTCTTTGAGATGGAGTTGAAGCGATCCTTGATTTGAAGGATGTGACCACGAGAAGGATTAGCATAGGTGGACTTCAAATTAGCCCAGATTTCGCTAGAGTTCTTCGAATTATGTAAGAACGGAGCGATACTTTCAGATACAGTTCCACGAAGGGCAGCACTGAGAAGACGGTCTTGACGGTTCCATGTTAGGTGAGCCGGATTTGGGGATGTGACTTTAGTGACAGCATCCGTGACTGTAGCTTCAGGACATGTATGAGTTCCGTCAAGATATTTGAACAAATCAAAGCCAAAGAGTAGGTCTTCAATTTGACGTGACCAATTCCGATAAGTCGCTGGGGTGAGTGCCGTAACATTGGCTAAGTTCACCGCAATGAGAGGGACATTGGGTTCGTGAGGGTTGGCAAGGATCGATGATGAGCCGGCCATCTTGGGGGGGAAGAATTTTTGTGCGTTTTTGATGTGGGTGACGTGAAGAAGGGAGAAAAGGGTTAGGAGATGATTTTCTTAGATGGAATCGTTTTGCTTTGATACCATGTAAGAAAGTTATTGAAAGTAAAGGTGATGAAATTCTACTAAATAAATACGGAGTAAAAACAATCCCACGTCTTTAGATGTTAACGAAAAATCATTTGAGTCCTAAAAGAACTTTGTAAGACTATAAACTTAAGTAAAATTATCCCACATCGAAAAGTTATGATGAGATGATGAAATTCTACATCATCAATAAGAGAAATTATTCGTTTACTCCTCTTAAGGCTATAAATTGAAGTAAAAATTATTTCACATCGAAAAAATTACAAAAAAAGTGATGAAATTCTATTATATAAATAAAAGTAATCATCGTCTTTCCATATCAATCAGAAATCTTTTGAGTCTTAATTAAAAAGAGTTCTTAAAACTATAAATTTAAGTAGAATTATCACACATCGAATAATTATGATAAGATATCATAAATAAGAGAAATCATTCGTTTTAGATAATCATTTGTCCAAAATATATACTCCGTGATAAGGTGATTGAATTCCACTATATAAATAAGAGTAATCGTTCGTTCTTAATAACTTAGATGAAAAACAAACTCTTTTAGGTTTTAAAAAAATTTCTTAAAACCATAAACTTAATTAAGTAAAATTATCCCACACTTTTGAGTCTTAAAAAAAAAGGTTATTTAATGACAATAATACTAACTATAGGGCGTCTTCCCAAAATAATACTAATTTCAATAAATCTGAGAATAATACGTATTATTGGAGTAGTTAAACAAGAGTGGTATAAGTAAGTTTATCACCTGCTACATCAGGTCACCTAATTAATATTTAACCTGTTACTTATTCTCCATCCTTCTCCTTAGACCTGGATAACGGGTGAACCGTTTCGGGTCAGTTTCAGGTCGGGCCAATTTCGGGTTATAATAATCGGGTTTACTTCGGATCGGGTCAGATAATTTCGGGTTCGGGTCATTCTCGGGTTTGCTGTTTTTAACTTTTTTTAGGGTTATCCACTTGTTTTCAATAATAATAGTCGTGTCAGTTTCGGGTTAGCTCGGGTCAATTCGGATTACGGGTCAAAATCATGTCTTTAGTTCTGGTGTCGGGTCGGGTTCAGTTTGGCTTATTCGGGTCGGGTTAGTTTTGTCAGGTCTACATCTCCTTACATCTCTCCTTCATCCTCTCTCTCCATTACCCTTCATCATTCTTCAGTTTTTTTTCTATACGTTTTGTTTAGATTAACGTGTTGATTTTGGTGTAGGATTGTATTGTTAGCTAGATTTGGCGAGGTTGAAGGAAGAGAAATACGGAAGACATTAATGACGTTTAATGCCATGTATACTGAGTAAGTGAAAAGAAGTGAAGTAATATGAAATAAATTAAAGACGAAAAGGAAGGGGAACGAGTTCAACCGGTAACTGGTCATCTATACTACTCTGGTTTAACTACTTGAAAAATATGTATTATTCTCAGATTTATTAAAATTGTAATTATTTTCGAAAGATGATCTATAATTGGTATTATTATCGTTAACTAAAATTAAAGGTGAAACAGGAAAGTGGAAGGGTTCTACAGGTAACCGGTCACCTATACTACTCTGGTTTAACTACTCCAATAATACGTATTATTCCCAGATTTATTAAAATTGATATTATTTTGGGAAGACGCCCTATAGTTGGTATTATTGTTGTTAAATAACCCTAAAAAAAACTCTTAAGACTATAAACTTGAATAAAATTTCTCAAATCAAAAAATTATTACAAAGTCATGAATTTCATTGATATAAACCAAACATCTTTTGAGTTTTAGAAAAGCTCTGGACTATAATAAAATTAAATAAAATTTCTCTTTTTAGTCTTAATAAAGCTATTAAGACTATAAACGTGTTTTCCCACATTGAAAAATTCTATATTATAAATAAGAAATAAGAAATAAGAAACTACACACTTAAGTAAAATAATCTTACATCCAAAAATTATAATAAGGTGTGATGAAACTCTATATTATAAATACAAAATAAAAGTACTCAATTACATAATAAGACGATAAAATTATGATGAAGTGATGAAATTAAGTAAAATTATGATGAGATGATGAAATTATATTATATGACGGAGTATAAAAAAGAATAATCGTTCTTAGATATCAACCAACAAGATGATGAAATTCTATACAGTATTATAAATAAGAGTGATCATTCGTGCTTAGATATCAACCAAAAATCTTTTGAGTCTACTAAAAAAAAACTTTTAAAACTATAAACTTAAAGTACAAAATCTTTCCACATCGAAAAATTATGATTAGATGATTTAATGTTATATTATAAATAAGAAAATTAATCATTCGTTGTTATATATATATAAAAAAAAGGCTTTCGAGTCCTTAAAAAGTACTTAAGACTATAAATTTAGGTAAGATTATCTCACATCAAAAAATTATAATAAGGTGAATAAATTTTATATAAATATGAATAATCATTCGTCCAAAATTATAATAAGATGATCGAATTTTATTATATAAATAAAAGTAATCTCCCGTCCTTAACTTAGATATAAAAATAAACTCTTTTGAGTATTGAAAAAACGTTTAAAAACCATAAACTTAATTAAGCCCACATCGAAAAATTATAATAAGGTGATCGAATTTTATTATATAAAAATAAAAGCAATAATTCGTCATAATTATGATACAGTGATGGAATTTCATCGAAATATTATAATAAAGTGGTGGAATTAAACTAAAGTAAATTATCCCACATTGAAAATTTATGATGCGGTGATGAAATTCTCTATTATTAGTAAAAGTACTCATTTATCAAATTATGATGGGATAAAATTCTATATTATAAACAAGATTTCATATTGATGAATTTCTATATCACAAATAAGAGACATCATTCCTTTTTAGATGTTAATAAAAAAAAAGTTAGTCTTATAAAAGCTCTTATAACTATAAATTTAAGTAAATTATGTCACATCGAGAAATTATAATAAGGTGATCGACATTCTACTATGAAAAAGTAATGACTTTATTGTAAACGGTATTGCCAAGTATTTCTAACATAAATTGATACAAACATATTACGCGTGTTCGATCTTCTTGGAAAAAAACATTTCTTCAAAACAAAAAAAATATTTTTACATAAAAATAGTAAGATAGGGAGTAGCATATTGTTACAATAAACTTGAGAGTTATTGAGAAGAAAGTACATACATAACAAATGAAGAAAATTGAAGATTAGGGAAAAAATGAATTATTAAAAAATCACGGATATACATCTTATAAATAAACAAAGAAAAATGTGGCACATGATCATCTAAAAATAAATATTAACAATTTATGATTTATAATAAAAAAATCTTAAACAAATTAAGCGAAGAGATGATCAGAAGAAAGAGATGATGAGGAATACGTGAATTAATTAATTACCTGCTATTGAGAAGTGAGACTGTCTACGTGATTCAGAAGAGCTCTACGTGATCTCTACATCATTCATCAATCCTTTACACCACCAGTTGTCACTCTACACCATTTCAAAGATATCATCAATTACTGACAAACCATACAATAAAAAAATGTGAAATTAAGCAAAGCTAACAACTTCCTGAAACAAACACAGAAGTATTACATAGCTCTACTAATGAAAGCCCACTTATAAAACAACAAAAATGTGAACTTAAGCAAAGGGAATGATTAGTAAAGTAAGGCCAATTCACTTGGCTTAAAACATAAGGATGACATCTAAATAATATTTTTCCTCAAAAAATAAATAAAAATAATAAAAATAATTTTCCTTAGATTATGAAAGTCTTTAGAATTAAGTAAATGTTTAAAACATGTTAACATACAATCAATTAAAGCACCCATCTTTCTTCTCCCTTTATATAAGTTTATATGCAATTTTCATTGAAAACATACCGAAAGAAAGAAATCGATCTTTTAATTATAGATACTTGAGGAGAGAACAAAAAGATCGTACCGAAGCATCAAGTAAGATCATTTCAACGCCATACATGATCTCTTTTTTCGATGATTGCTGACCAACAATTCTGTCAAGCTTCTTCGATTTTAGTTCCCACTTGCGCATCACTCTAGTCGTAATTATTATTGCGTTCATGTTTGTAGGCACTAAAAATTTATTAAAGTGCCGAATAAATTAAATTAGTTAATTATTTTATGTTAATACGAAATTTTAACTCAATTTAATTATTTTGTCCCGAGTAAATAAAATATGGGTCGATCCGAATTACAAATTGGCTTATTTGGATCATTAAACCCGAAAAGAAGACAAATTGGGCCAATGTCACTCATAAGCCCATAAACGGGCCTGTGACTACAAAGTCCACCAAGAAGAACCAAAACTCTATAAATAGAGTCATTCTCATTCATTTGAAGGGAATTGGAAAACTTCTAAAGAAAAGGATGCAGAGAGAACAAGACACAAAGTCGCCACAAGCTCTCCATCAAATCCGTCGCAAGCCGTCAGAAGATCCAAGTCAAATTCATTCAAGGGAGATTCAAGTCCAAGCGACCCTCTCAAGAATATCAAATTACAACGCGCGCAAGGCAACACAAGCCAGCTACGCACGCATCCCTCACGTGTACCGCGTACATGTGTTCCCTAAACGACGTTAGAATCAGAGGATACATTAGAGATTGTACACGAACTTTTTGATAAATAATTAATAAAAATTTATTTGTTTTCCTTGTTTTGTATTTCAGTTAGCTGCGATACAAAATTTGTGGTTACAAATTTTGGTGAACCCGACGTGAAAATCTCTACCTCTCATCTCTACCGCTGAAGCAACCAAGACAACTTTGCAAGAAGATGTCTACCAACCAAAGCAACACTTTCAACACCCCCAGGAAGACCTACGTTGACGCTCTTCAACAATATCCTGGCGCTGTTATGCAATCCGCGGGCATGGTCACCAGGGCGAAGGCGAAGAAGGTTGCCCTCGACGCCGCTGCCGCCAGCCTACGCGCCGCCCATATCCCTACCAGGCCGCGCAAGATTTCTGCTGCCTCAATTGCTGCCGCTGCCGAAGCCATAATTGCGGCCTCTTCTTCTTCACGCAAGGATGAAATCTCAAAGAGCAACACCGCCTCCTCTCGCAAGCCCAAGGTGTCTCCAAAGAAGAAGGAAGTCGTCACTCCTATCAGCGCCTCGGTGATGATGGCTAGTGGTTCCAGCATTGAAGATCAAGTCTTGAATCTGACCAAGCTTGTTGAAAAAATGCAAGAGGAGAATGAAGAGAAGAACAAGATGATTGAGGATCTTCAAAAAGAAGTGAGCGAGCTCCACGAGAAGAAAAACTCCAATGAGCACATTGACACCGACAAGGACACCGTTCACGAAAGCGACATCGAAAAGGAGGATGAAGATGACGAGAAAAAGGATGGTGAGAAGCCTCCAAACAACAAAAAGGATGGTGAGAAGCCTCCAAAGAACAAGATCGGTACATACTCCGCGGAGCAGTTGCAGAGTCTGATAGCTGACGCAATCAAGGTCCAACTCGATCGGTGAAGGCCCCTCCACTGGAAGATATATCAAGCCTTACACCAAAAGAATTGATGGCCTACGTATGCCTTCCGGATATCAACCCCCCAAGTTGCAACAGTTCGATGGAAAGGGGAACCCGAAGCAGCACATCGCGCACTTTGTGGAAACATGCAACAACGCTGGAACCGATGGTGATCGCCTAGTCAAACAGTTTGTGCGCTCTCTTAAGGGAACCGCTTTTGACTGGTACACTGATTTGGAGGCCAAATCAATCAACAGCTGGGCCCGTATGGAAGACGAATTCCTGAACAAGTTTTACAGCACCAGGCGCATCGTTAGCATGAGTGAGTTGACAAACACTGCCCAGTGGGACGAAGAGCCGGTCATTGACTACATCGACCGCTGGCGTGCGCTAAGTCTGGAATGCAAGGAGCGTTTTGAATGAAACTTCAGCGGTCGAAATGTGCATCAACGGGACAAGCTGGGACCTCCTCTACATCTTGAATGGGATCAAACCAAAATGCTTCTAGGAGTTAGCAACGCGAGCTCATAACATGGAAATCACAATCAACAACCATAAGCAAAATAAGCCAACACGTTCCCAGAGACAAGACCATAAGGAGACTAGTGAAGGCATTAACACGACGTCAAAAGAGTCCATGGCCATCAACATCAGCAATGTACCTACGAAGACATCGAAAAATCCTAGATCAGACAACAAGAATAATGGATCTACTTTAAAAGAGCTGCTAGGCAAAAAGTATCCGTTTGATGATTCTGACTTGTCAAATATGTTGGATGACCTCCTCAAAAAGAATCTGATACAGCTACCGGACTCAAAACAACCTGAAGTGGCTAACATGACGAACAATCATAATTACTGTCGCGATCACAGGTTGATTAGTCATCCTCTTGAGAAATGCATAACTCTTAAAGAAAAAATCATGCAGCTTGTTAAAGAAGGAAAAATCATCTTGGATCTTGAAGAAGCAGTAGCAACCAATCAAACCACTGCGACCTGGAAGACGACAATGCACAAGAAATCAAGGGGGCAAAAGAAGCTCAAATCACAACATGTCCATCATCAGAAAAGACAAGGAAGGAGAAACAAAACGTATCCTCCAAAAGAAAGAAAGTTCTTTCCTGTAAAGACTGTCAACCACGTCAGTGTCAACGCGATCTCCGTCCTGGGAAGCAAAGAGAATGGAAATGAAAGTAATGCACGTCCATCGAAACTCTCAGTCTTTGATAGGATACACCCACCCATGAAGAGATCACATTCTTCTGTGTTCCATCGGTTGGGAAAAGCTTCGACTAAAGAAAGACATCAACTTGCTATGAAGAATCGTCTGTCCATCTTCAATCGGCTGGGCACATGTGAAGGGGGCAATAATTTCGTCGTCAATCCATCAACTTCAAGTGGAGAAACATCAATGCTCAAGCGCTTAGATCCGCCTAAAAGTGGAGTCTTTAGTCGCCTAGGGGTATCCACCAGGACAAGCAATGTGCCTCCCTCAGATGAAGATGTCAAACAAGTGAAAGGTAGAAATAATATACAAAGTCTCGTCCCTTCTAACATGAAGCGTGTGGAGATAGTAGACGTCACTCAAGTGCAACCCCTGAAAGCAAAAAGGTGGGTTGTAGTTCTCACAAATCAACAAAAATCTTCAAAATCTCATAAAAATGAAATGATTGAAAATATCTCGTCTCCATCAAGCGCAAATGTGAGGGTGGACGAGGGTGAAACATCTTCTACCTTTTGAAAAGCAAGCCCTCCTAAGCAAGAGGCTAAACTGCAAACTCTCCTAAGCAAGAGGCTAAACTGCAAACTCTCCTAAGCAAGAGGATAAACTGCAAGTAATGCTCCTAAGCAAGAGGCTAAACTGCAAGGAAAACTCTCCTAAGCAAGAAGATAAACGGCAAGAAAAACTCCTAAGCAAGAGGATAAACGGCAAGAAAAGCTCCTAAGCAAGAGGATAAAATGCACACAAACAAAAAAAAACACAAAACAAACGAAAAAAAAACACAAAAAAAACCCCACAAAAACAAAACAAAATCCACAAAAAACTCTTCCATGAACTACGTTGGCTTGATCTTGTAAAACATTCATGTTTTGCTAGTACGTAGGCAGCTCGAGTGAACATGTAGCTTGAGTGCAGCCGCCTGTGGACATGACATAGGTCCACCCCGACGCGACCACGCGCGGGTTTTGGGAGGCGAATGAATCTCCATATGAGATGGTCAAATTGAAATTTAAATCGAAGTAGGAGTCACCACCGAATTTTGTGGTTATTCGGAACCGTTCGAGCCCACTCTATGTCGTAGTGGGCCGTATATAAAATACGGCCCATTTCCGATGTCAGAGTTTATTGGGCTCGTCCCTTTGCATTACGATACCGATACCGACATTATCGGATATCGTGTATTGAATGACTCTCGTTGCCAATGGATTCGGACATCCGGAAACCATGGTTCTGAGTAAGGGGTGAGGGTACGTGTTGGGAAGTTCACTAAGAACACCCAACCCCGCCCGCACTTAGCGACCTTTACTAAGATATCGTTCGTTTTTTATGTACACGGGTTAGTTCGCAATTGAATGATATGCAAACATTATTTTCCTAAGCATGTGAGAAAAATAAATAAATGGGTTGCTAAGTCGTTTAATGCATCTTGAACTGATAACATCAAAGTTATTTTAGCATCTGAGGTTGTTTTAGTCTAATAAAACGATAAAAACAAATAAATTGCTACAAACACGAGAAAACGAGTTAGTAACGATCGAATAAATTGAATAAAGATATGAATAAAAATATGCGTGACTCGAAAAAAAGATTTAATGACATGTGATGGATTAACACGTGTTGACCGAGGTCGAAAAAAGTATTTTATCGAAATATGTCGCGAAAGTCGCATTTTAATGTAAGGTTCGAAAAGAATAAAAAATAGAAAAGCGAAGAAACGAAAAAAAAGGACCCGGCGAACCAGGCTGTTGCGCGAGTCGCCTGACAGGCGCGCGACTCGCGTGGCAGCCTGCTCGGGTTTTTTTGTTTGTTCGAAAATCGTTAATTTTTATAAATCGCGTACAAATATGGATTAATTTATACTCGATTTATATTTTCGATATTCGTCGTATTCGATATTCGATTATGAAATCGATATCGAATAGTCGGAATGATTTTAGAAAAAGTTTTAAAAAAAGTTTGTTTTGAACGAAAAGTAAAAAAAAGAATTTTGAACGAAAAAGATGTTAATTCTCTCCGCGTTTAAAATCATCAAATTTTGTTAAAAAAAAGATGTAATGATTTTGTTAGCATCAACGAGAATTAATTAATTTAGTTCTTGTAGATACGATATTCGATTAGAGAATCGGTATCGTATTTTAAGAACGTTATATATAAAAATAGTTTTTTTTAGTATCGATTATTAGAAAAATATATGCGATGAACGACCCATATTAAAATATGAAACGACCGACGAAAACCAAAAAAAGGAAGAAAAACGTGAGAAAGAGGGAGAGAAAAGAGAAGAATCGGGTTTGATTTACACCCTCAACCTACATGCTTTATCTTCTCGGTATGAAGCTCGTCGGACGGTGGCTTAGGCACGGGAGTGTCATTATGTGGGATGAGTTAAGGTGTCGGTTTTTTGCGTTTTCGGACGTATGACGGGACGGGTTTGGCCGGATGGTGGGGGTGGTTTCGTCGGTATTTCGAGGCTATTTCGGGAATATGTCGGGATTTGCTTAGAATCTATTTTTTGCTAGACGAGTTTATGACTAATTGATGTGTATTTCGGTTGGTCCAAATCTGTTTTTTGTGTTGAATGTGAGGTCCTATTTATAGGAGTCGAGGTAGTCTTGCTTGTGTGACAAGAAATACCGGTTTGGATAGGAAACACGAGAGTTCGAAAGGGAACGAAAGTCTCGTTTCTTGGTGGAGAAGCCAAGTATCTCGGCTGTCATGAAGAGTTGGCCGAGTGTTTTGGCTATTTGGGATGTCTTGGCCGAGTATCTGGAGCTTGGTCGGTGTCTGATTCGGTTTCCGGATAGAATTCCTACTTGAGATCGAATTCTATCCTTAAACGAATTTGTTTAATATTTATGAAAGCTGATTTTTGTAGTATTTGGACCGAATCAGCCGTGTGAGGTGTCACGGCTGACTCGTGTGTCTCGAGAATATTTTTCGACCGGGTTTTGACTCGGTCGTAAAAAGACGGTTTTACCCCTGGTGCCGGAATCGACCCAAATTAGTCTCATTTGACTCGAAACGACCCACTGGGCCTGGATTTGAGGTTGGTTTTGTAAGATATGTACTCCGTAATAAGCCTAAACCAAATGTCCATGATTTCGAGCCCATATCCGAGTCATTAAAGCATGTTTGCATCCTATCATCATCGGGTGTTTGGCGGGACCTACTATAGATATCTGGCGGTCAAAATGTGGATGTCTACAGAGCCCCCACTCTGACTGAGGCTTGGACAAGGCGAAAGTCAGAGTAGCTACCAGGCCAATCGAGGATTAAGACCTGGCAGACTTTCGATCGGGTCGTTTAGAGTCCATTAGACTTGCGTGAAGGGCTCGTCAGCCATAAGATAGAAATCATACCTGGATAGACGTCAATAATGTTGCGGGGACTTTTCTTAAAAGTCTTGGGTATGTCTGTTTACAGACACATCCATCTTAGAATGGCGCGGGAGCCTCCATTGGAAGCTGTGGGTATACCGCTTACTGATAATCCCACCTCGAAATAGCACGGGAGCCTCCATTAGAAGCTGCGGGTGTACCGCTTACTGATACATCCCATCTTAGAATTGCGCGGGAGCCTCCATTGGAAGCTGTGGGTATACCGCTTACTGATAATCCCACCTTGGAATAGGGCGGGAGCCTTCATTAGAGGCTGTGGATGTACCGCTTACTGTAGACACCCGCATTTTGACTGCCACGTGTCTATAGTAGTCTCCGAAAAGCACCCGATGATGATTGGACGTCAACATGACTTGGTATACTCGGACTTGGGCTCGGAATCAATAATATCCGACATGGACTTTTAGCGGAGTAAAAATCTCACAAAACAGACCTCAAATTCAGGCCCAGTGGGTCATTCCGAGTCAAATAAGACTAATTTGGGCCAAAACCGACACCGAAAATATTTCCCGTCTTTTGGCGACCGGGTCAAAGCCCGGTCAAAGGCGAAACCGTCTCATAAGTCAGCCAAGTTCAGATTGGCGCACAAATCAAAATTCAAAAAAGTAACCAAATCAACAAAGTCAAAACTTCCCTATTTTGGCTCAACCGTTTGACCCACTCGATCGAGTGGATTGACCTCACTCGATCGAGTGGAGCCTTTTTACCCGGGTTTGGCCCATTTGCGAAGGCACTCGATCGAGTGCACTAGGGCCACTCGATCGAGTGCCCCTAGGTCGAGGGGTGAAGTCTATAAATACCGCTTCACCCCCCCATGCATTTCAGAGATTTTTTCATTCATTTTACCCTACAACTTCAGTCACCTTCTACCCTACTACAAGCCTACATACCTACACTACAAACCCTAAGCAAAATGCATCAAAATCCGAGCCATTTATACCTCGGAAACCGACACAACATCCATACACACCATAACTCACGTACGTCCTCGATACTCCCAAGCTTTGTCGCTATTCATGAGTCCATTTCCGAGGTCCTATACTAGCATGTATGTTGAGGGTGTTCTAATTTCTCCTTCGATCTTTATTTATTCCGTCATTTTGTTTATTTTTATTGTATTGTAGTCATGATCATCACAACACTAACACTAACATTTTTTTTTTTGCATCTTTTATATCTTTGTTTTGTATCATTTTATCGTCGTTTATATTAATAATACCGCGTATATATAAAACTAGTATCAAAATCGGTTTTAAAACGTTAAACTACGATGATCACTTTTGGTCCTTCTAATCCCTTTACGAGCAACGACGGAGGTGGAGCCCTTTCGAGGAGCCCCGCCCCAATGTACTCAAGGGCGTGACGAGATCGTGATCCGTCGTAGTTGAACGGATTTAATCCTCTTTCCATAATTGGTACGAAACCCGTTGACACGAAAACCGACATCACGTAACCCGAAAGGGTTAGTTCCGATGTCGTGACGTAGAGGGATACATTTCGTCATTAATTCAAAATTTCCTAATCTAACATAAAGCATTTTCATAAAATCCCGATGACGGTATTATAATCGTTCATATACGATTATAATACCGGAGGTCGCACTAAGTACGAATCACGTAATATTCGTACTTGGTTAGGCCGACTATCGATTTTAAGTCGAAAAACAAGGCGAGTTACCTCTCGTACAGGGGGCACTCGATCGAGTGCCATAGGCCACTCGATCGAGTAGCACCCCAAAAAGTGGTCAGTAGCCACGCTAATGACACACTCGACCGAGTCAGTCAATGACTCGATCGAGTGGGTCTCATAACCCGCAAACCCGAGGGCTTGGACACATATTTCGAGCCCCATTCTTTATCGACTTTAGACCATTGCATGACCCTCCTCATTTTTCAAAACCTACACATCACGACACGTAGAACGACTTTGACCACTTTGACGTGATAAGTCGGGACAAGACTACGGGACGTGAGATTAGGCTAGCAATATGCCGCAGTCTTATGTTCCCGTCCTTCGTTTAATATGCGACATAATGCGTATTTAATCGAGGTTAGTCCGCCTACATATTTTCGCGGTCTAGTTTACATACGGGTCCGTCCCTTTAATTATATCGCATTATTTTTATTTCATTCCTTTACGTAATGTTGTATTGTGAATTCCGGGTTGTATTTCCGCCCGTGTAACTTGTACGTTATTTATTTACTTTCGAGCTTTGTTTATTTTACTTGCTTTTACGCTTTATAAATGAACCTCGCATGCTAAACCATTTCGACTAATAATAAGATGCATTAAATGTCGTATTTAACGCAAAATTCGCATGCTTAGTCAAGACGCTGTTTGCATATCATTTAATTATTTTACTAGCGCGCGTATCATGAACACGAACGATGTCTTAGTAGAGGCCGCCATGTACGGGCGGGGTTGGGTGTCCTTAGTGGGCTTCCCAACACGTACCCTCACCCCTTACTCAGAACCTTTGGTTTCCGGATGTCCGAAACCCTTGGCGCACGAGAGTCATTCTTTACACGATTACCGGTATAGATGGTATCGGTATCGCAATGCAAAGGGACGAGCCCCATGAACTCTGAAATTGGAGTGGGCTTACTTTGTGTAAAGCCCATGACGACATAGAGTGGGCTCGTATGGTTCCGAATAACCACAAAATTCGGTGGCGACTCCATTTTGACTTAAATTTCGAACCCGAGAACAATCTTACCACGAGATTCATTCGCCTAACCAAACCCGCGCTTCGCCGCGTCGGGGTGGACCTTCGTCATGTCCACAATTTGGCGACTCCGCTGGGGATACCTGATGTACCACATGTCATCGGGGTTCCTAGGGTGAGACTCGAAGAGAAATCGTTCGTAGATTAGTGTGCGCGCGTTAGTTTAATGATTCATGCATAACCCAAATTTGCCCGGGCCGGTTACTTGTGACCGACGTCCCACTATACCACGGTGCATTCCTACATGGGTGCGCTAAAAACATCGATGGTGGAACTCGTCTCGGTTTTGCGGCATGTCCTAAGACCAACTCGGCTTAGGGAGTCCGTCCATCACATGAGAAAGCCATCGTTGTTGGTATAGACCCTATTTTGACCGACCGAGACTTAGTGTAAAGCATACATAAGCGTCGTTATAATGCTTGTTTGACTACGTGCTACTTGGTTTCCGTGTCATTTTTCAAAAACCGTCATTTCAAAATTGCATCTTTCCAAAAATACCCACCTTTCGAAAAACCCGAAATACTGTCCATTTCGGGATCCATCATTCTAAAACACCCAATTTTGAAAAACCCGAAATGCTGCCCATTTCGGGACTCACCTTTTTCAAAATATCCAATTTTCAAAACTCGGAATGCCGCCGAAATTTAGGATCAACGATTTGACTCAAAATATCCTTTTCTATAGTCGGCATGCTGTTCGTTTTAGTTCTCGAATTTTCACCCCCACCTTGATTTTCGGAATTTTCCTTTTCAAAATTCTAATCTCGGTTTTCGAAATTCCGTTTTCAGTTTTCAAAACTCTCGGAAATTCGTTCATTTTTGCATTCAAACCTCAACTTTCAACTTTCCTAAAATAAACCTTCCTTAGTATAGGACCTACCGTCTATCCGTGTGTCGGGTCTTTGCATAGTACGTATAGGGTTTATAGCGTCGAAATTCCGTCGATCTTATATCACGAGTCTCCCCCCTTTCCCGAGTCCGCCTTATCTGTCAAGGCACGACCAACCCGCGTAGGGCATACCCCTACAAAGGAAAGTCCGTCCATACACTCGAGTCAAAAGTCTGGGGAGTAATCTCACGTGGACCTTCCTTCGAACAGGACTAGGCCCACAAAGCCGAAATCCTAAGGAAGTCATACCACCCACGAGTCATCCGTCTAGATGTCTTTCTCGAGTCTTTTCCGTTCATTCCTTTCTTTTTGGGTCGCTCGGGATGTACTGTTTCCTTTGATTCCAAGACTGGGTTCGGTTTCTGATTACGTGGTGTTCTTACAGACAGGCCACCATCAACCAGACACACTCGCAGGATGGAAACTGCCTTAGCTGAACTGAAAACCTCCGTTGATGCCATGATCGAGAAGCAGGCCGACATCGATGCCCAACTGAATGAAATGAGGGCTGGGCAAGTTGCTATCGTCACTCGATTGGCTTCGGTGGAGCACAGGACTCCTACTACCGGAACTACCGGACCTTTAGATGAACTGGTTAGTAGGTGTTGTCTCGAGTCTCTGACAGATTCTTGTCTTCGACTGGACCGAGTACTAGGACACACTATAGAAAGGAGGCTAATTTTTGAAAGTCTTTGGATTATGTGAGTGGATGGAGAACTTCTGCCTAAGAGAAAACCCCCGGGACGACAAAGCTAGCTGCTGAGAACATGACAGTGTCGTGACCGGAAAGATGGTGCTTTTGAATGAGTGTCAATGTGGGTGGTTGTGCCTCTTTTGAAAGGCTGCCTACGTATTCACGTGTAGTGAAATCAAACCAAGTCGTAGTTCAGTGTTGAAAAAAGTATTATGGTGCCTAGTTTATTAGGGCTTTGTGTGTAACTAGCCATAGCAATGGTGTAGGCTAGGTGCATTCCCAATGATGTCTTGATCAAAGGGCTAGAATGGTTAGGATGTTGATCCTGTGACTGTGAGCGTTCTCCGGGGTAGCCCCCAGAGGTGGTGTGAACTATTTGGGCATGTTCTATGTCGACTGCAAGTTGAATTCCCGTGTTTGGGGTTGGTAACTGGTTTAGATGTTTTTGGAAATGTGGTGCTAGGAAGTAAGTGGCTTTGATGGTTCGAAATCTGGAGCTCGATTTTGTGGAGCTAAGGCTTCGAGGGTAAGGTATTGTAATGTGGTAGGAAAGAGGGAAGTCGAGTAATAATGACTCGAACTTCGATCGGGGTAGGTTTAATAATGCGGGATCTGATTTCCATGTCTGGCCCTAATGGTTAGGGTATCCTATGGAACTTGAATCCTCAAAAATCTGAGCTGTCTCTAGCCTAGGTCTCGGGAAGGTCTTGTGGGTTGTAATGTGGGAAGGCTAGATGTGGTGTTAGCTGGCCAGCTTGACTGTCTCTCCGTTATTTGATGGTATGGGGTTTTGATAATTTTGAATTGACCGTTTCACTTGAGTTGATCGTTAACTACGGTCATGGGTTTTTGAATTCTTTGGGTTGACCTCTTAGCCCCGGTCATGGGATTCTTCATTTGAGTTGACCGTGTTTGGTCGAGGGATGTTGATAATTCTTTTTTTGATCATGGCCAGCTCTTTTGTTTTGGCCTTTTGCTTTTTCCTCGGACTTTTGATTTTTTTGTCCAACCTGTTTTTTGTCGGTCAGACTAACACCTAAGGTAGGGATTGGTTAGTCTTATTGGATGAGTGTTTATTGTGGGAAATGGGCTTGCCTCCCGTCTTGAACCCAAGCTATGAGACTACCTAGATTCGTCATAGGATTTGATACCGCTCCTGCTAAGGGTGGTTATGTGGCTTTCTATGTCAGACATGGAATAGGTAAAGGAAAACACGGGTTCGGTTTCCTGTAGTCATTATAGATGTGCCTACAATAGTCACGTGCATGTGCTCACAGTGTATGATGATGTTCATCATGTTCTCGGAAACACATAAGGAAATATATGAGAAAATAGAAATGCTGATTTTATTGAAATGTGAAAAGAGGACAGAATGCAAATGACTCTGACTCTGATTTGGAAATGAGGATGTAGGGTATCCTAGACTCGAACTCAGACTTAGACTCGAATCAAATCCGGACTCGGATGCTCGGTTGGTTGTTTTTTAAGGTCTTTGATTGGAGAGAACGACAAGTGCCACGACTCGCCTAAACTCGGCTTTGCGCAAATGCAAGAGAGGGTGTCAAACTAGACATGGCCCGGGATGACGGGATGATAAAGATTCTCGGATCGAGATATTCGAACGTTGGCCTAGACAAAGTAACGACCGCGAATTAGACTCGAGCTGCATAAGGGTGAGTCCGAAAATGGGGCGACCGTGTTTGACCGCGTCGCGTGCTTGGACCAACCGTGGTGACCTAACCCTAGGTGACTCGAGTGTTCGAAGCATAGGTTCAACTCGGAGAAGGCATCATAAGGACGCCGGTGTAGGATGGACGTAAAGTACCCCTTAAGGTGACCGTGGTCGACTGCTCGAGTGAAGGACAGCCCCCAAGTGAGACTAAAGGCTCTGGTAAGACTCAGATGGTGTGATATCTAAGTAGCTCGAAAGTGGGGCACGTGAGACAACACGTGTAAGACATGACCCTTAAAGCAACCGTGATTGATCGCTCTGCTGCTGAAGGGTAGACCCCGAGTGGGGCTGAAGACCGACTCTTAGACGGGTGACTCGTGGACGGTGGGCTTTCCTTAGGATTTTGGCAAAATGGGCCTAGTCCCGTGTGAAGAAAGACCTACGTGTGAGCTATTCTCCAGACTTTGGACCCTAAAGTGTAAATGGGCGTCCCTTTGTAGGAGTTTGTCCTACGTAGGTGGGCCGTGCCTTGTCAAATAAGGCGGACTGGGATGGGGTAGAAACTCGTGATGTAGGATCGACGGAGTTTCGATGCTAGAGATTCTAACAACTTATGACAAGACCCGACACTACTAAATACGGGAAGTCCTAAGAAGAAGAAAGCTTTGAAAGGAGAATTTGGATTTGAAAACCGAACAAAGTCGGATAGGATGGCCCGTTTTTTTTTTAAAACCGAAAAAAACGTTACCGGGCCGAGATTTTGGATTTTTGAAAAGGTTTGGACAGCATACCGGCTAGAAAATAGGCTATTTTGAGTCAAAATCATAAGTCCTAAATTCGGTAGCTTTCCGGGTTTGAAAAATGGATAATTTTCGAAAAAGATGCAAGTTTTTGAAAACGACGGTTTTTGAAAAGACGAGACATGGATCAAGTAGCACGTAGTCACGGAAACAGTATAATGACGCCATGTATGCTCTTAGTCTAAGTCTCGGTCGGTCGAATAGGGTCTATACCAACGACGATAGCTTTCTCGCAAATCAGGACGGTCTTCCTAAGCCGAGTTGGTCTTAGAACCTGCCGTAAAACTCATGCGAGTTCCGCCATCGAAGTCTTTAGTGCGCCCATTTAGGAACGCACCGTGGTATAGTGGGACGTCGGTCACAAGTAACCGGCCCGGGAAAGATTGGGTTATGCATGAACCATTGAACTAAAACGTGTACATTACTAGTCGAACGATTTCTTTTCGAGTCTCACTCTGAGGATGCCGATGGTAAGTGACTCATCAGTTGATCTCCAACGGAGTCGCCAAATTGTGGACATGACATAGGTCCACCCCGACGCGGCCACGCGCGGGTTTGGGGAGGCGAATGAATCTCCATATGAGATGGTCAAATTGAAATTTAAATCGAAGTAGGAGTCGCCACCGAATTTTGTGGTTATTCGGAACCGTTCGAGCCCACTCTATGTCGTAGTGGGCCGTATACAAAATACAGCCCATTTCCGATGTCAGAGTTTATTGGGCTCGTCCCTTTGCATTACGATACCGATACCGACATTATCGGATATCGTGTATTGAATGACTCTCATTGGCAATGGATTCGGACATCCGGAAACCATGGTTTTGAGTAAGGGGTGAGGGTACGTGTTGGAAAGTTCACTAAGAACACCCAACCCCGCCCGCACTTAGCGGCCTTTACTAAGATATCGTTCGTTTTTTATGTACAAGGGTTAGTTCGACGATCGAATGATATGCAAACATTATTTTCCTAAGCATGTGAGAAAAATAAATAAATGGGTTGCTAAGTCGTTTAATGCATCTTGAACTGATAACGTCAAAGTTATTTTAGCATGTGAGGTTGTTTTAGTCTAATAAAACGATAAAAACAAATAAATTGCTACAAACACGAGAAAACGAGTTATTAACGATCGAATAAATTGAATAAAGATATGAATAAAAATATGCGTGACTCGAAAAAAAGATTTAATGACATGTGATGGATTAACACGTGTTGACCGAGGTCGAAAAAAGTATTTTATCGAAATATGTCGCGAAAGTCGCATTTTAATGTAAGGTTCGAAAAGAATAAAAAATAGAAAAGCGAAGAAACGAAAAAAAAAGGACCCGGCGAACCAGGCTGTTGCGCGAGTCGCCTGACAGGCGCGCGACTCGCGTGGCAGCCTGCTCGGGTTTTTTTGTTTGTTCGAAAATCGTTAATTTTTATAAATCGCGTACAAATATGGATTAATTTATACTCGATTTATATTTTCGATATTCGTCGTATTCGATATTCGATTATGAAATCGATATCGAATAGTCGGAATGATTTTAGAAAAAGTTTTAAAAAAAAGTTTGTTTTGAACGAAAAGTAAAAAAAAAAAGAATTTTGAACGAAAAAGATGTTAATTCTCTCCGCGTTTAAAATCATCGAATTTTGTTAAAAAAAAAGATGTAATGATTTTGTTAGCATCAACGAGAATTAATTAATTTAGTTCTTGTAGATACGATATTCGATTAGAGAATCGGTATCGTATTTTAAGAACGTTATATAAAAATAGTTTTTTTTAGTATCGATTATTAGAAAAATATATGCGATGAACGACCCATATTAAAATATGATTTGACCGACGAAAACCAAAAAAAGGAAGAAAAACGTGAGAAAGAGGGAGAGAAAAGAGAAGAATCGGGTTTGATTTACACCCTCAACCTACATGCTTTATCTTCTCGGTATGAAGCTCGTCGGACGGTGGCTTAGGCACGGGAGCGTCGAGATGATGTGGGATGAGTTAAGGTGTCGGTTTGGTGCGTTTTCGGACGTGTGACGGGACGGGTTTGGCCGGATGGTGGGGGTGGTTTCGTCGGTATTTCGAGGCTACTTCGGGAATATGTCGGGATTTGCTTAGAATCTATTTTTTGCTAGACGAGTTTATGACTAATTGATGTGTATTTTGGTTGGTCCAAATCTGTTTTTTGTGTTGAATGTGAGGTCCTATTTATAGGAGTCGAGGTAGTCTTGCTTGTGTGACAAGAAATACCGGTTTGGATAGGAAACACGAGAGTTCGAAAGGGAACGAAAGTCTCGTTTCTTGGTGGAAAAGCCAAGTATCTCGGCTGTCATGAAGAGTTGGCCGAGTGTTTTGGCTGTTTGGGATGTCTTGGCCGAGTATCTGGAGCTCGGTCGGTGTCTGATTCGGTTTCCGGATAGAATTCCTACTTGAGATCGAATTCTATCCTTAAACGGATTTGTTTAATATTTATGAAAGCTGATTTTTGTAGTATTTGGGACCGAATCAGCCGTGTGAGGTGTCACGGCTGACTCGTGTGTCTCGAGAATATTTTTCGACCGGGTTTTGACTCGGTCGTAAAAAGACGGTTTTACCCCTGGTGCCGGAATCGACCCAAATTAGTCTCATTTGACTCGAAACGACCCACTGGGCCTGGATTTGAGGTTGGTTTTGTAAGATATGTACTCCGTAATAAGTCTAAACCAAATGTCCATGATTTTGAGCTCATATCCGAGTCATTAAAGCATGTTTGCGTCCTATCATCATCGGGTGTTTGGCGGGACCTACTATAGACACCTGGCGGTCAAAATGTGGGTGTCTACACCGCCCCTCCAAATTAAAAAAAATTTGCTCCTGACCCGCAAGAGCGTAAACTGTGAACGGCTAAAAAAAATAAAAAAAAATAAATCATCATCAAACGAAGCTTCACTGAACGACGCTTCATAAAATTCTTCATCAAGCGAAGCTTCTCTACTAGAAAGTCATAATGACCTGAACGGGTTCACCTCGTAACAACTCGGGTGCTTCTCCTCTATGCGAGCGTCGTGATGACCCGAAGGGGTTCACCTCGTAACAACTCGGGTACTTCTCCTCCGTGCGAGCGTCGTGATGACCCGAACGGGTTCACCTCGTAACAACTCGGGTGCCTCCTCCACATGAGCATCGTGATGACCAAACGGGTTCACCTCGTAACAACTCCGGGTGCTTCCTCTGTGACTCCTAGAAGTCGCGATGACCCAAAAGGGTTCATCTCATGACAACTTATGTACCTTCGTGGTTCCTCATAAAGAAGTCACGATGACTCGGTGCCTCTGGAACATTGAATCTCCAAGGATGACGCGAAATAAGTGAAGAAGTTTGACCCAAATATATCGTGGTACTTGCATATAACGAACGTACAAGCACATCCTATGTACCACGAAAGGCGTGGAAAGCAAAAAAAAAAATACTTACTGATACGGAGTACTAGCTATAGCCTATAGCCTCAATCAAGGCGTGGTGTTGACATAACAAAGATGCGGAGCAAGCTGAATAAAAAAATTACACGGAAATACAAAGTAATCAATTAACCATTAACCAATGAAGAATAAATCAAGAGAAGTTTGCCACGTTCGTTCATCCTTTTAGGACAAGTTGTTTCTTCATGACTATATATGTGTAAATTTGTGGCATATACCATGTGCTTATGTAAAATTGCTCCAACAAACAGCCCATCTCTTTATTCGTTCATACCCGAGTGAAATCCCAACAAGGTGTGTCGGGTTCCAATCGATCAAAGTTAGTTGAATCAAAGGTCGGTTTAGTTCAAAATAAAATATGAGCAAGTACTTTGGCTACTAGATTCACGACGGAAGTTTAGACCGAAACTTGGAGCGAATATGTGAGATTCCGGGCTTAAGCCCTGTGTCCATGTCAAAGAAGAGAAACCACATCAACAAGATTGGGGACGACGACATTCATTCACGAAAGCACATGCTTGATCAAGATGAGACTATATCAAAGCAAACAGAACTCGTGAATTCAATGGCAGGTTCAATATCTACAAATTTTACGCCATTAAAGCTCAAGAAGAAGAAAAAGAAGAAAGGCATGATATGGCTATCATGGAGGAAGCACGGAGAAGAAAGGGGAATTAGGACGAGGAAGTAAGTTTTGTACCTGGTTGCTCTTGTCGTCTTCTATCGGGTCCGATGTTAGTGTAGGTAGCCGCAAAGGAAAGTGTCTCTGCTCAAAAAGAAGTCGATCTCGTTGAAATTTTGGGACAAGAGTTGACGTGATTTGCTTTTATAGTATGCATGGTCTTCTAACCCTACTTGTAGGAGGAGAATTATGGAAGTCGGATATATTTCCATATGTCCAACTTTTGGTCAAGATCAGATTTTCTCAACCAAGGAAAGTGTTTGCTAGGTTGGAAAAATTAGTCAATTTGATGCTCCGTAACCCGTACAATACAATGATACGAAGTAGTCGCTTGGTGTATCAGGCAATCGGGAGTTCCAGGTCAAGTAAATGCATAAGACACCAGGTCATCCGTCAAGTCAGATAATGACAGGGTGACGAAAAAAAAAAAAGAGTTGAGCTACCTGTACGACAAGTTCAGTGCTCGTCGACTTCCAAGTCAAAGTAAAAAAAAAATGTTCAAGACCCTGCCACTCCAAAACACCCAAACGGTGTACGTGACAAGGTCCCGAGGGGGCAATTTGTAGGCACTAAAAATTTATTAAAGTGCCGAATAAATTAAATTAATTAATTATTTTGAGTTAATACGAAATTTTAACTCAATTTAATTATTTTGTCCCGAGTAAATAAAATATGGGTCGATCCGAATTACAAATTGGCTTATTTGGATCATTAAACCCGAAAAGAAGACAAATTGAGCCAATGTCACTCATAAGCCCATAAACGGGCCTGTGATTACAAAGTCCACCAAGAAGAACCAAAACTCTATAAATAGAGTCATTCTCATTCATTTGAAAGGAATTGGAAAACTTCTAAAGAAAATGATGCAGAGAGAACAAGACACAAAGTCGCCACAAGCTCTCCATCAAATCCGTCGCAAGCCGTCAGAAGATCCAAGTCAAATTCATTCAAGGGAGATTCAAGTCCAAGCAACCCTCTCAAGAATATCAAATTACAACGTGCGCAAGGCAACACAAGCCAGCTACGCACGCATCCCTCACGTGTACCGCGTACACGTGTTCCCTAAACGACGTTAGAATCAGAGGATACATTAGAGATTGTACACGAACTTTTTGATAAATAATTAATAAAAATTTATTTGTTTTCCTTGTTTTGTATTTCAGTTAGCTGCGATACAAAATTTGTGGTTACAATGTTTTCTTTGATTTCTGAAATGGATTTTTGTTGAAATTGAAAAGTCATGGTGGAATGAAGTTGTGGAGAAGTTGGAATTAATGCCTTATTAAAGGGCATGAAACTGCATTGTAACTCCCCACTAACATGTAACTTCTATGTAGTTGAAGAAGTTAAGTGGGAAGTTTATAATAAAAACGATTTTTTTAATGTTTTTTAATTAATATTGCCAACTCACCGCCATGTAATATCCAACTAAGCGCTTAGCTGGCCGCCTACGTGGGTGAATGTGGTGCCTCCATTTTCTTTAGTTTTAATATATACAAGATTAACATTGTACATTGGACTTTTAATGAAATTGGACCAAAAGTTACTTTGTCAAGCCCAACTTATTTAATTGTTAAGCCTAAGTTATGTAATGTAGAGGTAGAAATTGGACGGGAAAGTTGAAAAAAAAATTCTTACCCCTTGATTTTTCTTTTAGTGAATAGGGGGTAAGGGATTATTGTAACAGATTTTCTATAATATGTCAACTTCGAGTCAGGATTTGGGTCTGGACTCGACCCGTTGTCATCCTTACTTACGAGTTACTCCGTACGACTTACGAGTGGTACAAGAGGTGGCAATCGGGCGGGCGGGTCGGATTTGGGTTGGGTCATATCAGGTCGGGTCATTATCGGGTCATGACTGTTGTCGGGTCGGGTTCGGGTCGGTTTCGAGTCGCTTACCGGTCGGATTATTCGGGTCAACTTTTGTGTCGGGTTTGGGTCGGGTCGGTTTCGGGTCACTTCCGGGTTGGGTCATTCGGGTTGAGCTGTCGGGTCATCCGGGTTTGGGTCGGGTTCGGGTCATTCCTAGTTCGGGTCACTATCGGGTTCGGGTGATTATCGGGTCAGGTCATGTTCGGATCAGACTAGGTTTTGTTAGGTCTGGTCTAGTTTAAACCATCAATTCATCATAAATTATCTCTAATTTTCATTGTGTTTTTCAACAGTTTTTGGTAGACACAGAGTAATTTTATTTGGAACCATAGGTAACAATAATTAGTTGCGATTGAAGATTAAAATCACAAAAACAACGAATGATGAATTTTATGAAGTATGTCTTGGAGTGAAATTGGACAGATCAGGTCGAGTTTGGCTCGGGTTGGGTAAGGTCTTGTCGGATTAATAATTAGCGAGTTGACTTAGGGGTAATTAATATACATTTTAAAACATTTTTTATGTAATATTTAAAAGTTATTTTTTTTGTTTCTTTTAAAGATGTTTGGTCGGAGAAAAAAACTAAATAATATTTTAATTTAAAATTATTTTTTTATCTTCATTGGATCACATCAGGTCAGCTTTTGGGTCAGATCAGATAATTTATCGGGTCATTTCGGGTTACATGTCGTCTTGGGTCCGGGTTCGGGTTGGCTTGAAGCGGGTCGTATCGGGTTAAGGGTCATTATTGGGTCGGGTCATGTCACTAGATTTTCGGGTCTGATCGGGTCAATTTTACTCGGGTTTCGGGTCTGGCAGACTTGCCAGCTCTAACAAGAGTAGATGAAGTATTGATCTAGTTTTCAAGAGTTAATAAATACCGAAATCAAGATCGTTGGGACAACAAGCTCTTGTAGCTCAGTTGGTTAGAGCACCCGTTTAGTAAGCGGGAGGTCTTGAGTTCGACTCTCAACAAGAGCATTTCTTTCGTAGGGTGCAACTTCCTTCGTTCCAAACAGTATTTGTATCATTGTGCCTAAGTTTTTATTAGTAAAAGACAGATTTTTAGTTACATTTTTTATAAACCAATTAATCATATCAACCAAAACCGTTGTATTCTCTTCAACACTGGCCATGGAACTTGTCTTTCGAAAGGCCTCACTTGGTGTATATAACTAAGGTCTATTCTAGCAACTAGGGAGATCTGAAATTGATCCTTAAAAACAGCATTTTATTCCGATTTGCATGACTTTATTATCAGCTCTATTGACGACTCTTACTGCGTAGAGCCGTAGATGTTCTTCATAACGTTACATCATACAGTTGAGAAACTATAGTAAGAGAAAGACCTCAATGAACTCTATTCTAATTTTGCTTCATTTTTCTATAAATGTGAACAAATTGGAATACAATGATTGATTCAGCCGGAGTCTGAATAATAATCAGCGCCATGATTTTACAACAATGGATAATACAGTCAATGAATGAGATGCAGAAACAACTTCTAGGTGACATCTTTTCCCTTCTTCGTGCTTCTATTCCTTACTTCATCCGCAGTGAACGACTCCTGTACAAGACCAGCTTTTGAGAGATTCATTTCGAATGAAAGCTTGTTAAGCACCTTTGTCAAAGCAACCGCGTCTGACTTGGCTCTGTGAGCCGACCCCTCTATCTGGATTTCATAATGCTCACACAGTTTTTGCTGTGAGCACATCCCTCTACCCTTGAACCCTGAATCAAAAAACATCTCCCTCGTATAAATATAAATAAACATTCATAGCCAAACTCAGAAATGAGCAAAGTCAAAGATGGGACGGTCACCTTTGGATTTCCACAGCTGACGTGCAAGAGGAAGCGTGTCAAGAAACACCCAATGAGAAGGGATTTCAATGTTGCAGCGGGCAAATTCATTAATCAAGAATGGTACATCAAAGGTCCAAGCATTATGAGCTACCAAAACCACAAACCCCCCTGGCTTCTCCCGACTTTTCACAAACTGTAATAAGATCGGAATAAGCTCCTCCATCCTACGCCGTCCACGTAAAAATGGAGTTAGTTCACTGACACACCCATAAGTTGAAACTTGATTGTCGTAGACCAGCCCACAAAAAAGCCAGCTTAAGAAACCCATTCAATATATGATACGGAGTATGACTTAACACTTGATTTTTAGATATATTTATGGATATCAACCTGTCGAAACGATTTGTAAAAGAGAACTAGTTTTTTCACCCGTGCAAACGCACGGAACGCGTTTGTTTTATGTTGAGAAGAATTTATATCCCCTTTGTTTTAGCCTTGAAGTGTTCTAAGTCTCGAAGAGCTCTGGGACAATTTTTGGGGTTTTATTAGTATTTATAATATATAGACGTAAATTAGATCTTTAAATCGTTAATTACTTGTTTAATTATTTTGTCTAAATATTTTTTAAACTTATGCAAATGATTAAATTTAGTGTTAAATAATTGTTTAATTATCGTTTACGTCATGATTGTTTGATTGTAAAATGTTAATTATGTGTCTTATTATTGTTAATCTCATTAATTACCGTCGTTAGTTATCAATTGATATTTTTCCGCTTAAATTGTTAACATCGTTAGTTATGTGTTTAATTATCGTTATCGTCTTTATTATTAAGTTAAAAAAATATATCAGAAACTAATTAGGAGGGAAGGATATAAATGTCATTTGTGTAATTAATGTCGTCATTCTAAAGCAACATGCTAAATTCTAAATTTTGGTATTTTATAATTAGAATGAGTTAAAAAATATTTTTATAGAAACATATTATCTTTTGATTATATTTATAGATAAAAATACAAAGATACTTCGAAGTCACCAACTTGTTAATCTTCCGTAGTGATGAATAATATTACTCTTCAATAATGAGTTACACCTATTATCAAAGGAATTTTTTTTCTAAAATAAAAAATCAAACACCTTCATTTAGTAGCTTAAGGATTGAGTTGTAGTGATGCCACGTGTCGGCTTGTAGTGATGCCACATGTCGGCTTATTAGAAAGGAGACTTCTTAGTTTGCCTTTTTATATTATTATATAGATAGATGTGTATTGACCCAAGCCAAATGGCAAATGTCCCAAGTTATGCAATGTGAATCAAGAACTTATAGACATTTAGGAGGGGAGAGAGTACCTTGGAACACCAGGTTCAGTGACCATCTTTGTAGTGATACCATGGATTTCACTATTCCATACCGCACGTCCAGGGTTAACCAGGGTGTGAAAGGTGCTTTTCTCACCACCTTCCATATCTACGAGCCCAATCTCAATGATTTTTTCTTTATCTCGACTTAAACCAGTTGTTTCTAGATCGAAGGCGATAAAAGTTCCAAGCTCAGCCAATTCCTTATTCTTGGCAATCAACTGGCGAACATCTGTACACGGTATCTGTTGGTTATTCCTATCATCTGTTTTCTCTATGGTTAGGTTTCTACTCACTGAAGTGATTAATTCATCAGTTACTCCTCCACGCCTAATGTTGGCAGCACTACTCAAAACCTTTTTGCCTTTTCCTTCATCAACCGTGGTTATCCGTCTTCTGGTCCACCTTCTGCTTGCTCCTTGTTCACACACTACGGAACTTAATACCCGAACATTATAGCCATCTTTATATGCTCTATTCCAGTTGTCAAACCCATTCCGCCATGTGTTGACCCAAGAGTAAACATTGCATTTAGGAACTCGAAAGACAGCAAAACACATAGGAGCTGTTCTCATTTGAACACCAAGTTTAACGAAGACAAACTCAACCAACTTGCATCACCGCTGAGTAGCTACACCTATATAAAATAGATTAAAACTGTAAGTGGAAATGGAAGAACTTTGGTGTACAAATATTGAAGAACATTCAGCCCAGAACATTGACCTCTAAGGGCTCGCTTGGGGTGGAGGTAATGAATAGGGGTAATTGAGTTAAAATGAATTAGAAAATGGAGGAGAGTAGTGACGATGCTAAGTGGAAATGGAGAAAAAAAATGAAGAAAAGGAGGGTAATATAGCCCCTTTTGAGGGGAAAACATTGCTCCCCACTCTCCCTGAGTAATGCACTACTCCCATCATTGATCATCCCATGTGGGGGTAATTATTCCTCCCTCCTCTCTCCTGTACACCATAAAATATCACTACCAAGCAACAATCGCCTCCATTTTCTTCTCATTTTGAACTTCATTGCCCCCTACATGATTACCTCCATCCCAACCAAGCAAGTCCTAAACACGAAAGAATTGGGCGTATAGACATCACAAAAATGGTTTTATTTCAAAAATAAAAAGACAATGTGTTGGCGTGGCGTGGCGTGGCGTAGAGAGGATTTGGGATTTTGGGTGGCGTAAAAACTAAATAATTGAGGAAGCAGGGGTATGAAAAAGCTAGGGTTAGGATAAGTAGTGGCATGAGATGATCCTGATTTTTAGAGTAAATGGGGGAAGGAACGGTATAATATAATGGCAGAAGTGAGTGAGATGCATATGAAATTGATGGCATCCTACATTCCTAAATCCACCAGATGAGATTTATACATAATACATCCACCAGATGGGATTCAAACCATTTCAAATGAATCCTTTGAAGCCACCCATTTTATCTAAACAACAACAACAGCAACACCAACAGCAACAGCAACACCAACAGCAACAACGATTTTATTTATCGCCCCATTTCATGAATACATGAGAGAAATTTTATTGAAATGGGACAATAAATAAAAACCGGAGGGAATATAGGTTAATTAAATCCTCCTGGGTAAGCAGCATTGATGAAGAAGCATGAAGGGAAAACATATAAATAGAAATCAGAATGTGGTATGGAATTTAGAATGAAGGTGAAAAGTGCAGAGAGGCACAAAAACAAAAACAAAAACATCAACCAAACAATATATGTTGAAGAGGGAAAAAGGTGCAGACTTTGTAGAAGTTGATCCACAAATTGATGAATACAAAGTATGATGCAAAAAAAGACATTAATCGGAGTTGGGAAATAATGGTGAGAAAGAAAAACGTGCCTGGGAGTTAAGTTTGTTGCCTTTGGTTAACGTATAAGCAAGTTATTGACGAATAAATAGAGCAGAGAGAGAGAGAGAAAGAGAGAGAGTAGCACGTAAGAAGCAGAAGACATGTGATGTGAGGGAAGGCGAGAGAAAGAAGCAAGCAAAGAATTGGATGATAAACTAACTAACTTCGTCAGATTATTATTTTCTTCTCCCTCCCTCCCTCCCTCCCTCCCTCTTCACTTCGGCCTTCAATTACGGATCACGATCTTCATTCATTTTTTTTAATATATATATATATCCGGCTTCTGCACTTCTAGTTCTACCCATTCTCAGACCCAAAATAGAGTACAAGTGAATCGAATCGGATCACACTAATTGGATTGAATTGGGTATTCTTTATGCCAATTCCTACAACAAGGATGATTTACTTGACGTGCTATAATACTTCAGGACCAATCAAAGATGTTTTAATCTAATGCTTAACACTAGGTACGACTACGTGAGTTTGATGTGTCGAGTTGGAATAATAATAATAATAATAAATAATAATAATAATAATCTTTGGGGATGATGTGTCGTGCGTTGGTTAATGGCAAGGTTGTCTTTTCTCTTCTTGCAATCACACATCGGTGGATTTTGGACCTTATATCCCATTTATAAGGTTCCCTTGTTTTTCACCAAAAAAAAAGGTCCCCTTGTTTATGGGCTATTAGCTGTTAGATAAAGAGGCTACTGGGCCTTTTATGTGGAGTGATGGGCCTGGAACTTTACCACACACACGTGTCGGCCCAGCTCGGTTTGGGTTAGGGTTGGGGGACCTGCGGTGTGGGTTGTGCCCGATTTTTACCCTTTTGAGCCTTCGTGGGCGGATTAAGATCCTCTCCATTACTCATCAATGGACCAGATTTTATTTTGAAACGATCCAACGGTTCTTATATCAATTCTATAAGATGATGAAAGAGGATGAGAAATGATTTATAATGGATTGTGAGAGGTAATGGAGAGAAAGTAATGAAGAGGATACTAACTCTTCGTGGGTTGTGTGTCTAGGTTCACTACAAGAAAAACTGTCTCGGGCGTCCATCTGGTTGGCGTCCTGAGCATATGGACGCCTACATGGCGTCTGAAAAGACAAACGGGCGTCCACAGTCGGACGCCAAACTTGGCGTCCGATTGAAATTGGGGAGGACGAAATTCAGGTCGACGGGCGTCCACAGGCGGACGCCATATATCACAAATGGCGTCCACTGGCGGACGCCAATTTGGAGTAGCGGGCGTCCACCATTGGCGTCCGACAGTGGACGCCCGTTTGGGTGGATTTGGCGTGAAATACCCGCCCACCCCCCTCTCCCCCATCACTCTCTAAAAAAAAACACTCTCTAACCCCTCTCTTCCTCTCCTCGCCGAGCCATTCACCCTTTCTCTCCTCCATTTTTCATATTTTTTTTATCTTTGGTATGTTTTCTTACTTACTTAGTTCTTATTCATTATAATTAGTTCTTGCTTTTTATTGTTATCATTATTTATTGATAGTTTGCTAGTAAATATTGTTTAGGTCTAAATTTTGATTAGGTTGATTAGTTTAGGCCAAATTCGATTAGGTTGATTAGTTTATGCCAAATTCGATTAGGTTGATTAGTTTTGCCCATCATAATTTTAATTAGGGTTTGATCAATTTGGTTGAATTGAGCTAGAATGACCTCTAGGGCCTTCCGTGAGGTTTTGTGTGACTTAGGACGGACCAAAAGGTGTCGTAATAATGCCGGATTTTCCCGAAACCACTTCTATCTTGATCGGGGTTGTAATTAGGTGTTAGCGGTGCATTCGGAGTTTTGATATCTGTATCCGAAAATTTGACCTTATTTGACATGTTGTAGCTGTTTTTGTCGGACCTAGGCCATGAATTTTTGTGTTTTGTTCAGTTAATTTGGGATTAAATTGAAAAATGAGTTAGGGTTTTCGTAAATTGCGATGAAATTGTGATTACATTTGTGATTAAAATCGATGACTGATTTTTTTAAGGTCAATTCTAGATTAATAAGACATTTGGGTTTACTTTGACGTATTAGTGATTAAATTGAGGAAACTTAGTTAAAGAAATTAAGTTTAAGTTAAATGATGATTAAATTTTCGTTTAGTAAGTTATAAATTAAGTTAGGTTGCGTTTGGGTACTCGGAATTGATTTGAATATCAAGAATTCAATTCCTGTATTTGAATTTCTAGAATTCAAATCTAAATCTAAATCCAAAATGGTGTTTGGGTACCCTTGGATTTGGATTTGAATTTCGGGCGGGTGAAGTCGGGTCAAGTTCACCAATTTTTATTTTTTTAAATTTTTCATTAGAAAAATGTAAATGTTCAAATAAGGGGAAAAATATGAAGAAAAAAAAAAACTACGACAAAATTATTCCAAAAAAAAAAGAAACGACAAGTGACGGAATTGAAATGACTACTATCTACTAGGGATTTGAGAAAACCAAATTTGAACTAGGTTGGATTTGGTTAGAATTTCAAATCCAAATCCCAAGGTTTCCAAACACTCAAAATATTTCAAATCCGGAATTCAAATCCAAGTCCAAGTTCCCAAACATGCCATTAGGGAAATTAAACTTTAATTTGTTATATATATTTTTTTAACATAGAAAATGAAGAGAATTGAACGGAAATGGATGTATGAGGGAAGACTTGATATGAAGAGATGTCCCACCGTCGAATTTTTGAGGGGTGTTGAGATGGCTAAAAAGTCAGTAGATTATGCATCGAGGGAGGAGGTTAGGTGTCCGTGTACTAAATGCAAGAACCTAAAATTTCTTGAGGTCCTTGTAGTTAAGGAACATGTCATCTATAGTGGTTTTTCACCCGATTATTATAATTGGATTTGTCATGGTGAGCCATCTCAGTCTGAGGAACCCGAAAACCATCAAAATGAGGGGGGATTGAGAGGTATGATAGTTGACGTTGTGAAGTGCAACTTGTTTAATAACGAGAACACATATGGGAATGACGACTCACCTAACCCACGAGACTCACCTAACCCACAAGAGCCTAACCCACGAGCAAAGGCATTTTTTGACATGTTGGACGCTTCGGAGAAACCGTTATACGGAGGGTGCGATGTGACTTTGTTAGAAGTCGTGTCTATGGTAGTTAGCCTTAAATGTGAGTTCAACCTACCCTTCGCTTGTGTCGATGGTATTGCTGCCTTGCTCGAGAGAGTTATCCCAAAAGACAATATCATGACCCGAACATTCTACACAACCAAAAAGGTTGTGAAGGGACTTCAACTCCCGCATCAAAGATTGATGCTTGTCCAGATGGATGCATGTTATTTTGGAAGGATGATGCGATGCTTGATGAATGTAGGAGATGTGGTAAGGGTAGGTATAAGACAGTTGAGGGGGATATTATTTTGAGAGGTAGAAAAGGGAAAAGCGGTGTTAGGGGTAAGAAACCAATCTCAATAAGTCAGCTTACGTACTTCCCTATTGCACCTATGCTTCAAAAATTGTATGCCACAAAAATCATAGCGGAGCAAATGAGGTGGCACAAGGAGGACATTAGGGCACTAGGGAAGATGTGTCATCCGAGTGATGGTGAGGAGTGGAAGCGTTTCGATAGACTACATCCCCACTTTGCGTTAGAACCCCAAAATGTAAGGCTTGGGTTGTGCACTAATGGATTTGCACCGTTCGGCCAATTTGGTAAATCGTACTCTTGCTGGCCAGTGATGATCACACCTTATAACCTACCTCCTTGGTTGTGTTTGAAGCAACCTTTCATCTTCCTATCTCTTATTGTGCCCGGACCCAAAAACCCGAAAAACCATTTGGATGTTTACTTGCAACCTGTTATTGAGGAACTGAAACAACTGTGGGAGGTAGGGGTGGAAACTTATGATGTCTCTCTGAGACAAAACTTTCAGTTGAAAGAAGCTTTGTTGAGGACTATAAACGACTTTCCCGCGTACGGTATGCTCTCGGGGTGGTCTACTGCGGGTCAGAAAGAATGTCCGTGTTGTATGGATGAGAGCAAAGCTTTTTATCTTCCAAATTCTAGTAAAATAAGTTGGTTTGACTGTCATCAGCAGTTCCTACCAGAAGGTCACCCATATATATAGAAAGAATAAGAAGGCATTCAAGAAGGGTGAGGTTGTGCTTGATGACGCACCTGATCGACTCCCCGGAGATGAAGTATGGGAGTTGATTTCCGATTACCCGTCCACTATCGACGGAACAGAGCAGGAGTTCAAAGACCTCAAGAAGTTGAAAAATGGTTGGTTTAAACGTAGCATATTTTTTGACCTACCATATTGGAGGACTTTGTTAATTCGTCACAATTTAGATGTGATGCACATAGAGAAAAACTTCTTCGAGCAGTTGATTCACACGGTGATGGATGTGGAGGGGAAGAGTTGTGACACTATAGGCTCCCGGCGAGATGTAAAGAATTTTTGTGACCGTCCTCAACTGCACATAAAACAGGATGGGTCGAAACCGAGAGCCTTGTTCACACTTGACAAGGCTCAGAGAAAGGCGTTGTTGGAGTGGGTAGAGAAGTTGAAGTTCCCTGATGGGTACGCCTCCGACTTCAAACGCTTTGTTGATCTTAAGAACCTGAAGCTGCAAGGATTAAAGAGTCATGACTGTCACGCCTTCATGGAGAGGTTGCTTCCGGTATCACTAAAGCACCTTTTGCCACCAACGGTGTGGAATTCTATAACTGAGATATCTCAGTTCTTCAGAGATTTGTGTTCTTCTACAGTATCAATTGAGGACATGACTCGGCTCGAGGATCAAATTCCACAGATACTATGCAAACTTGAGATGATCTTCCCACCGTCGTTCTTTAATTCCATGGAGCATCTACCTGTCCACTTGCCCTACGAGGCTAAGGTTGGAGGACCTGTCCAGTATAGACGGATGTACCCATTTGAAAGGTACGTAACTGTTAGTAACTTCATTTTAAAAAAAATTTAGCTTAACAAATTTGTATTGATTGAAATATATAACTTGTTTATTTAGGTTCCTCAATCATTTGAAGAAGAAAATTGGTAACAAGGCTAGGGTAGAGGGTTCTATTTGTAATGCATATTTGACAGAAAAGATTGCAAACTTCTGCTCCCTCTACTTCGATAAAGATGTCCAAACAAAAACCAAGAACCTGAATCTAAGACATTCAGTGTCCATTGATCCCACTATACCCGAGTTTTTTTCAAAAGAAGGACGATGAAGGAACTTCATCCGTTGAGGGTTCTAGGACGCTAGATGAGAAAGAGTACAACCGAGCGCACCTTTACCTACTCTCTAATTGTGAGATCTTAGAGCCTTATGAGAAGCAGTTTGTAACTGAATATGTCGCTGCGAACCCTGACGTGAACCCTAATGACGTTTGGAGTAAGCACGACGAACATTTTTCTAAGTGGCTCGAGGATCACGTAGTTGCCTTAGACATACATGATGACTTGGTTAGAAGTTTGGCATTTGGTCCAGTGCGAGTGGTTAAAACCTGGAAATGGTACTCGGTGAATGGGTTCAATTTTCACACATTCAACTACGGGAAGAACAAGGCTAGATGCAATTTTGGTGTGAGTGTGTCATCTCTTTATGGTGATGAGTACTATGGTATTTTGGAGGATATTTTTGAGTTGTGTTATGCTGGCAAAGAACAAGGGTATAGAGCTGTGGTATTCAAATGTGAGTGGAAAGACAGCTCCGTGGACGGGACCCGAGTGCATGAACGTTACAAGATTATGGAAGTTAATCACACAAGGAAATATCCTACGTACGATCTGTTCATACTCGCGCATCAGGCGAAGCAAGTCTACTTTGCTCCTTCTCCTTACACGAAAAATGACAGAAATCAAAGTCAATGGTTGGCAGTCTTTACGACTAAACCACGGGGACAAATAAACAGTTCTCTGTTCCAGGAAGATGTCGCTTCAAGTGGTACACGCTTATCTTCTATTGAAGAGACCATATTCTCCGAAGAAGATCAGAATGAAGGGGCAGAGGAAGATTTTGAGGATGATGATGATGATGCACAAGGAGATTACATGGTTAGGGATGCTCCGGAGATCCTTGAGGAGGATGACGGACACGATGAAGAGAATTTGGAGGACGATCAAGTGGAGGGCGAGGAGACGGAGGAGGAGGATCAGACTGAGGAGGATGAGGCTGAAGACAATAACGACAGCGAAGATGACTATTAGAGTTCTTGTAGTAGGTTATATTGATGATTACATGGTTAGGTCACTGTGCTACTTATTTGGTACATTACTTGAATCAAGTTAGAATGTAATTGCTAATGTTGTTAACATTGTTTAATTTGTTGCAAGGTTAAGATAATGGCAGGCGGTAGATCGACCAGGAAACGTGGTGGGGGTAGTAGGTCTGTTCAGACGTCCACCACGCAACAGCAGGAGGAGGAAATGGTCCCCGAAACGGGACCAGAGCAGACCGATGAGCATGAGGAGGAGGAGCAGCAACAGGGGCAGGAGGAGGAGCTGGAGAAGGACGATGCCGGTCGGCTGATTCTCAAACCTACAGGCACATGGTAATATAATCTAACATGTTGATTATTCTTTTGTAACATATTTATTTTTGGACTACATCTTGTATAATTTTGTACATATATGTGCTTCTCGACTCGGTGCAGGTTTCTGCATAAACAGGTCGTCAGAGGCTGTACTACCAGCTTCATGGTCGACAAAGGACAGGGGTATGCTTGTTGGACTCAGGTGCCGGCGGAGGTACGGGAGTGGTGGTTCAACCAATTCCGGGTACGTGGATTGTTTTTGCTACCGAGTTTTCAAATTTATAATGTGGACTTTGTAAATATTTTTGCTACTAATTAATAATCCGCCTTGATTGTGTAGTTGAAGTTCAGATGGAAATCCGAGTTAGATGGAAGGGTCTGGGACCGGTATAATGAGACGTGCACACGACGTTTCTCTTGTGTGATGAATAAACGCCGCACGCGGGGGACTCCGCTAAAGGACCTTAAAGGTGTTTTTTTTAGTAATCAATTTTAACAAACAATCTAACTTCAATCTTTCACTGTATTAAATAATATATTGGGGTCGTCATATTTTAGGGGACGCGTTGGAGAGATGGGTTGCCTACCACGACAAGGACTTTAAGGTCAGGTCTGAAAGGGCCCAGAAGAACAAATTGTCGAACTGTGAGCATGAGGGCTACGCAAACCCGACACATCATCGGGGTTCTCAGTCTTCTGTCAGTCGTGCCAAGAGGGTATGATTTCTACTAATTAATACCGTACTCTTCCTTGAGTAATCGTAAACTATGTTCTCATAATTTATATTCGCCTAACGTTCGTACTCATTTAATAGCTGCATGCTGAGCTCGGGAGGGCGCCAACCGCGGCGGAGATATTCTTCGACATGCATGGGAAGATCGGTGACAAAGGGACTAGCTTTAAGATGAAAAAGGATCAGGCGATCTGGGTGAGTACTAACTATTTCAAATAAATCGACTTTAGGTGGTAGATAACTATCTTCAATGATTTCATCTAATAATAACTTGAATTGAAATCGTTGTTCTGTACGCAGGACGCCTACCAAGAAGAGCTAGCGAGACTCGAGGCTGATCCTGATGCTGAGGAAGTCGACCTGAATGAGACTTGGTTCAAGGTCGTCAAGGGTTACAAGAAAGAAAGTGTGTACGGTGTAGGAAATGCACACGGTATGTACTTCACACCTCCAACACCGCGCCTCAACACCTGTACACAAATGGAGTACACGTCGGCCGGATCTCAGCAACCCGACCCGGAGAAGGACGCCATGAAGGAACAGCTGACGGAGCAGCAACAACAGCTGAAGGAACAAGCCGAGAACATAAATAAGATGCAGGAACAAATGGCCATTTTTCAGGCCATGTTACAGAGATGAAACCAAGGTCGTCCCCCATCCCCTCCAGACGACAGAGACCCCTTTAACAGGGATGGTGGTAACTCTGTTGCTCCAGCTAGCTTCCCAGTTAGTTGATTTTTTTTTTGTTGTTGTTGTAACTTTATTTACGGATTATGTATCTTCTAACTAGTTTAGATTTGTGTACCTTCAAACCGTATGTTAAATCTTTTTTATATAAGTTTTTTCAGCATAAATGAGTCGAGAGATGAAGTGTTTTGGTTGACTGAGAGTGAATGAGGTTGAGGTATTGTGGATAGTCGACATTTGTGGTTGGTTGAGAGTTGTGGATGTGGTTTATTTTGCAGGTTTTGGCTAGACATTGAACGCATGTTTACGGCCATGCAGCATCATACATGACGTCCAATAACGGATGCCATGCCAGACGTCAGAGGAAGCTAAAATCGAACAAAATTGGCAGTTATTAAGGGGACATGGCGTCCGACTATGGACGCCAGTTATCCCTGGATGGCGTCCACAGTCGGACGCCAACATAAAGCATATGGCGTCTGACTGTGGACGCCATCCAGGGATAAATGGCGTCCACAGTCGGATGCCACCCCTGGCGTCCGCTGTCAGTCGCCAATTCCCTTGGCGTCCAATAGTGGACGCCCGTTTTAAAAATAGGCGACCGATCGTGGCTTCCGCTTTCTGGCGTCTGTTTGCGGACGCCCGTTTCTTTATAGCGTCCACTGTCGGTGCCCACCAGGTGGACGCCCGGGACTGTTTTTCCTGTAGTGGTTCATAGGGCTTTTTTGTGTTGTCCAAATTCAATGTAAGGTGTGAACAATATTAGTCAAATCTGAGTGTTACAAGTATGAAGAGGGGTCATTAAGACATTAATTACTGAGTTTTTTTAGCTGCTGCCTATAAATACTGACCTCGTCTCACACTTTAGACCCACAAAAAACTCATCTCTTCTACCTCTTCTCACACTAATCTTTCCTACTCTCGTTTTTCTTCCTTGGGTACGTTTCTGGTCATTCCAAAGTTCTCATACTCGAGTGGTCGGGTTTGAGGGCTACATTGTTAACCTTGGGAAACTAACAGCGTTGTAGGCGATAACCACCGTGTCGTGTCGATATAGTTTTCAAGTCAGTGACTATCATACCACGACACTGTTGTTTTGTTTTGTCCAGCTTTTGATCGGTTCCAATTCTGTCCCGGTTTCTACTCGGTTCCAGTCCCAATTCTGTCCCGTTATCTACTCGGTTCCAGTTCCAGTTCTTTCCCGATTGCTCTCGGTTTTTGTTCTGTCCCGATTTTGTTAGTTCCTCTTGGTTTCTTCTATCCGATATCGTTTTGTTACGCGACTAACAATTTGAAAACTATATTTTTGTCGTTTAAGTATTGCGATTATGACTGTTGTGTCACACAAATCCATTCCTGATTTGTCTAAATTGAAACTACTTGATGGGCTGAATTACAAAAGATGGTCACAAAAACTATTAATGTTTTTTGAGCAATTAAATATCGATTATGTTCTGTTTAATGATCCACATAAACTAATTGTTGCCTCTGCTGCTGTCGAGGACACACCTCCTGTTGTTGCTACTATTAAGTCAAATGAAGAGTCGGTTAAGAATCATGACAAAGATAACAAGACCGCTAGGTGTCATCTTCTTAATCATATGACTAACACTCTTTTCAATTTATTCATGGTCCATAAATCTGCTAAGACTATTAGGGAATCCTTAGAGAAAAAATATGGGACCGGTGATGTGGGCAAAAAAAATATGTGGTGGGTTAGTGGCTTGGGTTTCACATGGTAGATGATAAACCCATTATGGAGCAAGTTCATATTTATGAAAACCTTTGTGCTGATATTGTCAATGAGGGTATGAAACTTGATGAGGTCTTTTTGGCTAATGTGTTACTAGAAAAATTTCATGTCTCGTGGAGTGAGTGTAAGAACCATTTAAAACACACAAAAAAGATTTATCACTTCAAGAGCTAGTAGGTCAATGAGGACTAAGGAAGCTAATCGCCTTAAGGATAGGTCTATTTTAATGTCGTCTGTCTCCACCAAGGCTAACCTTGTTGAAGCTGGGGGTTCGTCTCATGGTAATAACAAGGGTAAAGATAAAGTGGGTCAAAGTCAGGGTCTTTCTAAGAGGAAAGGTCAAGGTGCTAAGGGAAAGAATAAGGAGAACTTAACTAAGCCAGTTCCAAAAATCCAGAAGCCGAACCCCAACTCGGTGTGCTATGTCTGTGGGCAACCGGGTCACAAAGCATATCAATGCCTTGAAAAGAAAGATGGTCGAGCCGTCCAAGCAAATATTGCTGAATCAGATGATATCATTGCTGCGGTAGTGGTGGTAGAGGCCAACCTTGTGGCAAATGCTAGTGACTGGATTCTGGACACGGGAGCTTCAAGGCATCTCTGTGCTAACAAGAAGCTATTCTCTGAGTTTGAAGATGTAGCTGATGGTGAAAAGGTCTACATGGGTAACTCTTCCTCTGCACTGATTACAGAAAAAGACAAGGTCTTTCTTAAACTAACCTCTAGGAAAACTCTTTCTCTTAATAAAGTATTGTATATCCTCATCCTGTGCAATAACTCAGTGTCGGTGCCTTACTTATATTAAAAAAGTTGGAGTGAAACTTGTTTTTGAGGATGACAAGGTCGTAATGTCTCACAATGGGGTCTTCGTGGGCAAGGATTATCTCGGTGGTGGTCTATTTGTTTTGAATGTTGACTCTTATGCTATTATTAATAAAATTTCTGCTTCTGCTTATATCGCTGAGTCTATTGATGTTTGACATGCTAGATTGGGTCATGTGAATTTTGAATCGGTTAAAAAATTGAATCCAATGTCGCTTATTCTTTCTTTAACTATCGAAGTCTTTTCAAAATGTCCCAGTTGTGTAGAAGCTAAGTTTACTAAAAAGCCTAGTAAACCTGTTAAAACTAGACAAACAAGTCTTCTTGGGTTAATTCACACTGACCTAGCTGACTTCAAGAGTACAATGAGTAGAGAAGGTACATTTTATTATGTCACTTTTATTGACGATTACTCAAGGTACACTAAGGTGTATTTGCTAAAGAATAAAAGTGAAACTGAAGAGGTGTTTATTAAATACAAAGTTGAGGTAGAAAATCAACTTAACAGGAAGATTAAAAGAGTCAGGTCTGACGGAGGTGGTGAATACGGCTAGGGGTGAGCAAAACCGGATATCCGATCCGGTTTTGTAAACCGTATCAGATATCCGGTTTTAAAAATCAAAAAAATTCCGATCCAGATCCGATCCGGTTTTTACCGGATATCCGGTTTTTGGATATCCGGTTTTTTCGGATATCCGGTTTTCGGATATCCGGTATCCGGTTTTATATTCTTTTTCTATTTTTTTTTAAAATAATTTTTTCATTTTTAATTAAAGTAATTAATTAATTAATTGATTTTTAAGCAACGTTACGTTTTATATAAATTGATATAATAAAATACATAAAAAAATCTCAAAAAATGGTATATATGTCTTGCGGTACAATTATTCTAACAAAATATTACGTTTCAATACATAATATCATAAATTTACTAATAGTTTTGTTTTTTACCTTTGAAAATAATGGGTGAGTTTTGAATTCTTTATTGTATAATTCATATTAGGATTATATTTTTCATATTTTTTTTATTGTTTTTAAAAAACCGGATCGAAAACCGGATATCCTGTTTCTATTTTTCCAGATACGTATCCGCTGCGGTTTTAAGGAAAACCGTATCGTATATCCGGTTATTCGTATCGGATATCCAGAAATTCATATAATTGAAAGCGTATACCGTATCGTATACGTATAATAAAACCGTATCGTATATTTTTGCTCACCCCTAAATACGGCTCTAATTATTTAATAGATTTTTGTGAGAAAAATTGATTAATACATGAGTCTAGTCCACCTTTGAATCGCCGAAGGGGATAGGGGTTTGGGGGAGTCGGGTTCTGGGGTTGTATGTTGCGTTGACTTGACTGGTTTGCGTCGGATTAGCCGACGCAACACTTCGTGTTGGGTCGGTTTTGAGCCGGCTAATCCGACGCAACGCTTTCACGAAATCGCGCCAACGTAATATTATTGGCGCCATTTCCATAGAGGCGGATAGCGTTGGTTAATCCGACCCAAATATTTATCGTCGGGTTAGCCGACGCAAAACATGCAGCTGCATCAGATTGTTAGTCCGACGCAAATAATCCGACGCAAATTCCACTGTTTTTAGTAGTGCAGCCTCAGTCAAATGGAGTAGCTGAACGTAAAAATAGAACTCTAAAAGAAATGATGAATGCTATGCTTTTATATTCTGGTCTTTCTGACGATTTGTGGGAGGAAGCGGTGCTTTCAACTTGTCACATTCTTAATAGGGTACCCCATAAGAAATTAGACAAGACACCCTACGAATTTTGGAAGGGTTATGCCTCTAACTTAAGTTTTCAAAGTGTGGGTGTGTATAACAACCCAGATTTTCGATGACTTAAATTAATAGATAATGCGGAAAGTTATCTAAGTCATTTAATTAAAATTATATTAGAGTGTAAATAAATCCGGATCGCTACGAATCCTTACAATAAACGACTATTAATTACATAGTCTTGATCCACTTAATACTGAATATAAATTGTATTTTATACAAACATATTATTAAATCTCACTCGCACGATTCCCCAACCTCTTAGACCTGCAAAAATAAAACAGTTGCCGCTGAGGGGAACAACAACCAAACCATTCATCTAACATCACCTCATACACATAAGACAATCATGTGAATAACAAATAATATGCTTACAAAAATATTAAAGGATATCATGTAATAGATAGTTTTCTTTAATTCAATTAATCAACATGTGAGGTGATGAAAACGATAAAGTTTAAAAGATGAGACATTGTGTAGACACCCGCATTTTGACCGCCAGGTGTCTATGGTAGTTTCCAAAAATCACCCGATGATGATCGGACGCTAACGTGTTTCTATGCGCTCGGATACGGGCTCAAATCTATTAATCGTTGGCTAATGCCCTTACGGAGTACAAATTCTACAAAACCAACCTCAATTCCAGGCCCAGTGGATCATTCCGAGTCAAACAAGACTAATTTGGGCCAAAACCAACACCGGAATTAAAACCGGCTTTTCACGATTGGGTCGACCCCGGTCAAAGTCGTTTCCGAGACACACAAAAACAACTCATCAATCATCAAAAGTCCAAGTCAAACACAAAACCCATCAAGGTCAAGGTCCAAACAAGACCCGCGCGACCCATCTAGGCCACTCGATCGAGTGACCCATCCACTCGATCGAGTGGGCCTGCTTTGAGCCCGGCGGCTGACATAACGGGCCACTCGACCGAGTTGGCTACCTACTCGGTCGAGTGCCCTAACCCGGGTGCCCTAATTTTTTCTATATAAGCACCTTCCCATACACATCTACGCATCATCTAAAAAAACCCTAATCTCTTACACCTCTTTACAACCTTAGCAATCTACAACCCTAATCTTACACAAACCCTAGACAAACCCTAGGCAAAACCCTAGCAAATCGACATCAAAAAACCCTAAACCTAGCTTTAGGAATCCAACCCGAGCCACCACAACTTAGCCTCCATACACCTCGAAGACTCCCGTGCCATAACCACGATAACGAGCCTTAGTCCGAGACTGAAACATGTAGGTTGAGGGTGACAAACCTCCATCTTCTCTCCTTTCTCCTTTCTTTCGTTTTTTTACGTATTATTATTATTATTATTATTATTATTATTACGTATTATTATTATTATTACGTATTATTATTATTATTATTATTATTATTATTATTACATATTATTATTATTATTATTATTATTAGTATTATTATTATTATTATTATTATTATTATTATTATTATTATTATTATTATTATTGCATCTTAGTTATCGCGCATTCATCTTTTTCAAGCAATTATTAATAAGGGTCGAAACCCGTTGACACGGATCCGACATCACAATCTCTAGGGATTTATCGATGTCGGAGAAGTCGAGGGAATCAAGTCTTTTTATTTATTTAATCAAAGAGTCAATCTTTCCAAATCGCATTAAATCAATTTAAGGCAATTTTCGTTGATGCTAAAATAATTGTCAAAACAATTCGTTAGAATTATGACATTATTAATGCGGAGGAAATTTAATCACAACAAAACGATTTTCGTTATAAACACGATTTTGGCAAGCAAATCGGTCTCGAACAGGTGCCACTCGACCGAGTGCTTCAGTCACTCGATCGAGTGACACCCTAAAATCGAGACAGAATGCTAAATATGACCACCACTCGATCGAGTCTCACAGTGACTCGGTCGAGTGGCCACGTACTCGACCAAGTCGGCCAATGACTCGGCCGAGTATGGTCTGTAACGCAAACAGAATCAGTTTTTATAGGTCTACTCGATCGAGTCCATCGACCACTCGATCGAGTAGCCTCATAACGACTAAAACGCGAGTCGTACATTATTCTATTTTTCAAACTCGATAGTATTTTACGACTTAGGTCAACACGTGCCTAATTAATCACGTGTATACTATCTTTTCAAATCATGCATCTTCATATCTGCATCTTTTCAATTCAATTTTTGCAAACCGTTATTATTCGTTATATCGCTATATCGTTACTAACGCGTTTTCTGTTTCTTTTGTCAATTTAATTATTATTCGTTTATTGTACTAAATGAACCCGCATGCTAAAATACAACTTGGACGTTAATTTTAGTTGCATTAAATTGACTTAGAAACCCTTTCAATTACATTCGCATGTTTAGGGAAAATAAATCTTTGCATATCATTTTCCCGTTTTACTAGCACGCGTATTAGAAAGTCATTCGAATTCTTAGTAGAGGCCGCTAATGTGCGGGCGGGGTTGGGTGTCCTTCGTGGGCTTCCCAACACGTACCCTCACCCCTTACTCAGAACCTCGGTTTCCGGATGCCCGAAACCGTTGGCGCACGAGAGTCATTCAATATAGGATTAACCGCTCAAGTCGGCATCTATATCGATATGCAAAGGGACGAGCCCAATAAACTCTGACATCGGAAATGGGCCGTGTTTTGTATACGGCCCACTACGACATAGAGTGGGCTCGAACGGTTCCGAATAACCATAAAATTCGGTGGCAACTCCACATAGACCTAAATTTCAATTCGATCCTTCTCATATGGAGATTCATTCGCCTACCCAAACCCGCGCGTGGCCGCGTCGGGGTGGACCTATGTCATGTCCACAATTTGGCGACTCCGCTGGGGATTAACTGATGCGTGACTTACCATCGGCATCCTCAGGGTGAGACTCGAATAGAAATCGTTTGACGAATACAATACGCGTGTTAGTTCTACGGTTCATGCATAACCCATATTTTCCCGGGCCGGTACTCGCGACCGACGTCCCACTATACCGTTGATGTACTCCAATATGGATATGTCAAAAGGTGTCCATAGTCGATTCGAGTGGGTTTCGCGGCATGTTCTAAGATCAACTCGACTTAGGAAGTCCGTCCCGATCAACGTCTAGACTATGTACACTGGTATAGACCCCCTATAGACCGACCGAGACTTAGTATAGAGCATACATGGCGTCGTTATAATGCTTGTGTGACTACGTGCTACTTGGTTTCCGAGTCGTTTTCAAAAAAACCGTCAACTTTTAAAAATTGCATCCTTATCAAACTCTTCGATTTCAAAACCCGGGACACATACCGAATTTAGGACTTATGATTTTACTCAAAATAGCCTATTTTCTAGACGGTATGCTGCCCAAATCATAACTCGAACTTTCAAAACCCGTGGCCCAATGACTTTTCGTCCTCTTTTTCGGAAATTTAGGCCACTCACCGAGTCCACTCGGTCCTTTTTCAAAAATCATCAATTTTCAAAACCTTCCACTTCTAGGACTTCCCGTATTTAGCAGTGTCGGGTCGAGTCTTAAGTTATCAAGTTCCGTAGCGTCGAAACTCTGTCGATCTTACATCACGAGTTTCTTCCCTTTCCCAGTCCGCCTTATTAGACTAAGGCATGGCCCACCTACGTAAGACATACTCCTACAAAGTAAGGCCCGTCTACACACTCGAGTCTAAAAGTTTGGGGATGTCTCACGTGGACCTTCCTTCGGACAGGACTCGGCCCACATAGCCGGATCCTAAGGAAGGCCCACCTTTCACAAGTCACCCGTCTAGGTGTCTTTTCCGAGTCAACCTTTTACAAGGCATAGCCTTATAACAAAAGGTGCCTTATAACAAAAGGTTCACGGTCCTTACGTCTAAGGGTCACTCGTCCGACACTTGAGTCTTAACAAAATTATCGATCCCACTCCGGGCTACCCCTTAGCAGGGCGATCGATCACGGTTGCTCTAAGGGTCATGTCTTACACGTGTCTCACATACTCCACTTTCGAGTCACTTAGTTGCCACACCATCTGAGTCCTTAGTCTCACTTGGGGGCTATTCTCCGACGGAATGACTAATCACAGTCACTCCGGGAATCGTACCCTACACATTTGTCTTAGGGGAGTCTAACCCGAGTCAAACTAGAGTCGTCTCTCCTCCTGCGCTATTTCCTATGCCTTGGTGAGTTGGAGTTCCGAAGCAACTTTTCTGATTGCGTGGTGTTCTTACAGACAGGCCACCCGAAACCAGATACCAACGCAAAATGGACGATTTGAAAAATGCTCTGGCCAAGATCGAGACTCAACTGCCCGCCATCCAGGCTAACCAAGCAACGATAGTCACCCGCCTAAGTGCCGTGGAAAAAGCGGCCCCAGTCGAAGGAGCTGAGCTCAATGGGCCCATGGCCGAATTGGTCAGTATCGTTCGTAGGCTCGAGGAACAAGTTCACCTATCAACGAACAACTCGATCCACACCGAGAATGCTCGTATTTATTCACCTCTGGATAACGAGCTTCTTGCTAACCTCAACTTAACGAGACTTCCTATGTTTGAGGGTACCGAAGACCCGGTCCACCACATCCGGGCTTTCAAAGACTTCATGGCGGTGAAGGGGGTGAAGTCAACTATGTTCAAGCACTTGTTCCCTTCTTCCCTGGAGAAACACCCCAAAGCCTGGTACTACAGGCTCGATTCCAAGAAATACCCGACTTGGGATGACGTGGCAACGGAGTTCGCTCGGAACTACGCTGATAATGTCGAAATCCAGACTACAATGCGTACTCTGGAAGTGATGGCCCAAGAGCCCAAAGAAGGGTTCACTAAATATCTTCAAAGATGGAGGGCCGAGAGTGTAAAGTTGGTAAACAAACCCAACGAGAAGACACTAGTGGAGGCATTCATCAACAACCTCCTACCTTCTTACCGCGTCCATCTTAGGTATGCCGACATTTCAAACTTTGCCGTACTTACCGAAATGGGCATTAGGATCGAAGACGATCTTCGACACAATGAAGATCTGGGTGAATTTTCTACTAAAGGCTATACTGGACATCAACTCGAGTCCTTAGAAGCCGACGACTAATGACAACATTACCCGAGAGTCCGGATCTGATTTGAGTCTGAGTCTGAGTCCGAGTCTAGGATGTACTATTCCCTTCGAAGTCGAAGTCAAAGTCAGAGTCAGAGTCAGTTGTATTCTGTCCTCTTTTTTCAAAATTCAATAAAATCAGCTTTTAATATTCTTTCTCATATATACTTTCCTTATGTGTTTCCGAGAACATGATGAGCACCATCACACACTGTGAGCACACGCACGTGACTATTATAGGCACATCTATAATGACTGCAGGAAACCGAGCCCGTGTTTTCTTTTTACCTATCTCGTGTCTGGTATAGAAAAACCACATAACTACCCGTAGAAGGAGCGGTATCGAATCCTATGACAAATCTAGGTAATCTCCTAGTTTGGGTTCAAGACGGGAGGCAAGCCCATTTCCCACAATAAAACACCCCTCCAATAAGACTGACCAATCCCTACCTTAGGTGTTAGTCTGACCGGCAAAAAAAATCAAAAGTCAAAAAAAAAGAAAAAAAAAGAAAGGGCCAAAGCAAAAAGAAGGCCATCAAAAAAAAGAAAACTGGACACAAAATGAAAAAAATCGAAAGTCCATGAAAAAAAAAGAAAAGCAAAAGGCCAAAACAAAAAAAAGCAGGCCATCGTCAAAAAAATTCAGAATACCCATGACCGTGGTCAACGGTCAATTTCAGTGAAAGCCCCACGACCAGGGTACGGTCAAAATTATCAAAACCCCATGATCGCAAGGTCAATCAAAAATCAAATACCCATGACCGTGGTCAACGGTCAACTCAAGTGAAAATCCTTTGACCGTGGTACGGTCAAATTCAAAATTATCAATACCATCCAATAGGGGAGTGACAATCAAGCTGGTCAGCTAACACCACATCTAGCCTTCCCACATTACAACCCTCAAGACCTCCCCGAGACCCAGGCCAGAGACAGCCCGGAATTTTGAGGATTCAAGCACCATAGGATACCCCTAACCATTAGGGCCAGACATGGAAACCAGATCCCGCATTATCAAAACCTATCCCGATCAAAGTTCGAGCCATTTTACTCGACTTTCCCTTTACATAACAAAATTCACAATCACCATACAAATCCCCGAGAGCAAAACTCGTCAAATCCCCGAGAGCAAAACTCGTTAAAATCCCCGAGAGCAAAACTCGTCAAAGACCCGAGAGCAAAACTCGTCAAATCCCCGAGAGCAAAACTCGTCAAATCCCCGAGAGCAAAACTCGTTAAAATCCCCGAGAGCAAAACTCGTTAAAATCCTCGAGAGCAAAACTCGTTAAAATCCCCGAGAGCAAAACTCGTTAAAATCCCGTCCCAATTCTTCCCATCCAAACCAGTTACCAACCCCGAACACGGGAACTCAACTTGCAGTCGGCATAGAACATGCCCAAATAGTTCACACCACCTCTGGGGGCTACCCCGGAGAACGCTCACAGTCACAGGATTAATATCCTAACCATTCAAGCCCTTTGATCAAGACATCACTGGGAATGCACCTAGCCCACACCGTCATTATGGCTAGTTACACACAAAGTCCTATTAGACTAGGCACCATAATACATCTTTCGATCCACCGAACTACGGCATGGTTTGATTTCACCACACGTGAATACGTAGGCAGCCTTTCAACAGAGGCACAACCACCCACATTGAAACACATTCAAAAAGCGCCATTATTCCGGTCACGACACCATCATGTTCTCAACAGCTAGCTTTGTTGTCCTGGGGGCTTCTCCTAGCCAGAAGTTCTCCATCCACTTACAAAATCCAGATAAATCCAACAAAAAATCTAGCCTTCTTTCTGTAGTGTGTCCTAGTACTCGGCTCAGTCGAAGACAAGAATCTGTCAGGACTCGAGGCATCACCCACTTTGGAAAAGTATCCTAAAATAGGAAATCCGGAAGGGCACCAGGCTAAAACAGTCTCATTACGGACTACTGCCAGTCTCCTATAGCATATCTATCCCATTTCGACGTGCGACCGTGTTGCCACTCGCCTAGGCTACAGGATAGCGCAACTTAAGAGTCTTGTTAGGCGGCCCACACCCCTACCGAGTCACGGTCCAACCCTTAGAGAGTCCAGTCCGTGTCAGTCAACTCGTCCTGTCCAGAGTCAGGTCTGTCGGTAGGTCCCTCTCTTCAAACTCCATTTTGAGATTTGCAAAATTTAGCCATTTGAAAAAAGATCCTTTTCGACAAGGTCAGATTTCAGTCTATTTAAATTGCGAATTTCTTTTCTACCCCTTTCCATTTTGAAAATCTAGCTCGCGATTGCTTTCAGGATTTCAAAAATTCAACTTTCAAAAATCGTTTTCCCCACCACGAGTCATTTTACTACCTATGTGTTGCATTGCATTTTATGTAACTTATGCAGGTACGACTCAAACAAAAACATACAAACCATCAAATCTCCCCAGCAGCATCTTTTGGGACAGCACGGGATGGGCCCACACACAGGCACACCCAGGGCTTACGCGACAAGCCCAACGTCCCCACGGAACTCAGGTATGATTTCTGTCTTATGGCCGGCGAGCCCTTCACGCAAGTCTAACGGACTATAAACGACCCGACCGGAAGCCTACCAGGTCTTAACGGGCTTGGTAGCTACTCTGACTTTCGCCTTGTCCAAGCCTCAGTCAGAGTGGGGGCTCTGTAGACACCCGCATTTTGACCGCCGGGTGTCTATGGTAGTTTCCAAAAATCACCCGATGATGATCGGACGCTAACGTGTTTCTATGCGCTCGGATACGGGCTCAAATCTATTAATCGTTGGCTAATGCCCTTACGGAGTACAAATTCCACAAAACCAACCTCAATTCCAGGCTCAGTGGATCATTCTGAGTCAAACAAGACTAATTTGGGCCAAAACCGACACCGAAATTAAAACCGGCTTTTCACGATTGGGTCGACCCCGGTCAAAGTCGTTTCCGAGACACACAAAAACAACTCATCAATCATCAAAAGTCCAAGTCAAACACAAAACCCATCAAGGTCAAGGTCCAAACAAGACCCGCGCGACCCATCTAGGCCACTCGATCGAGTGACCCATCCACTCGATCGAGTGGGCCTGCTTTGAGCCCGGCGGCTGACATAACGGGCCACTCGACCGAGTTGGCTACCTACTCGGTCGAGTGCCCTAACCCGGGTGCCCTAATTTTTTCTATATAAGCACCTTCCCATACACATCTACGCATCATCTAAAAAAACCCTAATCTCTTACACCTCTTTACAACCTTAGCAATCTACAACCCTAATCTTACACAAACCCTAGACAAACCCTAGGCAAAACCCTAGCAAATCGACATCAAAAAACCCTAAACCTAGCTTTAGGAATCCAACCCGAGCCACCACAACTTAGCCTCCATACACCTCGAAGACTCCCGTGCCATAACCACGATAACGAGCCTTAGTCCGAGACTGAAACATGTAGGTTGAGGGTGACAAACCTCCATCTTCTCTCCTTTCTCCTTTCTTTCGTTTTTTTACGTATTATTATTATTATTATTATTATTACGTATTATTATTATTATTACGTATTATTATTATTATTATTATTATTATTACATATTATTATTATTATTATTATTATTATTATTATTATTATTATTATTATTATTATTGCATCTTAGTTATCGCGCATTCATCTTTTTCAAGCAATTATTAATAAGGGTCGAAACCCGTTGACACGGATCCGACATCACAATCTCTAGGGATTTATCGATGTCGGAGAAGTCGAGGGAATCAAGTCTTTTTATTTATTTAATCAAAGAGTCAATCTTTCCAAATCGCATTAAATCAATTTAAGGCAATTTTCGTTGATGCTAAAATAATTGTCAAAACAATTCGTTAGAATTATGACATTATTAATGCGGAGGAAATTTAATCACAACAAAACGATTTTCGTTATAAACACGATTTTGGCAAGCAAATCGGTCTCGAACAGGTGCCACTCGACCGAGTGCTTCAGTCACTCGATCGAGTGACACCCTAAAATCGAGACAGAATGCTAAATATGACCACCACTCGATCGAGTCTCACAGTGACTCGGTCGAGTGGCCACGTACTCGACCGAGTCGGCCAATGACTCGGCCGAGTATGGTCTGTAACGCAAACAGAATCAGTTTTTATAGGTCTACTCGATCGAGTCCATCGACCACTCGATCGAGTAGCCTCATAACGACTAAAACGCGAGTCGTACATTATTCTATTTTTCAAACTCGATAGTATTTTACGACTTAGGTCAACACGTGCCTAATTAATCACGTGTATACTATCTTTTCAAATCATGCATCTTCATATCTGCATCTTTTCAATTCAATTTTTGCAAACCGTTATTATTCGTTATATCGCTATATCGTTACTAACGCGTTTTCTGTTTCTTTTGTCAATTTAATTATTATTCGTTTATTGTACTAAATGAACCCGCATGCTAAAATACAACTTGGACGTTAATTTTAGTTGCATTAAATTGACTTAGAAACCCTTTCAATTACATTCGCATGTTTAGGGAAAATAAATCTTTGCATATCATTTTCCCGTTTTACTAGCACGCGTATTAGAAAGTCATTCGAATTCTTAGTAGAGGCCGCTAATGTGCGGGCGGGGTTGGGTGTCCTTCGTGGGCTTCCCAACACGTACCCTCACCCCTTACTCAGAACCTCGGTTTCCGGATGCCCGAAACCGTTGGCGCACGAGAGTCATTCAATATAGGATTAACCGCTCAAGTCGGCATCTATATCGATATGCAAAGGGACGAGCCCAATAAACTCTGACATCGGAAATGGGCCGTGTTTTGTATACGGCCCACTACGACATAGAGTGGGCTCGAACGGTTCCGAATAACCATAAAATTCGGTGGCAACTCCACATAGACCTAAATTTCAATTCGATCCTTCTCATATGGAGATTCATTCGCCTACCCAAACCCGCGCGTGGCCGCGTCGGGGTGGACCTATGTCATGTCCACACATTGACAGCTATTTGATTTTTAAATCATTTTTCATGTAAACAGACAAAACACACGAGTCGTGGCTTCTAGTATCACCGCTACACCCTATTGGCTTGCATCTCACCAACAGAAGTAACCGTGTTACCAACTCGTAGACCGAACCGATCTTATGAGGTTTACATCTCACCCATAAGGATGAATTGGGCCCGAACTTCTATTATATTATACGTTTATTCAGACGGGGCTCTGGGCAAATGAAAGCCGATGATTACATTTTCTGCATCATGAAGAGGGAACCAGCAGTTTTCAGAATCCTGTTCTGCCCCTGCTACCTAGGTGGTAATATTGATCAAGTACTTGTCTATACATGCACACATACCCTATGCAAACTCTTGAACCGCAATTCTCACTATCGTAGGACGACTACCTTAAACACTAGGTTGACTATCGGACCGCAGCCTCCGAGTCTGCTTTTTATTACAAGTGCAGTCGAAACACCACATATGGTAGAATACAACACAAGCTATTCGTCCCAGACTCGTATCGTAAACTTTATATAAAAGTCGCCCGTGAACAAATAGTATTTTATTTGGTGACCTGCAATAACTGGTCGGACTCATTTGAAACAATCAAATCCCCAAATACTTACTTTCAGTGTGACAACGTTATACTTTAATCCTCAAGTGTCACCCGAAACATTATATTCCAAATATTGTATAATATATTTTTAAAATAGTAAATCTTTTAAATGAAGTTTTATTTAAAATAAAAATTTAGTTATAATAAAATATTATTTTAAAACTTATAATTTCTGAAAAATATAATTTAAGTCATACTTAGTCGATTTACAAAATTTGACGTAAATCATTTTAAAAATATTTATCAATGTCGTGTAAAAGTTTCAGAATAAAACAAATCCATTTATTATAGAAAATAAAATTTATAAATTTTTACCTATATAAAATAATAAGTGAAGTATTATTAAAATAAAATATTTTGTAGGTTACTAATTACTCTATTATTATAATATAAACAAATGTAAAAGTACTAAAGAAAATTAACAATATGACCAAAATTACAATTATATAAAATACATACAAAATATAAAGTACATAGAATAAATACACGTAGTACCGTCCATACAAAATATAAAGTACATAGAATACATACTGCGTCCTCCACATGTCGTGACGGACCTGAAAAATGGAAGGATAATGTATCGTCGTACCGTCATGCGCGCTTCTCCACAGGAAATGTTGAGGAGTCATCGGACAATCGTCCTCCATTCTCAACCTAATCTAGTGACCTCCTCAGTGATCAAGGTGCATTATCCACATTACGCCAAATGATATATGGTTACCTGGCATGACCCGCAATGGGTAGTAGGTAACGCACTCGAAGTTAGAGGATACTCGACATATAATCCAGTTGTTTATTGTGGCAAAACCATATAAATCAATGTCGTCGAGATAGTTCGCGGAGCCTACTGGATGGGGGGTCATTGTACCTGTTTGGGTATCAAACAACCGTAGACCTTCAACCGGCTATGGCCGGCGATCTCCTTCTTCGTCCCTGATAAGCTCTGAGCTACGGACCTGCACAAGGAGCACACAAGAGCCTCGGAGGGTGTCCGAGGTTGCCTCTCCAACGCTCAAGTCAGTCATGGGAGCTAAGAAGTCGATCTAGGATTATGGAGGATATTACTTAGCTTTTTAGAGAGATGATGTATTGTGCAGCTTTTGTGTCCCTTTCTTGTGGTGGCTCTCTAGGTATTTATAGGGATTGAGTCGTACGGATCGTTCGTGTCCTGCCATGGTAAGCCGGCATTCCCCCTCCGCCAGGAGGAGCCGGCGTGAGCTGATTGCTAAGTGGGAAGAACCTTCGAGTTGCCGGCTGCTGGCTACCTGTGGTGCCGACCCCCATCAATTTCCCCATCGCTGGCTGTCCGCCAAGGATCATCGTAGGCTGGTTCCAGTGATCAGTACTTGGGCGAGGCGTCACAGGGCCGCTGGCGTCTTGCAGAGTCCGTTCACCTTCCCTATATGTACCTAGGGTGTCCTTAGAGGTAATGATGACCTTTGCTCTTCCCTAGGTTGTTGGGTGGTTGTGTGCATTAAATGGGGTGCATGCATGGCTGGGTGTTCCTATATAAGACCCTCATTTTTTGCCATTTCTGGCATCACTTTCCCCCACTCCATTCCTCACAAACTTAGCTCAACAATGTCATCTTCTGGCAGCAACTCTCCCCCGTCCACCGTGGTGCATCCCCGTGTTCCTGCTAGGCGTCGGAAGCGTTCCCCTTCTCCGGAGACTTCCAAGCCCCAGATGGGGCGTTGGGTCTCCCGCGGTCCCCTATCACGCCCGTCGGAACGTGCCGCCACAGCCTCTCCTCCTTCTCTTCCCGCTGGGGGGCTGTTGGATGTTCTCATGGTGGTGCCCGTCCTCGCCGTCGTCGGAGGGCCAGGGTGCACTTCGGGGTTTTCGAGCCGGACATCGACTCAGACTGTCCGCCCTCAGGTTATTCCTCCGGCTCTTATTCCTTGGGTAGCCGCTCATCCGGGCCGTCGTGGATGGCAGGACCCCTGTGCCCTAGTGACTCATCGGGCGAAATGGAGGAGGGTTTTGATACCCTTCATGGGATTCGTGCCCCTCCTCCTTCTTGATAAGGATAAAGTCGTATCACCTTAATCAAAATAATCCTAACGAACAACTAACAGGTAGCTAGCAGTAAGTAAGGGTCGAATCCACAGAGAGACGGATGAAAATCACTAATTATCTAATAATCGATTCTAAACTATTTAAATTCCGGGTTACTTGAATTATTTTTCTAAACTACTGCAATAATATAAATGAAGAAGTTCTAACAATATTAGAAGGATCTAGGGTCTTACAGTTCACTATGTAATTAAATTGGGTAAAGTTAATTAATCATTCAATCAATCAATCACAGTTATTTAGGGCAAAGACACGACCTTTCGGATCTTATGTCAACCTTAGGATAGATTCTGACGGGCTCTCGCAACTTACCAGATTATCCTACCCACTTACTTGTAAGTCTACCCTTACCAGACTTTCGATCTTAGGTTCGGGTTCCTAGACATTCAACTAGTTCAACGTCTCAAACTAATCGAACGACAATACAAAACAAGTAGTAAGGTAATAACATATGAATGATCAATCAAGTAATTAATTAAACTAACATCCCCAATTCAATTAACATAGATCCCCTTCAACCCTAGATAAATAAATTAGCTACTCATACTAAAACATAAAGCAATAAAGAAATTAAGCATAATAAAAGACAATATGAAACTAAGAGAAAAGAGAAAAATACCAATTACGTAGAGCTGAAAGATTAACGATCTAAAGGTAGGATTACAAACTAGAATAAATCTAATACTAATAAAAAGTCTAAACTAAACTACCGAATATGAAAGTGTAAACTAAACTACTGAATGAGAAAGTGAGAAAAAGTGTCCTCATAAATCTAACCCCAAGGAGGGTATATATACTAATAAGAAGGAGTCTAACATCTTCTCCTTTCCTAAATAATAAGGAAAAAATAACAAGCTAAGAATATTACGTAAGATAAGAGTTATGGTAAGTTACGAAGTCTAATAACTGAAAATCCCGCGAAATAGCTTCAAACCGATCGGTTTGGGTCTGAACCGAGCGGTTTGGGTTCATCCCGAGCGGTTCGGGTTCCTCTGCACTGCGCGATGAATTTGAAATGCTTGCCTTTTCTTCGTTACATATCGGAATTAGACGTATGATATACCGTTGGAAAGATAAGAGAAAGAGATTTCCAACGCCATCTGAATCAGCTCAATTGGAGTTGTAGAACTCAAGATATTCACATTTAAAGTTGACCCTTGTTTTAGCGATCGTTCTTTCATCTCGATTTGCATTTGTTTGAGCTTTCCAACTTATTTCTTTGTCGTTTCTTAATGTTTCTTCACTTCACGTCCTTCTTCAACTCTTCACTTAGCATCCTCTAACTTTTATCACTTCTTTCTTGTAGATTTCATGGTTCGACTCTCGTCATTGCCTAAAATATAGCACAATCGCCTTCATTTGTTTCGTTTCCTACAAAACGTAAACAAAATACCCGGCATAACAAAGAAGGATGAAAAGCTAGAAAAACAACTCCTAGGATACATAAAATGAACCAAAATAAAGGAAAAGTTGGGGTTAAATATGTATACAAAATGTGTTCATCACTTCTCCCGCCTCCTCTTCTTCTACTGCCAGCTCGGCTTCCTCCCTTCCTCAGGAGGATACCGATGGGGAAGAGATGGATTAGGGCCCCTCTGCTTGGTCGGACCTCGTTTTGCCGGTTGAGGTCGACAGAGGGGGAAGGTGGTCTACTTTTGGCGGTGTAGTTATGCCGATGGTGCTTCGCGGGTGGTCTGCAGCTTCTTATTCTGTCGCTCTTTTGCTTATCTTCGGTAGTTTTTTAGTCGGATTGTATAGTTTGGGGGTTGTCGGCCCTTTTTGGCTTCGTTTTTCAATTACTGGCTTTGTATATTGGGATGTCGGTTCCCTTCGGCTGTGGTTGTTAGGACTTCTGGGTGTAAGCTGATTATTTATTGAATGTGGACCCTTGTGTTTTGTGACAAAATTACACTTTTCAATTTGTTTGCCCCCCTTCCCTGTGTTGTCTTTTCGTATTTTGCATTCTTCAAGTTGCATTGAATGCCATCTATCTCTTGTCAGGTTTTCTATGGGTGGCCCTAGAAAGCCCCCTTTGTATAAATAGGGGCTCTTTTCCTCACTTGCTCTCATTTGCACCTCTCATTCTCTTACTAAGAGCAACGCACCCTCTCTCCTTTGCCCTTTTCTTCTTTTGTCTTTGTTAGGTCACCGTCTCCTGCCGCGGGAGTTCTAGTTTTGCCGGCGTATCTAGGTTAGTCTCCTATCCCTTCTTATCTTTTGTGTATTTCTTTGGTTCCGCGTCATGTCCACCCGTTCCCGTCGTGTTCGTTTTGAGGAGGAGGGTGACGAGGCGATGTCGGCGTACGATGGGGTCCAGACCAGTAGATCTGGGGAAGACGCCGGCGACGCCTCCTCTGACGCGTCTATAGAGGTGGTGGAGCCCATATCCCCGGTCCCTCTTCGAACCTTACGTATTTCTGCTCGCGGACCTCTTCGAGGGAGGGTAACCTCCATCTCTGTGGTAGGCGGGGAAGAGGTGCCGTCTTCTGGCGTCTCTGGGGGAGATGTGGTGGGGGGTAGTTCAATGATTTTACGTCGTCGTCGGAGAGGCGCCCCTCGTCGGGGGGATTCTTCTGAGGTGGATGGGCCATATCTCCGTCGCCCGGCTTCCACTTCTAGGCCGGCGGAGGGGCGGCTAGAGAGTATTGAGGGTGACGGCCGTCTCCTTCGTCACGCCCATACTATGGTGGATGAGGATTGGCGCCGGAAGGTACTCAACGCCGACGGTCTTGACGCCGCCAGGAAGCTTTATCCTCTCGGGGAGGGTTACGACTACGTGATGTCGGAGCCGGGTCAGTCGATTTGCTCTCTTCCTGAGGGTTGTGTGGGGGTGTCCGTTGAGTCCCTGGAGTTCGGTCTGCGTTTTCCCCTTGACCCCTTTGTGGAGGAGATGTTCCGTCGTATGAACCTGGCGTTGGGTCAGCTGACTCCTCAGGCTTTTCGCGCCATCATCTCATATTGTTGGGTGTGCCGGTTTAGGAAGTGGAGACCTTCGGTGGAGGCGTTCAGGTTCATGGCGCACCTCAAGGTAGTGTAGTCATCTACTTATCGGGCTCTGGGTTGGCTAGGCAAGTACGTTACTTCTTACCCAATACTTTCAAACTGCCATAAATGGAGGGGTGCCTTCCTGTATGTGCGCTCGGCTCGGCAATGGGGTGTCCCCCGGGCGTTTCAGTCTGATGTCGTGTTAACATGGAGAGCGACGAGGAGGTGGGGCGCTGTCTGGATATGAGGGAGTCCAGCCTAGGACCGCCAGATAGGGAGATTATTCACGCCTTTCCTGCTGTCATGGAGTGGGTTGGCAAGGAGAGGGTGGCCATGCCTTCAGTTTGGCTGCCCCTTTTCGACCTAATTTCGAGAAACGATTACCTGGAATGGGTGGGCATGAGCGTCCCTGTCACCGGCCCAGGTATCTGGCGACCAACCTACTCACTTGTGCCGTCCACTTTTCTTGATAACAAGCAGACCCTCAATCCTTTGCCCATTTTTCTGCCTAATTTTGCAGGCAGCAAGCCGGCACTCTCTTGGACGCCTGAGGAGCTCAACTTGCTGGGGTTGGGCTCTTCCCTTCGCCCGTTCATCTCTGCGCCGCCGCTCCCTCCGGTGGACCGCTTTACGATCATGACTCACCGAAGGTCGAGGAAAGATGCTGCGACTCCGGAATTCGGGGATCTTCCTCCTCCGAAGAGGCAAGCCGTGGGGTCGCCTTCTGCCGTCCATGAAGCGGCCATGAGCATAGCCGGTGTGCCGGCTGATGTTGGGGCCTCTGAGGTTGTCACTTCCCCAAGGACGACAGGTTCCCCGGTTTTTACTGTAGCCGCCTTCCCTAGCTCGTCGGAGGCTGTGGAGCCGCCCTCTGATCTAGGGGAGACGGTAGTCCGGCTGGAGGCTTCCCAGGACAAGGATACTATGCGCGACGTCGCCGCTGCTATGGATGTGCCCCTCCCTACTTTGTCTGAGCTTTCCTTCTTCAGGCTACTGGAGGGGGATATATCGTCTATCGACCGGATTCAGACCCTCGCCCAGTTGGAGACTGTCTACCGTGGCGTGGGAGATGATCTTTCCAGGTTTGCTCAAACCATTGTCAAGATGAAGAAAGCGACGGAGGAGGGCTTGAGGTCAGTGTCTAGGTTGCAAGAGGCGGAGCTGAAAGTGGAGGCAGAGAAAAAACTAAGGCTGGGGGCTGAGGAGAGGGAGACGGCTAGTCGTAAGGAGTTGGAGACTCTCCAGGGCGTCCACTCCTCTTGTGAGCCATCAAGAAAAATTTTGGAGGGGCAGCTGGGGCCTGTTCGTGCTGAGGCGGCGTCTATCCGCGCCGAGATGGAGTCTCTCCAGCTGAAGCTGGCGGGGGTTGAACAGGACGTGGCAGGGAAACGCGCAGAAATTGTTGAGCTGGAGAAGGAAGGTGGTGAGGCTTATGCGGATGGGATGAATGCGGTCATCGCCTTGACGTCAAAAGCTCTTCGCGAGTATGATCCCAATTTCGATTTTGGTCGGTATAATCCGATATACAAGCGCCTTCAAGCCGAAGAGGAAGAGCATGAGGATGGGTCGCCTGAGGCGGCGCCTCCGATCTCTCCCAAATAGGAAGTCGGGCCGTCGTCCTCCTGTGCCTCATGCACCCTCAGGGAGGGAAAGGAGGGAGAGGCAGAAGAGCCGGCTGATACCGCTCACTCTTCTGCCCCCTCTTGAGGCTTTTTGTAGATCTCCTCGCACCTACCCTTTGAGGTTCAGGCATAAGCTTGCCCTCCATGCTTCATCGTTTTTTTCCTTTTTTTCGTGTTTGTAGGTGGCGCTTGATCCTTTGGGGACGGCTACCGAACTTGTAATAGTCGTAGCCTTATTTTGACTCCTTATTGTAACCAACATTTGGCGCTTCTGACGCCCTTTATTTCCCATTTTTATTATGCTGTCTACTTTGGCTTTAGATTTCTTGCGACTTTTTCGTAGTCTCCTTGTTATTTTCATGCTCGCCCTCCCTTCATGCTCCTATATTGTTTTTGACTTATGCCCCCACACTGTGGGTAGGGAGATTTGGCCAGGGAGCTGGCTGTGGTTATGACCACAGGCGGTCCTGACTTATGCACCCACACTGTGGGTGGGGGAGATTTGGCCAGGGAGCCGGCTGTGGTTATGACCACAGGCGGTCCTCACTTATGCCCCCACACTGTGGGTGGGGGAGGTTTGGCCAGGGAGCCGGCTGTGGTTATGACCACAGGCGGTCCTGACTTATGCCCCCACACTGTGGGTGGGGGAAGTTTGGCCAGGGAGTCGGCTATGGTTATGACCACAGGCGGTCCTGACTTATGCCCCCACACTGTGGGTGGGGGAGGTTTGGCCAGGGAGCCGGCTGTGGTTATGACCACAGGCGGTCCTGACTTATGCCCCCACACTGTGGGTGGGGAAGGTTTGGCCAGCGAGCCGGCTGTGGTTATGACCACAGGCGGTCCTGGCTTATGCCCCCACACTGTGGGTGGGAGAGATTTGGCCAGGGAGCCGACTGTGGTTATGACCACAGGCGGTCCTGACTTATGCCCCCACACTGTGGGTGGGGGAGATTTGGCCAGGGAGCCGGCTGTGGTTATGACCACAGGCGGTCCTGACTTATGCCCCCACACTGTGGGTGGGGGAGATTTGGCCAGGGAGCCGGCTGTGGTTATGACCACAGGCGGTCTTGACTTATGCCCCCACACTGTTGGTGAGGGAGATTTTTGGTGGGGTGTCCACTCCTTGCGGTAGGAGAATAGGGGCTCCCCCTCTTATTGCCCCCTGCTTGTTGCCCGAGAAGGTAGAGAACGGGGAGCAAGTAGATTTATCAAACAAAATGTCTCTCTTATTAAAGTTGGTACAAGTTCTGGAGGCAGGGTCGTCGACAGGCCCGATAGTACCCTACCGGGAATCGAAACAACAGCCGGCCTACTCAGACGTAGTATCTTCTGATAGTGTCTGCGTTTCAGTGTGACGACAGGTCTCGCCCTTCTCCGTCTTTCAGCCTGTAGGTACTCGGTCCTACTACCTTGGTGACTTCATACGGTCCCTCCCAGTTGGCGCTAAGCTTTCCGTGTTCGTTTGCTTTGCCGACCGCCGCAGATTTCCTGAGGACCAAATCCCCCACCTGGAATCTTCGGTGGTTGACCCTTTTGTTGTATGCCTTTCTCATACGCTGTTGGTATGCCACCAAGTTTATATGTGCCTCCTCCCTGGTTTCCTCCACCAGGTCCAGGGCTTCTTCCATGGCGGCTTCGTTCATATCGCCCTTGTAATACTTGCTGCGGGCAGAAGGAATGCGCACCTCTATGGGGAGAAGGGCTTCTGCCCCGTATACGAGGCCAAACGGTGAGTGCCCGGTCGCGGCCTTTTGCGTTGTTCTTAGAGACCAGAGCACACTTGGTAATTTGTCCGCCCATCTTCCTTTGAGGTCCTCCAGCATCTTCCTTAGCCCATTGAGGATTTGCTTGTTGGCCGCTTCGGCCTGGCCGTTGGTTTGGGGGTAGCAGACGGCTGAATATGCTACGGCAATCCCCAATCCTTCTAGCCATTCTCTTATTGGGGGGGGGGGGGGGGTTTCGAACTGCCGGCCGTGATTGAAGACCATCACTTTGGGCACTCCGAACCGGGTTATGACATTGCGCTAGATCACCTTACGCACGGCCGGCTCGGTGATGTTTGGGACGACTTCTGCCTCTATCCACTTTGAGAAATAGTCTACTGCTACTATCACGAACTTTCTGCCCCCGGTCGCCGTAGGGAAGGGTCCCAGGATGTCCATCCCCCATTGAGCAAAGAGGATGGGGCTCAGGATGGGTTGAAGCTCTCTTGCCGGCGCGTGGATTATTGGCGATTGAATATGGCAGTTGCGACACTTTTTGGTTAGCTCCCGGGCGTCCTGCAGGGCGGTCGGCCAGTAGTAGCCGGCTTAGACTGCCTTATGTGCTAGGTTTCTGCCGCCTATATGGTGTCCGCACATCCCTGAGTGGATGTCATCCAGCACCTCCGCTGCCTCTCTTGGCTTTAGGCACCTTAGGATTGGCGCCGCGGTTCCTCTCTTGTAAAGTTGGTCTTCTATTAACATGTACCTCGATGCGGTCGTCGGCATCCGCTTTGCTCTGGCGGGATCCTCTGGTAATCGTTTGCTGAGGATATACTCGATGATAGGCGCCCGCCAGTCGCTGTCGCCCTCGTGCTCTACACTGTGGACGCCGTCTTGGCCGTCCTTGTCTGTCGCGATGCTTTTCTTCTGCCTGACGTCTACCCAGACAGACCATCGTATATCCTGTAGGCTTGAGCTTGCTAGTTTTGACAAGGCGTCTGCCCGGTTATTCTGTGATCTGGGCACCTGCTTGATCTCATATGACTGGAGCTGGGACCTCTTCCTTTACCTTTTTTAGGTAGAGCGCCATTGAGGGTTCTCTGGCCTCATATTCTCCATTGATTTGATTCGTCACTAGCTGCGAATCGGTTGATAATACGACTCATTCGGCGCCGGCGGCCCTGGCGAGATGAATGCCGGCCAAGACGACCTCGTACTCGGCTTCGTTATTGGACGTCTGAAAGGTGAACCTTAGGGCGTGCTCAAATTCCTCGCCATCGGGACTCGTTAGAACGACTCCGGCCCCCGAACCGTTGTTGCTGGCCGAGTCGTCGGTAAAGACCTCCCACACCCCTGACGGTGGGTCATCCTCCTCTGAGTGGGAACACTCGGCTATGAAGTCTGCCAATGCCTGAGCTTTTATCGCTGTTCTTGACTGGTATGTCATCCCCAGGCCACTCAGTTCGACGACCCATTTCAACATTCGTCCTGATTTCTCGAATTTTTCCAAAGCTTTTTCCAGAGGCATGTTTGTGAGGACGGTTACTGGGTGCGCGTCGAAGTATGGGCGCAGCTTCCGGGCGGCCACGACTACGGCGTATGCCACCTTTTCTACCATCGGGTAATTCTTTTCTGTCGGTCACAGCGCGTGGCTGACGAAGTATATCATTTGTTGGGCTTTCTCTTCTTCCCTGAGGATGACGGCGCTTGTTGTGACGTTAGTGAATGCTATGTAAACATACAGCCTTTCGCCTTCTACCGGTCGCGCCAGCGTTGGTAGTGACTTCAAATGTTCCTTCAGGTCGGCAAACGCCGTTTTCTGCTCTTCCTCCCACTTGAAGTGCTTGTTCCCCTTGAGGACCCCGAAGAAAGGGGTTGATTTGTCCGCTGCTCTTGAGACAAATCGTGTCAAGGCCACCATCCTTCCCGTGAGTCTTTGTATATCCCTGATGGTTCTTGGTTCCGGTAGGTCTTGAATGGCCTAAACCTTCTCCGGGTTGGCGTCTATTACCCTGGTGCTTACTAGGAAGCCTAAGAATTTCCCGGACCTCACTCCGAACGTACATTTCTGGGGGTTGAGTTTCATCTTGTACTTTCTTAATGACTGGAACGTTTCCTTCAGGTCGTCGAGGTGTTGGTCATCCGCTTTGCTTTTTACGATCGCATCATCCACGTACATCTCCATGTTCCTGCCTCTTTGGCCTTTGAAGATTTTGTCCACCAATCTTTGGTAAGTGGCGCCTGCGCTTTTTAGTCCGAACAGCATCATCTTGTACATGAATGTCCCGACGCTGGTAATGAACGCGCATTTGACCTTGTCCGGTCCCCACAGGAAGACTTGGTGGTACCCGGAGAAGGCGTCTAGGAAGCTTAACATGGTGTTTCCGCTGGTAGCGTCCACCAACTGGTCGATCCTGGGGAGGGGGTAGCAGTCTTTTGGGCATGCCTTGTTGAGGTTGGTGAAGTCGACACACATGCGCCAGGCGCCCGAGGATTTTTTCACCATTACCACGTTCGCTAGCCAATTGGGGTAGTTGCAGGTCTCTATAAAGCCGGCTTTTAGCAACTTATCAACCTCGCATCGGATGGCGTCGTCTTTTTCCGCCGACATGGTTCTTTTCTTCTGCCTTATTGGGTGGAAAGTGGGGTCGACGTTCAGCTTGTGTACCGTCACCTCTGGGTCCACTCCAGTCATTTCATTTGCTGAGTATGCGAACACGTCGGTGTTGTCCTTCAGAAGGCTGACGAGGCGTCCTTGGTAGTCTGGCTCTAGATCGGTCCCTATGAGAACGGATCGGCCTGGCTCCAGCTCCACCGTCATGCTTTCCCCGCCAGTCTCAAGGCGCTCTGAGCTGGGGTCTGTAGCCTCTCATATCCTAGGAGTTTTGGGGGCCGGTAGGCATTCCTCGGAGCCGTGGGCAACTTTCCGTTTCCCCTTCATTTCTTCCTGGGACCACCTGAGGGCTACCGAGTTGCAGTTCCTGGCGGAGTCCTGGGCGCCATGTAGCTTTCCCTCGGTGTTCCTGTCGGTGACGTAGGCCAGTGTCAGAGCTCGTATGGACACTAGGGCGTGCACCCCGTCCAGGGTTATCCGGCCGATTAGGGCGTTGTAGGCGGACTTGGCGTTTACTACCACGAACTGGGTTGCCACCGTTTTCGCGTCCTTTCCCTCTCCGAATGTGGCCGGTAGGTCGATCGTACCCATGGGTACCACTCCGGTTCCGGAAAAAAAGTATAACGCGCCGGCCGTCGGCTTCAGGTGTCGTTTGTCGAACCCCATTTGTTCGAAAGCTTCCCTGTATAGCAAGTTCGTGTAGGCGCCTGTGTCTATCATGCACCTTTTGACCGTGTGGTCGCCTATTTTGATGGCCAACACCAGGGGGTCAATGTGAAGGTACGTCACCCGTTTGTAATCCTCTGTCGTGACGCTGAGGGTCGGATAATGTCCTTCTTGGATTCGTTGGCGTAGCATATGTGCTGGGTCAGCTCTCTTAGGTGGCGCTTGATCTGCCTTTTGCTGGTCCCGGCTCCATGCTCTCTTTCGTACATCATGTTAATGACGTTGTGCTCCTTCCTCTTCTCGGCTCTGTCCCTGGTGTTACCGGTTGCCGAGTCGTGGTTGTTGTTGTCGTTGTTGTTCTTGTTGTTGGTGATGCGCAGGGTTCTGGCTTCATATGCTGCCAACGAACCGCGCCGTATGAGGCCTTCAATTTCGTCCTTTAGGTTCCTGCATTCCTCCGTCGTATGTCCCGTCTGGTCGTGGAATGCGCAGTATTTCTTTGGGTCAGTATGGGGCCCGGGCCTGATGGGTCGGGGAGTCCCCCACTTTCCGTTGTTCTTTTCTATGTCGAAGATCTCATCTCTGGGGTGTGTCAGCACGGTTTAGTGGTCGAACACTCGAACCTTTCCCTACGACTTCCCTCCGGTCTTTTCTCTCCGCGACCTCTATCCCTCACTCTGGGAGGCTCCCTCTGACCCGTCGGGCTCGGGACCCTTTCCAAAGGTGGGCGTCGGGCCCTTGGCGGCGAGGGGTCCTCGCGCCGTGTTTTGTAGTCCTCTTCGTTCATGTATCCTTCCGCTATCCGCCGAGCCTCGACAAGGGAGGTCGACCTCTCTCTGAGTAAGTGGCTCTTGAGAGGGCCCTCTGTCATCGTATGGGTTAGGGCGCAGGCGGCCGTCGACGCGTCGATTGTCCTAATTTGTTGGCATTCCAGGTTGAACCTTCTGACGTACTCCCTAATGGTTTCCTTTGGCCCTTGTCGCATGGTCATCAGATCCACTGTAACAATCTGTCTGCGTCGACTCCCGGCGTATTGGTCTATGAACGCCGTGTTGAGGTCCTTGAAACTCCGATGGACTCCCGGGGTAGATCCCGGAACCACGACTGGGCGTAACCGATGAGGATGGTGAGGAATACTCGGCACCACACTGCGTCGTCGAGCTCGTACATGGCCATGTAGCTCTCGTACGTCGCCAGTGATCTTTTGGGTCTGTCATTCCGTTGAACTGGATGTTCGGCACCTTCACCCAGGGCATGGGGTGCTCCGTAATTTCTATGTGAAATGGCGACATTGTAGGTCGTCCCTTCTTGGGCGTCCTCTCGGCTGACGTTGTCAACTCGGATTCGCCTTCATCCTCTTCCTGGGCAGTGGATGCGTTCCTTCTGGAACGGCATGTCACGAACGTTTCTCGTTCGAGGGACCTCTCCCGATGGGTGGACTCGCCTCCCCGGCCGGTGTCATTCGTCAGTCGGGTGAATACCGAGCCGCGCCCTTCTGGGCTGGCGGGCCTCCTTCCACGTTCCCTGGTGCCTAGTCGGTCCTTTAAGGTTTTCGCGGGCCTTCCCTCTCTTTCTTTCTGGCCTAGGCGGTGGTGAACCGTCCTTTGGGAACTGTGGCTTCTTCTGGCCTTCCGGGTGCCGGGGCCCAGCCGATGGCGCATTGTCGGAGTGTGGCTTCTACTCCTTTCGCGTTGCCTTTCGCCTGGCGAGGACTCGCTGTCTCCCCTCATGTTGACGACCGGTGCTAGGATCCCCAAACCAACCTCTGGGCGATACGGCGAGGGCTCTCTGGACTGGTACTTCTGCCTCCCTTGGTGTAGCTCGATACGCTCCTTGTCCAGGTGTCTGCTCTTCTCTTGGTACCGACGCTTCCTTTCCTCCAACGTTAGCGCCTCAGGCCGCTCGGGAAAGAGTTCCCTGGGCAAGACGTTAGCTCTCTGGAAGGTTCTGGTGCCTGTTTCAGGAGGCCCCCTGATAAGTGTCATTTGTAGTGCCTATTTTGTAGTGTTTTGGTCCCATTTTCCTTGTGGAATCGCTCCTTGGGAGCGGTTTATGGGCTTCTTATGCTTCCTTTAGTTCGTTTCAAGTTCCCGAGACCGATTTCGAAGAGTGGAGCGATTCCGACTCTATACATACACATTTTGGAGCCAACGAAGCTAAGGAACGATGATTTGATGCCTTGGAATCAACCCCGAGACCTTGGGACCCAATCCCGAGCCTCCGAGACCCGATCCCGAGTCCCGAGAATCGATGGGAAGCCCATGAGAACCAAGGAGGGACCAAAAAGTTCATATTGGAGGCCTACAAGGCTCATCCCGGACGGGTATGGCCTCATCCCGTCCGGGATGAAGGAGCAAAAAAAGAAGCTGCTGTCTGTGGGCCATCCCGATCGAGAAGGTGGCATCCCGACCGGGACCGACCTCCTCCCGACCGGGACCACCCCGTCTCGGCCGGGACGGGCCACTGCTACCCCGCCTTCTTTTCTTTTCTTCTCCCTTCCATTTGTAACCCTATATATACTCTTCCCTTGTTATGTTAAGCTTATGCCCTTCATTAGAGACTAAACCCTAGATAGTTTTAGCATAGATTAGTGTAGATTAGTCCTTAGATTATCGTTAATCCTAGATTAGTACTTGTAACTTGGGAATTCTTGAAGATTCCAACCAAGCTTGACAACCTTGGTTGAGGTATTTGGGTTTTCTTCCATTTATGCAAGTTTCCTTCTTTTCATCTTCTCTAGTATGGTACAATCTTCTCTTCCTTCTTCTTAATCTTGTTTTTATCATTCAAGTTTGATTCTTTAGTTCTTGCTAGTGTTAATTCTAGATTAGATATGTTAGAGTAGTGTTCTTGCTAGGGTTAGTAAGGTGATTAGAGTGTTAATTGGATGATTGAGGGATTTTTGGAGATGTTGGTAGGAGATTTGGGTTTCTCCTTGGTTTGTTGCACATCACATGTTTGTTGAAATGTTTGATTGACTAAGTATGTGCGAATGCTTGTTTTTCTTGCTTTTCTCTTGTGGGTATTAGTTTGTTTGTGGGTTCGGTCCCCTCATTAAGTTGCGAGAGCCCGGTGAGGACGACCCCTAGGTCGGTCTAAGTTGCGAGAGCCCGGATGCGACCTAGGCCTATAGCATGCTAGTACTCCGTTTGTCGTTTATGTCGCCAAGGTGGGTTTTAGGATGAACCTCTAGGTGAGTCTAAGTTGCGAGAGCCCGGGCATTACCTAGATTACCCTACTTCCTCCTTCACCTCTAGTTCTTCCTCGACCATTCCGTTACCCCTTTGACCCCGACCTAATCCTAGCCCTTTTCCTTTGATAGTTCTCTTGCTTTAGACCTAGCTTAGCCTTAGTCTCCCCCTCCTTAGAATAGCTAGTCTCGAACCTAGTCCTAGACCGTAGCATACCTTAGTCCGACCTCCCGTCCCTGTGGATTCGACCCGACTTACCCTAGCTACCCACTAGGTTTGCCGGTTAGTATTTGACGGTTGGGATTCACGACAAATCCCTCCCATCACCCCCCCCCCCCCCCACTCGGGGCGCTGTCAAGGTTGACGGGGCGGTTGTCCTTAAGAGGGCTTCGAGGAAGAGTTGGGCGGCGGACAGTAGCTGCTCGGGGGTGAAGGTGTCTGCCAGGATGCTAGCCGGGGGTGTCCCTACTGGAGTAGACGCCGAGGCCATGAGACTCTTACCCCTATCCTTGCTTCGGATTTGGTCCTCTGGAGGGGAGGTCTCCACGACCTCGAGCTCGGTTCTCTTCTCCGCTGCCGCGATAGCATCTGTGGCGTCGCGAGTTGCCATATCCTTGAATGTTTCGACGAGTTTTTCTTTCTAGAGTGAGGAGCTTTTTGTCAACTCCCCACAGACGGCGCCAAATTTTTTGGGTATCAAACAACCGTAGACCTCCAACCGGCTACGGCCGGCGATCTCCTTCTTCGTCCCTGATAAGCTCTGAGCTACGGACCTGCACAAGGAGCACACAAGCTAAGGGCCTTGGAGGGTGTCCGAGGTTGCCTCTCCAACACTCAAGTCAGTCACGGGAGCTAAGAAGTCGATCTAGGATTATGGAGGATATTGCTTAGCTTTTTAGAGAGATGATTTATTGCACAGCTTTTGTGTCCCCTTTCTTGTGGTGGCTCTCTAGGTATTTATAGGGCTTGAGTCATACAGATCGTTTGTCTCCTGCCATGGTAAGCCGGCATTCCCCCTCCGCCAAGAGGAGCCGGCGTGAGCTGATTGCTAAGTGGGAAGAACCTTCGAGTTGCCGGCTGCCGACTACCTGTGGTGCCGACCCCCATCAGTACCTATACGACGCATGGCCTGTTCGACACCTCCATAAGTGTAGGACAAGTACACACGTTGGTACAGGGGGCACTGGATAAGCTCCCACAACGCCATCCTCTGCCGAGTAAAACTGGACTGGTCTCCGTAAACTACATGAGACATGACACGAAATCTCCAGTGACCGTCCCCAATAACATCTATCCAGTTGATGAGGTAAAGAAGCATGAAACCGATAAGATCGACACTGTACCGGAAGGGCCTCCCGATGTAGTTCAGCCCCAGGGGTGCGTAAGGTACCCCTTGCCATGTGCTTGTAGTGGACTGGCTGGCGGTAGGCGTGGGAGGTTCGGTGCTCCAGGTCGACTGACTGCTCCTAAGTGCTGACGTGCGCGCAGTCCTGACCGACTTATCGGGGTTGCTGCCATGGCGGTGGTGTCATACCTCCTCCTCGCATGTTCCACTCCGATAAGCTTGCTCCCTGTCTCCGATGATTTTATGGGGTTCGGGTTCGGAAAAGGATCGACTAGGCCTGATTCCTTGGGATGTAATGCCGAATTGAGGGCATCAATGTAATGTCGCCACATACTCGGATCGCTCTGACGAATTTCCTTAATCAACCCGTTGAGATGGAATCTGTCATTGACGGGCATAGCTTCCTCCCCGGCGAACTCGAGCGTCCTCCAAAACACATGCACGTCGGTCAACTACACTCAGGAATCCTGCGCCATCAGCCGGGCAAGTTCACATGCGCACGACAAACCCATGGACGTCCTCAATATACACCGGTAGTCGTCATAAACCCGATCAACCAACTCGTGCATCCTCATCAGTTCTCCAACAACTTCAACGCCTTACGACTTACCCGGAGTCTCAAGTTCATGAAAATCGGTGGAAGAGTAGATGGTCGCCTCTTGCGGGAGGTCTCCAACTTCTTCTGTAGTTTCGACTGTTGACGACCAATTAGCTTGTCAATGCTATCAAACAAGCAATCCAAGGAAGCTGTCGACGTCCAAGAGCCTTCTTCAAGGCCGCATGTGCAGATTCGACGATGGATGTGGTGGTGTTGCCGAAGTGGAGGACTCGATCTGTGTACGCGTGATTCCATTGCCTGATGTAATCACCCTAAACGGTACCGATGTACAGAGGAACTCCCTACCGCTTCCACTTCGTCTTCATATCTGCCCATTTCCTGTGCATGTCCGAGAAACTTGTAGAATACAGGAAAGGGTACCACACTGCACGCATGAAAATCGTCGCTCGGTCTTTGTTCTCGTATCAACTCAAGGCACGTGATTCCACATAGTTCGATGTGTGCCATGTGCAGAGCAGGTTCTGGGTCTGCGAAGCCGGAAAGACGTCCGATACTGCCGCCGTCAACCCCAAAGCATGATCCCTGACAATCGCATTCGGTACCCGGTCCCCAAGGAGCAGCTTCAACTTATCAAGCACCCAAATATAGGACAACGTGTACTCAAGTCGAAGTAGGGCGTAGGCTATCAGAAAAGGTTTCCAACGGGTGTTACCCCGACCATCTCGACTAACTTAATATCGTACATGTTCGTCTTGTAGGTCGCATCGATAGTGACAACGTGAAACCACGCACGGAATAGTTTCACGGACTCGGGGTGAGCCATGAATACACGTTCCATGACGCTCGTAATATCGTTCTCGAAGAAGAAGTGGACGTACCGACCCTGACGCGCTAGTACGATCATCAGCTCGATGGCAGTAGGACCTTCCCTTGCTTGCGCAGTCAACTTCGCCCCCATATTATATATCGTCTCGATGGAGGGGCGTGGTTTCTCCGGGTTTCTCTAATGAAGGCTCTCATGGATTTGGGCCGGTGTAAAATGCGCCCGAAGACTAGTCACGACAAACTTCTTCATGTCCTCATTAAGGGCGGCTAGACGTCTGTGTCAATCATTATAAACCCGTAACGGGTGGTTGTGCGTGCCACATGGACCGATAGCTAGAATCCATCGTTCCTTGTCGAAGCTCTGGCACGCTTTCACCCAGAACTTACAACCGATCTTCTGAGAATGCTTGACACCTCGTCTCGGATTTTCGTTGAGGTCGCATTTGAAGTAATTCTGTCCAAGACGTTTCGGATTTACGTTGCTCTGCCTTTTGTTGCTCGCTTTCATCAGATTGAACCCAAGAGCCAAAGCTATCTCATTAGCGTAGTTGAATGCCAGGTCAGAAGTACCGAACGGTGGCCCGATAATAAAGCAACAACGATAGTCGATACCATCACCACCGAAGTCCTCCTGATCCACCGACAAAATATTACGGATTAGTTACAAAACACACGATCAACAAATTTCTCTAATTTAAACTTATATACACGTACTAACGTAAAAAAAACCAACTAAACGTATTTCGTCATCTAACGAATATGATTTTATATACTATTTTACGCGAAAACGAACGCTGAAAACGAGTACAACTCCACTAACGAACGCTGAAAACAGATTGTTAATGACATTATAACTCCACAAAAGTAAACATTTTGTTAACATTTTTGTTTCATAATAATTCCAAACATTCAAAATAACAACACTCGAGTCACGATATAAACATTTATCGAAGAACGAAAACAAATGAAACGGATATCGTAACGTATAACGTCGTACGAAAAAAAATATAAAAAAAAAGAAAGAAAAATTGGGCTAGGTGTCGAAAAATGGCGCCCAGGAGACTCTACTGGCGCCAGAAACTGGTGCCCAGGGGACTCCCCAGGCACCGGTTTCTAGCGCCCAGGAGACCCTCCAAGCGCCAGTTTTTGGCGCCCACGAGACTCCTACGCGTCCAAAACCGGCGTCCAAACCCATTCTCCGCGTCTTTCCACTTTTTAAAATTACGAAAATCGAGCACAAAATCGAATACGACAAACCGTAAACATATACGACAAATTAAACAAGAAAATGCGATTTCGTATGCTAAACTAACACACATTCACATATTAAAGGAGAAAATATAATCAAAAGAGAGAAATAAAATTAAAAGTGCACTAACTGTTTTTCGATCCATTTTAGGGAAAGTCGGTTTTTCAAAGGAAAGTCGGGTTTTTAAGAAAGTCGGGTTTCTCTCAAGAAAAGACGGTTTTTTTTTTTAGGTGAGAGAAAATAAAATTAAATAGGGTGAGTGTAGTGTGAGTGGAGTTTGAGTGGAGGAAATGATAAATAACATAACGTAATAACGAAACGGTTTGAAAAAATAAAAAACCGCTTCATCAACGAGTTTCATTAACGTAATTTCATTTCTAAAATTATATTCCGTATTAACTTAGTTACACATGGTCGTCTTTTTACATTAAAAAACATCGACGATATGAAACAACACTCAGATGATGGATGGAGTAAGGCAAATGATCCATACTCGTTTGGTAAACAGAGGGAGGGGGCCAAGGAAAAGAAAATGTGAGAAAAAGTCCGTCCCAAATTTCGGTGCCTCGGGTCTAATGAAAATGCCACAAAGTTTCTTTTCTCCAGACACCCACTTTTGTTTGCCTTAGCTTGCTAGCGTACCCCACCTTTCTTCATTTTCCTTGGATGTTCTGGTCACTTAGACTTTTTGGACACAAACATCATCAGAGAATCTTAAGGAAGCTAAGCTAGCCAATTAAGCCCCAAGAAGAAGAAGGTCTCCCTTTTATTTGGGGTTCAATCAAGCTAAGCTAAGGGAGGCATGGGTAGTGGTACTCGTAATGGTAATGGTAATGGTAATGGAAGCGATAGTTTCCTTACTGTCGTTGCTAACAACTTTGACGTCCTTGCTGGGTATGTATGCAATCTCACTTCACACCCTTACTCTTCTCATTCCCTTTTTTCAACTACCTGTTTACTGTATGTTTGTATGTATTAGGTTGTGATTTTGATTGTTACTTAGGTAGGGGGAGAGGGAGTAATGCGTTGTTATGGGGTAATTGTTAGTCCCTCATCATCTTTCTACACTATAAAACATCACCATTGTTCTCCATTTATTACTCCTTAATTAATAATCTAACTCCATGGAGGATAAATCCATCCTCTATATTGTAAATGTTGGAGGTTAAAGCGTTATTACTACTGGAGTATAATAGAAAAAAATATTACACTACTCCGTAGTAGTAGTAGTAGTAGTATAAAAGTTGGTCAGTAGCTAGCATTTGCAACATTTTCCAGTAGCTTATATCGTGTAATCATATTTCTTTTTATTGGTTCCAAATCTTGAAGTAAATGTGATACTGATCGATAATAATAACGGGAAAATGTATTATCTGTTTCTGTTTGCAGGCCACTAGTAGCTCTTGTCTACCCCTTGTAAGTATTTTACCATCTTTGTAATTTCTTCCATAGTTCAAAGTATATCATCGAGTTTTTCTGCATAGTAACCCCATGAGATAACTCTTTCTTCTCGTAGGAGTACTACTTATCGACGCGACCCTTAAATTTACATTCGTCAATTTGGTTTGTCATGGGGTGTGTGAGTGTTACAAAAAGGATTTCGTATATCAATTTTCTCAATTTTTCACTCGAGAGAGATTTACATCCGAAATGTCAAATCATTCCATTGTCACCACCATCTTTCTAATATCTCATTACTGTAATTCTCCAAAACCAAATCTAGTATTTAGAAAAACCTAGTAGGGAGTATCATTTAAAGATGCCCTATCACTCTCATCTAACCTGGCATCATGCACGATCGACGTACATGAAGACAGTCGATTTTGGTGGGTGAAATGGTAATTACACTAAGAATCATATATAGGGCATACACACGAGTTTGTAACAAGCAAGTTCATACCAAGTGCTCGCTAATTGAGTTGAAATTTCATAGGTATGCATCAATCAAAGCAATAGAGAGTGGGTCAAGAGCAGACGACCATCAATGGTTAACATATTGGGTGTTGTATTCGTTGATCACCATCTTCGAACTGTCTTTTGCCAGTGTTCTTGAATGGTATGTACATGTATCCCATCCCTCTTAATGTACAATGTGATTGTGAAGTAATTAACCAAAAGATTGTACTGTTTTCCATTAAAGTACAGAGGGAGTACTGTTTTCCATATATATATAAAAACGTGGGTGGTTTGAAGATTTTTTTTGTATGGTTGATGGTGTCAGCAGGTTCCCTATATGGGGCTATGCTAAACTATTTTTGAGCTGTTGGTTGGTGCTTCCTCAATTCAAGGGTGCAACTTATGTTTATCAGAATTTCATTAGACCTTTTTACATGAACCCTCAAGCAACTACTTCAACCATTTGGTATATACCCAAGAAAAATCCCTTCAAAAGAGAAGATGATATTCTATCTGCTGCCGAGAGGTATATGGAGGAAAATGGCACTGATGCCTTTCACCGGCTCATTCGTAAGGTATACTCCGTATATGTCTTTATTTCCTTCCGACTAATATCATCACATTATATTTTTCATGCGCTAATTAATAATACTATTTCTTCAACTTAGATCATTTGATATTTAACATTGCCAAACAGTGAGTGTTGATTGGTAATTAGCTCCGATTCTTTACTCCTGAAACAATGTTTGTACAATATGGAGTACTACGAATTCCTACAATTGGGCAACGTAACATCTATGATAATTTGAGTCGAAAGAGTATTTGTGTTTGGGGATTTTGTTGGTGTATGCATGGGTTACTGGGTTCAATTGCCTCAACAATGATTGTGGATTTGTGGGATGGGTTGGTTAAGATAAAATGGCCGATGGCTGGTGTTCTATCTTCTATCTTTGGATTTCGATTTTGCAGTTTGATGTGCCTTAGAGTAATCCTAAGTCCTAACGTTGCATCTACGGATGACAATGGATCTCGGATCCTAAATATAATAAGGATATGGATCTAATCCATATGTGAAAAAAAAAAAATGGATATCCGAATATGATTGTCTCGTTGTCGAAATTCAGAATGCTCTTCATTGATGATCAACTATTACCGAAGTAGTAATATGAGCCCAAGCCTGAACTCGATAGGAAGTAACCAAAAACGTCTACAAATGGGCCATTGTGATTAATGACTCAATTTGAAAGTGCGTGCAATAATAATGTTGGTGGGTGTACTTAGTGTGTGTGCAACTGCAGGCTGAAAGAGAAGCGAAAGCAAGGAGAAAGAGCTACATGATGTTTGAAGAGGATCAGCATAAATACCATTGAAGACTGAAGCTAGCTGCTGCTGCTGGATGGGATTAATAACTAAGTAGCTAGGTTGACCGCGTAGTAACTGCAGTAGTTAGTTGAGTTTGGTAAATTAGTTTCAAACCATGTGACAGTATTGATGATATTGATGACCCCTCTGTTTTGTTGATGACTTTGGTTCATTCATTTCTTAGTTAGTTGGGTGTAAATATAGATTTTTGTACTGTGTCTGTCATCTTGCAGTAGTGCTAAGGTTGTTTGGGTATCCATGGAATTGGAATTGGACGGGACGGGGCGGAGCTGAATTGAGGTCACAAAAAAATATGTTTTTTAAACTTTTAACATCACGAAAATGTATATTTTCAATTAGGGATAAAAATTATTAAAAAATATATACCGACTAGATTTACATGAAAAATAAAAAATAGTAATTAATATGACGGAATTTAAATGACTACCATATGTTAGTCATTTGAGAAAGTCAAATTTAAACTAAGGCTTGAATTGGTATGGTATTCATCTCAAATCTAATTTGATCGATTAAAAGTCATAGGAAAAAATATTCTGTGGATTAGTATTACTATTAGTGTTACTACTGTACATAACACTTAGATTGCATATATATAGGACACATGTAATAGTTATCATAATCAATAATAATACTCTTTCTATTTACTCTTTCTCTCTCTATAACAGAATCTCTCTCTATAACTAACTACTTCTACTGCCTTCAAGCTACTCTACAATGGCGTCTCACTACGTTTCATATGGTATCAGAGCGGACTACGATTTCTTATCTTTACGCCGATTGATTCTACATAGTTGTACGACTATATCTTCTCAAATTACACTACTTCAATTTTCTCTCGATTGCTTAGTGTGTTTTGTGCGATTTTTTGCTACTTTTCTTCGAGAATTTGTGTCTGATATACATTCTTTCTTGAAAAATTGCTTCCGCATTCTTGTTCGTCTGATTGTTCTGATCAAAAGCTCTATCGTTTTGTACAATTCTGTGCAATTCTTGTGCGATTCTGCATTTTTTCTGCACATTCTTCGTATTTCTCTGCTACTTTTTCGCTTCAATGGCTGGTGAACATGTGAAATCTTCTTATGCTGTTTTCGATGATCCTCTTCATCTTTCTTCGTCGGATCAACCTACTCTTCAATTGACTGATGTTGCATTCGATGGATTGAATTTTGTGTCCTGGAAACGTGATGCGTTTTTAGCATTAATTTCTAAAAACAAGGACGGTTTCATTGATGGCACATGTAAGATGCCGCCTGAGAAAGATCCTAAATATCATCAGTGGATCAGATGCGACGTACTGGTTATGCGTTGGATTTTGAACTCCCTAACCAAAGATATTCGTGAAACTGTTGCATACTCTCGATCTTCTAAGGAGTTATGGACAGAACTCATTGAGGGATATGGCCAAACCAATAGTCTCGAGATTTATCAGCTTCGTAAAGATTTGAATGCTATATCTCAGGAAAATACTTCATTAATCGAGTACTACAGTAAACTTAAACGCTCTTGGGAAACACTGGACAGTCTTGATCCCTTACCTCTTTTGTACGTGCACTGCGATGGACAGCTGCACTTGCAAACTTCTCAAGCGAATGCTTGATAGAGAGACACACTACAAACTTATCCGATCCAGTTCTGGATGGGCCTCAACAATGGTTACGAGGCTGTCAAAACTCACGTTTTGTCACTTGAGCCGCTTCCTCCGCTTAACAAAGTGTTTCACCTCATACAAAAGATTGAGAAACAGAAGCTCATTTCAGATGCTGTAGATGTGTTGGCTGAGGCCACTGCATTAGCAAGTTCTCGGGCTCATGAGGGGGCCAACAACAGGCATAAGAAGGCTAGGACAGAAGGTGATGCTCCTGATGGTGAAATCAAGCATTGTGTCTATTGCAAAGCTGATGGACACATAGTTGATACTTGTCATAAAACCAAAAATTGCAGTCACTGTAAGAAAAGGGGGCATACTATAGAATTCTGTTTTGACCGCATGAAGGGCAAGCCACAGACACATCAAAGGGGACCTGATATGCGTTTTCAGAGGGGAAAAAAACGTGTACAGGCGCACTGCCCATAATGCGGAGACTATTCCTGTTGCTGATCTTACTCAGGCTGAAGAAGATTCGCCTTTGGAGCAACCTGAAGGATCTTACTATGCTCAGAATTATGTCCAAGATCCACATCTCATCACGAGTATTGCTGATTCTGTCTATCAGAAACTCATGAAGTCGTTTGCAGATAATCCTTCTACCTCAGCTGCTGTTAATTTTGCAGGTATAATACTTCACACCCATGCTTGTTCAATAGCATCGACTTACAATACTCATACCTGGATAGTAGATACTGGGGCCTCTGATCATATCACACCTTTTGAGCATTTACTAACTGGTATCTACAAGCTTCCTAAACTAGTGGGTATTGCACTACCTGATGGGACTATTAAGATGGTATATATGGCAGGAAATATGCAGATCAGTGAGCATATTGTACTGCAACACGTCTTATTGATGCCCGATTTTAAGCAAAACCTATTATCCATTGGTAAACTTTTAGAGCACTCACAATTACTTGTTACAATTACTAAAACCGTGGTTTTCTTCCAGGACCTTTCAAGTAAGGTTACTTATGCCCAAGCCAAGAAGATTGACGGCCTTTATCGACTTGACACCAGATTTCTTAGCAACTATAGCATAAATACTAGTACTAATAAACAATGCTGTAACACTCTTGAAACCGTTGTGTCTAAGATAGGCAGTTTTGAGAAGACCCATGCTAGAATAGGTCATTCTTCCATAGAAAAGCTTGTGCACATTCCTGGTGTATCTCGTCCATCTAAAGATTTTTTTTGTGAGACATGTATTTTGTCCAAACATCATGTTCTTCCTTTTGCTAGAAGTGAATCTCGAGCTCCAAGTTGTTTCAACTTAGTACACATGGATCTTTGGGGTCCTTATAAAGTCCCTAGTCTCAATGGTGCGCGGTATTTCCTCACTATTTTAGATGATCATTCAAGATGTACTTGGACTTATCTACTCCATAATAAAGCACAAGTTCCTGGTCTTATCAAAAGTTTTATTCAACTCATCAACACACAATTTCATACTCAGATACAAATCATTAGAACCGATCATGGTACCGAGTTCATTCAACTCTCTTGCAATCTTCTGTTCCAAAATCTGGGTATCATTCATCAAAAGTCTGTTGTTGGAAGACCACAAAAGAATGGTCGAGTGGAGAGAAAGCATAGGCATCTCATCGAGACAGCCCGTGCTCTCAGAATCCATGCTCATCTTCCTATTAAATTCTGGGGGGACTGTGTTCTCGCTGCAACTTTTCTCATAAATAAGATGCCAACTGCTATTTTGGAATGGAAAACTCCACTTGAAATCTTATATAAAGTCCCTCATACCTATGAGGAATTAAGGGTATTTGGATGCTTATGTTATGCAACCATGCCAAATACACTACGAGACAAGTTTGCAGCTAAGGCTAGAAAATGTGTGTTTATTGGATACCTTTTTGGGGAAAAGGGATACAAGCTGTATGATTTAGACTCTCATAAAGTCTTTGTCAACAGGGATGTCATTTTCAAAGAGGACATGTTTCCTTTTAAGGACCATCATACTACTACTTTACCTACTAGACAAAACTCTTACCCACTTGTTCAATTCACAGATCATGATGTTCTTCCTGACATTGCAACATTTTCCACTCCATCTCAACGTACTCCACCAAACAATACATTACATAATACAAATTATTCTCATACTCCAACAAATGATAATAGTAATAATATATCACATAATATACAAAATAGTCCTATCATACTCCATCAATCTAGCTCTGAGGATTCTAATACTCTTACTACAGCTAGTACTTCATCTCATGACATGATTATTTCTCCACCACCTCCATCACCTCCACCACCTCCTCGGAGATCTACTAGAAACACCAAACTTTCCACCAAATTGGATGGTTTTATTTGTCCAATAAAACTTCCTGCTCATACTACTCCTGCTTCCCCTCCTTCCTCTTCTTCTGCTTTTCATAGCAAAGTTCTTATGGACCTTCAAGATGATTATGATTCGGCCTATGTTGCTACTTTGGCTACTGTTTTTCAAGCTACAGAACCATCTTCTTTTGAGCAAGCTCAATCTGATCCACAGTGGGTGGAGGCAATGCAGAAGGAATTGACAGCCTTAGAAACTAATCAAACATGGGAACTAGTGCCGCTTCCATCTACACACAAGGCCATTGGTTCAAAATGGGTGTTTAAAATCAAACACAGGGCTAATGGGTCTGTCGAAAAATACAAAGCTAGGTTGGTTGCTAAAGGGTTCACTCAAGTGAAAGACAAAGACTACAAAGCCACTTTCTCACCTGTTGCTAAGTTTACTACTGTCAGGACGCTTATTGCCCTGGCTTCAGCACATGGATGGCCACTTCATCAGTTAGATATCAATAATGCTTTTTTACATGGTTACTTGGATGAGGAAGTTTACATGAAGCTTCCCCAAGGTTATGATACAGGACAATCTGGTCTTGTATGCAGACTTAAAAGGTCCATCTATGGACTCAAGCAAGCTTCACGCCAGTGGAATATTGAGCTTACAAAGCACCTCCTGAGTCTCGGTTTTGTTCAAAGCAGGGAAGATTACTCTCTGTTCATTAAGCATCATTGCGATTCTTGGTTACTAGCTTTGGTTTATGTAGATGATATCCTTCTTACTGGCAACGATATTTCAGGAATTACTCATACCAAAGCTAGTCTTGACAATAAGTTTACCATCAAAGATCGGGGTCTCATGAGGTACTTCATTGGGCTTGAAGTTGCGAGAAATCACTCTGGTATTACCTTAAATCAGAGAAAGTATGTGCTTGATATTTTGAAAGATATGAAGATGGAGGAATGTACTGAAGCTTCTTTCCCTCTTCCTAAAGGCCTCAAGTTGTCGGTAGATGAAGGTGAACTTTTACCAGATCCAGACAGGTATAGAAGATTGATAAGAAGGCTCTTGTATCTCAATCTCACGAGGCCTGATCTGTCTTTTTCAGTACAACACCTTAGTCAGTTTTTGACTCAGCCACGACAGCCGCACTTCCAGGCTGCTATGCACGTGGTTAGATACTTAAAGGGTACTGTTAATACAGGTTTGTTCTATCCAGCCGACAACGATTTGTCTCTTGTTGCATATAGTGATGCAGATTGGGATACGTGCGCGTTCAGTCGACGGTCTGTTAGTGGTTTTACTATATTCTTAGGGAATTCTCTTATTTCATGGAAGACGAAAAAACAGAAAACCGTCAGCAAAAGCACCACTGAGGCGGAATATCGGGCGATGTCGTACATAACAAGTGAGTTGGTTTGGTTGTATGCTCTCCTGAAGGGAGTCCATATACATTCTCAGTTGCCGATTCCTCTCTATTGTGATAACAAAGCTGCGGTGCATATAACAGAAAATCCGGTTTTCCATGAAAGAACGAAGCATTTGGAAATCGATTGTCATTATGTTCGTGACAAGTTTCTGGAGGGTTTTCTGATCCCACAGTTTGTACGAACAGGGGTTCAGTTGGCCGACATTATGACGAAACCACTTGGCGCTGATTTGCATCATTTTTTCTCCTCCAAGCTTGGCCTTCGTTACATTAACTTAGTTCCAGCTTCAGGGGGGATGTGGATTAGTATTACTATTAGTGTTACTACTGTACATAACACTTAGATTGCATATATATAGGACACATGTAATAGTTATCATAATCAATAATAATACTCTTTCTATTTACTCTTTCTCTCTCTATAACAGAATCTCTCTCTATAACTAACTACTTCTACTGCCTTCAAGCTACTCTACAATGGCGTCTCACTACGTTTCATATATTCCCTCCATTACATTTGATTCATTACATTTATTTTAAACAAGATAAGTTATATCAAAAATTCCCCCCTCTAGAATAGTGCTAACGTAAAGAAGCTATTGAAACGGAGGAAGTATAAGCTAAAATCAACCTGGTTATTTGAGAAAAGTGAAACCTTCGTTTAGGTTTTGTGGTTTTAATAAATCGACTTGTTTAAATGTCGAGAATATGGGACTTGAATTTGGATTGTTAGGTAGGTTGACTATACCGATAATCTCGACATTTAAACAAGCAATTCTCACTCGTTGATTTGAGTACTGTCGAATGTCTGTCAAATTGCATCATAGAACAGGTTTTCTTATTTTGTGAATCTTAGCTTTAGAATTTTCAGTAAAATCTGTCCATGTCACGTAGTAGAATAATGAAAAGAAATAGAGAAGGAAAACCCCTAAAACACAAGTAACATACGGACTTAGGGAGTAAGAAATACGAGTAATTATAGTGTGATTAGCATCTAGTCTAGGCTTGAAAAAAGCTTCATCCACCTCCAACCATCCTATCCATTCTTCAGCAACTGGCTCTAATGTCATACAAGTATACGGTCCCTTATATCTGAGAACGTCTTCACATCTTTACCCCATAGCCTGCACGTTCATTTAAACACAAACCAATAGCTTAGTCATTTACTATCATTTATTACCGAATAGCTTAATCGAGTCATGGTTCATTTCAAAAACATGAACTGACTACACTCGTGATATATGTCCATGTAGAAGTTTACCGAATTACAATGACTCATCCCAAGTTAACAGAAAATGATTACATAAACCGGGCTGTGGGATGAGTGGATCAAAGTACCTTCGTCCTCGCTAAAAACCATTGCTGATTTTCCGGGGAACTAGGAACGTTGAACTATATCACGAGGTAAAGTATAAAGTGTGCAAATGGAGGTATCATAGAGGAACTGTTGAGATCAAATTAGTCTTTTACAAGACCAAGTCGGATTCATGTTAATACAATGTGAACCGACTCAGTGATTCACAAACTCAAAAACCAACTTCCCCGTCAATTAAAAAATATGGGTCTCGTCTCATATGAGAGATATATTCCCTTCATATAAAAATTTCTTCAATTCAATAGCTCTGCCGGTTAAGTCAATTAATAAAAAGTAACAGCAGCTTAATGTGTTTATGCAATTATGCATAGAGTATGCACAAGGGTGATTTGAAGAATATAAATCAGTAAGTTAAATGAGTAATGATGGTTCCTAAACTGGCAAGCTACTTCTCAAGTCTTTAAAGTAAGTGATTGACAAGCTGTAATGTTATCATTTCCATTTTCAAAGTGTGTAAGGAATAAAAGCAGACACGCACCTAGCTGATAATGAAACTATGGTTCATAAAGACCGACTATAACATTTCAGGCATCGAGTTACCAGATGAGAGTACCCACCAGCAATCAACTCCAATTTCATTGGCTCCAAACTTGTCAGCCCTTTCATCATCTCCAACATGAACTGCTCTTCCTGGATTAACACTTATCCGGCCTATCACAGAAAAGTACATTCTTAGGAATACTCTTTTGATTACTTTAGCATCAACATGGGGGGTTTTAGAAAATAGATGTACACGTATTTAATAACCACGTCGAATACGCCAAAATTATACGTATAAAAAGCAATGTGTGGGTCATATTATAAGGTTTCTGACATTCCCTTTCATAATCCTAATAATTTAGTTTTATTGAAAAAACCTAAGTGCCAAATTCAACGAGGCACTAACAAAATATCTTGTGGAGCCTTAGTTAGGAGCGTCTCTGTAGGGTTTCAACCTTTAAAGTCAAGGACATGTTAAAAGTATTAACCGAAAAGATAAAATAGAGAGATACGAAGTAATAATTATACCTTATTAGCAGCGGAATAACGTGTTAATAAGCATAAGAAGTTATATAATAAACCTCACTAACACAATAAAGCAATCCAAATGTAAAGTCTCTTTTAATATCCACACATGTACAGAAATGAGGCGTATACGTAAATATATATGGGTTTGTGAGACCGTCTCACAAATTCTCTCTCTAGATCTCTCTATAACTCTTTATAAGAAGAATATGAATTAGGAGTCAATACTCTGAATTGGATGTATTGGTTCATCATATGAATTTTCTTATACTCCGTATAGGAGAGGAGGAGCTAGCTATTCACATAACCCAGAACTAGATTATTCCCGTAACTCTAATAATCATAACTCATCAGCACAACTGACCTGTATTACTACTCATCCAATATTATTAATATACCATTATATTAATAATATCCTGTACACATTGTACGTGATCCAATGAGTCCACTTAAGACTACCAAACGCGTAATGCATTTACATGTCAATCTGACATCAAACTCTAGCAAGGCATATCAGATACATGGACTTAAACGAGTTCCTTGATACATCAAAGGATTTTGGTTTCCTTAGATTCTCTCCCTTCTGTCCCCTTCAAATCCCTCCAGGATCCATCCAAAGAAAGGGTTAGCTATAGCAAAGGTATATGACTATACGTGTGGACATGACATAGGTCCACCCGACGCGACCACGCGCGGGTTTGGGTAGGCGAATGAATCTCCATATGAGAATGGATCGAATTGAAATTTAGGTCTATGTGGAGTCGCCACCGAATTTTGTGGTTATTCGGAATCATTCGAGCCCACTCTATGTCGTAGTGGGCCGTATACAAAATACGGCCCATTTCCGATGTCAGAGTTTATTGGGCTCGTCCCTTTGCATTGCGATACCGATACCGACATTATCGGATATCGTGTATGAATGACTCTCGTACGCCAACGGTTTCGGGCATCCGGAAACCGAGGTTCTGAGTAAGGGGCGAGGGTACGTGTTGGGAAGCCCACAAAGGACACCCAACCCCGCCCGCACATTAGCGGCCTCTACTAAGAATTCGAATGACTTTCCAATACGCGCGTTAGTAAAACGGGAAAATGATATGCAAAGATTTATTTTCCCTAAACATGTGAATGGAATTGAAACGGGTTTCTAAGTCAATTTAATGCAACTAAAATTAACGTCGAAGTTGTATTTTGGCATGCGGATTCATTTAGTACGATAAACGAACAATAATTAAATTGGCAAAAGAAATAACAAACGCGTTAGTAAACGATGTAATGATATAACGAATAATAACGGTTTATGTAAATATGAGATGAATATGATGATGCATGGTTTGAAAAGATGGTATACATGTGATTGATTAAGCACATGTTGACGTAAGTCTTAAAATACTATCGAGTTTGAAAAGTAGAACAATGTACGACTTATGTTTTAGTCGTTGTAGGGTCACTCGATTGAGTGATCGATAGACTCGATCGAGTGAACCCCTAAAAGGTGTTTCTGTCTCGCGTTACTGACCATACTCGACCGAGTTATTGGCCAACTCGGTCGAGTACCTGGCCACTCGATCGAGTCACTGTGAGACTCGATCGAGTGGTGGTCGTGACGTGCGTTCTGACTCGAATTTGAGGTGCCACTCGACCGAGTGGATCAGGCACTCGGTCGAGTGCCCTCTGTGCGATTAAAAAATCGTGTATGAAATCGTATTGATTTTGAAATCGTTTTTTTAAAATCGCTTTAAATTGATTGTTGTGATGTGATTAAATTTTCTCCGCATTAATAATGTCATAATTCTAACGAATTATTTTGACAATTATTTTAGCATCAACGAAAATTGCGCCTTAAGTTGATTTAATGTGATTTTAGAAAAGTCGATGCTTTAATTAAATAAATAATAAAAAACTTGATTCCCTCGACTTCTCCGACATCGAAATAAATCCCTAGGGATTGTGATGTCGGATCCGTGTCAACGGGTTTCGACCCTTAAGAATAATTGCTTGAAAAAGATGAATGCGCGATACTAAGATGCAATAATGATAACGAGGTAAATAATAATAGTAATAATCGTAATAATAATAAGCGTAATAATAATAATAATAATAATAATAATAATAATAATAATAATAATAATAATAATAATAATAATAATAATAATAATAATAATAATAATAATAATAATAATAATAATAAACGTAATAATAATAAACGTAATAATAATAATAAACGTAATAATAATAATAATAATAATAATAATAATAATAATAAACGTAATAGTAATAATAATAATAATAATAATAATAATAATAAACGTAATAATAATAATAATAATAATAATAATAATAATAATAATAATAAACGTAGTAGTAGTAATAATAATAATAATAATAATAATAATAATAATAATAATAATAATAATAATAATAATAATAATAATAATAACGGAAAAGAGAGGAAGATGACAACGCAAAGAAAAGGGAGGAAAAGAACGAGGTTTGTCACCCTCAACCTACATGTTTTTGTCTCGGACTAAGGCTCGTAAACGCGGCTATGACACGAGAGTCTTCGAGGTATATGGAGGCTAAGTTGTGGTGGCTCGGGTTGGATTCCTAAAGCTAGGTTTAGGGTTTGCTTAATGTCGATTTGCTAGGGTTTTGCTTACGGTTTGTCTAGGGTTTGTAGAGAACATAGTTTAGGGCTGCTCTAGGGTTTTTTTTGTAGATTAGTAAGATGTGTAATGTGTTGCATGGGTTGTTTATATAGGAAGAGCTAGGGCACCCGGTTTAGGGTTACTCAACCGAGTAGGTGGCTAACTCGGTCGAGTGGCCCGTTATGCCAGCCGTCGGGCTCGAAATAGGCCCGCTCGATCGAGTGGGTGGGTCACTCGATCGAGTGGCCCGGCTGGGTCGCGCAGGTTCGTCGACTTTGGACCGTGATTTGTGTTTGATGGGTTTTGTGTTTGACTTGGACTTTTTGAGGGTTGTATGGCTGTTTTTGTATGTCTCGGAAACGACTTTGACCGGGGTTGACCCAATCGCAAAAAGTCGGTTTTATTTCCGGTGTCGGTTTTGGCCCAAATTAGTCTTGTTTGACTCGGAATGATCCACTGGGCCTGGATTTGAGGTCCGTTTGGTGAGATTTGTACTCCGTAAGTGTGTTAGCCAACGATTAATGGATTTGAGCCCGTATCCGAGCGCATAGAAACACGTTAGCGTCCGATCATCATCGGGTGTTTTTTGGAAACTGCCATAGACACCTGGCGGTCAAAATGCGGGTGTCTACAATACGGAACTTCACGCAACTGCATTTTTCAAACCCAAACTTCTCCCTCAAAAAGTACAAAACCCAAATTCACAGGTTGTGTTTGCTAAACCTCTGACCTCTCTCCTACAAGCCCAGATGCATATTACAAAAGAAAGGATAGGCGACAGATGTTCATCTGCTGAGTCTAATATATCAATGGGAACGCATCTAAAAACCTCTACAGAACACAGATATAGCCACATAACTTTATCGAGAAAATTGGAGGAACACGATTATGCAAGTTGATATACAAGGCAGGCAATTTAGCCAGCTTATGAAAGAGCTATAATAAGCCAAAAATATCAAGTGGTCAAGAGATACCTAAAGCGGCCTGGAATATCTGCACATCAGGTTTTTCAAATCCAACTTCAGAAGATATTACAACGGCATCAAACCTTGAAAAGAAATAAGAAATAAGTATTATCCGTGAAAGTGGATGTATGAATTTGTATTGGTAACATGCTAATGGTATAACAGCATACTTACAGGTCTAATACATTAAGATCCTTTAGTAGCTTCCTCAACCGAGTATCAAAATTTGATACAACAGCCAACTTAACTACAACCAGTAACACAGTATAAGAGAAACACAAATTCTCAATAGGGTTGTCGCCAGATTGATAAGTTCAAGAGATGTGCTTGATGATTTTTAATACCTCCAGCATCTTTGAGGAGAAGCAATGTCTCATGGGCTTCATCTGGAAGATGCCAAGCGTGACTATTTGCATAATACTGGGATAATGAAACTCCTACGTAAATATAACGTGAAATTTGAAGAAGAAAAAAAACGAAAATCTAAAACCAACAAAAAGACTACGAGATGGTAAATGTGCAGGCTAAATCACCTCATAAACTTCCTCAAAATACCTATCATCTGCACAACCGGTGGCTTCAGAAACAACAAGCTTCCAGAATGGTCTGCCATCACCCTGTAGGTGATACACATTGCATAAGATTCGTAACTAAAGTTTTGCACCACTAGCCCTCACTTTATCAGTATTTACTTCGATGTGATTTAGTAAAAATAGTCAAACCTCCACATTGTACTGGTTGTTCTAACTTCTAAATGCTTTACTTTATATCTCAATGCTCAAGCATTCATTTAGAATATACCAAAGACAATGCTAGTTGTTCCAATCAGTTCTGAGACCAATATAAAATATCTCATCAGGGAGTACAGTGACTATGGTCTCAATTTTGGATCAAAGTATATCTGCAAATCGTGACTGTACGGGTCCTGTTTGAAGATGTGTTCACTCCAACTCAAAAGAAGATATTCTATAGGAGAAATATGAACCTGATAGCGAAGTTTCCCGGGCCAAGGAGCAGAGAATACCCTCTTGAATCCTTGCTTTATATCAGACGCAGATGCTTGTAAACCTACTCATAATTTAATAAACACCCAACATTTATCAATAAACAACAACCGTGAATGGTTTATCCGCTAATTTGGGACATGAGACATCTCTAGACTCAAGGTGGCATACATTTGACTCCCAGTGTTAGCAAAGTTCTTGTAAGAGATATGAAGTTTACATCACGAACCTACTTGCGTTTATTTTTACAGTTTATATGGGATGAGGCAAGTCATACTACATTACTACTACTCCGTACAATACAGTACTTCCTCAATGCCATCTAATACACATTATTTAGCCTTTTCGAATTTACTTTTATTCTCCTACGACCCTTGTTCGATAAATGATCAAACAGCTAGTGTCTCTTGTGACGGAGGTCAAATACTACTACCCATTGCTTTTGTAGTGTTTTGTCTTTTTCTATCTAAACGGGACCCGTTATAAAAAAAAGTGACCGTCACAAACAAGAATCAGTGATGATCAAAATGAGGAAATAATCCATACAGTGAATGCAGAGGTAAAAAATTAACAACAGCATATAAAGCAGAGCTGCATAAAACTCGTAATTCAATGAACTAATTGATTCAAAATCAATGAAAGTAATTTGAAGGCATCCATAATACTGGGTACTCAGAGGACTGAGGTTATGAATGAACATAGAATGTGGTATAAGAATAGGAGTGAAATAAAGCAAACCATAATTGAGGCCGATTTGAGCGTAAGTGTGTTCAACAGGATTAGAAAGCTGTAAAAGGGTACCCCCGGCATCCAACAACAATCCATCATATGCCTTCTTCTTCTTCTTCTTCTTCTTCCAACTTCCGCTCTCTACAATTTGCCAAACCCAGTGGCAGTACATCCATAACTCATACATTAACGACTCGCCTCGACTCGATCAAATAGTGAGTAAATGCAGAAGGGGATTTTGGTGAAAGTACCTGAATGAAACGCGAAAGCGGGAGAGGGACAAGGAGAAGGAGAAGGAGAAGGAGAAGGAGGGAAGGGATGAAACTTGGAGGTGAGTATTTGAGGAAATTTGTTGAGTAGTGCCATTTCAATGGAGGAGCGTCGGATCATGCTACCAACCACTTTACAAGGAAGATGAAGATTCTCCTACACTACGGTCTACGGAGTAACATCTTTTTTTTTTTTTTTTTCTTTTTTTCTGAAACTAACTAACTCAAGCAACTAAACTGAGAAATTAAACTCAGCGCAAAAACGATCAGAAATCGTCTCTGCCTCATTTTATTATTTGCATCTCTTTTATGAGTATGTCACCGTCTCTATTAAGTATAAATGGAAATAATAACGGTATCAAACCTAATAGAAGTAGTACGATTAACATAAAAGAGTATACAAATATAAAGACGGTACGCTTCCTATAAAAACAGGTACAAAACAAAATTATCATTTAAGGGTACGAATAAAACATAAAGTGGTACTGAAGAGTGGTCTCTCTCTCTACCAAGAATTTGGGCTCTTTTATTACTAAATGTTTTTTAAAACTGTAATCATTTTTTTCGTATTGTTTTTAAAATAAGCATATCCATTTTATTGTAAATTGTGACTATATTCATTATTATACTCGTGACCCCTCTACAGAGAATTATCGTGACCCGTGCGCCTTTCAAACTAATATATTAACAATTGTAAATCAAAAAATTATATTTACTCTAATTTGAATAATAATAATTTTATTTAATCAAAAATATTATCTACTCTCATTAGCATAATACTCTCTCCGAGTTCCTATTATTGTCCCACTTTCCTTTTTGGGCTGAGTTTGATTTTTGTCTCACTTTTCTTTTTAGGCCATCAATGTGTGGTTCACAATTACTTTCTTGTTTCTCTCTCTTCCTACTTCTTTTTTCAACCATTCATTTCTCATTCCTTATTTTTCACCCCAAACCCTTATGGGACAATAATAGTAACTCGGAGGGAGTAGTAACTTTATTCTATGAAAATTTGTTTTATGAGTATTTACAAAAATCAAAAATTTTATTTTATATTTTTAGGAGTTCCTCAAAACTTGAACTAAAATTTCTTCATATATAAATAACAACAATAATAATGGAGTAATATTGATCGCCAAAAAAATATGACAAATGTTCATAACTCACAAGTCTCATAACATTATTATATTCTTATTCATAAAATGAGTCATTAGTCAATTACTACGTATAGCTAAGAGATGACAAAAACAACCGGCTGATTTGGCACACTAAACATTTATGATTTTATGTGCCAAATTTCAATAAAAAGAATTGCGAAAAATATGTAAATTTACAGGTATAAGAAAGGTGGCAAAAAAAACAGGTATAAGAAAGCTGTAGTAATGCACAGGAAAGATGATTATGTTATGTGGGAGGATCAACTGTGGAAAACAATCTCATCTCTAGGGATGGAGTAGGAGGCTCTACACCAAGATATCAATCAACCTCCAAAATAAATATGGCTACTTACTGGCTTCGCCATCACAACTCGCAAGTATATCCTCGACCGCAATGTCCAAAAACCGTCACAGGATGTGCAGACATTTACGTTAAGCGAATGCTCCCTCAGTTTCGTGTAGTTTCACAGGAGAAGCTCGACATAAGTGATGTGTGCACTTTTAATTTAGGCTCTACACATGCAAGGGGTTAAAGGGTTTTCCCACAAATCATAGTTAGGGAAAGTCTCCTCCGGCAAACCGGTTCTTGTTTGATGGGTAACCACAACGTCCTCAACAAAGGTGGCCCAACCCATGTAGGGGTCCCCAAAAGATTTGGACATGAGGCCTTTGTCCGGTTTTATGGATTTCTGCCTGTGACCCATGTATCTTCGGTACCCAATAATGAGCTTAGCGAAATTGCCCCCGTGGGTCATCACAAATACATCAGACTTTAAACAAACCAAGAAATCAAGAGCTGCCAGGCTTGTAACATGCTTTCTGAAGCCATCCAACTCCTCTTTACTTGCTAACTCCTCTTTTGTTACCTACGCCACAAGTTGAACATAGCAAATTAGGTTTTTTTTTGTTAAAAGATGCATAACATTTAGGCATTCTGTAAATAAATAAGGCACCCATAATTTTTTTTTCCCAAAACCACCTTACTTTTTCATTTGTTTTGTCTTAAGGCGCCAAAATAAAAATTCCGTCAAAAAAGTCAAAAATGTCGTTAACACTAACGGAGATGGCATTAGATTACCCTTGCTGTATTTTGCATAATCAACATCATCCTTAAATAACCACTCTTCATCCTCAAGTTCTCACCTTCTTTATATGCATGCACTTCAATTAATCATCTTTGATTGCTACAAGATCATTAACTTCATCAAAAAAAATTGCGTTTAAGTTTGGGGTTTGTGAGTATATATGATTTTCTAATCATGTGTTGCATCCAAAAAAGACAAAGTTTCTAATGTTATGTGAGTTAATTATGCAAAATACAAGAATCAAGGGTAATCTACTGCCAGCTCCATTGAGTGTTAAAGAAATTTTGATTTTTTTTTACAGAATTTGTATTTTGGTGTCTTAAGACAAACAAATGAAAAAATTAAGGTTTTTTTGGGACCAAAATTATGGGTGCCTTATTTACAAAAGGACCTCAATGTTGGGTGCCTTCTGACCAAAAAAACCCTAACAAATTACTTTAAAACTTCCCCAAGATTATCAACTAGGTAGTTGCTGATTTAGTTCTTAGCGGGTTGGTGACCATTTACCTTAAAAGTCTTAAAAGAAGGGACTCAAATAACTCACCAGATTAGGGAACATGTTCCTGAGTGGAGCCATCCTATTCTGGCCCCCATACACCTGACCAGATGCAACATAAATTTGGGTATCTTTTGGATAGCCCATAGCACGCAGAATAACAGCCACTTCCCCAGGTTCAAGAGGGCATCGGCCCTCTTTCCGCTTCTGCAGAGCTAAATTCCATAAATGGGAACCATTCTGCATTAACATCACCAAGATATATATAATGACTATACAGAAATTTGTTCAGAACAGTTGGAAGTTATGAGACCTGTTTACATTTATCTATTAAATTCATGCTCATGAACTAATTGTATACATTGCATCTACTTAAGATAAGTTATGTAATTCTCATGATGAACTCATTTCCCTAGACTCGTTGAGTAAATCTTATTCCCATTATTGTTATCATCATTGGTTTTTGCTTTATCGTTACTTCATCATTTGCTTGCGTAGTAACTAATCAAAACCAAACAAATTGAATCGACCTTGATATATTTCTAATCAAGCATGTCATCTAGCAACTTTTCTCTCGTCTCTCTGTGATTGACCCCCTACTTCCCTAACTGCATTTGTTGTTAGTTGAGGCTAGGATATTTTTGTTAGGTACACAATAAGCCTACGGTATTTTTTTAGGGTATTTTTTAAGGTACACCTATCATACCCCTGCCTTTTTGGAATTCTATGTTGAACGTAATTTGCCAATTGATCCAATAATCCTCTCATCATGGCTACCAATTACCCTTCAACCCACCCATTTACCCATTAACCCACCCGACAATCTATGAAACCTCCGCCATCACTTCATAAAAGGAGGTATGATGTAGTTTGTGGTTGGTCAAAGTTGATTTATTGTGGTTCTCAAACAAGAGGATGAGCAATGTAAATGAGTGAGAAACTGAGAATGGAGGTTGAGAAAGGTTGTCAGGATAGAAGTTGAGCTAGCACACAGTTGGAGGGGTATATCATAGAATTTCAGAAGGGCAAACTCACCCAAAAAAAAGTCTTGTATGAGATAACTCACATGTGGGCTCAAGTATTTGTACATAAGGTAAAGGTTTAGTTAAACATGCCTTATAACGTCTTGGCCATTCCTTTTTCCTGTACTCTGCCATTTTAGCTTTCTCATCTCTGGTACCAACAAAATCACAGAAAGATAGGCCCACCATTCCTTTCTCAAAACGAAGATGAAGAGCCCTATAGGAAAATAATTGCAGAGATGAAGACATAATGATTTAAAGAACTGCGGAAATTTAGAATGGAAATGACATATCCACGTACATATATGGATTTGAAGTCGTTGTGCGGTTTCTCATTCTTGATGCCAACATATCTGCCATCTGATCTATTTCAGGGAGGAACTTCAAAGCATGATAGTTCACCCTACATCTTAGCCTGTTGATTTCTTGAGGAACATTATCATACCTGATAATGAAGTTTTCAAATAATAAATTGATCAACACGTTTCTGAGTTTTGAGAAAAACATAAAATAAGTTGAAACTTACCCAAGTCTATCCACAAAAGGCTTCAAGGCCATTATTTTCTTCTCCTTGATTCGAGGAAGAACATTGTCAATGTAAAACTGGGCAGGAGCATACTTTGGAATATTCTTCACAGTCCGCCTAATCATAAATTCAAAAAATCACTGAGCCAAAAAAAAGAAAGTACTTAAAAGTGATAGAAAAAGAGCACTGTGCAAATCTTACTGACATCTGGAGTATGAAGAGTGTATTCATGTATTTCGAGAACTATAACAAGAATTAAACACTTTCATAGAAGGTGAACAATTATGTCAAAAAGCACTGAATTAATCATATATAGAGAATTAAACTTGGGGGCATTTGGTTTGGGAAAAAGTGAAAGGATAAAATAGAGAAATGGAATAAAAGGGAAAGGAGAGGGACTACCCTGAATACGGGTCAAGCATTAGGTAGAAAAATATAAGGAAAAGGAATCACCTTCAACCACTACCCTCAAAACAAATAACCACTACCTCGTCCACCACTAGTCACGACGCCAGCACCCCACCACTGTCCACTCACTGAAGCCGCTTATCTCCAATCAAACATCCACCAATCCCAAAACCCTAAACCCAACTACCTTTTTTTTTTGGGGGGGGGGGGGGGCTCGGCGAGTGAAGATGGGGTTTTCGACTACTGTAGGTGGAGTCGTGAAGAGGAGAGACGTCGGTATTGCGGAGGCAGACTGGGTCGACCATGTTTCTGGTGTGATAGCGGTGGTTGTAGTAATCATCAGCCACTACGGTAGCAAGAAGGCGTCTTGGGGTTGCCGGCGACCATGGTGGCAGGAGGGCAGCATTTGGGGATGCAGGTAGGGCAGCTCTGTAGGTGGAGGTGGTGGGTTTATTGGGGTGGTTAGATGAACAGAAACCCTTGGGAGTAAGGGACAGGGGAAATAAGTGTAGATAGATAAGGAAGCATAGAAAGAGATAAAGTGAATTATTGAATTACTCAAACAAACACAAACAAAGGGAAGGAACCCTTTCCATTTTCTTAACGCTGGCTTGCCTGGCTACGCTGCATACCAAACTTCCCCTATATTACTAAAGATATTCACTTCAAGTCCTCACCCTCAAGCATTTGACATTAATATACACTCGATAGTCGATGAATTAGTAAATTATGTACTTGGAAGCACCAAGGTTAAGAACATATACGAGTAATAATAGTATCATGCTTGCGCCTTTTAACTCACATGATGGACATCCCTACTTTCCTCAGTTTCCTCCATGAAACAAATTTTTAATTTGCTGATGATGAACCCATGATAACATTGAAAACCCTACATGGACAGTGCTTCTACAAAGAGAACTCCTATCCGATATCGCCCAAATGTGAGTGTCTCACATTAAAAAGAAGAGTTGAGAGTTTACTACTTTAACCAAAGCGCTAGTACTACTACTATCACCACCACTAGCTTTTGAAATGGAGTTCATTGGTCTTATGAAGTAGACTAGCTTTTTTCCCGCTAGTATGGCTGAAGTGCTCAACCCATCTTCTGTGTAAATATACAGCCTCCTCTCATCAAAAAAAATCAAAAAATCAAAAAATCAAACCTTATGCTTGAGAACAATTCTGTTTTATCTGAAAACCACTCTGGAATATCACGGACAATCGGCACATCATCCTTCAAGTAGTCAATGAAATGGTCAACATCAAATATATCTTCAAATTTCCTGCACATTGCAAAAAAGATAATACCTTCGTGCCTTTCATTTCTTTTTGCAGAATTAAATGAACTTCTGTCATGCCAAAGCTATCATACACTAAATTCTTCTGTTTGTGTCTTCACTTTTATGTTCACCATTAGGTCCTTATTTTATTTTTTGCTTGGTTTTTTTTTCACACTCTCAAATCTTTTGGGGACTAAGGCTCTGATGTTGTTGTCTTGGTCTTTTCGTACTCTCATTTTTTTCACATCATTTAATGACCGCTACTTCACAAGGCAGATGCTAATTGTTGTTGCATTGAGCCAAATTCAAAAACACACTGAATGAAGAAAACTCCACAAACTGTCTAATAGTGATACAACATAGCATCCAAGAATTATTTCGGTTCCAGCATAAATGACAACAACAGTGACAATCATGCATAGAAATCGAGAAGGAAGCAATTCAGCGATTCTAGTTAAGCTTACTAATAAATAAATTTAACCAGCTAGAAAAAATCATAATAAGCCAAGATCGTTCATGGGACAAGAACATCATGATGACATATTCTCCCAATAAAAAGTTTAGTGCACATATACTACAATACTGTATCCAAGAGCAAGGGCTCACTTGTGATAATTAATTATTACCAGAGAAATAGAGTTTAAAACATGAATAAATAGGAGGAGAATGGTGGTTGGTAGTTGTTAAGGAGGGTGGAAAGAGGAGATGAGGGAGAAAACAGTGATCTACTCACGGGAAAATCGTTAACTATTCCCTCATTGATGAGGGACTATCACACTCTCACCCTTTATACTAGCCTCCACCATCACTACTATCCGTTTTCTAGTTCACTTAATCTCTATCACCTAGTAACAATTACCTTCATCTCAAGCAAACCAAATGAACATAAAGAACACTGAACATAAAAGATAAAAGAATTCTCACGTTTGATCTTTCCAGATTTGGTCTTGCTTCAACACTGGCAATATAAGTGTTGCATTCAGAATTTTGGCCACTGCAACAGCATTGCATATCTGTACATAGACCAATACCTTAATTATCTCCTCACTAGAGTGAAGGTACAAAGTGCAGGTATTATAAGAATTCGAGAAAGTTAGGCAAGTGTATACAACTGAAGCTACATGACAGATAAAGGTAAAGGGGTGATGTAGCAAAAGGCTTTCCCCATAAACAAATACGGTAAAGTCCTAAAGCTTCAGAAACCAATACATCCTACTCAATACTTTTTGGTGTCTACCCGGTATCCACCCTTGAAAATTTAAGCACGGCATTATAAGACATTAAAGAGAAGTAAAAACATAAAGGGATCATACGGCAATTCTTTGCTGATTTAGACCACCTTCCGCGTGAATAAATATATATCCATTTGTTTCATTTTCACCAGGAACATCTGAAAATATTAAAAGAAAATACATAATATTAGATTGGCAGAAATCGAAGAAGGTTGATGAAGCATAAAACATGCAGGCTGCCAAGATGTGACAATTTATAAATAGATTTTCCGAACATGGTATGTACAAGAAACAAGTAAAGACTCAGCAGACAAGCTAGCAGGCATACTGGCACTGTTGTGCTGCATTTATTTTCCAATTGCTAACCTGATACGCCATCACTACGACGTTCAGCACAAGGTTTCCAAGATGTGGTGGCTGCATACGGATTCTCCCACAGCGAAGGTGTTTCTTTGACCTGGAAACGTATAGATATCAGTTTGCCAGACAGCAAAGCAAATACATAAAAAAATGACATCATATATTCAGATTGTGGTACAAGCTTACCGACGGACAATGTAGAGTGATGCCATCCTTCTTGCACAAGTAAGGTGCATTCTGAGAAAAATCAGTAAAAATAAGGCACCAACATAACTCCCAGAAACATAACTTCACAAATCTCTCAAAGCTAGCTTTACAATTTAAATCAGTGGCAAAAGCAGGGCACTTCAAAACCCATCAAATGAATTCCATCATTGCAACTAAATTTCCTCTACCCACAAGAATTTATTACATTCAAGACGACGAATACTCCAGCTAGCCTCAACCCCGAAAATTAATCCCCCCTCCATTCATTTCCAAATGTGCACATTTGCCAATGCACTTTTAAAACTGTAATATCTTTAGCTACACATCAAATGAAATTATACTCAATAATATTCGTAGACGAATCAAACAAGTTACTTTGTAGATCGTCGAGAATATTGTAGTTCTACGAATAGTGTGGAAGATGCAAATGGGGCATTTGGAAATGAACGGAGGGAGTAAGTCGCTACTTAAAATCTAAATTTGTAATCAAATTTACAATCAAGTGTAAAGGGATTTTGAGCAAATGTTAACAAATGAGTGAGGCGAAAGGGGTCGGTTTGAAGTAGTCCAAAATGGGGGAAAACTGTGAGAAACCGTCAATCAAGATTTGAATTAGATGGAGGAAAGAAAAAAAGGGAAAAGAAGATACCAGGTGACTAATAAGAGAAGAAACGGAGATGAATCCAGCGAGAACAAGGGCGATGATGAGGAAAAGAGAGAGTTTGGTGGGAGAGGAAGAAGAAGTTCGAGGGTCTTCGTAGAAAAAGTGGTGCCAATAGAAGGGGCGGTGGTCACGTGGGTGTCGCACGTCCTCCGCATCAGAAGGATCGGAGGAGAGGAGGGGGGAGACGTCGTCGTTTTGCTGCTGCTGCTGCTGCTGCTGTTGTTGTTGAGGGTGCTTGCGAGGGGAAGAGGAGGGTCGGCTGCCGATGGAGGAGGAGTGTCGGAGCTCTCTCAGCTCGCCGGACATGGCTTCCTCACTCACTCAATCAAATACTACTCAATCTCTGTGTTACCACACTTTTGCTTTTTGGCCTTTTGGGTATGTCCTTCATTTCCAAGCAACCCACTCTATTTGGGTTTGCGTTATCTTAGATTCACTTTCAGCTTTTCATGGTCGGGGTTTTTATTTCAAGTTGAATAGGATTTTGTATCCTCTATAATTTTTTTCCTTATCAATCAAAATCGAAATTAATTCATCATCAAAAACTAATTACATATTCAATTTAAAAACAATGTTCATTTCATTCTAAAAAATATTTCACTGCAAATATAATTGATTTTACTAAAAATTACTTGATGATTGTAATGGCCTTTAAACTATGACATGACCTACAACTATTTGGAGAAAGTTGTCATTGCGGCTGCATATATTTTTGTGGAGTAGGTCTCATGAGAGACGGTCTCTCATTAACTTTACTGTGAGACTAAGTACAAATGAAAGTAACAGTGGTACCAAACCTAATAAAAGTAGGTACGATTAACATAAAAGAGTATACAAATATAAAGAGGGTACGCTTCTTATAAAAACAGGTACAAAACAAAGTTGTCATTTAAGGGTACGAATAGAACATATAATGGTACTGAAGAGTGGTCTCTCAATAAGTTATTGAAAGACCGTCTCTCCCAAGAATTTGTGATTTTTGTGAATGTTTTTTTTCTTTTATCATCTGCATCATTACATGCCTCCTTTATTTATACGATCAGTCTTTGAAACCTAGATGTCACTAGGTACATTCTTAGTTTGTCTTTTACTAGCACCTATCACTACAAGAGTTAAAAGTCTGGGGCGACTGAGCTTAGCTACCGTCATCTGTCGCTAAAAAGAGACGCGCGACTGTTAACAGTCGCTAAGCAACTGTCGCTACAGTTAATCGCATCTAGCGACTGATTTCAGTCGCTAAAAAAGACGCGCGACTGATTTCAGTCGCTAAAGTTAGCGACCGAAATCAATCGTTATGGCGTCCCTTTAGCGACTGATTTCAGTCGCTAAGAGCGTCAGTTAGCGACTGATTTCAGTCGCTGAAGGGTGTGACGTGGCGTCCTACAGCGACTGATTTCAGTCGCTAAATAAAAAATTTAGCTACTGATATCAGTCGTTGCCGTACCTGAAATAGGCCGGTTGTATTTATTATTTTTCTAGCCAAAATCTGCACAATAAAACAAACCAACAACCACAATACATCCCAAACATCACTCCAAACATTCTAAACGTCGTTCCAAACAATACGTCAGCTTCACACTCCAGAATTGGCAACCAAGCACGCAAATGTCTTTAATACATTAAATTAAAAGTGTTGTTACAAACTGTATTCAACTACATACTACAAACCGTTTTCATTCAATCTACTCAGCTAACAGGGAAACTAGCTGAAGAACCACTACCACCGCCACCGAAGGGGTCTCTAGGATCTCGGAATCAGGGAGTAGGGCCGGAATTGCAGTTCTGCTGCTGCATGCTCCTAAGGCGCTGTAGCTCTTCCAGAATTTGCAAGTTAGCGGACTCCTGCATCTTCAGCCTCTCATCCTGCATCTTCAGCCTCTCATCCTGCTCCTTCATCTTCTCAGCCATAGCCGCCCGTAGCGCCCTCTCCCCTCGGATTTCTGACCTCATCTCAACCATTTCGGATGGTACACACTCCGTCGAGGTCGCATGGGCTCCCCGAGCATTGGGTGGTGTCCAGTACAGGGAATGGGCGTTCCCCGTACCGTACACCGCTCCCTTGCGGTATCCATCCGCGACTCTGAACCAAATATCGCTCGGATCCACACCTTCGTTCTCGGGCGCTCTAGTGGCCTCCAAATACGAGCTCTGAAAGAAATTGAAGTCATGATTAGGTGAGATGTAAAGAAAAAAAAGTAAAGAAGCCTTATGTTTGAAACTTACCCAAATATCGGCGTCCTTCTGCGTGGCGAATGATCGACCGGTGGTTGCGTTCCCCTTGGTCTTCGTGGCGAGAAATAGCTGCGCAGGCGGAGGGAATTCTCCGGCTTGCTTCTTCAACTGTTGACAGTACATGTAGATTTCTCATTTATAATGAAAATATTAAATAAGAATCCAAAATAAAAATCAGTGCAAAGGTGAGTAAATACTAATATTCATCGCCCGTTGGTGCATCGACTGCGACCCACCGTAGTGGGTGCGCTCCGCCTCCACCTCGGGGTCCCCTCCCCGCCTCTTGTTCTTCTTCGCCTGGACGGATCTTTTAAGGAACTTCGGGTCGGAGCGGACTGTTTTGAACTGTTGGATGGCGTCACCTACAATTTATACACTTTGAGATCAATAAGCGTTTTGAAGATATATACAACTTTCTATTCAAGTACTAACACTAATTGAGTAATCGAACCTTTAAGGAATTTCTGTGCCTTTTCATCGCCCGCCAACTTATACATCATGTCTTTGTGTCTTCCTTTCGCGACATCCATGTATCTGTCTCTCACAGCCACCTCAAGACCCTCATTGTAAAAGTGTTTCAACTGCAAGATCGTTTGTTGTCATTGTATTAGTAATCCGTAAACAGTAACAGATAATTAATAAAAATCAAAAATTGGTGTACCTTGAAGTTGGCAAACCACTTCTGCCGTTGCCACTGAGGCACCTTGGTCCAACTCGTGCAATAAGTTGTCAACTCATTCATGAAACTGTCCTTGACACCAGTCACCACCGCACGAGTACGAAACCTACACCAAAGAGTGAAATAAGATGATGTCTCACAAAAAAAAGGAAATATAACGTCTCACCATGTGTTCTCCGGGCTAATAATTAGGCGCCCGTCGTTTGTATATTCAAGCCCTGGATCCTATTGCGGTTGTTCTGGTTGCTCATCGTTGTTGACCTCCTCCTCGTTCTCCTCTTGGTGATCCTCTTCCCGCCAGTTCTCTTGTTGGTCCTCCTGCTGCTGCTCCCCCCTGTTGCTGCTCGAACTACCATACCGCAACCTGCTGCCCAACGTCATATCTGCAGACATATAATAGTAGAAAGTTAGAAATTGACATCATAATATTGAAATAATTTGCCCAAAATATGTAATGCAGATTACTATGTCGAAATAATATAACTTACTAAAACTATACCCTACTAAAAATCATCGTCACTGTCGTTGTCATCTTCCACTTGCCTACTCGAACCAACCACATCCTCTTCCTCGTAGTCATCTTCCTCCTCCTCGTCATTGACCTCTAAATCATTGGTGTCGTCCTCCTCCTCGACCATATCACTAGAAGCACCTTCCTCCTCCTCACCACCTTCATCGTCTTCAAAATCTTCCCCCACATCCACCTCATTATTGTCATCGTCATCAATTGTGAAAAGATTCTCATCAACTGGAGACAATGTTGTACCACTAGAAATGACATCCTCTTGGAAGAGGTCAGAGTCATAGTGCCCCCATGGCTTAGTTTTGAACACCGCCCACCACTGGTTTACAGTTCTGTCGTTCTTTGTGGTTGGATAAGGCGCAAAGTACACTTGGTGTGCTTGATGTGCAAGTATAAACGGATCGTACTTGGAGTATTTTTTGGTATGATTAACTTCAACTAGTTTGTACCTTTCATGTACTCTAGTACCTTGCACAGAGTTGTCCTTCCATTCGCATTTAAATACCACAGCTCTATACCCACGATCATTTCCAACATAACACAACTCGAAGATGTCCTCCAATAGACCGTAGTAATCATCACCCTCAAGTGACGACACACTCACACCGAAATTACATCTACTCCTACTGCTACCATGGGCAAATGTATGGAAATTGAAACCATTCACCGAATACCGGTTCCAAGTCCTAACCTTCCACAAAGGACCTAATGCTAGACTCCTAACCAAATCATCCTGAATATTCTCTGAAATTACATGCTGCTTAAGCCATTTGGGAAACTGTTCCTCATGCTTATTCCAAACTTCATCAGCATTTAAATGTGGATTAGCAGCTACAAATTCAGTTACAAACTTCTTCTCGTACGGCTCCAAAACTTCGCAGTTTGATAGCAAGTACAGGTGAGCACGATTGTACTCCTTCTCATCTAATGTTCTCAACCCGCCAGTTGATGACGATCCCTCACCTACCTTACTTTGAAAAAATTCTGGTATGTTGGGGTCAATCGTCGTCTCGGGTGTTTCTAGGTTTAGATTTTTGGCTTTGGTGTTCACTTCTTTCTCGAAATACAGAGAACGGAAGTTGGCTATCTCCTCTGTTAAGTAAGCATTACATATGGAGCCCTCAACCCTCGCGTTGTTACCAATTTTTTTCTTCAAATGGTTGAAAAATCTATGACAATCACCAAACAATTATGTTATTATCAAATTATAGTGTCTAACGTTAGTTAGTGGGTAAGTAAATAGTTGAAAGTTCTCACCTCTCAAATGGGTACATCCATCTAAACTGTACCGGTCCTCCCATTTTAGCTTCGTAGGGCAAGTGGACCGGTAGATGCTCCATTGAGTTAAAGAAGGAGGGTGGGAAGATCATCTCAAGTTTGCATAGTATCTGAGGAATTTGATCCTCCAAACGAGTCATGTCGTCATTTGTAACTGTCGACGAACACAAATCTTGAAAAAACTGAGATATCTCGTAGGGCAAGTGCTGTTTTTTGTCGTCGGCATTTCAGCCACGTCGTCGGCGCTTTTTAATGTAAAAGACGATCCTGCCCTTGCCTTAATTAGAGTAGTTAACTAATGTTATGTAATTTTAGAAGTTAGATTAGTGACCGAAACTCGTTAATGAAGCGGTTTTTTTATTTTTCAAACTCGGTAATTTTATAACTAGTTATTATATTCTATACTCACCCCACCCCACCCCACTCACACTCACCCCACCCCACTCACACTCACCACATATAATATTAATTTCTCTCCCCTCACACAAAAAAAAAACCGTCTTTTTTTTCGAGATTTTTTTCTAGAGACCCGACTTTGCCTGAAATGGATCGACCTCCGGTTAGTACATTCTTGTTTTTATCTTTCCTTGTTTTTCTCTTTTTTGATTAAAAATTGTGAGGAATGTTAGTTTAGCATATGAAAATCTTGAGAAATCGATGTTAGTATAGCGTAAGAAATCGTATTTAGTTGTGTAAAATGTTATTTACGTGCTCGATTTCTTGTGGAAATTGTTGTTGAAATCAAAATCGAGTTTAAATAGAGCTGTAACGGACGAAAATGGTTGTAGGCGCCATTTTTGGGCGTCTGGGAGGTCTCCTGGACGCCCAAAAATGGCGTCTGGGAGGTCCCCTAGGCGCCATTTTTGGGCGTCTGGGAGGTCTCCTGAACGCCCAAAAATGACATCTGGGAGGTCCCCTAGGCGCCATTTTTGGGCGTCTGGGAGGTCTCCTGAACGCCCAAAAATGGCGTCTGGGAGGTCCCCTTGGCGCCATTTTTGGGCGTCTGGGGCGTCTCTTAGGCGCAATTTTTGGCCGCTTGGGACTGTTTTCGGGTTTTTATATCGTGACTCGGGTGTCGTTATTTATAATTATTATTATGAAATTATACGAAATCTTTATTTGATTAGGATTATTATGAATATTATTAGAATTATGATTCTCAAATTCGTGACTAAATTATTTTAATTAAATAGAATTTATGAAATTTTTATCCGTATAATTATTATTATGAAACAAAATAAAATTGTGTAGCTAACCTGTATTTTATTATCGGTGTATCAGGTGGACTTTGGTGGCGACGGTATTGACTATCGCGTATGTTTTATCTTTGGGCCAGCATTCCGTAGTTCGAATGAGGCATTCAACTACGCTAATGAGATAGCTTTGGCTCTTGGGTTCAACTTGGTTAAAGCGAGCAACAAAACGCAAAGTAATGTGAACACGAACCGTCTTGGTCAGAATTACTTTAAATGCAAGTTTAACGGGAACCCGGCCGTAGGTACCAAGAAATCTGGAAAGATCGGTTGTAGGTTTTGGGTGAAGGCGTGCGAGAGCTTAGATAGGGAACGATGGATTTTAGCCATCGGTCCATGTGGCACTCACAACCACCCGTTAGAGGTTCACCTTGACGGGCACAGACGTCTAGCTGCCCTTGACGAGGCCGAGAAAGAGTTTGTTCGGAGAGGTTTTCTGGACCACTTGACACCGGCCCAAATACATGAAGGCCTTCATCAGAGAAATCCTGAGAAACCACGCCCCTCGATCGAGACGATATATAATATCGGGGGGAAGATGAGGGCGGAGGCAAGGGAAGGTCGTAATGCCATCGAGCAGATGATGGTACTAGCGCGCCGGGCTCTCTACGTCCATTTCTTCTTCGAGCACGAGATTACGAGTGTCGTGGAACGTATATTCATGGCTCACCCTGAGTCCGTGAAACTGTTTCGTACTTGGCCGTACGTAGTCACTATGGATGCCACCTACAAGACGAACACGTACGATATGAAGTTAGTGGAGATGGTCGGGACGACACCCGTTGGGAAACCTTTTCTGATAGCCTACGCCCTACTTCGGTTCGAGGACACGTTGTCCTACACGTGGGTGCTTGAGAAGTTGAAGCTGCTAATTGGGGACCGGGCACCGAACGTGATTGTGACGGATAAGGCGCAGTCGTTGACGGCGGCAGTATCGGAGGTCTTTCCGGCTCCGCAGACCCAGAATCTGCTATGCACGTGGCACATATCTAACTGCGTGGAAAAACGTGTCATTAGCTACTTTAAGGGTGACAAAGACCGAGTAGCGACCTTCATGCACGGAGTTTGGTACCCTCTACTGTATTCTACAAGTGTGAGGGAATTCCAAATAAAATGGAACAATATGAAGTCGAAGTGGAGTTTGTCGGGAATTCCTCTTTACATTCGTAACACATGGGGTAATTTCAGGCAATGGAATCACGCGTACACTGACCAATACCTCCACTTCGGAAACACCACCACATCCATCGTCGAATCTGCACATGCGGCTTTGAAGAAGGCTCTCGGCACGTCGACAACGTCCTTAGATCGACTGTTCGATAGGATTGACAGGTTAATTGGTCGTCAGCAGTCCAAACTGCGGAGTAAGTTGGAGACATCTCGCAGGAAGCGATCAACTACTCTACATCCGATTTTGATGAACTTACCACTACGGGTAAGTCGCAAGGCGTTGGACTTGCTGACCGGGGAACTGACTAGGATGCAAGAGTTGGGAGATCGGGTACTTTATGACTGCGGGTGTGTATTGAGGACGTCCAAGGGTTTGCCTTGCGCATGTCATCTTGCCGGGTTGGTGGCCCGGAATTCCGTAGTGCGGTTGACCGGCGTGCATGGGTTTTGGAGGACGCTTGACTTTGCCGGGGAGGAAGCTATGCCCGTCAGCGATAGATTTCAGCTTGATGGGTTGATTGAGGAAATACGTACGAGCGACCCGAGTATGTGGCAGCATTACATTGATGTGCTGAATTCAGCATTACGTCCCGAGATATCTGGTCTACTTAATCCTACACCGAACCCGAAGCCCAGAAAATCTAAGGGGACAGGGAGGCTGCTTATCGGAGTCGAACACGAGAGGAGGAAGTACGGCATCACTGACACGCGAACCACCGCAAGTAAGTCGGCGAAGAGTACGCGCACGTCAACGCCAGGGAGCAGTCGCTCGACCGAACCACCCACACCGACCGCCAGCCAGTCCACCAAGGGCACATGGCAAAGGCTACCGAACGCCCCCCTGGAGGTGAACTACATGTCGGGGCCCTTCCCGGACATGGACATACTTGTCGGTTTCATGTGTCCGTACCTCGTGGACTGGATAGATGTTATTGGAGACGGTCACTGTGGATTCCGTGTCATGGCTCATGCAGTGCACGGTGACCAGAACAGTTATACTCACCAGAGAAGGGCGTTGTGGGAGCACATCCATTCCCCCATGTACGACAAGGTGTACGTCTTTGACGCCGACGGTCGAGAAGGCGCCATGACCCGTGTAGGTACGACGGTCCCGTACCCGGTAGGCAGGGAACATTATCTCGACGACTGCGATCTATTCGGTTTTGCCACAATGAAAAACTGGGTTATATGTCGAGTATCCGAGAACCTCACCTGCAGTACCTACTATCCGTTGCGAGAGATGCCAGGTAATCACCTCTCGTTCGGCGTTATGTGGATAATGCACGTTGAACGCGGGGGACCAGGTCACTGGATGAGGTTGCGAATGTCTGAGGACTGCCCTATGCCTCCTACACACATCCTTTGGCGAGGCGCGCATGACGGTACTACAGCACATTATCCGGAGTTTTACTGAGCACGTCAGGATAGGTGGGTCCAGGAGTGGAATACGTACTTTCCGGGTCACCAGATTGATGAGAACGACCCAGGTGGTCGGAACAACCCCTTCGACTGTTAGTGTAGTGTAAATATTAGACCAGCATTTGTATTATATTCATATTTCAGACCATTGTTGTATTCATTCGTAAATTTTAGAAATCGGCAAATCACACTACTAAGAAACAAACGAACATAAAAAACATCCGAAATGTAAACATAAACGAGTAGCCAACGTGAACATATTACAAGTCATCCGAAAATCATCCGAAATAAAACATGATATCCCTAACAGTTAAGACATATAGAAATTACAAATAAAATGGAAACGAGTACTCAACATAAAAGAGGTACAAATCATCCACAATCATCCGAAATTACAAGCATGAAATCCGAAACACAGAAGACATAAACAAATTACGAATGAAATCCGAAGCAGTCAACGGCGACCTCGTTTCCCCTGGGATCGGGGTGGGCGGTCACCCGGGTGGGGGAAAACGGGCCGGAACGACATCAGCAAGTCGTCAAGATACGCATGTCGGGCTTCCGGGTCTTCCAGAAAGTGTTGAGCCGCAGAGAAGCGCTCCATCAACGAAAGTGCGACCTGAAACAAGGTGGCAAAGGTTAATATAAATAAACATCCAATTAAATATTGTTAAACACCAAAATACCAAAATTATTACCTGCTGTGATCCCCCTGCGAGTCTGGCCTGCTCTTGCACATCGGCAGCGGATGGTGGTATGATCATCGGGTGAGAGACTCTCCTGTACCAAGTGAGGTAATCCTGAGCCACTTCCCCCGTGTAGTCCACGGGCCTCGAGATCCTCCTAGGGTCAACGCGACTAACCTCGCAACTCGCCCAAGGGTGGTCCTCGTACCCCTTCCCGAACTCAAGTTGGTACACCCCACTACTCGACCCCGGTCGGTGCACCTTAACCGGCGTAGGCATCGACCACGGTATCGTCTGAACGTAGCCTAACTGTCTGATGACCCGGTCTCCCTGGTAAGGCTCAACAATGTCCATGAATCGCAGTATCCCGTAGAAGGAAGTAGTAACATGCGACGTGCGAGCGTGTCGCACGAAAGGCTCCCAGCAGACCCGATCTGCAGTCAGTCGATCAAGTGCACGTCGGTATTCCAACAGCTTTCTATCATGCGCCGTTGGTTTCCCGACGCCTACCCACGCACATGCCCGTGGAGAAGTCGACATAATCTGGATCGGTGCCCCCGGCCTAAAGTCGGGGAAGTACTCATAGATCCAGACCTGAAGCAGAGTCAAACACCCGGCCAAAGTGGAAGCCCCCTCTCTGGAAGCCATCCCTAAACTCCTGTACAGGTACGCCAACGTACCAGCACCCCACGCAAAACGACCGATCGAGTCCAGGCTGTTCGTCAGTGGGAAGACTGACGGACGAATACGATCACTGGACCTATCCACGATGAGAAACTCCCCCAATAACGTGATCATGTAACCCTGAATAGTCTGCTCCTGGGTCCCAGTGCGCATCTTCTCATGCACGGCCCTCGCTAGTACCCCCCACTCCTGTAAATGGGAGGACCCCCTCCCCTCCACTACAAGAATAACTGTCCTCGGCGTCCACCTGGTGGGCACCGACAGTGGACGCTATAAGGCGACGGGCGTCCGCAAACAGACGCCAGAAAGCGGAAGCCACGCCTGCTCGCCCTTTTTTAAAACGGGCGTCCACTATTGGACGCCAGGACAAATGACGACCGACAGTGGACGCCAAGATGGCGACCGACTGTGGACGCCATGTGTCTCTGAGTTGCGTCCACTGTCGGACGCCTGGGACCTGTAGTTGACGACCGACTGTGGACGCCACCGACGAACATCCTGCGTCCACAGTCGGACGCCATAATAGTGTCCCCTGGTGTCTGCTATGACGTCCGGTATCGGACGCTATTTACGCTGCTGCATGACCGTAAACATGCGTTCAATGTTTAGCCAAAACCTGCAAAATAAACCAAAACTCAACCACAAATGTCGACTATCCACAATACCTCAACCACATTCAAGCTCAGTCAACCAAAAGAGTTCATCTCTCGACTCATTTATGCTGAAAAAACTTATATAAACAGATTTAACGTACGGTTTGAAGGTACACAAGTGTAAAGTAGTTCAAAGATACAGTTAAAACAACAACAACAACAAACAATCAACTAACTGTGAAGCTAGCTGCAGCACCAGAGTTACCGCCACCCCCGCTAAAGGGGTCTCTGTCGTCTGGAGGGGGTGGGGGAGGACCTTGGTTGCATTTGTCGAACATGGCCTGAAACATGGCCATCTGTTCCTGCATTTTCCTGATGTGTTCCGCCTGCTCCTTCAGTTGCTCCTTCATTTGCTCCTTCTCCGGATCGGGCTGCTGAGATCCGGCCGGCGTGTACTCCATTTGTGTGGAGGTGCTCAGACGCGATGTGGGAGGTCTGAAGTACATACCGTGTGCATTTCCCACACCGTACACACTCCCTTTCCTGTAACCCTTGACGACCTTGAACCAAGTCTCGTTCGGGTTGACTTCCTCAACATCAGGATCAGCCTCAAGTCTCTCCATCTCTTGTTGGTAGGCGTCCTGCGTACAGAAGAACGATTTCAATTTAAGTTATTATTAGATGAAATTATTGAAGATAGTTATCCACCACCTACAGTCGATTTAGTACTCACCCAAGTCGCCTGATCCTTTTTGGATTTGAAGGTAGTCCCTGTTTCATCGGTCTGTCCATGCATGTCGTAGAATATATCCGCCGCGGTTGGCTCCCTCCCGAGCTCAGCACGCAGCTATTAAATTAGTACGAAAGTTAGGCAAATATAAATTACGCATACGTAGTTTACGATTATTCAAGGAAGAGTACGGTATTAATTAGTAGAAATCATACTCTCTTGACACGAGCGAAAGAAGACTGAGAACCCCGATGATGTGTCGGGTTCGCGCGGCCCTCACGGTCACAGTTCGCCAACTTGTTCCTTTGGGCAATTTCGGACCTCACCTTAAACTCTTTCTGATCGTGGTAGGCAATCCATCTCTCCAACGCCTCCCCTAAAATATGACGACCCAATATATTATTTAATACAGTGAAAGATTGAAGTTAGATTGTTTATTTGTTAAAATTGATTACCCAAAAAAAATAACTAACACCTTTAAGGTCCTTCAACGGAGTACCCCGTGTACGTCGTTTATTCATCACACAGGCGAAACGTCGTGTGCACGTTTCATTATATCGTTCCCAGACCCTACCATCAAACTCTGAGGCCCAGTTGAACTTGAACTATACAGTCAAGACAGATTAATAAGTAGTATGAAAAATATTTACAAAGTCCAGATTATAAAATAAAAACTCGGGAGCAAAAACAATCCACGTACCTTGAACTGGTTGAACCACCACTCTCGTATCTCAACCGGTACCTGAGACCAATTAGCATACCCTTGCCCTTTGTCGACCATGAAGCTGTTGGTACAGCCTTTGACGACCTCTTTGTGCAGAAACCTGCACCGAGTCGAGAAAACCATATATGCAGTCAATCATACAAAATGTAGTACAAAAATGAATATTTACAAAAGAATAATCAACAAGTTAGATTATATTACCATGTGCCTGTTGGTTTGAGAACATACCGCCCCTCCTCGTCCTTCTCCAGCACCTCATCCGGCCCCTATTGCTGCTGCTCCTCCTCCTGCTCAGTGGTCTGCTCCGGTCCCGTTTCGGGGACCACATCCTCGTCCTCCTGCTGAGTGGTGGACGTGTGAGCAGACCTATTACCCCCACCACGTCTCCTAGTCGATCTACCGCCTGCCATTATATTAACCTGTCAAAAAATTAAACAATGTTAACAACAATTAGCCATGTCATCAACAATTTCATTCTAACTTTATTCAAGTAAAATAGCCTACTATAGTAAACATCAAAATAACTTAACCATGTAAACATTTAAACATACAACAACTCTAGTAGTCACCGTCGCTGTCGTTATTTTCTTCAGCCTCATCCTCCTCAGTCTGATCCTCCTCCTCGGTTTCCGAGCCCCCAACTTGATCGTCCTCTGAGTTCTCTTCATCGTGTCCGTTATCCTCCTCAAGGTTCTCCGGAACATCCCTGACCATGTACTCTCCTTGTCCATCATCATCGTCATCCTCAAAATCTTCCTCCGCCCCTTCATTCTGATCTTGTACGGAGAATATGTTCTCTTCAATAGAAGATAAGCGTGTACCACTTGAAGCCGCATCTTCCTGGAACAGAGAACTGTCTATTTGTCCCCGTGGTTTAGTCGTAAAGACTGCCCACCATTGACTTTGATTTCTGTCATTTCTCGTGTAAGGAGAAGGAGCAAAATAGACTTGCTTCGCCTGATGCGCGAGTATGAACGGATCGTACGTAGGATATTTCCTTGTGTGATTAACTTCCACAATCTTGTAACGTTCATGCACTCGGGTCCCGTTCACGGAGCTGTCTTTCCACTCACACTTGAACACTACAGCTCTATACCCTCGTTCTTTGCCAGCGTAACACAACTCAAAAATATCCTCCAAAATACCATAGTACTCATCACCATCAAGAGATGACACACTCACGCCAAAATTGCATCTAGCCTTGTTCTTCCCGTAGTTGAATATGTGAAAATTGAACCCGTTCACCGAGTACCGGTTCCAGGTTTTAACCACTCGCACTGGACCGAATGCCAAACTTCTAACCAAATCATCACGTATGTCTAAGGCAACTACGTGATCCTTGAGCCACTTCGGGAAATGTTCGTCGTGCTTACTCCAAACGTCATCAGGGTTCACGGCAGGGTTCGCAGCGACATATTCAGTTACAAATTGTTTCTCATAAGGCTCTAAGATCTCACAATTCGAAAGTAGATAAAGGTGCGCTCGGTTGTACTCTTTCTCATCTAGTGTCCTAGAACCCTCAACGGATGAAGTTCCTTCATCGTCCTTCTTTTGAAAAAATTCGGGTATAGTCGGGTCAATGGACACCGAATGTCCTAGGTTCAGGTTCTTCGTTTTTGTTTGCACATCTTTATCGAAGTAGAGGGAGCAGAAGTTTGCAATCTCTTCTGTCAAATATGCATTACAAATAGAACCTTCTACTCTAGCCTTGTTACCAATTTTCTTCTTCAAATGATTCAGGAACCTAAATAAACAAGTTATATATTTCAATCAATACAAATTATTTAGGCTTATTTTTTTTAAACGAAGTTACTAAAAGTTACTTACCTTTCAAATGGATACATCCATCTATACTGGACAGGTCCTCCAACCTTAGCCTCGTAGGGCAAGTGGACAGGTAGATGCTCCATGGAATTAAAGAATGACGGTGGAAAGATCATCTCAAGTTTGCACATTATCTGCGGAATTTGATCCTCGAGCCGAGACATGTCCTCAACTGATACTGTAGAGGAACACAAATCTCGGAAGAACTGAGATATCTCAGTTATGGAATTCCACACCGTCGGTGGCAGAAGGTGCTTTAGTGACACCGGAAGCAACCTCTCCATGAAAACGTGACAGTCGTGACTCTTTAACCCTTGAAGCTTCAGGTTCTTAAGATCAACACAGCGTTTGAAGTCGGAGGCGTACCCATCAGGGAATTTCAACTTCTCTACCCACTCCAACAACGCCTTTCTCTGAGCCTTGTCAAGTGTGAACAAGGCCCTTGGTTTCGACCCATCCCGTTTTATGTGCAGTTGAGGACGGTCACAAAAATTCTTTACATCTCGCCGGGAGCCTGTAGTGTCACAACTCTTCCCCTCCACATCCATCACCGTGTGAATCAACTGCTCGAAGAAGTTTTTCTCTATGTGCATCACATCTAAATTGTGACGAATTAACAAAGTCCTCCAATATGGTAGTTCGAAGAATATGCTACGTTTAAACCAACCATTTTTCAACTTCTTGAGATCTTTGAACTCCTGCTCGGTTCCGTCAACAGTAGACGGGTAATCAGAAATCAACTCCCATATTTCATCTCCTGGGAGTCGATCAGGTGCGTCGTCAAGCACCTCCTCACCCTTCTTGAACGCCTTCTTATTCTTCCTATATGGGTGACCTTCTGGTAGGAACTGCCGATGACAGTCAAACCAACTTATTTTACTAGAATTTGGAAGATAAAAAGCTTTGCTCTCACCCATACAACACGGACATGCTTTCTGACCCGCAGTAGACCACCCCGAGAGCATACCGTACGCGGGAAAGTCGTTTATAGTCCACAACAAAGCTGCTTTCAACTGAAAGTTTTGTCTCAGAGAGACATCATAAGTTTTCACCCCTACTTCCCACAGTTGTTTCAGTTCCTCAATAACAGGTTGCAAGTAAACATCCAAATGGTTTTTCGGGTTTTTGGGTCCGGGAACAATAAGAGATAGGAAGATGAAAGGTTGCTTCAAACACAACCAAGGAGGTAGGTTGTAAGGTGTGATCATCACTGGCCAGCAAGAGTACGATTTACCAAATTGACCGAACGGTGCAAATCCATCAGTGCACAACCCAAGCCTTACATTTCGGGGTTCTAACGCAAAGTGGGGATGTAGTCTATCAAAACGCTTCCACTCCTCACCATCACTCGGATGACACATCTTCCCTAGTACCCTAATGTCCTCCTTGTGCCACCGCATTTGCTCAGCTATGGTTTTTGTGGCGTACAATTTTTGAAGCCTAGGTGCAATAGGGAAGTACGTAAGCTGACTTATTGGGATTGGTTTCTTACCCCTGACACTACTTTTCCCTTTTCTACCTCTCAAAACAATATCCCCCTCGACCATCTTATACCTACCCTTACCACATCTCCTACATTCATCAAGCATCGCATCATCCTTCCAAAATAACATGCACCCATCTGGACAAGCGTCAATCTTTTGATGCGGGAGTTGAAGTCCCTTCACAACCTTTTTGGTTGTGTAGAATGATCGGGTCATGATATTGTCTTTTGGAATAACTCTCTCGAGCAAGGCAACAATACCATCGACACAAGCAAAGGGCAGGTTGAACTCACATTTAAGGCTAACTACCATAGACGCGACTTCTAACAAAGTCACATCGCACCCTCCGTATAACGGTTTCTCCGAAGCTTCCAACATGTCAAAAAACGCCTTCGCTCGACGGTGAGGCTCTTGTGGGTTAGGTGAATCTCGTGGGTTGGGTGAGTCTCGTGGGCTAGGTGAGTCTCGTGGGTTAGGTGAGTTAAACAAGTTGCACTCCACAACATCAACTATCATACCTCTCAATCCCCCCTCATCTTGATGGTTTTCGGTTCCCTCAGACTGAGATGACTCACCATGACAAATCCAATAATAGTAATCGGGTGAAAAACCACTATAGATGACATGTTCCTTCACTACAAGGACCTCAAGAAATTTTAGGTTCTTGCATTTACTACACGGACACCTAACCTCCCCCCTCGATGCGTAGTCTACCGACTTTTTAGCGACCTCGACAAATGACTCAACACCCCTCAAAAATTCGACTGTTGGACATCTCTTCTTATCAAGTCTTCCCTCGTACATCCATTTCCGTTCAATTCTCTTCATTTTCTATGTTCAAAAAATATATATAACATATTAAAGTTTAATTCCCCTACTTTAATTTATAACTTACTAAACGAATATTTAATCACCATTTAACATAATTTCGTAAACCCAATTTTTTTTTTTGGGAAAATGTAAGAATTTTGTATTAAGTAAACCCAATTTCTAATTTGCAAATGTCTTATTAATTATTAATTGACCTTACAAAAATTAGTCACCGAATTTAATCACAATTTAATCCCAATTTACAAAAACCCTAGCTAATTTATCAATGTAATCCCAATTCAACCAAACAAAACACAGTAATTCATGCCTTAGGTCACACACAAGCAGCTTAAACAGGTCAAAAAAGGGTCAAATTTTCGGATGCAGATATCAAAATTCCGAAAGCGCCGCTAACACCTATTTACAACCCCGATCAGGATAGAAGTGGTTTCGGGAAAATCCAGCATTATTACGACACCTTTTGGTCCGTCTCAAGTCACACAAAACTTTACCCTAAACCCTATAGGTCATTCTAGCTCAATTCAACCAAATTAATCAAACCCTAGTCAAAATAACGATGGGCAAAAATAATCTAACTAAGCGAATTTGGGATAAACTAATCAACCTAATCGAACTTGGCCTAAACTAATCAACCTAATCGAAATTTAGACCTAGACGAAATTAACTAACAAATTATCAATAAATAACGCTAACAATGGAGAATACGAACTAATTATAATGAATAGAAACGAAATAAACTAAGAAAACGTACCGAAATTAGGAATAAAGGATGAAAAAAGGGAGAGAATAGGGTCGGCGAGCGTAGAGGGAGAGGGTAGAGAGAGATTTTTTTTTTTTACGAATGAAGGGGGAGAGGGGGGTGAGCGGGTATTTGACGCCACACTCACCCCGACGGGTGTCCACTATCGGACGCCACTTTCGTACGCCATTTTGCTGAATATGGCGTCCGATAGTGGACGTCATTTAGGTTAAATGGCGTCCGCTTGCGGACGCCATTTAAGTTCAATTTTGTCCGCCCCAAATCCAGTCGGACGCCAAGTTTAGCGTCCGACTGTGGACGCCCGTTTGACTTTTCGGACGCCATGTAGGCGTCCGTATGCCCAGGACGCCAAAAAGGTGGATGCTAGGGACAGTTTTTCTTGTAGTGCTCGCGGGTGTCTTCAACTGTTCATCGTTCATCCCGAAGAAGTTCCCTACAGCAGCCATCCTATCAGCCAGACCCCCAGTGTCGTTACGAACCACGCAGGGCTCGCCTTGGATAGGGAGCCCTAAGATCCTAGCGACATCATGCAGCATAATGGTCATCTCCCCGAACGGCATGTGGAATGTGTTCGTATCCGGCTGCCACCTCTCGACGAACGCTGTAAGGAGCGGTACGTCCAAATGGCGTAGAATGCACGTCCGTAGGTGCATCAGGCCAGTCAGTCGGACAGCATCCACTACCTCCTGAAGTCTATCGAACGATTCCAACTCCCTTACAATCCTATAACGGTGGTAGGCCTTCAACAGACTGAGCTCGTGGTTTGGCTCTGACCAAAGCAGACGCGCAACATGACCCCCGAAACTCGGGATCACCGACAGATCGATGGGACCTCCGGGACTAGGTCCCTGCAGTAACCACGAAGTGTCGCTCCGTGGACGTCGGGAAGCGCTCGAGCCCGTAGTACCTACACTCCCCTGAAAAGTCCCTCTAGGCCCCTTCATGTAGACAACGGCCTTACCCTTCCGCGACGTCTCCGTGTCCGTCTCCTGCTCCCGCTCCCGCTCCCGCTCCTGCTCCTGCTCCTCGGCGTGCTGCTCCGAGAAGTTGTCCGGAAATGCGTGCTGCATCTCAGTCTCATCGAACTCCAGGTCCAGGTCGGCTGACTGAAACGACCTGGACGGCTCGCGGAGACCACCGCTCGCGGTTCCCTCTGAAGAACCAGCACATGCACCGCTCGTGATAAAGAAAGGTGGAGGAGGAAATTCCTGTCTCCCCCCCACTGAGGAAGACCCGCCCACCCCATACGCATCAGCCGTCTGTGGTGGCTCCGTGGTAATCGACGGCTCTGGTTGGCCGGTAGGTGGCGGTCGCGCCCTCTCCCGAGCGCGTGTGGACGCATTGACTCTCCTACCGTCGACCCGACTACTCTTCCCCTTATCAGCCATCTACTTTTATAATTCGACACGGTGAAAAAACAAAACTATGTCACTTGTTAACGTTAATAAGAAATTAATTGAACTTTCTCGTACAATTTTGTAAATTAAACAGTGTACGAACAGCCGATATTGGGAGTTCAAAAACATATTTAAAATTAATTTGAAATATCAAATCAATGATAACGTATATTCTTCTCAACAAAATTATTTTAAAATGATAATATATTAGTTGTTAATAATAATATTTAAATTTATACGTAGTATTGTAATTTTTAGCTAATTTTTAACTAATTTCTTCCCAATAATGTTCCCTACGATTTGTTATCTCGTTGAGGGTCGTCGATTACTTAGTCTTCAGAAGAAGGTTATTTTTTTAGTAAAAACTAGTAACCTTAAAATTAGTACTCATCGTTATCCAATTGAGTAACCGATTTTAGCGAAACATAACGACTACAAGTTTCTCACTCAATTTGAAGTTTTCTACCTATTTTTTAAGCTAAATTGTATTTTTTTTAACTAAACAACCCAATTCAATTCAATAATCAAACACTAAAAAAATATCATTGACAATTCAATTCATGTCAATTTAATAATCAACTAATCAATAACAAACAAATATGAAGATACAAAAAAATCATAAAACTTGTATGAAAACTCCCTCCTAATCAAAGATACAAAAATATCGACCCACAAAAACATTTATCGAAAAATAAACTATGAAAATCGAGACGGATCATAGCGTGTAACATTTATCGAAAAAAAAAAGGAAAAAACGGCCTAGACGCTCAAAATTGGCGCCGAAGAGACCCTTCAGACGCCCAAATTTGGCGTCGAAGAGACCCCTCGGACGCTCAAAATTGGCGCCGAAGAGACCCCTCGGACGCCATTTTTGGGCGCCGATGAGGCCTCTCAGACGCCATTTTTGGGCGCCTAGGGGACCTCGTAGACGCCAGTTTTTGGCGCCGAGGAGGCCTCGCAGACGCCAATTTTGGGCGTCTGAGGCGTTTTCCAGCGAACCCCAACCCAGATTTCACCCCATCTTCGCGAAATTCAACCCACAAATCACGAAAACCGACACCAACATTGAACAAAGCATACCATAACTACTCAAATCGTGTATTACATGGATTTCGTAAGCATATAATAGTTGCGGGAAATCTAAACTATCAACCTAATACGAATTATAATCAAACTAATCGACTTAAAATCAAACTAATCGACTTAAAATAATCAAATACAAACTAAAAAGTAATACAAAATAGACAGATCTACTTACTTGACTACGGATTTGGAGTGGGAGTGGAAGCGGTTTTAGATTTGTAAAACGATTTTTTAGAGAATTATTTGAGAGAGAGAAAGAAGTGAAAGTGAATTATGAGGAGAATGAAGTTTATATAGAAATTTCCTAAACATATTCCCGGGTTACATTAAGACACGTGTCAAAAACCGTTCAAAAGTTAAAAACCGGTAATTTTAAATTAGTCGGGGAAATACTAATTACATTAATCCCGAAACTTAATTAAATTCATTAATCAATGGTACAAAAGGGTAAAAGAGTTACGTTGAGACACGTGCCTAAAAAACCGTTCAAAAGTTCAAAAACCGTAAATTTAATTTACTCGGAAATATTAATTAGATTAATTAAGAAAATTAATTAATATCATTAATCATAATTACGGAAGGGCAAAAGAGTAAATTCACGTATAAAGCGCCGACGACGTGGCTGAAATGCCGACGACGAAATGTAGTAGTGAATATAAAGAGGGTACGCTTCTTATAAAAACAGGTACAAAACAAAGTTGTCATTTAAGGGTACGAATAGAACATATAATGGTACTGAAGAGTGGTCTCTCAATAAGTTACTGAAAGACCGTCTCTCCCAAGAATTTGTGATTTTTGTGAATGTTTTTTTTCTTTTATCATCTGCATCATTACATGCCTCCTTTATTTATACGATCAGTCTTTGAAACCTAGATGTCACTAGGTACATTCTTAGTTTGTCTTTTACTAGCACCTATCACTACAAGAGTTAAAAGTCTGGGGCGACTGAGCTTAGCTACCGTCATCTGTCGCTAAAAAGAGGCGCGTGACTGTTAACAGTCGCTAAGCAACTGTCGCTACAGTTAATCGCATCTAGCGACTGATTTCAGTCGCTAAAAAAGACGCGCGACTAATTTCAGTCGCTAAAGTTAGCGACCGAAATCAATCGTTATGGCGTCCCTTTAGCGACTGATTTCAGTCGCTAAGAGCGTCAGTTAGCGACTGATTTCAGTCGCTGAAGGGTGTGACGTGGCGTCCTACAGCGACTGATTTCAGTCGCTAAATAAAAAATTTAGCTACTGATATCAGTCGTTGCCGTACCTGAAATAGGCCGGTTGTATTTATTATTTTTCTAGCCAAAATCTGCACAATAAAACAAACCAACAACCACAATACATCCCAAACATCACTCCAAACATTCTAAACGTCGTTCCAAACAATACGTCAGCTTCACACTCCAGAATTGGCAACCAAGCACGCAAATGTCTTTAATACATTAAATTAAAAGTGTTGTTACAAACTGTATTCAACTACATACTACAAACCGTTTTCATTCAATCTACTCAGCTAACAGGGAAACTAGCTGAAGAACCACTACCACCGCCACCGAAGGGGTCTCTAGGATCTCGGAATCAGGGAGTAGGGCCGGAATTGCAGTTCTGCTGCTGCATGCTCCTAAGGCGCTGTAGCTCTTCCAGAATTTGCAAGTTAGCGGACTCCTGCATCTTCAGCCTCTCATCCTGCATCTTCAGCCTCTCATCCTGCTCCTTCATCTTCTCAGCCATAGCCGCCCGTAGCGCCCTCTCCCCTCGGATTTCTGACCTCATCTCAACCATTTCGGATGGTACACACTCCGTCGAGGTCGCATGGGCTCCCCGAGCATTGGGTGGTGTCCAGTACAGGGAATGAGTGTTCCCCGTACCGTACACCGCTCCCTTGCGGTATCCATCCGCGACTCTGAACCAAATATCGCTCGGATCCACACCTTCGTTCTCGGGCGCTCTAGTGGCCTCCAAATACGAGCTCTGAAAGAAATTGAAGTCATGATTAGGTGAGATGTAAAGAAAAACAAGTAAAGAAGCCTTATGTTTGAAACTTACCCAAATATCGGCGTCCTTCTGCGTGGCGAATGATCGACCGGTGGTTGCGTTCCCCTTGGTCTTCTTGGCGAGAAATAGCTGCGCAGGCGGAGGGAATTCTCCGGCTTGCTTCTTCAACTGTTGACAGTACATGTAGATTTCTCATTTCTAATGAAAACATTAAATAAGAATCCAAAATAAAAATCAGTGCAAAGGTGAGTAAATACTAACATTCATCGCCCGTTGGTGCATCGACTGCGACCCACCGTAGTGGGTGCGCTCCGCCTCCACCTCGGGGTCCCCTCCCCGCCTCTTGTTCTTCTTCGCCTGGACGGATCTTTTAAGGAACTTCGGGTCGGAGCGGACTGTTTTGAACTGTTGGATGGCGTCACCTACAATTTATACACTTTGAGATCAATAAGCGTTTTGAAGATATAAACAACTTTCTATTCAAGTACTAACACTAATTGAGTAATCGAACCTTTAAGGAATTTCTGTGCCTTTTCATCGCCCGCCAACTTATACATCATGTCTTTGTGTCTTCCTTTCGCGACATCCATGTATCTGTCTCTCACCGCCACCTCGAGACCCTCATTGTAAAAGTGTTTCAACTGCAAGATCGTTTGTTGTCATTGTATTAGTAATCCGTAAACAGTAACAGATAATTAATAAAAATCAAAAATTGGTGTACCTTGAAGTTGGCAAACCACTTCTGCTGTTGCCACTGAGGCACCTTGGTCCAACTCGTGCAATAAGTTGTCAACTCATTCATGAAACTGTCCTTGACACCAGTCACCACCGCACGAGTACGAAACCTACACCAAAGAGTGAAATAAGATGATGTCTCACAAAAAAAAGGAAATATAACGTCTCACCATGTGTTCTCCGGGCTAATAATTAGGCGCCCGTCGTTTGTATATTCAAGCCCTGGATCCTATTGCGGTTGTTCTGGTTGCTCATCGTTGTTGACCTCCTCCTCGTTCTCCTCTTGGTGATCCTCTTCCCGCCAGTTCTCTTGTTGGTCCTCCTGCTGCTGCTCCCCCCTGTTGCTGCTCGAACTACCATACCGCAACCTGCTGCCCAACGTCATATCTGCAGACATATAATAGTAGAAAGTTAGAAATTGACATCATAATATTGAAATAATTTGCCCAAAATATGTAATGCAGATTACTATGTCGAAATAATATAACTTACTAAAACTATACCCTACTAAAAATCATCGTCACTGTCGTTGTCATCTTCCACTTGCCTACTCGAACCAACCACATCCTCTTCCTCGTAGTCATCTTCCTCCTCCTCGTCATTGACCTCTAAATCATTGGTGTCGTCCTCCTCCTCGACCATATCACTAGAAGCACCTTCCTCCTCCTCACCACCTTCATCGTCTTCAAAATCTTCCCCCACATCCACCTCATTATTGTCATCGTCATCAATTGTGAAAAGATTCTCATCAACTGGAGACAATGTTGTACCACTAGAAATGACATCCTCTTGGAAGAGGTCAGAGTCATAGTGCCCCCATGGCTTAGTTTTGAACACCGCCCACCACTGGTTTACAGTTCTGTCGTTCTTTGTGGTTGGATAAGGCGCAAAGTACACTTGGTGTGCTTGATGTGCAAGTATAAACGGATCGTACTTGGAGTATTTTTTGGTATGATTAACTTCAACTAGTTTGTACCTTTCATGTACTCTAGTACCTTGCACAGAGTTGTCCTTCCATTCGCATTTAAATACCACAGCTCTATACCCACGATCATTTCCAACATAACACAACTCGAAGATGTCCTCCAATAGACCGTAGTAATCATCACCCTCAAGTGACGACACACTCACACCGAAATTACATCTACTCCTACTGCTACCATGGGCAAATGTATGGAAATTGAAACCATTCACCGAATACCGGTTCCAAGTCCTAACCTTCCACAAAGGACCTAATGCTAGACTCCTAACCAAATCATCCTGAATATTCTCTGAAATTACATGCTGCTTAAGCCATTTGGGAAACTGTTCCTCATGCTTATTCCAAACTTCATCAGCATTTAAATGTGGATTAGCAGCTACAAATTCAGTTACAAACTTCTTCTCGTACGGCTCCAAAACTTCGCAGTTTGATAGCAAGTGCAGGTGAGCACGATTGTACTCCTTCTCATCTAATGTTCTCAACCCGCCAGCTGATGACGATCCCTCACCTACCTTACTTTGAAAAAAGTCTGGTATGTTGGGGTCAATCGTCGTCTCGGGTGTTTCTAGGTTTAGATTTTTGGCTTTGGTGTTCACTTCTTTCTCGAAATACAGAGAACGGAAGTTGGCTATCTCCTCTGTTAAGTAAGCATTACATATGGAGCCCTCAACCCTCGCATTGTTACCAATTTTTTTCTTCAAATGGTTGAAAAATCTATGACAATCACCAAACAATTATGTTATTATCAAATTATAGTGTCTAACGTTAGTTAGTGGGTAAGTAAATAGTTGAAAGTTCTCACCTCTCAAATGGGTACATCCATCTAAACTGTACCGGTCCTCCCATTTTAGCTTCGTAGGGCAAGTGGACCGGTAGATGCTCCATTGAGTTAAAGAAGGAGGGTGGGAAGATCATCTCAAGTTTGCATAGTATCTGAGGAATTTGATCCTCCAAACGAGTCATGTCGTCATTTGTAACTGTCGACGAACACAAATCTTGAAAAAACTGAGATATCTCAGTGATAGGATTCCAAACACTTTTCGGCAGCAGGTACTTCAACGCCACAGGTAGTAACCGCTCCATGAACACGTGGCAGTCGTGACTCTTCAAGCCTTGGAGCTTCAGGTTCTTAATGTCCACACACCGACTAAAATCGGATGCATACCCATCATGGAACTTCAGTTTCCCTACCCACTCTAACACGGCCTTTCTTTGAGCCTTATCAAGGCTAAACAAGGCCCTAGGCTTGGACCCATCCCGCTTGATATGCATTTTCGAACGGTCACAATTTTTTTCAAATCTTTTCGGGATCCTACGGTGTCACATGTCTTACCCTCTACATCCATGACGGTGTGAATCAGTTGCTCAAACAAATTCTTCTCAATATGCATCACGTCCAGATTATGTCGGAGTAATAAAGTACTCCAATATGGAAGGTCGAAGAAGATGCTTCTTTTAAACCAACAATTTTTTAATTTCTTAAGATCTTTGAACTCTTGATCGGTCCCGTCAACAGTAGATGAGAACTCTGAAATCACGTCCCAAATCTCATCTCCTTGGAGACGAATCGGTGCCTCATCTAGCACCACCTCACCCTTCTTGAAAGCTCTCCTATTCTTCCTGTACATGTGACCCTCGGGTAGAAACTGTTTATGACAGTCAAACCAACTAATTTTTCTTGAATTACTTAGGTAGAATGCTTTACTTTCACTCATGCAACAAGGACACACTTTTTGGCCCGCCGTAGACCAACCACTCAACATACCGTACGCAGGAAAATCGTTTATAGTCCACAAAAGCGATGCTCTAAGTTGGAAATTTTGTTTCAACGACACATCATATGTCTTCACCCCTACTTCCCACAAGTATTTCAATTCCTCTATCACTGGTTGTAAGTTAACATCCAAGTGGTTTTTTGGATTTTTTGGGCCGGGAACAATAAGAGAAAGGAAGATGAATGGTGATTTCAGACAAAGCCATGGCGGTAAGTTGTACGGTGTGACCATGACAGGCCAGCATGAGTATGACTTACCGAACTGACCAAAAGGGGCGAATCCATCGCACAACCCAAGTCTCACGTTACGGGATTCCTCAGCAAATTCAGGGTAAATCCTATCAAAGCGTTTCCACTCCTCCCCATCACTAGGATGACACATCTTCCCCTCTACACGAGTTTCTTCCTTATGCCACCTCATTTGTTCGGCAATGATTCTAGTTGCTTATAATTTTTGAAGTCTAGGGACGATGGGAAAGTAGGTAAGTCGACTAAGTGGTATAGGTTTTTTATGCCTCGCAACACTCTTTCCCTTCCTACCCCTCAAAACAATATTCCCATCTACACTTTTGTATCTACCCTTCCCACATATCTTACATTCCTCAAGCACAGCATCGTCCTTCCAAAAAAGCATACATCCATCGGGACAAGCATCAATCTTTTGATGCGGAAGTTCAAGACCTTTAACTATTTTTTTGGTATTGTAGAATGTTTTGGTCATAATGTTGTCTTTTGGGATGAGTTTCTCAATCAACGCAGCGACACCGTCTACGCACCCAAAAGGTAGGTTATACTCACATTTAAGGGTCACTACCATAGACGCGACTTCTAACAATGTCACATCACACCCTCCATATAATGGCTTCTCCGCAACCTCTAACATATCAAAAAAAGCTTTCGCTCGTGGGTTTGGCTCTTGTGGGGTTGGTTGGTCATCGTTGTTAGTGTACATGCTCTCATCATTAAACAAATTGCACTCAACCACATCAACAATCATTCCTCTCACTCCGCCCTCATTCTGATCCACCTCAGATTCCTCAACAGCAGACGTCTCACCATGACAAATCCAATAATAATAATTTGGGCTAAACCCATTTGAGATAATATGTTCCTTAATCAGAATACTATCCAAGAATTTGAACTTCTTACATTTCACACAAGGACACCTAAATCTACCCTCTGACGCGTATTCGGGATGGGTTTAGCGAACTCAAGAAAACTACTAACACCCTCTAAAAATTCCTTTGTGGGACGTCGTCTCTTATCCAATCTTTCTCCATACATCCATTTTCGTTCCTGTCTCTTCATTTTTTTCATCTAAAAAAATTGAGACAATAAAGACATACAAATTATTTTCTCTAAAGTAATTTACTAATATATATACACTACTCACATATTCTGTAAAATTCTCAATTCACCTATACATAGTACTATTTGCACCCAATCCGTTCATAAATACATCACTAAATCGGCATAATTGTATTTCACTTCCAATTTCCTAACACATCAAAACAACCCAATTCATTCAACTACTTAATCACAAACCCTAATTCTATACTAACAATCTACCTATTTCAAATTAGGGAACCTATGGGCAATTAACATACTTACTACACTAAATATTCCGACAACTAAAAAACTATCCAACCTAATAACTAATTTATTTAAATCGATAAAAACAAAATTAACAAATAATTAAAACTAAATATAGATACATAAACATACCTTAAGAAAAATGAGAGAATTGAAGAAGGAATGAAGAGGAAAGGAGGGGACGAGTTTTAGAGAGAGGGGAGAGGGTTTTTAGAGAGATAGAGTGAAATGAGAGAATGAGACGGGGGAGGGGGGTGTTCGTTCATTTAAAAAATTCAGAACACTTAGCGACCGAAATAGGTGGCGCGTCCCTTTTTTTAGCGACCGAAATCGGTCGTGCGCTCTTTTTTTTCGCGACTGATTTCAGTCGCTAGGTCACTGATTTAGCGACCGAAATCGGTCGCGCGTACATTATTTTAGCGACTGATTTCGGTCGCTAAGGAAAATTAATTTTTTAAAAATCCGTCTCCTCGTCCAGCGACTAATATCGGTCGCGCGTTGTACTTTCAGTCGCTAAATAAGCGACTGAATTTCTCAGTCGCGCGTTGATGGTAGCTATATGAAGTATTTCTTGTAGTGTATGACAGCTAAGGCTGTGCTAACAACTCCACCAATCTTGCTGTGTTGTATTCCTGATGCATTTGAAGTGGTCCTTTCAAGTACTGCTTTGTCTTCTTCTTGACCTCTTTGTATGCTCCTTTACACTCCACCTTAAGAGGTGAGTGGTATTGTTGTATCACTCCCATCTTGCGAAGGAGTTTAGAGTGTCGAGACACTGGTAGAGATTTAGTTAGAACATCTGCAATCTGAAGATGAGAAGGAACATACATAGGCTTGATGACACCTGATGCCATCTTCTCTCTGATGAAGTGACAGTCTATTTCAATATGTTTGGTACGCTCGTGATAAACAGGATTTGCTGCAATGGAAAGAGCAGCCTGGTTATCACATTTAAGGGAAGCAACCTGTAGTTTTGTGAATCCAAGTTCTTTAAGGAGGGAGAGGACCCAAGTAACTTCACAAGTTGTCATAGCCATGGCTTTATATTCTGCTTCAGCAGAAGACCTGGCTGTGACAGTTTGTTTCTTGGACTTCCAAGAAATAGGTGATGCACCAAGCACAATACAATAACCTGTAGTGGACCTTCGAGAGAATGGACATGAGGCCCAATCAAAATCGCAGTATGCTGTAAGTTGAGCAGCAGAAGAGTTAGCAAGAAGGATTCCTTGTCCAGGAGAGAATTTTATGTATCTTAAGACCCTTCTTGCTGCTTGTAGATGGTCAGAGGTGGGAGTCTGTAGAAACTGACTAAGCAATTGGACAGAAAATGTTATATCAGGTCTAGTTATGGTGAGGTAAATGAGCTTACCCACTAATCTTCTATAGACTTCAGGCTTGACTAAGATGCTTCCTTTGGTAGGTTCCAATTTGGTGTGTGAGTCTAAGGGAACTTTCAGAGCTCTCTCTGTTGCGATCCCGAACTCAGAGATAAGATCAGTAGCATATTTCTTCTGACTAATGAAAATGCCCTGGTTTGTATGAGCTATTTCCATCCCCAAGAAGTAAGTAAGTTTACCCAGGTCTTTCATATGAAACTGTCCTCTCAGAGTCTTCTTTAACTCTTGTATTTCTTCCTTATCATTTCCAGTGATCACCATGTCATCTACATAGATAAGAATCACGGTGATGCTAGTACCTTGACCCTTGATGAACAAGGAATGATCTGCTTTAGACTGAACAAAGCTTGTTTGTGTGAGGGTTTGTGAGAGCTTAGCAAACCACTGTCTAGGGGCTTGTTTGAGCCCATAGAGAGATTTCTTGAGTTTACACACCTTAGGTCCTGCATACTTAGGCAATGCTCCTTTGCTTACATCAATTCTGTCTCCTACATCAAAATAGCCTTTTGGTAGTTGCATATATACATCTTCATGTAGATCTCCATGTAAGAATGCATTAGAAACATCCATTTGACATGTAGTCCAGTTTTGCATTGAGGCAACAGCCAACAAGGTTCGAATGGTTGTCATTTTTGCTACAGGGGTAAATGTCTCCTTGTAGTCCAACCCTTCTCTTTGTCTACACCCTTGGATAACAAGTCTAGCTTTATATCTATCTAGGCTTCCATGCGGAATCATCTTAACTTTATAGAGCCATCTACACCCAATGGCTCTTTTGCTAGGGGGTAGATCCACGATAGCCCAAGTATCATTCTTCTCTAAAGCCTCCAGTTCTTTATTCATGACTGTTATATATCCAATGTGGATATTGAACAACATCATGAAAGTAGTAAGGTTCAGTTTGATTTGTCATTCTTTCCACCATATTCACAAATGATTCTTCCACTTCTGCTTCAGTAGTGAATTGAGCCACTGGAACAGATTGCTTATCATTCCCTCCTCTCTGAACTGTCACAAAATCCTTCATCCATCCAGGAGCCCTTCTTTCCCTTTGAGATTTTCTTGAACTTTGTGCTTCTTGTTCTTCTACAACCTCAGAATTTGGAGACTCATTTTCTTCATGATCTCCATCTGCCTGTGAGTTTTCAGGCTCTTCTTCTTCTTCTTCTTCTTCTTCTTCTTCTTGATCTTCATCAATGATGTTCTCAACATCAAAAGTCTGAGACAACACAGTTGGAAGAGGTTGCATCAGAGTTGATTTAGAGTGTTGTGAGTAAGGATATATATTTTCATAAAAGGTGATGTCTCTAGTCACAAAACTCTTTTTACTGTCCAACTCTTGAACCTTATACCCCTTTTGGTTTGCAGGATACCCTAAGAACACACATGCTACCCCCCTTTGCTGAAATTTGTCCCTCTCTCTAGTTGGATTGTATGCCATCACAAGACATCCAAATGTTCTCAGGTGTTTGTAGTCAGGAGGAGTTCCATGTATGACCTCAAAAGGAGTTTTATTCTGAATGACAGCGGAAGGAAGTCTGTTTATGAGATTAGCAGCTGTGAGGACACAGTCTCCCCAATATCTTAATGCCAAGCCAGATTGAAATCTCAATGCTCTACTTATTTCGAGGAGGTGTCGATGTTTTCTCTCTACCACACCATTTTGCTGCTGCCTATCAGCTATGCTAGTCTGATGCACCATTCCATGTATGGCAAAGAACTCTTTACAATCCTTGTCATCAAATTCAAGGGCATTATCAGATCTAATGATCTTGACTCCTGCATCAAACTGAGTCTTTGCATACTGGCAGAAAGCCTTAATGTTCTCAAATGCATCAGACTTAGGCTCTAAAAGATATACCCAAGTGCCTCTTGACATATCATCAACAATAGTTAGAAAATATCTTAATTTTCCTCTGTAAGCAACTTTGTAGGGACCTCATATATCTATGTGAATCAGGTCAGGGTTGGGCAGCCATGGTCTTACTCAATTGGAAAGGAGACTTGGTGTGTTTAGCCATTGGACATGTTAGACATATATCAATGCATTTGTCAGAGTGTTTCAATGCTAGAGAAGGAATATATTTAAGTTTTGACAAGGGTGCATGACCCAATCTGTAATGCCAAATAGAATAATCAAGGGTATTTGTATTAGCATTCACGGCATAAGATTCATTACAAAAATTTCTTGCCAAAGGCTTAACAAAAGATGTTGCAATTTCAGAACTACAACTTTGTTTCATGTCTAACATATGACTCTTTTTCTTGATTTCTTTAGTATTTTGAGACTGGTTTTGATGCATTTGATTTGAGTAAAGGTATAGACCATTAGTTGCCCATCCCAGAACCTTGGATTCTCCCTTAAAACAGTCCTGCACACAACATTTATTATTGAGAAAAGTGACACAACAATTGTTGTCAGCAGTTAGTTTGTGTACTGACAAAAGGTTCTGCTTAAATTCAGGAACATACAAAACATTCTTCAACACAAGACCATTCTCAAGAGTTACATCTCCTTTGTGTGTGACTCGAGCTGTTTCACCATTTGGCAGATTTATTTTGGGTTGTTTATCCAAATTTCTGATCTTGGTTAAAACAGATTTATGAGCAGTCATATGATTTGACGCTCCAGAATCTATAATCCATTTATACTTTGATATTTGAGAAAAGTTACAACTTATACCTGCATAGTTGCAATCTATTTCTTCATCTGTTTCCTCTCTTGGCTTTGTTCCACTACTACCAGGCACCAATTTCAGCAGATTCTCTAATTGTTGAGTTGCTGCTTCTATGGCCTTGGCTAGCTCAGACTCTTGGTTAGCATTAGCTGCAGTTTTCTTGTTTCCTTTCCCATTGTGGTTGGCACTTCTTCCAGCCCCTTGGTTTTGTCTTAAATTTTTAAAGGTTCCTTGACTCTTGTTTCCAGGTTTGGTAGTGCCAAGCTTGCATTTTGATAGCCAACCACTTCCCAACACATTTCAGGCTTGTGATTGGTTCTTCCACAATGAATGCAGCCTGGTCTAGGATTCTTATCCCAACACATCTCGGATTTGTGGTTGTTCCTTCCATAGTGGACATATTTAGTCTCACTTGGCTTCTTTTTACCCAAGAATGCTGATCCTTCCATGTCTTTCTCAGGATTAAAGTGCTTGTTTTGTGACTCTTCATGAAGGAAGATGCCCACAGCAGCAGTATCCACAGTAGGCAGAGGACTCATGAGAAGAATATTACTCCTTAAAGCAGCAGCATATCCTTGTCAAGTCCATTGAGAAACTAAAACAACTTTCTTTCCTTAGCCTATTTCTCAACAGCATCTAGATATGCTCTCACTTCAGTAGATATGGTCTTTATGACAGGAAAATTGTTCATGTTTGTTAGCTCATCCCAAACAATTTGGAGTTGAGTGTAATACTCTTCTATACTCCTATTGTTTTGAGAAATCTCATAAGTATCTTTGTTCAACTTAAACTTTCTGGCTCCATTCGAGACAATGTATCTACTTTTGAGGATCTCCCATATTTCATGGGCTGTTTCAGTGTAAATGATAACGTGTTTGATTCGTTCACTTACGTTTTGCAAGATCCAGGAAATTACAAGGTTGTTTGCTGCCTCCCATGTTTCCATTTTAGCTTTACCACTTGTTGGTTTCCTTGTAGAACCAGTAATATACCCCAGTTTTCTCTTGGCAGATAAGGCCAACTCCATTTGACGCTTCCACATTATGTAGTTTTCTGAACCAGTCAAAATAAGGGAGATTTTCAATGTTTGTATACCTTCCATAGAGTTAAAACGTGCCTGAAATTCTTCAGAATCTTCATCAGAACCTGGCATGATGGGTCCTTAGGCAGATGCTCACAGAAAGATTTGATTTTTATGGAAAAGAAAGAAAGACAGCAGACTGTAAAGTATTTTAAGAGCAGTATCATGAGCTTAAAGGGCTCTGATACCATGATGATTGTAATGACCTTTAAACTATGACATGACCTACAAATATTTGGAGAAAGTTGCCATTGCGGCTGCATATTTTTTTGTGAATGTTTTTTTTGATCATCTGCATCATTACATGCCTGCTCTATTTATACAATCAGTCTTTGAAACCTAGATGCCACTAGGTACATTCTTAGTTTGTCTTTTGCTAGCACCTATGACAGCGAAGGCTGTGCTAACAACTCCACCAATCTTGCTGTGCTGTATTCCTGATGCATTTAAAGTGGTCCTTTCAAGTACTGCTTTGTCTTCTTCTTGACCTTCTTTGTATGCTCCTTTGCACTTTCACTAATTAATCATTACAAACCGTCGATTGCATTATTAAAAAGTTATGGAACATTGCATACTACTCCATAGTTCTGGGGTAACATGGACTCACTTTTTATGAGGAGAAAAATGTGTGAATGTTAATATTGGATTGGATGGAAGACAGTAATGTACTTTGATACTCGTAAACCGTAAAAAAAAATCATGGATCTGCAAGGAATGGCCCAATAACGCATCACGTTGAGCCCAATATTGAGTTGGCAATTAAGAAGACGCACCGGCTACAACTACAAGTCTACAACTGGGTGCCTTTGTATTTTGGCAATCCACATCTCTAACACAGAGTAAACAGAAGAAGAAGAAGACGAAGAAGAAGAAGAGGGGAAAATGGTGAAAATGGGGACATTTTTGGGGATGTCACTGGGTGCCTTTGCATTTTGGCACTCAATGGACAAAGTCCATGTTTGGATCGCTCTTCACCAAGACGAAAAGGTCCCTCTTTTTATTTCAAACCCTAATCAATCATATTTCTTCTTCTTATCTTCCCTTTTTATGTTCTGGGTTTTCTATTCCGTTGTTTACAAATTCAGGGTCATATTTACTACTGTGATTGTATCCAGAAATCGTAGATATATGCTCAAGTAGGATTATCAATTCTATTTCCCAGGTTGAGCTCAGGATCAACTTAACTTATTTAATCAGATCCCATTCATCACAGGATCAATTACGTTTTTAGCAAAAAAAAAAAATAATATCATCATGAAAGTTTTTTTACTAATTTGATAATTTGGCCGACCTAAAACTATAACCCTTTGGTATTATAGTCGCATATGTAATGTGGTATATACTAATACTGGTTTTGATTTGATGATATTTCCCTTGATAAGTAGGCTGTGTTCGCCGTCCCCTTTATTGACCTGAATGATGGGAGGAGTAATTAGCTATCTAACTGAATTTATCCATTTGTTTAGAGATGGTGTGTTTAGGGCAATCTGTAAATTTGTTGCTAAGATGCTTATCAAGCCAAATGCATGTCTGGCATTTTAGGATGCTCATCATTTTCAGAAAATTTCAACGGGCTTAGTCCAAACTATGGACAAACTTACATTTCTAATCCCATGCCCCCTATCTATCCGCCATAATCCCATGTTTAAGTTGTTAACATTTTTGTTTCCTAGTTCAAGGCCGTCATCAACTGGAGATTGGTGGTAGGGGATGGTGTAGATACCGAGGGATGTGAGAAGGTTAGAGGCTGGTAAGATGTGGCCGGTGGGAGTGGTTGGGTCTAGAGGAAGATTGGTAGGAGAGGTTTGTGGTAAGATTAGGTAGGATGGCCAAGGGAGGTTGGAGGTAGTGATGAATGATTGAGAAAAGGGAGGGAGGGAGGGGGGAAAAGGTACTGTAAATGAGGGCATTGTCTTCATTTCATATTTTTTTTTGGTTGCCTTGGATGCCGAGTGGTATTGATTTCTAATTCAAATCACATATTGTAGTTGTAGTAGCTGCTAATTTTTGTTGAGTTTTTTCTCTACCTGTGGTAATACTTACGAGTATTATTTAAAATGGAAACTTCAGAATTTCTAAACCAAAAGAGTGATGATTGATGATTGAATGGTTTCATCAGTTTTTTTTGGTCAAAGACAAACTTTGAAAGGACTGGTTGTGACCCTTATAGAGTTATTAGGACTAGGGATGAGTCTATTACGTCATAGTTCCATATGTGCGTGCTTAAAGACTTCTTGCCTGTGAGCCTTGATTGGCATGTCAAGTCACAATATCTTTTATTTGATAGTTGGAATGGAGTGCATCTGAAGACTTGAATTTATTTAGTAGGAAGCTGCTTACTTCGTGACGTTGTCTTTCTGTCCATCCTCTAGGCATTTTCGATCCATAATTTTGTCCAAATAGCTGGAAAATCACCAAAAATTGTCATGGCATACTAAATTAAGCAATCACAAACTTGATTTTTTTTGCAGAGAGAACAAGAAGAGAAAGAATTGGAGGTGAGGAGAATGAGGGCAGAGCTCGTACAGCAAGCCAAGCAACGGGACTCGCTCGCATAACTGACATCTTATCCCTAAAGCATTTCTGTGTAATCTTGTTGTTTTCTTTGAGTGTTCCTGCTCAGATTTTTTTTATCTATCTATTTAAAATTCATGATGTCTGCTGTAATGATGGCGGACTGCGGTCATGACTCAGGAATAATGTACTATCTTTTGCCTATAATACGATCGATGCAGCATTTACTTTGAATCTGTTTGTTGCATTGTAAAGACTCCGTGATTATTTATGAGCATGAAATGCTTGATGAAAAATAGTAAGGTTTCAAGACACGTGCCATTAGCGAATATATCTTGTTATCGCTACAAATTTCATCATTGTCTCCTTTGTCTGTGACTGCGCTTTCTTTTGGCCATGCGGTAAGTTGCAAGGAAACAGTTGTGCCTTTGAAGCTCTGAACAGGATTGATTTACTAGTCTTTTGGTTCTGCAGAAAACATCAGGGAAGCACATCTTCTAATTTTCACTAAAAGTTACTGTATAACATAAATCCCAAGCAATCGTCCCGCAACTTACATAAACTTGATGTACTCCGTACTACTGTATATCAGAAGCGGATCGAAATTTATCACTACAAACCACCACTCTATCTTTCAATTCAGAAGAAAAAAACTATTTACGGTGCTGTTTTTCTTTAGTAAGCCTCTTGTTGGTCCTCGTTTGCCGAGTCTTGGCTTTAGTCTGACAGTTTCAATTTTGACGAGGAAGATCTTTTCTCGGAGGAGAGCTCAAGAGGTCTGTTATGAGAGATGGCGGGCTAATCACACGGTCTCTCACGATCTCGAGGACAAGGAAAGAAAAGGATGTACAATGTATTCAAGGCTAATGCGGTAATGCCCATTACAAATTTACATTAGATACGGAGTACATGATATGAATAAGATAGACAAGCCCCACAAGCTCGATCAAGCTGAACAAATTTATGGACATGATTGACCATAAGTTTAGAGGATTTTTATAGCTCTAAAACCAGGCATTTTCCTCATGCGACAGAGTTCAGGCATGCTCGGACATCAAATGTACCGGAATGAATAGAGAGTTGAAGGAGTTGTTACCTCGGTTAAGAATCAAGGCAATTGTGAGTTTTTTTTAGTTTGATATTTGGTAACGAAAATGAAACACAACTAAATAATTACTCTTATTATATATTTAGTGAGAATATTGTATTTGAAAATTTATTTTGAAATCAATAATCGTTTTAGTTAGGTGGAATTATATTTTTTGGTAGGGATATGACTTCGGATTTTTTTTTTTTCAATAAAAAAAATTATTTTTATGATAATATTTTAATTTTGAACACTTAAATTGTTGGATCCAGATTCTGATAAACATGTGACACGCGGACTCTACAAATCAAGCCAAGTAACTTTGATCGTTGAATCTATTCTTAGATAAGATACTACTACGGAATACTACTGCGCAATTGTTTACTATTATTACAATCAATTTGTAAAGTTAGTGCATACTTTATTTAGGCAATTAAGAGCAACAATACAGTAAGAAGCAACAACCACGTACACATGCTCCCTATAACATCGCAACTGAATTCTCCATTCTAATAATAACTTGGTAATTGGTGCGTATATTAAGGTGGGAGAATGTAACAAGAAAGGGCACCATTCCAAAGAGAAGCATATTCAACAAGCTAAGGCCTCAGGAGCAGTAATCCTTAACCAATTCACATCATTAATTCCGACATAAACTAAAATGGCTGGCAAAGTCATTGTTGCTGCTCTGGTGTTATTTTGCCTCCTTGGGGCGTCATTGGCCGCCACAGCCCCGGCTGCTGCTGCGGCCAATGCTCCCGTAACAGCAGTAGAAGGCCCGAGTGCAGGCATAGGCAACGATGACGAAGCAGCCGGAGGAGGAGATGTCGGATTTGCAGAGGCAGCCCCGGTTGGTGGACCCGTTCCCGCTGGCGCCTTCCCAGACGTCCCGTCCGAGGACACCCCAACAACTGGTCACAAAAATGCTGCCTCCTCTACCACTACTACTCTTGAATTGTCCTCTACTCTTGCTGCTGGGGTTGCTGCTTTTTCCTTGTTTTATTTTTGATTGAATGGTTCGCGTCCATCCCTCCTTATTAATTAGTAGTATTATTCTTTCTTTTCCTCCTAGCTGCTAACATAAACATCCATTTCATTCCCGCCTTCCATTGGATGGGAATGGGATTATATTTGATTTACAAGAAGATTGTATGTAACTGCCAAATTCCACGTGATTTGGCACCAATATCGTCATGCATGCATGCATGCCAAACTTTTATTGTCTTGTAGATTGTGAAATCACAATGAGCGTCGACATTCTGCTGTAACTGAATTTGTTTTAATTTGGTGCCAACGTTTTCATTTTTACATATTCTATATGGGAATCAATTTTTGATACTGCTTCAATAATAAATAGAATGTTTTTTTTTTTTTTGGTGAAATGTAAGTAATGCATTCATAAAAAAAATATACGGTGTATGTAGCGCCATATTTCTATACATCCGATATAATTACATCAAAAAAGTCAAATTAAAGCAAATTTAATAACTGTATCCTATCGAAGCCAAACAAAATCGTCAGTCGTAAGATCATCGTGTGCCTTGAGCTTCACTCGACCTCTTACTTCAGCTATAATCTGCTTTGCTACTAAATCCGGTCGCATCACAACTTCTTCTATTCTCCCTTTATTTCTTTGGGTCCAGACATGGTAGTAACAAGCAGCTAACAAACTAGCCTGAATCTTCTTCCATCTAACAGAGTCATCCTCATTATTGTCAAGTATACTTATTTGGAGCGTTGGCCTGTAACCGGTCATCTGAAAAATATAGCTGATCAGTTTAGAGCTGTAGGGGCATTCAAAGAACAGATGTGCGCAGGTCTCTTCATCATTATGGCAAATACAACATTTATCATCCATCAAGTAACCAAAATTGCATTGTAACACCCGCTATTTTTCCTAGCGCTTTTATCCTTTCCGCTATGACTTCGTCATAACTCTATTTCGGCCTTATGTTTCATTATTTTTCCAAGCTTTATTTTTATTTTCGAGTCCAATGATATTTATTTTTATTTTAAAGGATTTTAATTCTTTTAAACCTATTTATTCAATTTTCATCGTAAACTAATTAATTTTCCGCGAGGAATTCTATTTCTATTCGAATTGACGTTTTTAAACTCGGATTTAAGTTATTCCTTTTCCTAAAAATGTTTGAATACGTTTATATAAAATTTTCAACTAGTAAATATTTTTATTTACAAGTATTTAGTCGTTAATAATTTTATTACGAAGCTTCGCGAATAATTATTTTCTTACGCGAGGTTTACTCGAATTACCTTGAAATGTCTTTAACTATTTTACGATTATACTTTTTATCAACTTATAAATCATTTGAGACCTTTTCCTTATATTTTGGACCGACAAAGCTTCTTGTCACAATTTAACTATGTTTTATTAATACGTTTCATTTTATCACATTAAACCGTAAACATAGGATTCTTTTCTTTTCATTGAATTGAGGCTTTACTACTCAAGCTCTTCCTACTCCTCTTCTTATCCCTTTGGCTAGCCATATTTGTCTAGATGCACTTAGGATTCTTCAACTATTTTACTATCATTTATGCTCTTTAAGTGTAGTAACCTCCTTCTCCTTTAATCTACTCTACATTCATTTTGTGCATTAACAAAAAAATTACTACAACATATTCATCATCCTTTTTTTTCCTTCTTGGCCGAGTACTTCCTCCCCTATTCCAGCCTGATTTTTGCTCTATTTTGAGTCTCAATCGAATCGTTTTTATCGTCATATTAATCCTCTTTCCGATTCCTTCGTTAAGGTAATAATCGACGTCGTTTTCGATCATTATTTACCTTGATTTTTGTTAGTTTTCTCATGGTATTTTTCTGCCATGATTTTCGTGTTTGGAAGGATTTGTGAACAATCCCGAGGCCGACGAGTATATAATCGATTCAGACTTGGAGTAGAGGTAACGTCGATGTTACTCGGTATTTCATGATTTTAATTGTGTATTTGCATGTATATATTTTTATGTTTTATTTTGACAATATATGTATGTCACCAAATCTGGAAAATTTTTAAAAGTTGAAAATTTGCACGTTTCGGTATTTTTATCGCTTTTTCGAGATTAACGATTAAATTGTTATATTAATTTGTAAAATCATAATATTCGGCCTAAACATGTAATATATGTTTATATTCTGTAAAATTGATATTTTTGATGATTTATAATAATTTAAGATTTTTCTGATATTTTAAATATCGATTATTGAATTGTTACCTTTTACGGACAAAAACGATTAAAAGCGATTTTTAGTTCTAGTACCTAAACATTTTATTTTAATCTGATTTTTGACGTGGTGAAATTTTCTGATGAAATAGAATTTTCTGAATTTTTTCATAATTTTTTCGGAATTGTTAAGTGGATGAATTAATTAATCACTTTAAATCATCGTTTATCGTTAAAACCGTGTTTGTTGTTTAAATTCTCGAATTCTGGTCTTTGGTTTAAATCTGGAAAAATTTATGATTCTGATGATTTCATATATTTTTATGATTCTTAGTGCCTTAATAAAATGTTAGGAACGATAAGTTTATTAATGAAATCGTTAATTGTGAAAACGGGTTTAAATGACGGTTTTGTTGGAATTTGTTGAATCTGGAATTTTGGAAAAATCTAAAAAATTTATATTCTGGAAAATCATGATTTTTAATTTTAATAATAATTTTTGGATATTAATATTTAAATCGTTTGGTAATTACTATTTTTATTAATCGTTATTGTCGAGATTAGACGATTAACGAGAAAACGCTTTAAAAACCGAGTTTTAGGATTCTGGAAAATTTTACTTTCTGGACAGAATGTCCATAATTATGTTTTAACTATTTTACGTAATTTTTGTACTATTTATTAAAGTCTTTAATTAATAATTATTGATTTTCGGACAAATTGTGCTTTATCGATAAAATTCTTCGTCTTACCTAAAATAATTATTTTTCCAGCAATTTTGAAAGTATTTAAATCTGAAACCTTAAGAGTTAAATCATCCCTTAACATATTCTAAATATATTCAATGGTTTAATTAAATAAAAGATCTTAAAAGATTTTATTTGACATTTGCCGTAAAATCCTACTTATAATCGTATTGTCGAAACTAATAATAATTAGGGAATTTTAGTTTTGTAGATTTTGGAAACACCCTAATTAGTAGTATTTAAAATGTTTAAGAAATTTCTAAATTATTTTATAAACACTTGTATGACGTTTCAATAATTTCACTAACGCAAAAGTTCTCGTTTTAAGAATTAATATCGTTAAGGCCGAAAGTACTAGTTTTATAAATCTATATCGTTTACTAAAAATGTTGTATTAGTTTAAACTAATATTTTGCTATTTTCATATGATGCTATTTTTAGTAAGTTTCTAAAAAAGAAGTTTCCTAAAATAGAAAGTTTCCTCTTTTAGAATATTGTGATTACTCCTTTTGTTCTCTTATTATTATGATGATTATATCTTTTGAATATCGATAATGGCTTTGTTTTGGAGTTATGAAATAAGGAAAAGTGTGGGTTTAGAGTAATATAGTCTGGGCTGTACGTTTTGCCATCAACTATAAAGCTGGTGTGTCTAGGTTGAGACTAGACCTGTCAAACGGGTCGGGCGGTCGGGTTTCGGGTTCGGTCAATACGGGTTCGGGTAAAATACGGGTCGTGTATTTCGTGTTTGAAAAATACGGGTTTTATACGGGTCGGATTTATACGGGTTTCGGGTCAAATACGGGTTATTAACGCACTTTAAAAACATTAATTTTCTTTACATTTTTTTTATCATAAATACAATTTTATTCTTAATTTTTTTTATCAACTCATTTAATATAAGATATTAGTGAGAATAAACATGTTTTATTTAATATATTTTTTAGTATACATTGATATTTTATTTCTATAGGAGGTACGAATATATATGACGAACTTTGACTCGATTTATTGATATTTTTTTTCTCATTATAACAATCATGTGATAAAAATAAGATTTCAAAGATATATATAAATATTATTTCTTAAAACTTTGAAAATAAAAAAAATATTTATTAGTTTTTTTTGAGAAACTTTATGGTATAATAGCAATATTTTTTAATTTATCTATTTTCGGGCGGGTAACGGGTTCGGGCGGGTTTTGAACCAATATATTCGGGTTTTTATCGGGCGGGTCACTTTCAGGTTTCGGTCATTTTCGGGCGGGTTTTTACGGGTTTTTTTTCGGGCGGTTTCAGGTCGGGTTTTCGGGTCGGGTCAGTTTTTGACAGGTCTAGTTGAGACACATTGGTCGTTGAACTGAGCATGGTTTGTGTTCAGGAGAGTGTATGTTTACCTTAAACTTAGATATCGCATCGTGTAAGTCGCGTTGGGTTGAACTGGGTATGGTTTGTATCCAGGAGGGGTGTGCACTACTTAAACCAGGACTTCGCTGCACGCAGTCCTGTTATAGTTGAGTTGCCTAGTTAGAGATCAAAGTCTGATTTGTTTTGACTAAGTTCTCGAAACTAGATTTTAGTATTGTCCTAGTGAAAGTCTAGATTCTACATTAATCCTATCCATAACGCCATTTTGATTATTTTATTTATTATCAATATAAATTGGTTTGCAGGTTGGCAAATATTTTTATGTTTCTTCGGTAACCCATTTTAATATTTTGGTTTTGTGCCGAAAACTTATTTTAATATGATGTTTTGCTGTTTTCTATTTTTATTATATTTCTATAGTAGTAAGTACAGTTTTAAAATCCTGTTATACGGCTGGGAGAACGTTGACGTTGCTCCCCACTGATTGTGGCTGTTATGTTTTAACATGGCAGGTATACGTGTTTGTTTCCGGTGGGTGTGGGCTGACGAGCAGTCTTGGATCCTGCTTGATTTTTTTTATTAATTATGTCTTACGGATTGTTTAACCTTTTTACGGATTGTTTTAAATTTTAGCCATTTTTATGTATGGCATACGTTTGACTTTACCAATTTAATTTACTAAGACATAGTTACAGTGTGTTTTAATCCCGATTCTACAGTGTTTCCGCCACTGTATCGCGTTAGAATTTCTAGGGGATTACAGTTGGTATCAGAGCATCACTGCTCCCAACGCTTACACCTGAAATTAAGGAAAATACCAGTAAATTATTTAAACAGTAAATAAAATATTATTAGAGATGGGTAGAAACAAAATAAGGACTTAACTGTTAGGTTTATATGTTCTTGTAACTCAATGATTAGCATTGAATATTTGTTGCTTTTCTAACCCTTTCAGCCTCTTGACTAAGCGGTACATGGGCGTCCCTTGAACAGGTAACTCCCACCCGTCAGCAATTGTCTTCTCAAATTGAGGGGCAAGGCTCCACATATGAAAGTATTTGAAGCTCGCTCTCCTTCGTTCATCTGACGCCCATTGACTTACAGTACACAGAGTGTGATCAAATAAGCCCTCTGGGTGAAAATGCGCTTGCGACTCAGGAAACGACTCCAACCAACCCTCATTGACAAGAAATCTGTCCAATCTACTATATTTTCTGAACTCAACCTCTTGTTTGTTTGTCCATGTAAACCATGCTCCAGAGGCCTTAATATCGCTAATACCACACCGATCTAAACAATTCACAAACTCGTCCATGTCAATCTGCTTAGTTTGACCCCCCCAATCTTTCATTAGGGTTGATAACAGTATTAAAATCTCCACAAATTGCCCAAGGACCTTGCATAGAAGCTGCAATATTCTCCAGTTTTGACCACAAATCTCTTCTATCCCCTCCATCATTAAAAGCATATACAAGAGTATAATGAAACAGCTGCCCAGAAGCCAGATGCCTGCTTCTACTATGTATAAACTGAGGGTTGTACTCCAAAGGGGTACATCATACAAGGACGACTGCCACAACAACCACACTCTACCTCCCGGGTGTAAATGCGTATTAGTCGATACACACCATCCACTCATCATATTATTCATGACTCTATTACTATTTCTACTCTTTATTTTTGTTTCCAGTAGGCCAAAAAGACCCACCCCTTTATTACGTAAAAAAAAAAATCACCTCCCTTTGCTTATTTACACTATTCAGTCCCCTAACATTTCAGAATCCGACATTCATTTGAGTTGGTATTAGTAGGGGTACCTAAATAAAATCCATCCTGTTCGCGTGACTGACCTTGCTTAATGCCCCCAGTTTCCTGATCGCAGGACTGTACTTGCTCTATGCCACCAGTACTTGTACTGATATTCTCAACAATAACAGCATAAGTCTTGTTCCCAAGGTTCAGAATTGTTGTCTCCAGTCTATGTTGCTAATCCTTCCAAGGTTGCATTCCCTCTATCTTCTTTCTCCATATTTTTACCTGTCCTGTAGCAGGTACAGACGCCGGTCGGCCCTTACGACAGTTCTGCACTTCATGCCCCAGATTTTTACATTTCGAACATGAGGTGGGTTTCCACTCATACTCGATCTTAATAACCTCTCTGTGCCCTTTAGCATTCAGGAATTATATCTTGTCATCAAATTTTTGTCCAACTTGGACTTCGACTAGAGCTCTAGCAAATCCTAGTCGTGTCTTGTCTTTAGTCGCAACATCCAATTGGATAAATTTCCCCGCTAATCCCACTAGCTTAGGCAAGACACTGCCCCAGTATTTCAATGGTAATGCATGAAGTCGCACCCAAGTTGGAACTGTTTTCACATCCTCCTTCTGCAAGTCGACTTCAGGATGCCATGGTTTAACGATAACAGGCTTATTATCGAACATGTGATTTCCGGTCTGCAGGACAATGTTCTTTGCATCTTCTTGTTTGAATCGAACCAGGAAAATGCCATTTGGGTTAAACGAAATCTTGTCAATCCCGTGTTTTCCCCATACACGTTGCACATAACCCTTAATAACCTCCCATGGCGGATTGACCCCAAGGATATAGCAGTAAACTGCATTTGCCCAGTATGATTCCTCTTCTTTGGTTTCATCTTCAGTTATCTGTATCAAAGGGGACTCATTGGGGTTTTCAACATTTTTATCCTTGTTAGCTGAATCAGTCTTCTTCTTATTGTGCCCACGTTGGGTAATCCACATCCCGCTTGTGTTTTCATTCTCACCATTATCAACCTCATCGAAGTTTAGTCTAGGGATACCCTGGATTTCGTGCATAGGTCTCGTCTTTTCCACAACATCCACATCCGGTCCTCGTACTTCCTTAGAGCCACTAGCCCCTGTTCTAACGCTTCCATTGTTTGCTTTTGCAGAACCTCCAGTATTCTTTTGTTTCGTTTTTGAGGCGGAATTCCTGGCCATGATGCCTCAATTAACAGAGAAACGTAGCCGATCAAAGTCGCCGCAGAATCGCCATTCTTAGGGTTTTTTGTGTTTTTTCTTTTCTCTTAAATTGCTTTTTTTCTCTTAGTATTTGAGTTGTTTTAGTTTAGTCTTTAATAAATAGAATGTTGGGAGAAAAGGATTTGTATTAATAGATAAATTAGCTGTTCAACCAAATGGATTGATAGGCTATTCAATTGAACATTCTAGAGTGAGACACCTCACTTGAGAACGTGTCACCTTTTTTTGAAGTGCAAATCAATTTCATTAACAATAAACCAAACGGCATCTACAAACGATATCAAATTGAACTGAATACATATTTGTAAAAAATAAATAAAGAGCGTCCTTGACACAGAGATCACTATTCGAATAATACGCTTCTGCATAGCCTTCTATATATCGTTGTTGATTGACACAGCTTTTCGCGAAGGAATCTATAGATATGATGATATAGTCTTCAAAAGAATGAACTTTCTCTATTTTGACAAATAGTAGACCGAGATCTGACCTCAATTGTATCACCATACGTAGAAATTTCATTGCTCACATGATCTTGCACATAATTCTTGAACCTCTCCAAAAGAGAACAAACTCACAAAAAATATGGGAACAAACCCATCAATTGATGGGACAAATCTCCAAAAAGAAGAGGCAAAAGTTATTATAATTTAAATAAACTAATAAAAATTGACGATAAAGATTAAAATTTGGGGCTTACCACTACCAAGAATTGGTAGATGGCAGCCCCGAGGGAGGATTTTTTTTAGGGTTTGGAGGGGAGGGAGGGGAGGAGAGGTTTTTGGAGAGAAGATCTAGCTATCTAGAAGTTGAGAACGTGTCACCTTAATGTTGCAAAATTGATTCCTACTCTACTCCTCTTATTATACTACCATATATACTGAAATTCAGGACTGAACTTGCAATGTGCAAACAGCTAATAGTATCCAAATAAACGGCTAGTGGCCCTGTGGTACGTTTCTCCTTTGGCCTAGTGACTTTCTTCCTCTGATTCGTTTCCCTTAGCCCTTGGTTCTTCGAGTTGGACGGAGATTGTTGCAGCTGTAATTGTACCTGCATGCTGTACTTGTATTTGCTTCCATTCCTTCCTACCATTCAGTGAACTTCCTTCCTTCTTGTGTCTTAGCATTACTGATTATGTTATTGGGCTGGCCTGCTAGCATATGTATCAAGGTTTGGTCTAGATTACCCTGGGCTGAACTATTGGTATCGTTTCGGTCTTTATCAATATCCTCTCCTTGAGCTGATCCTTGACCCCAAGGATCAAAATTTGGCCATTGCTTCTTCAGATCATATAGATACTATGTAGCATCCTCTAAACTCATGTCAGTCCATTTAACAAGCACCTTAGTAACTTTAATTCTGCCTCTCTTTGTTGACTTCCTTGCTAAAATTAGTTCAGGACTTCTTTCTTCTTCATTAGGCTCGTTGATATGATCAAGTAGGTCCCCATAATGTTTTTTAAGGAGAGACATGTGAAATGTATGATGAATTTTGGACTTATAGGGGGTAAGGCTAACTTGTATGCGACTTTACCAACCTTCTTCACCACCTCGTATGGACCATAATACGTCTTAGCTAGTTTTTGATTGCTCCTATTGTTGACGGATGACTGTCTGTAGGGTTGTAGTTTAAGGTATACCCATTCACCGACCTCAAAACCCGATCACTCCTCTTCTTATCCACATGTTGTTTCATTCTATTCTGAGCTCGGGTCAGTTGTAGCCTGATATTCAGTAATGCCTCTTCTCTGTCCATCATTGTTTTGTCCACAACGTCTACTTTGCTGTCCCCTGGCATGTAAGGCAGATGCAGGGGGGATGCCCATATAGGATCTCATACGGGGTGGTTTTCAGGGAACTGTGGAACGTGGTATTATACCAATACTCCGCCGAAGGTAGCCATTTACACCATTTTGTAGGATTTTTGTTACAAAAACATCTAAGGTATGTTTCCAAACATCTATTCAATACCTCGATTTGGCCATCTGATTGGGGGTGATATGTTGATGTTAAATGCAAATCTACTCCATGAATGGAGAATAACTCTTGCCAAAAGTTGCTGAGAAAGAGAGAGTCCCGGTCTGATATTATTACCTCTGGCATGTCGTGCAATTTGTAGATGGAGTCGAAATAAGCCTGAGCTACATCTGTCGCTGTATAAGGGTGTTGTAAAGGGATGAAGTAAGCAGATTTACTTAGTCTATCAATCACAATCATTATAGAATCCATTCTCATAGACTTAGTAGCCCATCTATGAAATCCATACCGATTTCAGTCCACATGGTGGTGGGCAGAGGAATGGGTTGTAGCTTTCCCGGGCTGGCAACAGGGTCGTATTTGCATTGCCTACAAATTGTACACTCTCTTACATAATCTTGTACATCTGTGGACATGACATAGGTCCACCCTGACGCGGCCACGCGCGGGTTTGGGGAGGCGAATGAATCTCCATATGAGAATGGATCGAATTGAAATTTAAATTGAAGTGGAGTCGCCACCGAACTTTGTGGGAGTTCGGGCCCGTTCGAACCCACTCTATGTCGTAGTGGGACATGCACAAATTATGGCCCATTTCCGATGTCAGAGTTTATTGGGCTCGTCCCTTTGCATTTGATACCGATACCGATATTATCGGATACCGTGTATTGAATGACTCTCATGTGCCAATGGATTCGGATATCCGGAAACCATGGTTCTGAGTAAGGGGTGAGGGTACGTGTTGGGAAGTTCACAAAGAACACCCAACCCCGCCCGCACATTAGCGGCCTCTACTAAGATATCGAATGACGTTTTAATACGCGTGTTAGTAAAACGATGAAAATGATATGCAAACATTATTTTCCCTAAACATGCGAAAAATTGAATGGGTTGCTACGTCGATTTAATGCATGTAATACTAACGTCAAATTCATATTTAGCATGCGAGGTTTATTTTAGTACAATAAAATAAACAATGAAAATAAATCAACAAGGATGGAAACAAACATGTTAGTAACGGTATAACGATAATAACGGTTTGCGAAAATATAGAATGACATGGAATGATGTAAATGAGAAGATGCATGGTTTTGAAAAGTAATATTTCACGTGATAGATTTGACACGTGTCGACCTATGTCATAAGAAAGTATTAACGAGACTAAAACAATGTTGTGGAACTCACGGTTTGACGTGATAAAGGGGCCACTCGACCGAGTCATTGAGAGACTCGACCGAGTCGACCTCTGAAGAAGCTTCTGTCCGGATTTCGTGACGTCACTCGATCGAGTTATGAGGGAACTCGACCGAGTGCACGGCAACTCGATCGAGTCATTGCGAGACTCGACCGAGTGGTTGTCAAAATAACATTCTGTCTCGTTTTTGGGGTGCCACTCGACCGAGTGGACTAGGCACTCAATCGAGTACCCCTTGTACGAACTAGGGTTCGCTTTGCAATTTGTTATCGATTTCGAAATTGCCTTTTGATTTTGATAATACGATGATGAGTTTGTTGAATCGGGCATAAATATTGTAAGATTTATGCTCGATTCGGACTTTGATACTCGTCATTCGATTAGTGAATCGATATCGAATATTAGAGTGAAACTTAAAAAAAATGCTATAAGTCGTTTAAAATAACTAAGACGATATAGATTTTCTCCGCGTTTATAGTGTCGTAATTAATTCTAACGAATTAAATGACAACTATTTTAGCATCAACGAAAATTGTGTTAGTTAAATTATTTGACTAAATCGTTTAGATTCGACATCCAACTATTGAGTTGGTATCGAATCTAATAGATCGACACTTGAATTAAAAAAAAGACTCGACTTGATTCCCTCCGCATCCCGACATCATAATTTATCCTTGCGAATTGTGTGATGTCGGATCCGCATCAAAAGGTTTCGACCTTAACTAAAAATAATTTTAAAAAACGATGAGTATGCGGTGGATGATGATTGCGACGCGACAAAAATAAAAGAATCGGCTTTGTTGACGTTTGACTCGCTTCAATAATCAAGCGTTCGGGGTGTCGGGATAAGCGACCGGCAACATCGGGTGAAAACCCTTGTATATTCGGGTTTCCTTATCCCGTCATCCTTTGCGCTCGACACAAATCTACGAGTATTTTAGTGTCTTAATATTTATAATACTAACGATATTAGAACGCGATAAAGAAACGAGACGATAAAAATAAAAATAAAAACAAAAAAAGACGACAACGACGACGACGACGCGCGGACGACCCGAGGAAAGAAAGGAGAAGAGAAAAGAACGGGATTTTGCACCCTCAACCTACATGTTTCTTAGTCTCGGATAGATCTCTTTAGTTGTGGCTTTAGCACGGGAGAATCGAGGTTAATGTAAGTTAAGTTATGGTGGTTTAGGGTTCCTATATGCTAGGGTTAGGGTTTTTGAAAGTATGAGATTAGGGTTGATTAGGGTGCATGAGATGTGTGTAAAGTGTTCAATTGCATGCACAAAGGGGGTGTATATATAGGCAAAGTCTAGTTCACTCGTCAGGGTTACTCGACCGAGTAACTGGCTAACTCGGTCGAGTGGCCCAGTGCGACTGCAGTCGGGCTTGTTTAAGGGCCCACTCGATCGAGTGGGCTGACACTCGATCGAGTGGGTCAGCTGAACCGCACGGGTCTAGTTTTTTGGACCTCGAGTTAGGAATTTTTTGGGCTTTGTATTTGGGTTGGATTTTTGATGTTTGCACGGCTGTTTTTTGTGTCTCGGAAACGGCTTTGACCGGGGTTTGACCCAATCGCTAAAAGTCGGTTTTATTTCCAGTGTTGGTTTTGACCCAAATTAGTCTTATTTGATTGGAAACGACCCATTGGGCCTGAATTTGAGATTGATTTTGTGAGATTTGTACTCCGTAAATGCCTAGCCAGCAACTAATGGTTTCGAGCCCATATCCGAGCGCGTAGAAACACGTTTGCGTCCGATCATCATCGGGTATTTTTTGGAAACTGCTATAGACACCTGGCGGTCAAAATGTGGGTGTTTACAACATCCTTTTTCATATCCTTCCAATAAAATTGTTGTTTTAACCTTAGATAGGTTGTCTCCTTCCCGGAATGTCCTCCTTGCAAGGTGTCGTGCATTATTGATAATAATTTGCGATGGAGATTTTCAAAGTTCTCAACCACTAGCTTCCCTTTGTGTTTTAGCTGATCACCCTTCCATGTATAGCCCTTGTGAAGATTTGGATCTTTCTTCAGGTTATTTATGATAGTATTTAGTTGTTCATCCTTCTCCCACAAATTCTGAATTGCTGTGTATAGGTCAGTACTCATGGTACTTACAAAGAGCTGAAACAGTTCAGAACTTTGAATTCTTGAAAGGGCATCAGCATCTATATTTTCTTTTCCCTTCTTGTATGTAATCTTGTAATCATAGCCCATAAGCTTAGATAACCATTTTTGTTGAAGGGGAGTGGTGATTCTTTGCTCCAATAAGAAGTTCATGCTTTGTTGGTCAGTTTTAATGACAAACGATCTTTCTGTCAAATATTGACTCCATTTTGTAATAGCATGAATGATTGCCAATAGTTCTTTCTCGTATATGGACACAGATTGATGCTTAAGTGATAATACTTTACTAATGAAGGCAATGGGATGGTGATTTTGCATCAATACGACCCTTATTCTATCTCCAGAAGCGTCTGTTTCCAATACGAAGGGTTGACATGTTTATGTACCTGATATTAGAAATAATTTGGTGTCTGCTTATTTGTTATATAAAAGCGGTATTAAGACTGTATTAGAGTCGGATAAACTCTTATTATCTAAAAATGTTGTATTTGTAGCTAGGCAAGGGATATTCTTGCGATGACATGTTTAAGTTAAGTATTGATAATAAGAAGAATATTTCTATGTATGTTGTTGAGTCTTCTTTCTCTTTATGGCATGCTCGTTTGGCTCATGTCAATTTTAGATCACTAAAATATATGTCTAGACATGGACTCATTAACTGTGATAAAAATGAGGAAAAATTACAAAATACCACCATGTACAAACCGTATTTTACAAATTACCACCACGTATTCCCATTTTTACAAATTACCACCTATAATTCAACGTATATTTACAAATCGCCACCGTATTTCTATTCCGACTTTCATTTAACTTATTTCCCGCTATTCCGACTTTCATTTAACTTATTTTTCGTTTCCGTTAAATGAAGTTTTAAGCAAATTAACGAAATTAACCCTCCTTTAATAAAAAAAAAAAACATTTCCACCCGCCATCAAAATCAAAAGCATCAAAATTCATTATCTCCCAATGTACTTCTCCAAGATCTCATTATCATCCTCAAAAAATCAAGTTCTCATGTACTCCCTACTCTTTTCAATTATTAATCAATGCAAATTGGTTTTATTTTTTACATTTCAAATTTTAGGATTCGTTTTCTGGGTTCGAGTTTCTGGGTTTAATTCGGGGCTCGATTCGGTTAGATTGAGGAACTTACTACTGTACTAATTTATGCTTGATTTTTGCAATTAAATTGAATAAACCATTGATAAAGATCCCCAAATCGTCAAAATCTACAGAAAGATGAAGTACGGGTTTGATTGAACAAGTTTGATTTTCATGAATTATGCGAAAATTGGAAATCAAAAGCGAATCGAGCCCCAAATTGAACCCAGAAAAAAAACCCAGAAAAATGAGCCTTAAATTAAAAGCTACTGTAATTGAAATGTACAAAATTAAACTAATCAAGCACGGAGTACCTGAGAACTTATTTTTTGAGGATGGTTTTTTTCCTTCTTGAAGTCATTTGAGAGTAATTAAAAGCATTGATTAATAATCAAGCTTTGATTTTGATGATCGAAATGTTTTTTCGATTAACGGAGCTTTAGTTTCGATAGTTTGCTTGAAATTTCATTTAACGGAAACGGGAAATAGGTTAAATGAAAGTCGGAATAGCGGGAAATAGGTTAAATGAAAGTCGGAATAACGGGAAATAGGTTAAATGAAAGTCGGAATAGCGGGAAATAGGTTAAATGAAAGTCGGAATAGCGGGAAATAGGTTAAATGAAAGTCGGAATAGAAATACGGTGGCGATTTGTAAATATACGTTGAATTATAGGTGGTAATTTGTAAAAATGGGAATACGTGGTGGTAATTTGTAAAATACGGTTTATACATGGTGGTATTTTGTAATTTTTCCTAAAATGATGAAAAGAAGAAGTGTGAAATCTGCGTACAAGCAAAAATGACTAAGAAACCTTTTCCTAGTTTGGAAAGAAATACGGAAATTCTTGATTTGATACATTCCGATATTTGTGAATATAATGGAATTTCTGTCTAGAGGTGGTATTAGATACTTTATTACATTTATAGACGACAAATCAAGATACACATTTGTTTATTTGCTTAAAACTAAAGATGAAGCATTTACGAAATTCAAAATTTTCAAGGCCGAAGTTGAAAATCAAAATCTTAAGAAATTATAGAGGCCACCGAATTCATTTCTTATTGCAAGGATCATGGGATTATACACCAAAGAGCTGCCCCTTACACGCCTCAACATAACGGCTTGGCCGAAAGGAAAAACAGAACACTGATAGATATGGTTAATGCTATGCTTATAAATTCTGGGTTGCCTTCAAATTTATGGGGGTATACACTTTTAACAGCATGTCATTTACATACTAGAATATCTCATAAGAAAACCAAAATATCTCCATATGAAGTATGGAGAGGAGGAAACTTCTCTCTCTAAACTCACAGCTCTCCCTTCCCTCTTCCCCAAAAAAAAAACCAAAACCCTAACCTAATTCTTGCAGCCGCCGCCCCCACCACCACTCAGCCTCCCGACACCTTGCCTGGCCGGAGATATGGCCATCCTCTTGGCCTGTCTCCGGCTGGCAGATTGACCGGACCACTGTTCTCTTTTCCGTTCCGATTAAGCTTCCCCTTCCCCGCCTCCATCTCGTCGGTGGTGGCCACCATCTTGTCCAGTAAGTGTCCCTTGTTTGTTTTTTTGTTGTTGTTTTGGAGGTCCGACCCTCTCCTGACTGCCTCGCTGGCGTCGTCTTGTTCCGATCGTCCCCTCTCGGCTGGCCATCGCTCGCCCTTTCACTGGCGTTCGCCGGGGGCGTTCCCCCCTCCCCTCGCCCCCCTCCCCCGCCCTCCGGCGACCGGCGACCTCCTTCCCCCTCCCTGTTTGTTGCATGTCTCTGCCCCTCCCCCTTTCACCGACGTCTGCCAGTGGGTGCTCCCCCCTCCCCTCGTCCCCCTCCCCCACCCTCTGGCTTTTGTCGATGCTTTGCTGGTTCGGTTAGGGGTCTGTTTGTGTCTAGGTCTTTGGTTAAGTTTGTTGGTTCGGGTATTGGTTTATGTTTTCGGTTTTTGTTTTGGGTCTGTTGGCTGTTGTGGCTTGGATGATGGCCTCTCGTTTTGGGTCGTTTCGGATTGGTCTTGTCGTGTTGAGTCTTAAGTCAGGTGTTGTAAGGTCCGTGTCCGTCCTCTTCGTCTTTCTTGTTTTCTTCTTTGTGGTCTTATTGGACAATGGATGTGTTGGTGACTCTCCTTCTTGACGGATGTGGGTTGTGCTGCTTTATTGGACGGTTTCGGGGCTGTGTGTCTTCTCATGGTGGTTTCGGGGCGTTTGTTGTGTGTGGTTGGGTTCCGGTGGCTTTCTCCATAATGATTTCTCGTGTAACTATTCTCTTTAATAGTTTTTTAATTATAAGTTTAAGTCTCACTTTTCTTAAGAATAAAGAGCCCCCTATGATGGCTTATTTGCGTTCGGAGTGGGTTGGCCTGACCATATATTGGTCTTGGATTGGTTCTTCTGGTTCGGGTTTGTTTATGGGATGGTCCTTATGCTCGAGTCTTTGCATGTTGCTCGGTTCTTTGGTTCATTGGCCTTATGAGTGTAGGGTTCGTTTATCAAGATGTAGGAGTTCTTTCTCCACTAGAGGCAAGCCTTGTTGCTTTGTTCTCACCCGTTTCTTTCTACGCCTTCTTCGCAAGTGCGTAAGTGCATCTTGGTTCCGTCACTATACGACTCATATGTGTGGATGGTACCTAGGAGTTGGCAGATGTGTTGATTTCGTGGATGAAGATGTTCATGTTCAAACTCTTGTGCACCAACAACTCACTACTTTCACCCGACGCCTTTATTTTATCATTGTTGTTTTAGTAGTAGTTTGTGTTACCGCTTTTATGTTCAATAAAGGATGTAATATGGGTTCTAAGAACCCAAACAGCATGTAATCCGATGCTCTTTCTTCGTTGGCAAAAAAAAAAAAAAAAAAAAGAAGTATGGAGAGGAAGACAACTTAATCTTAATTATCTTAAGGTATGGGGTTGTATTGCATTCTATTGTGTCATAGATCCTAAAAGGACAAAATTGGGCCCAAGAGCTTTAAAGAGTGTTTTTGTAGGATATGGTGAAAATTCCAAATATTACAGACTCGAGAGATGTGGAATTTTTTGAATCTAAGTTTATTAATGACAAAGTCAGTGAAATAGATTCCCCGGAAACACATAAATCTATAATACCAATGGCTTCCCGATTTGATCATCAACCAAGCGTAAGCGAGTTGAACAAGAAGAACCGAGGAGGAGAGAACAGAAAAGAGTTACGACCAAATTTCACATCTCCAGATGATATTTTATTTCTGGTGGAAGGAAACCAAAATGAAGTATTTAATAAATTGCCTATGATACTTCATATTGACGGTGAACCTGAACAAGTAGTACATTATTTTGGTGACCTTCAATAATTGGTCGGACTCATTTGAAACAGTCAAATCCTCAAATACTTACGTTCAGTGTGACAACGTTACACTTTAATCCTCAAGTGTCACCCGAAACATCATATCCCAAATATCGTATAATATATTTTTTAAAATCTTTTTAAAATGAAGTTTTATAATAAAAACAAAATTTAAGGTATAATAATAATAAAATATTATTTTAAAATTTATAGTTTCTGAAGAATATAAAAGTTTTCGAAAAATGTAAATTAAATCGTACTTAGTTGATTTACAAAATTTGATGTAAAATCATTTTTAAAAATATTTATAAATGTCGTGTAAAAATTTCGGAATAAAACAAATTCATTTATTTAGAAAACTAAATTTATAAATTTTTAACTAAATTAAAAATAATAAGTGAAATTTTATTAAAATAAAACATTTTACAAATTACTAATCTACTCTATTATTATAATCTATAAATTAATGTAAAAGTACTAAAGAAAATTAAATACGACCAAAGTTACAATTATACAAAATATAAAGTACATAGAAGAAACATACATAGCAAATAGAAGTAAATACATAAAATACAATCAAAATGATATAAGTAAATTTTATTAATTTAAGTTCTTTTATTCATTTTCTCAATTTCTCATATAAACAGAAATGTAAAGGTGATAAATAAATAAATTAAACAAGTGATAATTTAGTCAAGTTGAATTTAGTCATAATAAAATATCACATAATATTTTTATATATACATAAGTAATTTAGTCGTACAAACAAGCCTAAATATTTAAATAAACACTTTATTAAATTACTAACATAATATACTTATATATAAGAAATGTTGTTAGAAGAAAAGTTTGGTTACCTTAATAAGCTACTATTTATTAACGTTATTAAGAATAGAAGGTCGAAATGAATTGACCCAAATACGGTACTAGAAAAGTGATTCCGCCAAATACTGGGTAGTTCTTCATTCCCGATGCTCCAATTGTAGAGAGAAGGACGAGGGAGTAAATATAGTACGTAGTACGGAGTATGTAGTATAGTAGTATATATATAGAGTAGTAAGTAGTAGTAATATGTACTAGTAGTAGTAATATTACGTAGAAGTAGTAGTAATGTATTAGTAATACGGAGTAGTAAAGATAGAAGAAGTAGGAGACAAAGGATGAGTATATATAGGTAAGCAGTGGTAGGAGGTGTAGAGAGTGAGGGAGTATACGGTGAGGGGTAGGATTAGCTAGGGTAGTGTAGGGTTAACGTGGGAGGGGGAAAAAGAGGGAGTAGGTTAGGTGAGTATTACATAGTAAGGTGGAGGTGGAGGTTTTAATAGGAGGCCAACTTTCCCGAGTCTCGGTCTGTTTCTTGTACAAACGTCTTTCTTTCTTTCTTTCTTAAAAAGTTGAAATATAAGATTATGAAATTAAATTAATGGAAATCGTAAAATATATTTTTAAAAACGAGTTTGTAAGATGGCAAGTAAAATAGACGGTAAATAGTTTAACGAGACAATAGTTTATAATAAATTATTATTTTAAGAATTAAATAAAATATTAAATTTTTACGAGACGAGAAAACGTTAAAACGACGGTTCATTATAAAAATATATTTTCAAGTTTTAAACTTTATTTAACGAAAGATAATAATTTTTTTTTAATAAATCGATAAGTAAATACCAATGTTTTTAATACGGAATAATTATTATTTAACGAAAATAAAAATTTTATTAACGAAAATAATTTTTCAAACATTAAACTTAGTTTAAATAAATGTTTAAAATTTTAACTCTATTTGAAAAATACAGGATATTACACTTCGATATACCCATGACATCCCACAGTGGTACCATTCCCAATTCCAATGAACCATCCAAATCGCTTATTAATGTTCACGCAGCTAAATGTGTTGAACTCAAACCCGACACATACCGCACATGTTGCTTCTAGATAACCCGTCTCTTCATGGGGTACGGGTTATTTGCCTATCTGCATGGCTCCCTCCCAACACCACCAAAAACGATTACCCTCACCACCGATGCCAAAACCGACACACTAGCCACCCCAATCCCAAACCCAGCCTACAACACCCGGTTCCGTCATGACCAATTAATTATCAGTGCTATAACCACCACCCTTCACGAGAATGTCGCTCCGGTCATTCTCAATTCCAAGACTTCAAAGAAGCGTTGGACGACCTCCTCGCCAAAACATATGTCAACCCCTCTCGAGGCCACATTATACAAATAAAAGACCGTCTAGACAACATCTCACTTGGCACCTCCACCATTTCCGAATACCTACTTGCCATTAAATCATGCATTGATCAACTTGCCTAACTTGAAAAACCAATGGACAACGAGGATATTACCTTTAGAATTCTCTGGTCTTGACTACGAACTTTACAAACTCATCATTGATGTCGTACAAGCCCGAGACACACCAATATCATTTGAAGCTTTCCATGAAAAACTAATACACCATGAGCTCCTCACCAAACCAAAATTCAATCCCACCCAATTTAACCCATCTGCACTTGCCGCCCAACGTTACACCCCACCACACCGCCCCTACAACACCCCCTACTGTCCTCCCCATATCAAAAACACCACCACCTCACCAAACCATTTAAGGGGTCATCTCACATATTTCACAGAAATTTTCTCTCAAAGACCTAGGTCCTCTCTCCTACTTCCTCGGTATCGAGGTAACACCCACTGCTCACGGACTTCCCCTCAATCAGACCAAATATGTCTCTGATCTTCTTCACAAATACGACATGCATGAATCAAACCCATGCCAACACCGTTAGTCTCTTATCCACTCCTCATAAAAAAACCAAACGAACCACCTGAGAATGTAACCGACTATCGTGCCATTGTAGGAAGTCTCCAATATCCGTCCCTAACACATCCCGACATAGCCTATCTTGTCAATAAACTAGTTCAATATCTTCACCACCCAACAATCACTCAGTGGGCGGCCCTTAAACATGTCCTACGTTACCTCCATGGCACAATCAACCATGTCTTCATGCCTTCTGTGATGCCGATCATATCAACGACACAGATGATTTCGTATCTACCAAAGGTTCATAGTCTACCTTGGTACCAACCCACTCTCCCGGTCATCAAAGAAACAAACTACTCGCTCCCGGTTCGCCACCGAAGCTAAATGTAAAGCTATCGTTGATACCACCGCCGAAGTTCTTTGGCTCGCCTCACTACTCAAAGAACTCAACATCCACGTCTCGTCCTTGCCCACGATATATTTACAATGATAACCTCAGTGCTACACATTACTCAGCCAATCCCGTCTTTCACTCAAGGATGAAGCACCTAGCACACTCATTCTATTTTGTTAAGGAACATGTCCAACTTCTCAGCATACGTATCCAACATATTAATGGAGCTAATCAACTCGCAGACGCACTCACAAACCCGCTCCCAAAGCAGCGATTCCATCGCCTTGTATCCAAGATTGCACTTCGCACTAGATCGTTCATCGTGCGGGGGAATATTGAAGATAACATTATCAAATTCTCCTGATTGTAATCCCTAGATGGTAATCTCCTGTAATCTTTTATATTTAGCAATTATAGTGTGTATCAATTGTAGACTTAGTATTTAACGTAGGTAGCATAATCACCCGTTAATCAATTCCATTGATTGAGGAGAAGATCACGGTCAATATAGGCTAGGGTACCACCTTGTATTAGTATATATACAATGTTGTACAATTGACAGACAAAACAATACATTCACATTCAAAGTTTTATATTTTACATGAATAACTATATCGCAATGTTAGTGATGAACCAACTAAATTACAACATATTAAGCTAATTAAACTTAAGAACCAAACAAAAAACTCTAGCTGAACTTAATTCGTGAAAAAACAATTATTCTTAGATTTCGTCACTGGAAATGACTGTTTATTGATCATAAACCCGTCACTTCTAATTAGTGGCGGATCTAGGGGTGCGCACAGACCCCCAAGTGCGCACCCTTCGTTTCTGGGGTTAAAAAAATTTGCGCCAATAGATGATATAAAGATTTTAAGCGTTCAGAAAACGCAGTGTAGTAGCAGTAGCGCAGTGGTTTAAGGCATTGAGATTAGTGGCGACCACCCGTGTTCAATCCCTCTTTAATAACTCTTCTCTTTTTTGGTGTTTTTACTTTTTAGTTCAATTCACTTGTAATTTTTTTTTACTACAACTAGTATAGCACCCGCATAAATACGCGGTAATTTAGTTTGTTACTTTTAATAGATAAAACATCTATATTTATCAATAATAAATTTGGTATTATATAGTTATGGAGTATATGTTTTTATTTCAAATAAGATACTTAATATAGTATAAAATAAACAGTAATTAAATGTACTCATAACTTTATAATAAATGTCAAAGTTAGAAAATATTATCCTATTCTACAATTAAAAAAATCAATGAAATAAGAACACTTGAGTTCATTTTTTGTATTTCAATAGCATCATAGTCTATATTATAGACATGACTATATTTAGATTGGTTATTTAACGACAATAATATCAATTATCGGGCATCTTCCCAAAATAATATCAATTTTAGTAAATCCGAGAATAATACGTATTATTAGAGTAGTTAAACAAGAGTGGTATAAGTGAGTTTATAACCTGCCATATCAGGTCACCTAATTAATATTTGACCTGCTACTTATCTTTCATCCTCCTCCTTAGACCTGGATAACGGGTGAACTGTTTTGAGTCAGCTTCGGGTCTAGCCACTTTCGGGTTTATAATAATCGGGTTGACTTCGGGTCGTGTCAGATAATTTCGGGTTCGGGTCATTCTCGGGTTTGTTGTTTCCAACTTTTTCAGGGATATCGACTAGTTTTCTATGATAATAGTCGGGTCAGTTTCGAGTTAGCTTGGGTCAATTCGGATTGCGGGTCAAAATCATGTCTTCAGTTTGAGTGTCAGGTCGGGTTCGGTTTTGCTTATTCGGGTCATGTCAGTTTTGCTAGGTCTACTCCTCCTTACTTATCTCTTTCATCCTCTCTCTCCATTACCCTTCATCCTTCTTCCGTTTTTTTCTATAGTACGTTTCATTTAGGTTAACGTGTTGATTTTGGTGTAGGATTGTGTTGTTAGCTAGATTGGGTAAGATTGAAGGAAGAGGAAGACGGAAGACATTAATGACGTTTAATGCCTCGTATACTGAGAAAGTGGAAAGGAATGAACATGAAATAGATTAAAGGCGAAAAAGGAATATGAACGATTCTACCGTTAACTGGTCATCTATACTACTCTAGTTTAACTACTCCAAAAATACGTATTATTCTCAGATTTATTAAAATTGGATATATTTTCGGAAGATTGTCTATAGTTGATATTATTGTCGTTAAATAAAATTAAAGGTGAAAAAGGAATGTCGAAGGTTCTACAGGTAACCGGTCACCCATACTACTCTGGTTTAACTACTCCAATAATACGTATTATTCTCAGATTTATTAAAATTGATATTATTTTGGGAACACGCCTTATAGTTGGTATTATTGTCGTTAAATAACCCTATTAATTATATAGTGAATTGAAATTAATCTGAAAAAATAAAAATTGGCCTTAGCCCAAATATTTTGAGTAGCATTAATAATTTATAATTTTATAAATATCTTACATATATACAAAGTTTGTACCTTTGTTTTAATTTTATAAATAATATAGTGAATGATTTTACCACCAGCGGTTCACCTGACCTACCACTTTACATATTTATTTTAATTTTATTTTCTAGGGAGATAATTTCCATTTTAATTATTGTATCCATTCATTATTTAATTTATTACCAAGACTGTAAACTTGTAATAGATTGACATAACCTAATGTTCTTTAGGTTGTAACATATTAATATTAATAAAGTATACATCAAAATAAATCATCTTTTATGTTTTTAAAATACAACTTCCATAATTTTGAAGTAAATAAACCAATTAATGATATTAAATCATTATTGAGATTCTAAATCTAAATATGTGCAAATCTTGAACATATATGGTAGGTCCAAAATTTTGTATATTTTGTATAGATGTATAGAAATATGAGGTGAGATCCAATGAATGTAATAGAGTGCAATTAGGCGGGAAATTGGATGCATGAGAGTATGTCACCTAATCACATTTTTAGTAATCTCTATTCTATTAGTATATAAGGGATTAACAATTGAGTTCTTAATGAAAATCTCGGAATGTTCGTCACATATTTTTTCAAATATTTAGATAATTTTGAAAATAATAATTTTATAACCCTAATATTTCAGTTCATCTAATCTATTCACAAAATAAATAAATAAAATACCAAGTAGTATCAAATTTAGAACAAGTTTGGGATTCCTTACACAATCACATCAACAGTCTCCATCTACCAACTCTTCTTATTTGTGACTTTAATCAAATTGAATATGCGGATGATAAACTCGGTTATGGCAGCAGCTCTCTTCGTGGTGCTGATAGTTTTACAAAGTGGAAAATTGACTGCAAACTTCTGGATATACCCTTCAAAGGACCTAAATTTACATGGTGCAATAATCGCGAAGGGGAGAAACATACTTATGAGAGGCTCGACAAATCCCCTTCATGGTTTTCTTCCTTCCCGAACACAGCAGTAAAACATTTTCCAATCCAAATCAGTGATCATGCCATGATTGAAGTGGACTTTAATCTATGCCTTCACAAAAAATCAAAGCCTTACAAGATGGAGGCCTGGGTACTAGATTTCGATGATTCCAATGACAAGGTTAAGGAATGCTGGAGTGATAAAACGCACTGGGACGCCATTAATGGTTCCCACCCATTTAAACTTGCAAGAAAACTGGAGAAATGTAAAGGACAAATGAAGCGTTGGGCTCTCGACAAAAGAAAAGAATGGGGAAGGAAATGGTCGGATCTTGATGATTTTCTTGAGGATGACTTGCTGTCCTTTTTTGATAACCAAAACGACAGCAATCTTGAGGCCTATACAAACCATCATTGAGCTCTCTTGGACTTTTGTAGGGCTTCACTGAAAACAAAGAGCAAGACTTAATTTGGATACCAAGGGAGATGCCTGTACAAAATATTTCTTCAACTGGGTCAAAGGCAGAACAAGTCGAAATTTCATTGTAGGCTTGAAGCTTGATTCTAATGACTGGACTTTTGATGAAAACGAAACTAGTATAATACCCGTGATAAAATCACGGGTTTGAGCGATATTTTGGTCTTATACCGTTTTGAGAATTATCGATGTCTAACACATGAACAGATGATAAATTTGACAAAATGATCGAAATATAATTCAATTCAGGTACTTACTGCTGTGGACATGACATAGGTCCACCCCGACGCGGCCACGCGCGGGTTTGGGGAGGCGAATGAATCTCCATATGAGATGGTCAAATTGAAATTTAAATCGAAGTAGGAGTCGCCACCGAATTTTGTGGTTATTCGGAACCGTTCGAGCCCACTCTATGTCGTAGTGGGCCGTATACAAAATACGGCCCATTTCCGATGTCAGAGTTTATTGGGCTCGTCCCTTTGCATATCGATACCGATGCCGACTGGAGCGGTTAATCGTATATTGAATGACTCTCGTTGCCAATGGTTTCGGACATCCGGAAACCACGGTTCTGAGTAAAGGGTGAGGGTACGTGTTGGGAAGTTCACTAAGAACACCCAACCCCGCCCGCACTTAGCGGCCTTTACTAAGATATCGTTCGTTTTTGGTGTACACGGGTAAGTTCGACGGTTGAATGATATGCAAACATTAATTTCCTAAGCATGTGAGAAAAATAAAATGGGTTGCTACGTCGTTTAATGCATATTAAACTAATAACGTCGAAGTTATTTTAGCATGTGAGTTCGTTTTAGTCTAATAAAACGATAAAAACAAATAAAAAGCTACAAACACGAGAAAACGAGTTAGTAACGGTGAATAAATCGAATAAAGATATAAATAAATAATATGCATGATTTTTAGAAAAGATTTATGACACGCGAAAAATACTCGTCGAAATCTGAAAATATACCGAAAAACCGCTGTTTTATGTGAGAAAACGGTGCTGGAAAAATCGGAAAAAAAAAAAAGAAGAAAAAAAAAGGTCGTGGCTTATGGCAGCCCGCGCGACTCGCCCGGGAGGGGCGCAACTCGCGCGGGTGGCTGTCTCGGATTCGATTTTCGAAAATTATTGATTTTGATAAATCGCGTACAAATATGGATTAATTTATACCCGATTTATATTTTCGATATTCGTCGTATTCGATATTCGATTATGAAATCGATATCGAATAGTTAGAATGCTTTTAGAAAAGGTTTTGAAAAAAGTTTGTTTTGAACGAAAAGTAAAAAAAAAAAAGAATTTTGAACGAAAAAGATGTTAATTCTCTCCGCGTTAAAAATCATTGAATTTTGTTTAAAAAAAGGGTGATTTTGTTAGCATCAACGAAAATTAATTTAATTTAGTTCTTGTAGATACGATATTCGATTAGAGAATCGGTATCGTATTTTAAGAACGTTGTATAAAAAATAGTTTTTTTTTTGTAGTATCGATTATTAGTAATAAATAGAAAATATGCGACAAACGACCCGTATGAAATATAAAATGACCGACGAAAATAAAAATAAAAAAACGCGGAGGAGGACGAAGAAGAGGAGAAGAGAGAATCGGGTTTGATTTACACCCTCAACCTACATGCTTTATTTTCTCGGTATGGAGCTCGTCGGACAGTGGCTTAGGCACGGGAGCGTCGAGATGATGTGGGACGAGTTAGGATGGTGCGGATTTTTGGTCGTATGGGACGTCGGATTCGGCCGGTTTGGACGGGTCGGTTTCGTCGGATTTTTGAAGCTACTTCGGGATTCCTTCGGACGTATGTCGAGAATATTTTTTTGCTAGATATCGAGTATGTGTGTGACTAATATTTGTTGTGTATTGGTCGATGATTTGTGTCGGGATTAATGATGTTTCATGTGTCTCTGTTTTTCGGTCCTCTTCAATGTTGAATGGAGGGTCCTATTTATAGGAATCGGGGTAGCCTTGCTTGTGTGGCAAGAAATACCGGTTTGGATAGGAAATACGAGAGTTCGTAAAGGAATAAACTTCTCGTTTCTTAGGGAAGAAGCCAAAAATCTCGGCTGATTGGGGAGTATTTCGGCTGTCTTGGATGTCTTGGCCGAGCATCTGGAGCTCGGTCGATGTCTGATTCGGTTTCCGGATAGAATTCCTACTTGAGATCGAATTCTATCCTTAAACGGATTTGTTTAATATTATTCGAAGCTGATTTTTTTGGTGTTTGAGTCCGAATCAGCCGTGTAGTGTCACGGCCAGCTCGTGTGACTCGGGAAAAAATATCTTTGACCGGGTTTGACTCGGTCGCTAAAAGACGGTTTTACCCCTGGTGTCGGAATCGATCCAAATTAGTCTCATTTGACTCGAAACGACCCACTGGGCCTGGATTTGAGGTTGGTTTTGTAAGATTTGTATTCCGTAATAAGCCTAAACCAAATGTCCATGATTTCGAGCCCATATCCGAGCCCATTAAAGCACGTTTGCGTCCTATCATCATCGGCTGTTTGGCGGGACCTACTATAGACACCTGGCGGTCAAAATGTGGGTGTCTACAGAGCCCCCACTCTGACTGAGGCTTGGACATGGCGAAAGTCAGAGTAGCTGCCAGGCCAATCGAGGATTAAGACCTGGCAGACTTCCGATCGGGTCGTTTAGAGTCCATTAGACTTGCGTGAAGGGCTCGCCAGCCATAAGATAGAAATCATACCTGGATAGATGTTGATAACGGCGCGGGGATTTTCTACTAAAAAAGTCTTGGATTTGTCTGTTTACAGACAATCTCCATCTTGAAATTGCGTGGGAGTTTGCCTTGGAGGCTATGGGTGTACCGCTTACTGATACGTCCCATCTTTGAATTGCGCGGGAGCCTCTATTAGAAGCTGCGGATGTAACGCTTACTGATACATCCGATTCCTCAGCGAAAATGTTGCTTGAATTTTCACTGAGAACTTTGAGAATCCTCCGGGAGTCTTGGGATACCTGTCTGTTTTGCATGCAACATACAGATAAAACATCGACTCGTGCTGGGGAAGAAAATGATTTTTGGTCGATTTTTTTTTGAAAAAAAAACCGAATTTTTTTTTGAAAATGGCGGAATTTTTTTTTTTGAAAATTTTGGAAGAAAAGGAATGTTTGGGATGACTTGATTTCTGATCAGATTCTGACATGGATTCCTAAAAATCCTCTGGTTAGGCCTGTATGCCTAGGTGAAGAGGGAGATATACCGACAGACTCGACTCTGGACGTGATCGGACGAGTCGGCAGACACGACTGGACTCCCTAAGGGTTGGACCGTGACTCGGTAGGGGATGGGCCACCTAAGATGACAAGACTCTTAAGTTGCGCTATTCCGTAGCCTAGGCGAGTGGCAACATTGTCGAATCCTCAGAGTGAGATTGTTTCCGTCGACAGGGCTTTGTGGTAGCAATGTCGTAGACTGGTGTTCTTTTGGATTTTTGATTTTTAGGGCACATTCCCAAAGTAGGTGTTGCTTCGAGCCTCTGACAGATTCTTGCCTTCGACTGGGCCGAGTACTAGGACACACTATAGAAAGGAGGCTAGTTTTTTAAAGTCTTTGGATTATGTGAGTGGATGGAGAACTTCTGCCTAAGAGAAGCCCCCAGGATGACAAAGCTAACTGTTGAGAACATGACAGTGTCGTGACCGGAATGATGGTGCTTTTTGAATTTGTGTCAACGTGGGTGGTTGTGCCTCTGTTGAAAGGCTGCCTACGTATTCACGTGTAGTGAAATCAAACCATGCCGTAGTTCAGTGTATTGGAAGATATATTATGGTGCCTAGTCTAATAGGATTTTGTGTGTAAATGGTGTAGGCTAGGTGCATTCCCAATGATGTCTTGATCAAAGGGCTAGAATGGTTAGGATATTGATCCTGTGACTGTGAGCGTTCTCCGGGGTAGCCCCCAGAGGTGGTGTGAGCTATTTGGGCATGTTCTATGCCGACTGCAGGTTGAATTCCCGTGCTTGGGGTTGGTAACTGGTTTGAATGAGAAGAATTGGGATGGGATTTTAACGAGTTCTGCTCTCGGGGATTTTAACGAGTTCTGCTCTCGGGGATTTGATGAGTTTTGCTCTCGGGGATTTTAACGAGTTTTGCTCTCGGGATTGTGTATGATTAGGTAAGGGATTTGACGAGTTTTGCTCTCGGGTCTTTGACGAGTTTTGATCTCGGGTCTTTGTATGGTGATTGTGAATTTTGTTATGTAAAAGGGAAGCCGAGTAAAATGGCTCGAACTTTGATCGGGATATGTTTGATGATGCGGGATCTGGTTTCCATGTCTGGCTCTAATGGTTAGGGGTATCATATGGAGCTTGAATCCTCAAAATTCCGGGCTGTCTATAGCCTGGGTCTTGGGAAGGTCTTGAGGGTTGTAATGTGGGAAGGCTAAATGTGGTGTTAGTTGACCAGCTTGATTGTTTCTCCCTTATTGGATGGTATAAGTATTGATCTTGAGTGGACCGTTGACCACGGTCATGGGCATTTGAATATTTTTTGTTGGTTGACCTCTTAGCCCCGGTCATGGGATCTTCATTTGTGTTGACCGTTCTGGTCGTGGATGCTCTCTTTTATGATGGCCTACTTTTTTGTTTTGGCCTTTCGCTTTTTTCCTTGGACTTTTGATTTTTTTTTGTCCAGTTTTTTTTGTTTTTCCTGTTGGTCAGACTAACACCTAAGGTAGGGATTGATAGTCTTATTGGATGGGTGTTTATTGTGGGAAATGGGCTAGCCTCCCGTCTTTAACCCAAACTAGGAGACTACCTAGATTCGTCATTGGATTCGATACCGCTCCTGCTAAGTGTAGTTTTGTGGCTTCCAATGTCAGACATGGAACAGGTAAAGGAAAACACGGGTCTCGATTTCCTGCAGTCATTATAGATGTGCCTGTAATAGTCACGTGCATGTGCTCACAGTGTATGACGGTGTTCATCATCTTCTCGGAAATACATAAGGAAAGTATATATGAGCAATAGAAAAGCTGATTTTATTGAATTTTGAAAAAGATGACAGAATGCAAAAGACTCTGACTCTGATTTGGAAATGAGGATGTAGGGTATCCTAGACTCGGACTCAAACTTAGACTCGAATCCAATTCGGACTTTCGGATGCTCGGTTGGTTGTTTTTTTTTGGTAAGGTCTTCGACAGGTGCCACGACTCGCCTAAACTCGGTTTTGCGCAAATGCAAGAGAGGGAGTCAAACTAGACACGGCCCGGGGTGACGGGAATGACTAAGATTCATGGACCGGGATACTCGAACGTTGACCTGGACGAGGTAACGACCCTGGCTTGGACTTGACGATGAGACTCAAGCTGCACGAGGGTGAGTCTGAAAATGGGGCGACCATGTTTGACTCGGGTTAGACTCTCCTAAGACAAATGTGTAGGGTGCGATTCTCGGGGTGACTGTAATTAATCGTTCCGTCGGGGAATAGCCCCCAAGTGAGACTAAGGACTCAAATAGGACTCAGATGGTGTGGCATCTAAGTGGCTCGAAAGTGGGGTATGTGAGACACGTGTAAGACATGACCCTTAGAGCAATCGTGATTGACCGCTCTGATAAAGGGTAGTCCCCAACTGGGATCGAATATTTGGTTAAGACTCGAGTGTCGGACGAGTGACCCTTAGACGTAAGGGTTACAAACCTTTTGTTATAGGGCTATGCCTTGTAAAAGGTCGACTCGGAAAAGACTCCTAGACGGGTGACTTGTGAAAGGTGGGCCTCCTTTAGGATCCAGCTGTGTGGGCTGGGCCCTGTTTGAAAGGAGGTTTACGTGAGACATTCCCCAGATTTTGGACTCGATTTGTGTAAACGGGCCAACCTTTGTAGGAGTATGTCCTACGTAGGTGGGCCTTGCCTTAGTCTAATAAGGCGGACTGGGATAGGGAGGAAACTCGTGATATAAGATCGACGGAGTTTCGACGCTAAAAGACTCGACGACTTACGACATGACCCGACACTGCTAAATACGGGAAATCCTAAGAAGAGGAAGGTTTTGAAATTGAAGTTTTGAAAGGCCCGAAAGAATCGGGGAGAACCGACCCTTTTTCGAGAAAGAAAACGGAAAGGCGGACCGAGGACGGTTTTGAAAAGTTTCGAAAATATTTTCGAGTTTTGAAATGGGCATAATACCGGCTAAAAATAGGCTATTTTGAGTAAAATCGTGGATCCTAAATTCGGTATACGTCCCGGGTTTTGAAATTGGATATTTTGAAAAGGATGCTATTTTGTAAATGACGGTTTTTGAAAAACGACTTGTAAATCAGGTAGCACGTAGTCATGGAAACAGTATAACGACGCCATGTATGCTCTAATTCTAAGTCTCAGTCAGTCTGAAAGGGTCTATACCAGTGTACACAGCCTATCGAGAATCGGGGCGGACTTCCTAAGTCGAGTTGAGCTTAGAACATGCCGTAAAACCCATACGAATCGACTAATGGACACCTTCGACATATCCAATTTGGACTACATCGATAGTATAGTGGGACGTCGGTCACCAGTACCAGCCCGGGAAAATATGGGGTTATGCATGAACCGTAAAACTAAAACGCGTATTGTACTAGTCAAACGATTTCTATTCGAGTCTCACCCTGAGGATGCTGAAGGTCAGTAACGTATCAGCTAATCCCCAGCGGAGTCGCCAAATTGTGGACATGACATAGGTCCACCCCGACGCGGCCACGCGCGGGTTTGGGGAGGCGAATGAATCTCCATATGAGATGGTCAAATTGAAATTTAAATCGAAGTAGGAGTCGCCACCGAATTTTGTGGTTATTCGGAACCGTTCGAGCCCACTCTATGTCGTAGTGGGCCGTATACAAAATACGGCCCATTTCCGATGTCAGAGTTTATTGGGCTCGTCCCTTTGCATATCGATACCGATGCCGACTGGAGCGGTTAATCGTATATTGAATGACTCTCGTTGCCAATGGTTTCGGACATCCGGAAACCACGGTTCTGAGTAAGGGGTGAGGGTACGTGTTGGGAAGTTCACTAAGAACACCCAACCCCGCCCGCACTTAGCGGCCTTTACTAAGATATCGTTCGTTTTTGGTGTACACCGGTAAGTTCGACGGTTGAATGATATGCAAACATTATTTTCCTAAGCATGTGAGAAAAATAAAATGAGTTGCTAAGTCGTTTAATGCATATTAAACTAATAACGTCGAAGTTATTTTAGCATGTGAGTTCGTTTTAGTCTAATAAAACGATAAAAACAAATAAAAAGCTACAAACACGAGAAAACGAGTTAGTAACGGTGAATAAATCGAATAAAGATATAAATAAATAATATGCATGATTTTTAGAAAAGATTTATGACACGCGAAAAATACTCGTCGAAATCTGAAAATATACCGAAAAACCGCTGTTTTATGTGAGAAAACGGTGCTGGAAAAATCGGAAATAAAAAAAAAAAAGAAAAAAAAAGGTCGTGGCTTATGGCAGCCCGCGCGACTCGCCCGGGAGGGGCGCGACTCGCGCGGGTGGCTGTCTCGGATTCGATTTTCGAAAATTATTGATTTTGATAAATCGCGTACAAATATGGATTAATTTATACCCGATTTATATTTTCGATATTCGTCGTATTCGATATTCGATTATGAAATCGATATCGAATAGTTAGAATGCTTTTAGAAAAGGTTTTGAAAAAAGTTTGTTTTGAACGAAAAGTAAAAAAAAAAAAAGAATTTTGAACGAAAAAGATGTTAATTCTCTCCGCGTTAAAAATCATTGAATTTTGTTTAAAAAAAGGGTGATTTTGTTAGCATCAACGAAAATTAATTTAATTTAGTTCTTGTAGATACGATATTCGATTAGAGAATCGGTATCGTATTTTAAGAACGTTGTATAAAAAATAGTTTTTTTTGTAGTATCGATTATTAGTAATAAATAGAAAATATGCGACAAACGACCCGTATGAAATATAAAATGACCGACGAAAATAAAAATAAAAAAATGCGGAGGAGGACGAAGAAGAGGAGAAGAGAGAATCGGGTTTGATTTACACCCTCAACCTACATGCTTTATTTTCTCGGTATGGAGCTCGTCGGACAGTGGCTTAGGCACGGGAGCGTCGAGATGATGTGGGACGAGTTAGGGTGGTGCGGATTTTTGGTCGTATGGGACGTCGGATTCGGCCGGTTTGGACGGGTCGGTTTCGTCGGATTTTTGAAGCTACTTCGGGATTCCTTCGGACGTATGTCGAGAATATTTTTTTGCTAGATATCGAGTATGTGTGTGACTAATATTTGTTGTGTATTGGTCAATGATTTGTGTCGGGATTAATGATGTTTCATGTGTCTCTGTTTTTCGGTCCTCTTCAATGTTGAATGGAGGGTCCTATTTATGGGAATCGGGGTAGCCTTGCTTGTGTGGCAAGAAATACCGGTTTGGATAGGAAATACGAGAGTTCGTAAAGGAATAAACTTCTCGTTTCTTAGGGAAGAAGCCAAAAATCTCGGCTGTGTGGGGAGTATTTCGGCTGTCTTGGATGTCTTGGCCGAGCATCTGGAGCTCGGTCGATGTCTGATTCGGTTTCCGGATAGAATTCCTACTTGAGATCGAATTCTATCCTTAAACGGATTTGTTTAATATTATTCGAAGCTGATTTTTTTGGTGTTTGAGTCCGAATCAGCCGTGTAGTGTCACGGCCAGCTCGTGTGACTCGGGAAAAAATATCTTTGACCGGGTTTGACTCGGTCGCTAAAAGACGGTTTTACCCCTTGTGTCGGAATCGATCCAAATTAGTCTCATTTGACTCGAAACGACCCACTGGGCCTGGATTTGAGGTTGGTTTTGTAAGATTTGTATTCCGTAATAAGTCTAAACCAAATGTCCATGATTTCGAGCCCATATCCGAGCCCATTAAAGCACGTTTGCGTCCTATCATCATCGGGTGTTTGGCGGGACCTACTATAGACACCTGGCGGTCAAAATGTGGGTGTCTACAACTGCATTACAATATGCTTCATGTATCGAACATACGGTTGATAAAGGAAACGAATAAGTGTACTACAATATGCCATTCTTCATTACAAATAATAACACCATAACATGTCCAAACAGTGATGGGAGTTCAACAAATAAGAGTTGGCAATTCACTAAGTCATAGAATTGGAAAACAAAAAAGATTCTAATTTAGATTGTTGCTTGTATAGGTAAGCATCGCATATCTAGTAGTGAGTTGTTGTTGCTGTTGTGAATATTTTAAGATGAAATGCATATGTAATTGATATCACATATCTGAAGGAGCATATTTGTTTGAAAAGCGAAAAATTAGAGATAATTTGCCTTCCGTTTCTGAAAAAGCGAGCCAAATGGATGTAGTGTACATAAGAAAATGAATCAGTAGACTATATTCACGCTGTGTGCTGAACTATTGTCCCACTAAACTACAAACGACATTAGGAATTGTGTTGCCTCGATGACCACCTGATATGATAAATCGGGAATTGTCGTCTCAGCAAATAATAAATAGCAAACACTAAGACTATACTTCGAGTGATGAATTTCCCGAACAAACTTACACTCAATGTTCGATTACTGTATGCGGTTCAGATTGAAGTATGGAATGCATGCAAAAGTGAAGTGAATTAAGGAGAATATCTTGGCATGTGGCAATAGAGAAACATTAGAAAGACAATTATTCCCGATTAGATAGTTGCTTGAAATGGTATGCATCACATGCTACCTAATTGAGTAAGATTTGAAGCTACAATCAAAATCACATACACTTACATCATCAGCTTAGGCAAGCATGAAGTAAAGTGATCCATTTTGCTCACGACATTTGGCAGAATAGAGGGTAGTATGCATGCCAAATTGCCCTCCTTATTGCTATAAATAGGATGGTAAGTAAGGAGGGTAAAATCAAAATTAAAATCCAAACTAAATATAAGAAAACATATAAAACAATGGCAGAAGAGTACGTTCATCCACCAACTGTTGTTATGCATAATATGCCATATTCCATACAAAAACGGAATAGAGTGATAGGGAGAAGCTTTACCTGTGTGAGGGATGAGTTGAGAAGACTTGGATATCGTATAAGGCAGATCCGGCACGTTTGGAACAACCCCAACTTCTTGAGGGTTGTGGCACTGGAGTTCGAAGACGGTGACGACTGTTACAGGCAGGCGTTCAAACTGCAGAAGTGTTTCGAGAGAGTAGGCAAGGGGAGGGCTGATTATGAGAAGGAGCTTCACACAACAGCTGGTCCGCACCTGTGGGTGGCAAAGGAAGAAGATAAGGACTTGATGATGAAGGACGTGGACGTGATTGCTGTGCCGGATCAGGAGAAGTATGATGGCTATAGTGATGCCGATAAAGATACTACGTCTGTGTATGCATGCATCATGGTTCTGCTCATGAATCACTGCCCCTGAAACACCATATTGAAGTGATTAAAGTTCAGGGAGAACGTCGATATGCGGAGACCACAAAGTACAGGAGACCTGACAGCAGCTGTCCCAAAAAATTGAACGAATGAGCTCTACGTCACATAAGCAAGGATTCTAAATGGTAAAGCGGTATCAGAGAAATTATTTTACAGCAATTGTATGGTTCAAATTACAAAGGAAACGTACTTAACATCCTCAAGTTTGATGTTACGGTATTCGAATCCGTTTTTCGTGTGGTTCACCGGGCCGATCTCAAAGAGTTTTCCGACCAAATCTGAAATTATTTGGCAAACATTAATTAGTTTGATTGAAAAAAATTATAGAATGGTAACGAAAAAAAAAAAAGGACGGTTTTTTAAACAAAGAATGTATTTTACCGATATAGTGAGTCGTCGAAACACGACCGTTGACAATATCCTTGAAATTAGCAAACCGAAAACCGTGAAGTGGTATAGAGGACTGTCCGTCGTAAGGGACAACCTTCTCGAGTATTCAAACTGTAGACGAACATTGCTGGGAGTAGCTCTGTCGAATCCGGTATTGGGTCCAACGGTGAGGTTTCGGATGATGTAGACCACACCAACATTTAGTGAATCCGAATACTTGCTCAAAATCTGGCGACGCACAGTACCTTGCACGATTTCATTCTGGAAAGAGATAAGTTAGATTAAGATAAATTAATTGCACTGAGAAATGTTTTTGTTTGACTCGATGGTTATTCGCGGATAAGACAAACCAAGATAAATGTATCAAATATCGACACGAAAAAGAACAGAGAATACAATAAAAAACAGTATTGTGTCTCAATTAAATGTAGAATGCTCGGAGAATGCATCGTTTAGTAATGATATGAAGAAGAACATAGACAATTATACGTAAAAATATACATACGTAAATAAACTATACGTAAGAAAACATCGCGTAAAATAAAATACAATGTGGATCCTATCTTTAATTAAATGTAAACGTGAAAGAGTATACGAAATAAAGGAGAACGAAAGATCGTAGTAGCAAAATAATGAGTAACGCAATACCTCGGAGTCAATCAGCAGGACCTCGATAGAATCCGTTTTGGTTCTGTCCTTCATGACAGGACGGGTCCAGCGATGGACGACCCGGACGACCATCTCCTTAAGGCGATTGCCTTGCTGGAGCTTCGATATGTTAGTTAGGTCAGAGGTCGACATTGTAGGAATAGGTTGCATATGTGAATAGAAAGAGTGAGATTTTTTGGGAATGGTGGACTAATGAATGAATAAGAAGTGGTATTTATATATTTTCGGTGTCTAATGTGAACACGGGATTATGGTATATTGATACTAAAGAATATTCAGGTTGAAAAAATATAGGAAGAAAAGGTAAATATTTAACAGTATATACACATCACGAATTTGAAACGTACAAAAATTCTGTTAAATGAATTCGTGTTAGATTGTATACTGTAAACGAAATTGAAATCCATGCCAAAACAAATATGATATGTGTATATACTGCTTCGAAAACTAAATGCTGTTATTATGGAAACGAAATCGTAGTATATCTTTTAGGAATTTGACATGTACATAAATTCTAATAAACGATCTATAATTAAACTGAAATTGATATCCATGCCAAAACAAATACGATATGTGTATACACTGTTTCGAAAAGTAAACACTGTTATTATGGAAACGAAATCGTAGTATATCTTCTAGGAATTTGACTTGTACATATACCAAAACTAAATTTTCGGTGTATAATGTGAACACGGGATTATTGTATATTGATATACCAATGAATATTCCTATTGAAACGATTTAGGAATAAAATGTAAATATGCTCCAAAAATAGTGGGATTAATTTAACCATCCCAATGAATACGGTTTATATTGTATATTTGTATCGGCTAAAAGAATTTGACGTAATGTAGGATAAATTATAAACTATATGGATAAATTATAACAATATATGGAAAGAGAATAAGGATTATGTAAACAATATATACGAAAGTATATGAGACTATATATTATACTTCTAAATATGTACGCAAATATATATACATAAATAATATATACGTATTATATATGTATTATATTATATACGTAAAATATATATACACGTAAATAAATTATATGTACAAATATACACGTACACAAATTATATGCACTATATATTATCCTTCCAAATATGTACGTAAATATATACATAAATATATATACGTACTAGTTGGAAAGCCCGTGCGATGCACGGGCCTATTTTCAGTGAAAATGATAATGACACAGGTTAGAGGATTGTATTAATTTAATTTGTTAAACTATTGGTTGACAGACTTTTATTTATATAATAAAATTTCATCGTCTTATTATAATTTCTTGATGTGGAATATTTTACTTCAATTTATAGCCTTAAGAGTTGTTATAAGACTCAAAAGATTTTTCTGGTTAATATCTAAAATGAATAATTTATTTTATTTATGATATACTTCGTAGTATAAAATTTTGTCAACTCATCATAATTTTTCGATGTAGGATAGTTCTACTCAAAAGATTTTAATTGATATCTAAAGACGCTGATTACTTTTATTTATATAATACTCCCTCCGAGTTTCTGTCACTGACACGTATTTCTTTTTGGGCCGAGTTTGATCTTTTATCCATTTTCAATTTTTGGCCATAAATGTGTGGTTCACACTTAGCCACATATTTCTCTTTCTTCCTCTTTCTTTTTTGAGTCACTCATTTGTCCCTTCTTATTTTAGACCCAAAATCCAAAGGTGTCAATGTTAGGAACTCGGAGGGAGTAGAATTTCATCACCTTAATGCAATTTTTCGATGTGGATAATTTTAATTAAATCTATAGCCTTAAGAGCTATTATAATACTCAAAAGATTTTTTATTAATATCTAAAAATGAATAATTTTTCTTATCGATGATGTAGAATTTCACACACGATTATAGTCTTAAGAGCTTTTTAAGACTCAAAAAAGAAATTTTTACTTAAGTTTATTATAGTCCTAAGAGCTTTTCTAAAACTGCAAAGATGTTTGTTTTGTATCTATGAAATTCATGACTTTGTAATAATTTTTCGATGTGAGAAATTTTACTCAAGTTTATATTTTTAAGAGTTTATATTAAGACTCAAAACTGTGGGATATATTACTTAATTAAGTTTATGGTCTTAAAACTTTTTTTTTAAGATCCAAAAGATTTTGTTTTTCATCTAAGTTATTAAGGACGAACGATAACTATTATTTATATAATAGAATTCGAACACCTTATTATGTATTTATATAATAGAATTCGATCACCTTATTACGTATTTATATAATAGAATTCGATCACCTTATTACGAAGTATACTTTTGGATAAATGATTATCTAAAATGAATGATTTCTCTTATTTATAATATCTCATCATAATTTTTAATTTCACTTAAATTTATAGTTTTAAAAACTCTTTTTAGGACTCAAAAGATTCTAAACGGAGTTCTGTTTGATATCGTCACAGTTTTAAGAACTCATTTTAGGACTCAAAAGATTTCTGTTTGATATCCAAAGACGATGATAACTTTTATTTATATAATAAAATTTCATCACTTTTTTGTAATATTTCGATGTGGGATAATTTTTACTTCAATTTATAGCATTAAGAGGAGTATTATAAGATTTAAAAGATTTTTTTATTAATATCTAAAAACGAATAATTTCTCTTATTGATGATGTAGAATTTCATCAGCTCATCATAATTTCATCAGATCATAATTTAAGTTTATAGTATTAAAAATTTCTTTTAGGATTCAAAAGATTTCCCGTTGATATCTAAAGACGAATGATTGCTTTTACTTAAATTTATAACTTCTTTTATAAGACAAATCTTTTTGATTAATATCTAAAAACAAATGAGGTCTCTTATTTGTGATATAGAATTTCATCTCTCATCATAATTTTTTATAGTCTTAAAAACTCTTTTTAGAACTCTAATTTTGGTTAATATCTAAACACAAATGATTTCTCTTTACCATCAGCTTACGGTACTAAGAGCATTTTTAAGACTCAAAAATTTTTTAGCTGATATCCAAGGACAAATGATTATTATTTATAATATAGAATTCATCACGTCATCATAATTTTTTGATGTGAGACAACGTTAGGATAATTATAATAATAAATGAGTTTATTTTTATATCTAACTTAAGAATGGGCGATTACTCTTATTTACTCCCTCCTAGTTCAAGTATTCCTCCCCAATTTTTTGGGGAGAGATTAAGAAATGGGTAAAAAGTGGGGTATAAAGTGTAAAAGGTGGGGTATGGAGTGAAAAGGTGTTGAGTTTAGGTGTGGAGGAAAAGAATAAAGAATTGAAGGAAGAATAAAGAATGATTAAAAGTACATCCAAAAAAGGAAAGTGAGAAGAAAATCAAACTAAGCTCAAAAAGAAAAGTGGGAGGAATACTCAAAACCAGGAGGGAGTATATAATAAAATTCGATTACCTTATTATAATTTTTCGATGTGGGATAATCTTACCTTAATTTATAGTCTTAAGTGCTTTTGTAAGACTCAATTTTTTTTTATATCTAAGAACGAATGATTTAACTTATTTATAATATCAAATTCCATCACCTCATAATTTTTCGATATATATAGAATAGTTTTGACTTAAGTTTAGATATAGTTTTAAGAACTTATGTAATAATTTTACTTGAGTTCATAGTCTTAAGAAGTTTTTTAAGACTTAATTGAGTTTTGGAAGATATTTAATAATGAATGATTAGTCAATAACGAATGATTAGTCATAATTTTGGAGGAATGATTACTTTTATTTGTATAATAACATTTCATCGGCTTATTGTAGAATTAATTACTCTTATTTCTTATTTATAATATATTTCATCACATTGTTATAATTTTTCAATGTGCGATTATGTCACTTAAGTTTGTAGTCTTATTATTTTCTAAGACTCAAAAGTTTTTTTTATTGATTTTAAGAACGAATGATTAGTCATATTTATAATATACAATTCTATTATCATAATTTTTTTGATGTGGGATAATTTACTGTCTTAAAAACTCCTTTGAAGACCCAAAAGAACACATGATTACTCTTATTTATAGTGTAGAATCATCATCTTATTTTAATTGTTTCGATGTGGTACAATTTTAAGTCATATAGTCTTATTAAGAGTTTTTTTAAGAGAAGTTTTTTAGTAGATATTCAAAAACAATGATTACTCTTATTTATATTATAGAATTTCATAACCTAATCATAATATAATTTCTCGATGTGGATAATTACTTAAGGCTATATGACTTACTAAGGTCGGATGATTACAATTGACATAATTTGATTACTTAAGGCTATATGACTTACTTTAAGGCTATATCAAAAAAAATTGAATCATTATAGATATCTAAGGTCAGATGATTACTATTATTTATAATATAGAATTTCAATCATCTTATTATCATTTGTCGATGTGGGATAACTTTAATATCTTTATATGTAATAAATTCATCACTTTTTCGAGCAAATAATATGAAACAAATAATATGAAATGTATACTCTATTGAAAGCATTTTTTTACCACGAATCTAATTAATTTATTTTTATAATTTTATTTACGATAACTTTTTGTTAAATGAAATTTAAAGATTTTTAGATGAAAATTTATAAAACATCACATTAATATGATAGATTAAATAAATTGATTGTAACAATTAAAAGATTCTCTACTTGATTTTTTTTATCATTAATGATACTTTCCTAAATTGAGTTTTGATGTAACGGACCAATCATATCGCTCGAAAACTTCCTCCTTTATATATATATATTGATTATATATTTACGTATATACATGTACATATGTGATGTCGGGCTTCATTATATATGTAAATATATTATATACGTAAATGAATTTTATATGGACAAATATACGTACTATATATATATATATATTATATATTATCCTTCTAAATATGTACGTAAATATATACATAAATATACATAGATATTATATATGTACTATATATACGTAAATATATATATATATATATATATATATATATATATATATATATACACGTAAATAAATTATTATATGGACAAATATACGACATATATAATTATATAATACGGATTATGTCAACAAAATATTAATATTAAACAATATATTTTATTTTATATTTAATCGTAGACAATTACTATCTTGCCCCTAAATCAATGGTTGGATGTGTTTTGGTTTAAGTGAATGGACAATTCTGTCCAATTAATGAGAGGGCTCCGAGAGAGCTTCTGAGAGTTCTGAGGTGTGCCACATCAGCGAAGCTGGGCCTATCTTTAGGTTAAGTAGGATTCAAAACGCTTTCCAAAACTACTTCCTGAACATTTATTCTCAAACTCCTCTTGAGTCTAATGACGGAAATGCTCGGTCTTGGAGTCTGCTCAAAAACATCACACGACAACTAAATGATGAAGATGCTCGCAAACTTAATTCTCCTTTCCGCCCTCAAGAGATCAGTGCTGCAGTCTTTCAACTGAGCCCTCTTAAATCACCTGGCCCGGATGGAATTTCGGCCATCTTCTATCATCGATACTGGCATTTCATCAAGGAAGATGTTATCAATGCTGCTTGTCACTGCCTCAATACGGGATATATACTGAAAGAATTCAATCGCACCTACATTACCCTCATCCCGAAGATCAACTCCCCAGAACGGGTGGATCAGTTCAGACCGATAAGTCTTTGCAATGTCATCATGAAAATAATTACTAAATGTATATCCAATAGAATCAAAAAGGTCATCTCCAAGTTAATTGGACCCTATCAAAATGGTTTCATGCCGGGGCGAGCCTGTAGCGACAATATCCTTATTGCACAAGAAATCATCCATAGCATCAACAAAAATAAATCTGGTAGAGATGGTGCTATGGCCTTCAAGATTGACATGAGTAAAGCTTTTGACCAAATTAACTGGATTTTTTTGCAGGATACCCTCACAGTCATGAATTTCCCCCCTAAATTATTAAGACTCATCATGAACTGCGTTCAAACGGTCTCATATGAAATTCTCCTCAATGGGTCTCCAATCAGACGCTTCCAACCTACAAGGGGTCTTCGTCAAGGCGACCCTCTCTCCCCCTACCTTTTTATTCTATGTATGGAAGTTCTTTCGGTAAACCTCAATGCTGCTCAGAATTTGGGCCAACTTCAGGGTATTAAAATCAATCGACAAGCACCAAGAATCAACCATCTCTTCTGATTTCTGCCTGATCTCTGGTCAAAGGATCAATTTCGACAAATCAATTATTCACTTTGGACCTACTACACCTTTGGCCAGGGCAATTGATAGCCTCTCAGCTCTTAAAATTAGACGAAACAGAGGTATGGGAAATTATCTAGGAATCCCACTTCTCATTGAAAGCAATAAAAAATCCTTTTACAATGATATTATTAATCGAATCAAGCATAAATAAATTCATAGAATGGCACTCTTCTTTCCCCGGCGGACCGGCTTGTTCTCATTTCCTCGGTACTCTCCTTACTCTCTATTTACTCTATCGATCTTTCGTATTCCGATAAGTGTCGCCAATAGAATTAACTCTCTATTGGCGCATCTCTGGTGGGCTGGTGGAAAAGGAAATTGAACCATCCACTGGAGAAGTATAAATTTACTCAGTCTTCCAAAAAGAAATGGAGGTCTCTGCATTCGCAATGTAGCCTTTTTCAACCAGGCTCTCCTTGCAAAAGCTTGTTAGAAAATTATAACAGAGGAGGATTCTCTCATAAGCAAGATCTTCATGGCAAAATACAAATGTACTGCCTCAAACATCGATTCTACTCTCAGCAAACGCCATTCAGGCTGCTCGTGGGGGTGGAGAGGATTACTCTGGGGCTTATCTCTCATTCAGCGACACCTCTCTTGGAGCATTGGCCACAATAGCACGTTAGGCATATGGAATCAGCTCTGGGTCTTCGATTGTATACCAGTTTTGAAGACTGGTTGTGACTCCTCGAACCCTGCCCATCTTCGAAGTAGTTTTAAGGACCTTTTCAGTCCCGATGGATGTTGGAATGCATCTACCCTTCAACAATTTTTCGCCCCTTAATGGACTAGGAAAATCTCCTCCATTCATGTCCCACTATCTGACTGCTTTGACTGCCCTTACTGGTCTCTGACGACTGATGGGCACTACACGGTCAAATCGGGCTATCAGGCTGCTTTTAATAATTCTCCTTCGCTCCTCTCTCGAGAGAAAATCAATAAGATTATGGAGAATTCTACAGTTGATTTCTGTAGAAAATATTTATGGAAGCTGAAATGTTCTAACAAATGGAAATTATTCCTTTGGAAAATTCTATCAAAGAGTTTGCCCCTAGGGGACTCTTTTCTTAAAAGAAACATTAACTACGATCCAAATTGTATATTCTGCAGAATCTCGGGAATTGAAGAGTTGGAGACTGACTTTCATCTCTTCAGAGACTGCCCCTCTGCATCAAGAATTTGGTTTGGAGGACCGCTGGGTATCAGAAGCCAAACAAACACCGATATCTCTCTTCAATCGTGGATTATCAATTGGATAAAATTCTTAAACAAATCATCTGAGGATGATAGACCGATGTCATCCTTCATTGGTACTCTATGGGCTATATGGATTGCAAGGAATAAAGGTATCTTTGAAGGTCATAGTTGGACTGTTAATGTTGCTTTGAAACTCGTAAACTCTTATAATCCGATCAATAGAATGCCCCTAATCCGAACCGCCACCAAAAAAACGATGCGTGATCAACCTGATTTCCGTTCTGGCACTCCCTTACATCTCACTGGCAATGCCCGATCTAATTGCGATCTCATCATCATTGAAGTCGACGCCTCTTGGCACAAAAATAATGAAGCTGCTTGTGGTTGGATTGCTCTCACTACCATTGATTTGATTATCTCCTCGGAATCAAGAGTTTTCCTCACTAACTCTCCAGTGCTGGCCGAGACTATTGGAATCCATCATGCTATTTTATGGGCCTTAAAGATGGGTCACCTTCATGTCATCCTTCAAACGGACTGTCTTACTATCATCGATACGATTGCTGTTGAAACTACACCCAGAAACAATCTGAGAGGCATCATTGGAGACATTCTTGAGGCCTCAAAGAACTTTCACTGCTTTTCGATTCAGTTTTTACCTAGGTTGTTTAATAAACGCGCACATGGAATAGCCAAAAGCGCAATTAATAAACGTTAAATCTTGTATGTTTTTCAGCTGGCAAAAAAATAAAATAAAATTTAGAACCTTAATTTTCAATTTTGGCTATAGTATTGTGACTTTGTGAGTAGGTCTTGTGAGATACCTTCCGCTAGGTTAGCGAGAGATAGGGGTGAGCAAAAATATACGATACGGTTTTATTATACGTATACGATACGGTATACGCTTTTGTGGACATGACGTAGGTCCACCCCGACGCGGCGAAGCGCGGGTTTGGGTAGGCGAATGAATCTCGTGGTAAGATTGTTCTCGGGTTCGAAATTTAAGTCAAAATGGAGTCGCCACCGAATTTTGTGTTTATTCGGAACCATACGAGCCCACTCTATGTCGTCATGGGCTATACACAAAGTAAGCCCACTCCGATTTCAGAGTTTATGGGGCTCGTCCCTTTGCATTGTTATACCGATACCGTTTACACCGGCTTTCGTATATAAAATGACTCTCGTGCGCCAAGGGTTTCGGGCATCCAGAAACCAAAGGTTCTGAGTAAGGGGTGAGGGTACGTGTTGGGAAGCCCACTAAGGACACCCAACCCCGCCCGCACATGGCGGCCTCTACTAAGACATCGTTCGTGTTCGTGTACGCGCGCTAGTAAAACGACTAAATGATATGCAAACAGCGTTTTCGGGCTAAGCATGTGAATTATTGATTTGCTACGTCATTTAATGCATCTTGATTCACGTCAAAGTGATTTAGCATGTGATGTTCATTTAAATAAATAAATGGCAAACATCGAAAATAGAAAACTCGTAAATAAATTACAAATTACACGGGCGGAATACAACCCGGAATTCACAATACAACGAGCAATAAAATGGAATAATCAAATAAAATGAGAAGAGGTTAACTAGAAACGGACCCGTATATAATAAATATAAACTAGACCGTAAGTTGTGCAATTGGACTAACTTCGATTAGATACACATTATCTTGTGTACCAATCAAAGGACGGAGGTTCGAGACCTAGGTGTGCTGCTAACCCGATCTCGAACCTCGATGCCTTGTCCCGACTTATCACCTCGAGAAATGGAGTCTAAATTAATTATGTGTCGGATACGACTAAAGAGTCGTCGACATAAAATTAATAGTGCGAGACCGTCGATCAAAATCGTTTTAAGTGTCATGACATGCATGGTTTTGAAAATAGGAGGATCACGTGATGGTCTTTACACGTGATGACTTAAAGTCGATAAAAGAACGGGGTTTGAAGTGTGTGTCAAACCCCTCGGTTGTATGGGTTAAAGGACCCACTCGACCGAGCCGTGACCTGACTCGGTCGAGTGCATCCTTAGACGCAGCTACTGCCCATTTTTTTGGGTGCTACTCGATCGAGTGGCCTATGGCACTCGGTCGAGTGCCCCCTGTACGCGTGACTATTCGTTTTATTTTTTGGTTTAAAATCGATAGTTAGCCAAATTAAATTCAAATATTGCACGATTTGAATTTAACTTGGCCTCCGGTGCTATAATCGTGTATATATACGATTATAACACCGTCATCGGAATTTTGTGAAAACGTTATCGTTAGATTAGAAATTTGAATTAGTGACGAAATTGCATCCCTCTACGTCACGACATCGAAACTAATCCTTTCGGATTATGTGATGTCGGTTTTCGTGTCAACGGGTTCCGTACCAATTTTGGAAATGGATCTATACGCGTTCAACTATGAATGATCGTGATCGTGTTAATAAACGAACCTTTAGAAGTTGATCATCGTAGTCAAACGAGTTCGGATCCGAGTTTTGATATTATCATATATATATATACACGGTATAGTAATGTTAGATGTTAGAATGCGGAATTGAAATGTTTGTAAACAATAAAAAAAGTTAGTGGTTAGAGTACATAAATAAAATGTTAGTGTTAGCGGTTAATAATAATAATAATAATAATAATAATAATAATAATAATAATAATAATAATAATAATATATACAAAAGAAACGAAAAAGAAGAAGGGAGAAAGAGATGTCGGGGTTTGAATCACACCCTCAACCTACATGCTTAATGGCCTCGGAAACGAACTCGTAGTAGTGGTGTGTGCGCGGGAGTGTCGAGATATGTAGGGTGAGTTAGGGTGTGTTTGGTTAGGGAGAGGATGCTCTCGGGTCTTTTACGAGTTTTGATCTCGGGGTTTTGAATATGTATGTATGTGTGTGTGCATCCGTTTTACGAGGGATGCTAACTCGGTTTTTAACCTAAGGTTGCTTAGGGTTTGTAGTATTGAAGTGATGAAGGTGGATTGGGGTAGAAATGTAGGTTGCCCAAAAGTTTGTGTGAGTTGTAAGAGTTGTAAGTGTTGTTCGAGTTGTGTCAATGCATGGGGTATTTATAGGGAGCCCCGACGTTGGGTCACTCGACCGAGTGGCGCGGGTGCACTCGGTCGCGTGCCCTCGTGAATGAACCTGGACTGGTTCAAAGAGGCTCCACTCGATCGAGTGGTCAATCCACTCGATCGAGTGGATCAATTAGGCCGGGTTATTTTGGGAATGATTAAGCTTGATTTGCTCTTTGATTGATTATGTTTGATTTGGCTGATTTTTGGATTGTGGCGCAAGTTTCGAGACGTACTTGGCTGATTTCTGAGACGGTTTTGTCTTTGACCGGGTTTTGACCCGGTCGCTTAAAGACGGGATTTATCTTTGGTGTCGGTTTTGGCCCAAGTTAGTCTCATTTGACTCGGAATGACCCACTGGGCCTGAATTTGAGGTCTGTTTTGAGAGATTTGCACTCCGCTAAATGCCCACGTCGGATACTATTGATTCTGAGTCCGTATTCGAGCGTATTAAGTCATGTTGACGTCCGATCATCATCGGGTGTTTTGTTGGAGATTGCTGTAGACACTAGCAGGCAAAATGCGGGTGTCTACAGAGCCCCCACTCTGACTGAGGCTTGGACAAGGCGAAAGTCAGAGTAGCTACCAGGCCAATCGAGGATTACGACCTGGCAGCCTTCCGGTCGGGTCGTTTATAGTCCAGTAGACTTGCGTGAAGGGCTCGCCAGCCATAAGAAAAGGGTCATACCTGTCCTGATGATGATAGCTCCGTGGGGAGTCGGACTTGCCTTTGAAGTCCTAGGTGTACCTATATCTGGGCCCATCCCGTTCCATTTTGGGGAAAATGCCGCCTCGGGCGTTCCGCTGGGGAGATATGTGAGCTGTACGAGCTTGCTTTCGAAGCCTTGAGTCGTACCTGAACTGATGATGGTGCTCCGTGGGGAGTGAAACTTGCCTTTCTTGGGGAGTAGGTGTACCCGTATGCCGACACATCACATCTTGGATGTAGCATACCGGGGAAAGCTGACTCCGTCGGGGAATTTGATAGTTTCGTGGAGACTTGCTTCTGAAGTCTGGAGTGTACCTGTATGCTGACACATGACAAGTTGCATGTAACACATAGGCAAAACACTGACTCGTGCTGGGGAGTAAAGTAGCTGCGCGGGGACTTGCTTCTGAAGTCTTGGGTGTACCCGTATGCCGACACATCACATCTTGGATGTAGCATTTCAGGAGAAACACCGTCTTTGTTGTTCCGTTGGGAAGCAATGCTGGTACCTGAAATGTTAGATACATAGACAGAAATAGCAGGCATAATATATAGCAAGATAGCACATAGGAAATGCAGTTAGCATCTATAGACTGGCTTGCGCTAGGGAAAATGGTTTTTGCTTTATTTTGAAATCGGAGTCCTGAAAGCAACTCATGTGCTAGGAGATAGGTTTTCAAAATTGAAAGGGGTAGAAAAGAAATTTGCAGTTTAAATAGACCGAAATTTGACCTTGTTGAAAAGGATTTTCTCAAATGGCTAAGTTTTGCAAATTTTAAAAATGAGAATTTGAAGAGAGAGGTATACTGACAGACTCGACTCTGGACGTGACCGGATGAGTTGACAGACACGACTGAACTCTCAAAGGGTTGGACCGTGACTCGGTAGGGGGGTGGGCCACCTAACAAGACTTTTAAGTTGCGCTAATCCATAGCCTAGGCGAGTGGCAACACGGTCGAACATCGAAATGGGAAGGATGTGATACAGGGGAATTGCAGTAGTCTGTAATGAGACTGTTTCTGCAGGACAAGGCTTAGCAGTAGCAATGCTGTAGACTGATGTTCTTTTGAATTTTGGTTTTGGGGTACATTCCCAAAGTGGGTGCCGCTTCGAGTCCTTGACGGATTCTTGTCTTTGATTGAGCCGAGTGCTAGGACACACTAAAGAAAGGTGGCTAGATTTTTGAAAGTATTTGGATTATATGGGTGGATGGAGAACTTCTGCCTAAGAGAAGCCCCCAGGACGACAAAGCTAACTGTTAAGAACATGACAGTGTCGTGACCGGAATGACGGTGCTTTTTGAATTTGTGTCAATGTGGGTGGTTGTGCCCTTGTTGAAAGGCTGCCTACGTATTCACGTGTAGTGAAATCAAACCAAGCCGTAGTTCAGTGGATTGGAAGATATGTTATGGTGCCTAGTTTATTAGGGCTTTATGTGTAACTAGCCACAACGATGGTGTAGGCTAGGTGTGTTCCCAATGATGTCTTGATCAAAGGGGTAGAACAATTAGGATGTTGATCATGTGACTGTGAGCGTTCTCCGGGGTAGCCCCCAGAGATGGTGTGAACTATTTGGGCATGTTCTGTGCCGACCGCAGGTTGAGTTCCCGTGTTTGGGGTTGGTAACTGGTTTGGATGTTTTTGGAAATGTGGGGCTAGGTCATAAATGGCTTTGATGATTCGAAATCTGGAGCTCGATTATGTGGAGCTAAGGCTTCGAGGGTAAGGTATTGCAATGTGGTAGGAAAGGGGAAAGTCGAGTAAAAATGACTCGAACTTCGATCAGGATAAGTTTGATAATGTGGGATCTGATTTCCATGTCTGGCCCTAATGGTTAGGGTGTATCCTATGGAGCTTGAATCCTCAAAATTTTGGGCTGTCTCTTAGCCTAGGTCTCGAGAAGGTCTTGAGGGTTGTAATATGGGGAGGCTAAATGTGGTGTTAGCTAACCAGCTTGATTGTTTCTCCTCTATTTGATGGTATGGGCATCGATAATTTTGAATTGACCGTACCCCGGTCAAGGAGCTTTCACTTGTGTTGACCATTGACCATGGTCATGGGTATTTGAATTTTTTTTTTTTTGGTTGACCTCTTAGCCCCGGTCGTGGGATTGACCGTATCTGGTCGGGGGATGCTGAGAGTTCTTTCTTTGATGGCCAGCTCTTTTGTTTTGGGCCTTTTGCTTTTTTTCTTGGACTTTTGATTTTTTTTTTTTTTTTTTTTTTTTGACTTTTGATTTTTTTTTTGTCCAGGGCTCTTTTGTTTTTTTTGCCGGTCAGACTAACACCTAAGGTAGGGATTGGTTAGTCTTATTGGAGGGGTGTTTTATTGTGGGAAATGGGCTTGCCTCCGGTCTTGAACCCAAACTAGGAGATTACCTAGATTTGTCATAGGATTCGATATCATAGGATTCGATACCGCTCCTGTTACGGGTAGTTGTGTGGTTTTTTCTATACCAGACATGGAATAGGTAAAAACAAAACACGGGCTCGGTTTCCTGCAGTCATTATAGATGTGCCTATAATAGTCACGTGCGTGTGCTCACAGTGTATGATGGTGTTCATCATGTTCTCGGAAACACATAAGGAAAGTATATATGAGCTGATTTTATTGAATTTTGAAAAGAGGACAGAATGCAAAAGACTCTGACTCTGATTTGGAAATGAGGATGTAGGGTATCCTAGACTCGGACTCAGACTTAGACTCGAATCAAATCCGGACTTACGGACGCTCGGTTGGTTGTTTCTTTTTTTTTGGTAAAGTCTTTGATTGGAGAAAACGACAGGTGCCACGACTCGCCTAAACTCGAATTTGCGCGAATGTAAGAGAGGGAGTCAAACTAGACACGGCCCGGGGTGACGGGATGACAAAGACTCTTGGACCGGGATACTCGAACATTGACCTAGACGAGGTAACGACCTTGGCTCGAACTCGACCATGAGATCTGAGCCACGAGGATGAGTCCGAAAATGGGGCGACCGTGTTTGGCCGCGTCACGTGTTCGGACCTACTGTGGCGACCTAAACCTTTAGGAGACTCGAGTGTTCGTAGCATAGGTACGACTCGAAGAAGGCATTATAAGGACGCCGGTGTATGATGAACGTAAGGTACTCCTTAGGGTGACCGTGTTTGACTGGTCAGTTGGAGGATAGCCCCCGAGCGACGCAAAAGACTCTATAGGACTCAGATGGGGTGGCATCTAAGTGACTCGAAAATGGCACGCGTGAGACAACACGTGTAGGACATGACCCTTAGAGCAACCGTGATTGATCGCTCTGCTAAAGGGTAGCCCACGAGTGAGACCGAGGACTCTGATAGGACTCAGATGGTGTGACATCTAAGTGACTCAAAATTGGGGTACGTGAGACAACACGTGTAAGACATGACCCTTAGAGCAACCGTGATTGACCGCTCTGCTGAAGGGTAGCCCCTGAGTGAGATTGCAGGTTTTGCTAAGACTCGAGTGATGGACGAGTGACCCTTAGATGTAAGGATCACGAACCTTTTGTTATAGGCCTATGCCTTGTAAAAGGTTGACTCGGCCTTGATGAAGGCAGACGGGTAAGGGAAGAAACTTGCGATGTAAGATCGGCAGAGTTTCGACGCTAGAGACCCTTGACTTGACTTGAATAAGGATGACCCTGTGATTAGGGTAGACACTTAAGTTAAAGGATTTTTGAATTGGGATGACTCGACTAACGGATTGAAAGACGGGCAAAATTCCCTTAGGAAAGGTCGTGGGGACCGTCCTGTCGGAGGGAAAATTGCGTGTGACTTTCTAGTTAGGACTCGAGTGTTTATGAACCTTCCATTTACGAGTGTATGACTCGTGTTGGTCGGTTGTGCCTTTAGAAAAAGGCGGACTAGGATGGGGAAGAAACCCGTGATGTAGGATCGACGGAGTTTCGACGCTAACGACCTTCGACAAATCATAAAAAGACCCGACACACGGATTACGGTAGGTCCTATAATCGGAAGGTTTTGAAAAATGATTGAATTTTGAAAATTGAGAGGACAGTCCTGAAATTGGTAGTGGGCCAATAGGACCGGGCATTTTGAAATGTTGGAATGGTTGCGAGTAATTTCGCGTTTTGAAAAATTGGGAGACGGTCCCGTTTTTTTGAAATTGGCAGCATGCCGACAGGACTGGTGTTTTGAAAAGTTGAATTTTTGGAATTTTGAAAATTTGAATATCGAAAATAAATTTCCGAAAATTTGAAAATTGAAGATGAGATCCCGAAGATTTGAGAATCGAAAACGACATCTTGGAGATTTGAAAATCGAGAATGGAATCTCGAGGATTTGAAAATCGCGAATGGCATCACGAAGATTTGAAAATTGAAATTGAATTTTGAAAATTCGAAAATCGAATGGTGGATCGGAAATTCGAAATTTGAAATGGGAAGCATGCCGGCTAAAAATAGGCTATTTTGAGTCAAATCGTAAGTCTAAATTTTGGCAGCATTCCGAGTTTTTGAATTTGAATATTTTGAAAAGACGAGTCCCGAAACGGACGGTATTTCGGGTTTTTCAAAATTTGGTATTTTGGAAAGATGGGTCCCGAAACGGACAGTATTTCGGTTTTTTTGAAATTTGGTATTTTGGAAAGATGCAATTTTGAAATGACGGTTTTTGAAAAATGACACGGAAACCAAGTAGCACGTAGTCAAACAAGCATTATAACGACGCTTATGTATGCATTACGCTAAGTCTTGGTCGGTCAAAATAGGGTCTATACCAACAACGATGGCTTTCTCGTGTGATGGACGGACTCACTAAGCCGAGTTGGTCTTAGGACATGCCGCGAAACCGAGACGAGTTCCACCATCGATGTCTTTAGCGCACCCATGTAGGAATGCACCGTGGTATAGTGGGACGTCGGTCACAAGTAACCGGCCCGGGCAAATTTGGGTTATGCATGAATCATTAAACTAATGCGCGCACACTAATCTACGAACGATTTCTCTTCGAGTCTCACCCTAGGAACCCCGATGACATGTGGTACATCAGGTATCCCCAGCGGAGTCGCCAAATTTTGGACATGACGTAGGTCCACCCCGACGCGGCGAAGCGCGGGTTTGGGTAGGCGAATGAATCTCGTGGTAAGATTGTTCTCGGGTTCGAAATTTAAGTCAAAATGGAGTCGCCACCGAATTTTGTGGTTATTCGGAACCATACGAGCCCACTCTATGTCGTCATGGGCTATACACAAAGTAAGCCCACTCCGATTTCAGAGTTTATGGGGCTCGTCCCTTTGCATTGTTATACCGATACCGTTTACACCGGCTTTCGTATATAAAATGACTCTCGTGCGCCAAGGGTTTCGGGCATCCGGAAACCAAAGGTTCTGAGTAAGGGGTGAGGGTACGTGTTGGGAAGCCCACTAAGGACACCCAACCCCGCCCGCACATGGCGGCCTCTACTAAGACATCGTTCGTGTTCGTGTACGCGCGCTAGTAAAACGACTAAATGATATGCAAACAGCGTTTTCGGGCTAAGCATGTGAATTATTGATTTGCTACGTCATTTAATGCATCTTGATTCACGTCAAAGTGATTTAGCATGTGATGTTCATTTAAATAAATAAATGGCAAACATCGAAAATAGAAAACTCGTAAATAAATTACAAATTACACGGGCGAAATACAACCCGGAATTCACAATACAACGAGCAATAAAATGGAATAATCAAATAAAATGAGAAGAGGTTAACTAGAAACGGACCCGTATATAATAAATATAAACTAGACCGTAAGTTGTGCAATTGGACTAACTTCGATTAGATACACGTTATATTGTGTACCAATCAAAGGACGGAGGTTCGAGACCTAGGTGTGGTGCTAACCCGATCTCGAACCTCGATGCCTTGTCCCGACTTATCACCTCGAGAAATGGAGTCTAAATTAATTATGTGTCGGATACGACTAAAGAGTCGTCGACATAAAATTAATAGTGCGAGACCGTCGATCAAAATCGTTTTAAGTGTCATGACATGCATGGTTTTGAAAATAGGAGGATCACGTGATGGTCTTTACACGTGATGACTTAAAGTCGATAAAAGAACGGGGTTTGAAGTGTGTGTCAAACCCCTCGGTTTTATGGGTTAAAGGACCCACTCGACCGAGTCGTGACCTGACTCGGTCGAGTGCATCCTTAGACGCAGCTACTGCCCATTTTTTTGGGTGCTACTCGATCGAGTGGCCTATGGCACTCGGTCGAGTGCCCCCTGTACGAGTGACTATTCGTTTTATTTTTTGGTTTAAAATCGATAGTTAGCCAAATTAAATTCAAATATTGCACGATTTGAATTTAACTTGGCCTCCGGTGCTATAATCGTGTATATATACGATTATAACACCGTCATCGGAATTTTGTGAAAACGTTATCGTTAGATTAGAAATTTGAATTAGTGACGAAATTGCATCCCTCTACGTCACGACATCGAAACTAATCCTTTCGGATTATGTGATGTCGGTTTTCGTGTCAACGGGTTCCGTACCAATTTTGGAAATGGATCTATACGCGTTCAACTACGAATGATCGTGATCGTGTTAATAAACGAACCTTTAGAAGTTGATCATCGTAGTCAAACGAGTTCGGATCCGAGTTTTGATATTATCATATATATATATACACGGTTGTAGACACCCGCATTTTGACTGCCAGGTGTCTATGGTAGTTTCCAAAAATCACCCGATGATGATCGGACGCTAACGTGTTTCTACGCGCTCGGATACGGGCTCAAATCCATTAATCGCTGGTTAACACACTTACGGAGTACAAATCTCACCAAACAGACCTCAATTCCAGGCCCAGTGGATTATTCCGAGTCAAACAAGACTAATTTGGGCCAAAACCGACACCGGAATTAAAACCGACTTTTCACGATTGGGTCAATCCCGGTCAAGGTCGATTCCGAGACACACAAAACAACCATACAACCATCAAAAGTCCAAGACACAACACAAAAAACCCTAGCAATCTACACCCTACACACATACATACTACGTCGTCTACAAACCCTAGAAAAACCCTAGAAAATCGACCTTAGCAAAACCCTAAACCTAGTTTTAGGAAATTCAACCCGAGCCACCATAACTTAGCCTCCATACACCTCGAAGACTCCCGTGCCATAACCACGATAACGAGCCTTAGTCCGAGACTGAAACATGTAGGTTGAGGGTGACAAACCTCCATCTTCTCTCCTTTCTCCTTTTTTTCGTTTTTTACGTATTATTATTACTATTATTATTATTATTATTATTACCGTATTATTATTATTATTATTATTATTATTATTATTATTATTATTATTATTATTACGTATTATTATTATTATTATTATTATTACGTATTATTATTATTATTACGTATTATTATTATTATTATTATTATTATTATTATTATTGCATCTTAGTTATCGCGCATTCATCTTTCTCAAGCAATTATTAATAAGGGTCGAAACCCGTTGACACGGATCCGACATCACAATCTCTAGGGATTTATCGATGTCGGAGAAGTCGAGGGAATCAAGTCTTTTTTATTTATTTAATCAAAGAGTCAATCTTTCCAAATCGCATTAAATCAATTTAAGGCAACTTTCGTTGATGCTAAAATAATTGTCAAAACAATTCGTTAGAATTATGACATTATTAATGCGGAGGAAATTTAATCACAACAATCAATTTAAAACGATTTTCGATACAAACACGATTTTGGCAAACAAATCGGCCTCGAACAGGTGCCACTCGACCGAGTGCTTCAGTCACTCGATCGAGTGACACCCTAAAATCGAGACAGAATGCTAAATATGACCACCACTCGATCGAGTCTCACAGTGACTCGGTCGAGTGGCCACGTACTCGACCGAGTCGGCCAATGACTCGGCCGAGTATGGTCTGTAACGCAAACAGAATCAGTTTTTATAGGTCTACTCGATCGAGTCCATCGACCACTCGATCGAGTAGCCTCATAACGACTCAAAACACAAGTCGTACATTGTTCTATCTTTTCAAACTCGATAGTATTTTACGACTTAGGTCAACATATGCATAATCAATCATATGTATACTATCTTTTCAAATCGTGCATCCCCATATTTGCATCTTTTTCAATTCAATTCAATTTTGCACAAACCGTTATTATTCGTTACATTATTATATCATTACTAACGCGTTTGTTGTTTCTCTTGTTAATTTAATTTTGTTCGTTTATTATACTAAATGAACCCGCATGCTAAAATACAACTTTGACGTTAATTTTAGTTGCATTAAATTGACTTAGAAACCCTTTCAATTACATTCGCATGTTTAGGGAAAATAAATCTTTGCATATCATTTTCCCGTTTTACTAGCACGCGTATTAGAAAGTCATTCGAGTTCTTAGTAGAGGCCGCTAATGTGCGGGCGGGGTTGGGTGTCCTTTGTGGGCTTCCCAACACGTACCCTCACCCCTTACTCAGAACCTCGGTTTCCGGATGCCCGAAACCGTTGGCGCACGAGAGTCATTCAATATACGATTAACCGCTCAAGTCGGCATCTATATCGCAATGCAAAGGGACGAGCCCAATAAACTCTGACATCGGAAATGGGCCGTATTTTGTATACGGCCCACTACGACATAGAGTGGGCTCGAACGGTTCCGAATAACCATAAAATTCGGTGGCGACTCCACATAGACCTAAATTTCAATTCGATCCTTCTCATATGGAGATTCATTCGCCTCCCCAAACCCGCGCGTGGCCGCGTCGGGGTGGACCTATGTCATGTCCACAATTTGGCGACTCCGCTGGGGATTAACTGATGCGTGACTTACCATCGGCATCCTCAGGGTGAGACTCGAATAGAAATCGTTTGACGAGTACAATACGCGTGTTAGTTTTACGGTTCATGCATAACCCATATTTTCCCGGGCCGGTACTCGCGACCGACGTCCCACTATACCGTCGATGTACTCCAATATGGATATGTTGAAAGGTGTCCATAGTCGATTCGAGTGGGTTTCGCGGCATGTTCTAAGATCAACTCGACTTAGGAAGTCCGTCCCGATCAACGTCTAGACTATGTACACTGGTATAGACCCTCTATAGACCGACCGAGACTTAGTATAGAGCATACATGGCGTCGTTATAATGCTTGTGTGACTACGTGCTACTTGGTTTCCGAGTCGTTTTCAAAAACCGTCAATTTTTTTCAAAATTACATCTTTTTCAAACTATTCAGTTTCAAAACCCGGGACACATACCGAATTTAGGACTTATGATTTTACTCAAAATAGCCTATTTTCTAGACGGTATGCTGCCCAATTCAAAACTCGAAAATACTTTCGAATTTTCAAAAACCCGTGGCCCAATGACATTTCTTTTTTTTTTTTTCGAAATTTGGGCCCCTCCACCGAGTCCTCTCGGTCCCCTTTCAAAATCAGTCAATTTTCAAAACCTTCCTCTTAGGACTTCCCATATTTAGCAGTGTCGGGTCGCGTCTTAAGTTGTCAAGGTCCTTAGCGTCGAAACTCCGTCGATCTTACATCACGAGTTTCTTCCCTATCCCGGTCCGCCTTATTAGACTAAGGCAAGGCCCACCTACGTAGGACAAACTCCTACAAAGGAGGGCCCGTTTACACAATCGAGTCAACCTTCCTTCGGACAGGACTAGGCCCACATAGCCGAATCCTAGGGGAGGCCCACCTTTCACAACTCACCCATCCAGGTGTTTTTTCGAGTCAACCTTTTACAAGGCATAGCCTTATAACAAAAGGTTCACGGTCCTTACGTCTAAGGGTCACTCGTCCGACACTCGAGTCTTAACAAAATCTTCAAACCCACTCGGGGGCTACCCCTTAGCAGAGCGATCAATCACGATTGCTCTAAGGGTCATGTCTTACACGTGTCTCACGTACTCCACTTTCGAGTCACTTAGATGCCACACCATCTGAGTCCTTAGTCTCACTTGGGGGCTATTCTCCGACGGAATGACTAATCACAGTCACTCCGAGAATCGTACCCTACACATTTGTCTTAGGAGGGTCTATCCCGAGTCAAACATGGTCGCCCCATTTTCGAACTCACCCTTCTGCAGTTCGAGTCTAATTTACGGTCGTTACCTCGTCTAGGTCAACATTCAAGTATCCCGGTTCGAGAGTCTTTGTTGACTCGTCACCCCGGGCCATGTCTAGTCTGACTCTTGTACTTGCGCAAAGCCGAGTTTAGGCGAGTCGTGGCACCCGTCGTTCTCTCCAATCAAAGACCTTACCAAAAAAAAAACAACCAACCGAGCATCCGAGTCCGGATTTGATTCGAGTCTAAGTTTGAGTCCGAGTCTAGGATACCCTACATCCTCTTTTCCAAATCGGAGTCAGAGCATTTTGCATCCTGTCCTCCTTTTCAAATTTCAATAAAATCAGCTTTCAATATTCTTTCTCATATACACTTTCCTTATGTGTTCCCGAGAACATGATGAACACCATCATACACTGTGAGCACATGCACGTGACTATTATAGGCACATCTGTAATGACTGCAGGAAACCGAGCCCGTGTTTTCCCTTTACCTATTCCATGTCTGGTATAGAAAAGCCACATAACTACCCTTAGCAGGAGCATATCGAATCCTATGACAAATCTGGGTAGTCTTCTAGTTTGGGTCTAAGACGGGAGGTAAGCCCATTTCCCACAACAAACACCCATCCGATAAGATCAACCGATCCCTACCTTTGGTGTTAGTCTGACCAAAATCAAAAAAAACCCATGACCGGGGCTGAGAGGTCAACCAAAATAAAAAAAACCCATGACCGGGGTTGAGAGGTCAACCAACATTCAAAAAAAACCCATGACCGGGGCTGAGAGGTCAACCAAAATCCAAAAACCCATGACCGGGGCTGAGAGGTCAACCAAAATCCAAAAACCCATGACCAGGGCTGAGAGGTCAATCAAAAGTCAAAAAAAAAAAAAAAAAAAAAAAAAAAGGTCAAAGCAAAAAAAAGGCCATCAAAAAAAAAACTGGACAAAAAAAAAAAAAAAAATCGAAAGTCCATGAAAAAAAAAAAAAAAAAGCAAAAGGCCAAAACAAAAAAAAAGCAAGCCATCATCAAAAAAACTCAGAATACCCATGACCGTGGTCAACGGTCCATTCAAGTGAAAGCCCCACGACCAGGGCACGGTCAAAATTATCAAAACCCATGACCGCTGCTAAGAGGTCAATCTAAAATCAAATACCCATGACCGTGGTCAACGGTCAACTCAAGTGAAAATCCTTTGACCAGGGTACGGTCAAATTCAAAATTATCCATGCCATCCAAAAGGGGAGTGACAATCAAGCTGGTCAGCTAACACCACATCTAGCCTTCCCACATTACAACCCTCAAGACCTCCCCGAAACCCAGGCCAGAGACAGCCCGGAATTTTGAGGATTCAAGCTCCATAGGATACCCCTAACCACTAGGGCCAGACATGGAAACCAGATCCCGCATTATCAAACCGGCTCTCGAAGCTTTAGCTCCACAGAACCGAGCTCCATATTTCGAGTCATCAAGGCCATTTACTTCCTAGCACCACATTCCCAAATACATCAAATCTCGAGAGCAAAACTCGTCAAATCCCCGAGAGCAAAACTCGTCAAATCCCTTACCTAATCATACACAATCCCGAGAGCAAAACTCGTCAAATCCCCGAGAGCAAAACTCGTCAAATCCCCGAGAGCAAAACTCGTTAAAATCCCCGAGAGCAAAAGCTCGTCAAATCCCCGAGAGCAAAACTCGTTAAAATCCCCGAGAGCAAAACTCGTCAAAGACCCGAGAGCAAAACTCGTCAAATCCCCGAGAGCAAAACTCGTTAAAATCCCCGAGAGCAAAACTCGTTAAAATCCCCGAGAGCAAAACTCGTTAAAATCCCATCCAAACCAGTTACCAACCCCGAACACGGGAACTCAACTTGCAGTCGGCATAGAGCATGCCCAAATAGTTCACACCACCTCTGGGGGCTACCCCAGAGAATGCTCACAGTCACAGGATTAATATCCTAACCATTCAAGCCCTTTGATCAAGACATCATTGTTGGGAATGCACCTAGCCTGCACCGTCAATATGGCTAGTTACACACAAAGTCCTATTAGACTAGGCACCAAAATATATCTTCCAATCCACTGAACTACGGCTTGGTTTGATTTCACCACACGTGAATACGTAGGCAGCCTTTCAACAGAGGCACAACCACCCACGTTGACACACATTCAAAAAGCGTCATTATTCCGGTCACGACACCATCGTGTTCTCAATAGCTAGCTTTGTTGTCCCAGGGCTTCTCTTAGACAGAAGACCTCCATCCACTCACAAAATCCAGATGAATCCAACAAAAATCTAGCCTCCTTTCTGTAGTGTGTCTTAGTACTCGGCTCAGTCGAAGACAAGAATTTGTCAGGACTCGAGGCAATACCCACTTTGGAAATGTATCCTAAAATAGGAAATCCAGAAGGACACCAGACTAAAACAGTCTCATTACGGACTACTGCCACTCCCCTACAGCATATCTATCCCATTTCGATATACGATCGTGTTGCCACTCGCCTAGTTTACGGGATAGCGCAACTTGAGAGTCTTGTTAGGCGGCCCACTACCCTACCGAGTCACGGTCCAACCCTTAGAGAGTCCAGTCCGTGTCAGTCAACTCGTCCTGTCCAGAGTCGAGTCTGTCGGTAGGTCCCTCTCTTCAAACTCCATTTTGAGATTTGCAAAATTTAGCCATTTGAAAAAAGATCCTTTTCGACAAGGTCAGATTTCAGTCTATTTAAACTGCGAATTTCTTTTCTACCCCTTTCCATTTTGAAAACCTAGCCCGTGAGTGCTTTCAGGATTTCAAAAATTCAACTTTCAAAAATCATTGTCCCCAGCACGAGTCATTTTACTACCTACGTGTTGCATACATTTCATGTGACTTATACAGGTACGACTCAAGCAAGGCATGCAAGCCAATCGAATCTCCCCAGCAGCATTTTCCAGGATAGCACGGGATGAGCCAACACACAGGCACACCCAAGGCTTACGTGACAAGCCCAAAGTCCCCACGGAGCGCAGGTATGATCTCTGTCTTATGGCTGGCGAGCCCTTCACGCGAGTCTAACGGACTATAAACGACCCGACCGGAAGTCTACCAGGTCTTAACGGGCTTGGTAGCTACTCTGACTTTCGCCCTGTCCAAGCCTCAGTCAGAGTGGGGGCTCTGTAGACACCCGCATTTTGACTGCCAGGTGTCTATGGTAGTTTCCAAAAATCACCCGATGATGATCGGACGCTAACGTGTTTCTACGCGCTCGGATACGGGCTCAAATCCATTAATCGCTGGTTAACACACTTACGGAGTACAAATCTCACCAAACAGACCTCAATTCCAGGCCCAGTGGATTATTCCGAGTCAAACAAGACTAATTTGGGCCAAAACCGACACCGGAATTAAAACCGACTTTTCACGATTGGGTCAACCCCGGTCAAGGTCGATTCCGAGACACACAAAACAACTATACAACCATCAAAAGTCCAAGACACAACACAAAAAACCTTAGCAATCTACACCCTACACACATACATACTACGTCGTCTACAAACCCTAGAAAAACCCTAGAAAATCGACCTTAGCAAAACCCTAAACCTAGTTTTAGGAAATTCAACCCGAGCCACCATAACTTAGCCTCCATACACCTCGAAGACTCCCGTGCCATAACCACGATAACGAGCCTTAGTCCGAGACTGAAACATGTAGGTTGAGGGTGACAAACCTCCATCTTCTCTCCTTTCTCCTTTTTTTCGTTTTTTACGTATTATTATTACTATTATTATTATTATTATTATTATTATTATTATTACCGTATTATTATTATTATTATTATTATTATTATTATTATTATTATTACGTATTATTATTATTATTATTATTATTATTACGTATTATTATTATTATTACGTATTATTATTATTATTATTATTATTATTATTATTATTATTATTGCATCTTAGTTATCGCGCATTCATCTTTCTCAAGCAATTATTAATAAGGGTCGAAACCCGTTGACACGGATCCGACATCACAATCTCTAGGGATTTATCGATGTCGGAGAAGTCGAGGGAATCAAGTCTTTTTTATTTATTTAATCAAAGAGTCAATCTTTCCAAATCGCATTAAATCAATTTAAGGCAACTTTCGTTGATGCTAAAATAATTGTCAAAACAATTCGTTAGAATTATGACATTATTAATGCGGAGGAAATTTAATCACAACAATCAATTTAAAACGATTTTCGATACAAACACGATTTTGGCAAACAAATCGGCCTCGAACAGGTGCCACTCGACCGAGTGCTTCAGTCACTCGATCGAGTGACACCCTAAAATCGAGACAGAATGCTAAATATGACCACCACTCGATCGAGTCTCACAGTGACTCGGTCGAGTGGCCACGTACTCGACCGAGTCGGCCAATGACTCGGCCGAGTATGGTCTGTAACGCAAACAGAATCAGTTTTTATAGGTCTACTCGATCGAGTCCATCGACCACTCGATCGAGTAGCCTCATAACGACTCAAAACACAAGTCGTACATTGTTCTATCTTTTCAAACTCGATAGTATTTTACGACTTAGGTCAACATATGCATAATCAATCATATGTATACTATCTTTTCAAATCGTGCATCCCCATATTTGCATCTTTTTCAATTCAATTCAATTTTGCACAAACCGTTATTATTCGTTACATTATTATATCATTACTAACGCGTTTGTTGTTTCTCTTGTTAATTTAATTTTGTTCGTTTATTATACTAAATGAACCCGCATGCTAAAATACAACTTTGACGTTAATTTTAGTTGCATTAAATTGACTTAGAAACCCTTTCAATTACATTCGCATGTTTAGGGAAAATAAATCTTTGCATATCATTTTCCCGTTTTACTAGCACGCGTATTAGAAAGTCATTCGAGTTCTTAGTAGAGGCTGCTAATGTGCGGGCGGGGTTGGGTGTCCTTTGTGGGCTTCCCAACACGTACCCTCACCCCTTACTCAGAACCTCGGTTTCCGGATGCCCGAAACCGTTGGCGCACGAGAGTCATTCAATATACGATTAACCGCTCAAGTCGGCATCTATATCGCAATGCAAAGGGACGAGCCCAATAAACTCTGACATCGGAAATGGGCCGTATTTTGTATACGGCCCACTACGACATAGAGTGGGCTCGAACGGTTCCGAATAACCATAAAATTCGGTGGCGACTCCACATAGACCTAAATTTCAATTCGATCCTTCTCATATGGAGATTCATTCGCCTCCCCAAACCCGCGCGTGGCCGCGTCGGGGTGGACCTATGTCATGTCCACAACGGTATAGTAATGTTAGATGTTAGAATGCGGAATTGAAATGTTAGTAAACAATAAAAAAAGTTAGTGGTTAGAGTACATAAATAAAATGTTAGTGTTAGCGGTTAATAATAATAATAATAATAATAATAATAATAATAATAATAATAATAATAATATATACAAAAGAAACGAAAAAGAAGAAGGGAGAAAGAGATGTCGGGGTTTGAATCACACCCTCAACCTACATGCTTAATGGCCTCGGAAACGAACTCGTAGTAGTGGCGTGTGCGCGGGAGTGTCGAGATATGTAGGGTGAGTTAGGGTGTGTTTGGTTAGGGAGAGGATGCTCTCGGGTCTTTTACGAGTTTTGATCTCGGGGTTTTGAATATGTATGTATGTGTGTGTGCATCCGTTTTACGAGGGATGCTAACTCGGTTTTTAACCTAAGGTTGCTTAGGGTTTGTAGTATTGAAGTGATGAAGGTGGATTGGGGTAGAAATGTAGGTTGCCCAAAAGTTTGTGTGAGTTGTAAGAGTTGTAAGTGTTGTTCGAGTTGTGTCAGTGCATGGGGTATTTATAGGGAGCCCCGACGTTGGGTCACTCGACCGAGTGGCGCGGGTGCACTCGGTCGAGTGCCCTCGTGAATGAACCTGGACTGGTTCAAAGAGGCTCCACTCGATCGAGTGGTCAATCCACTCGATCGAGTGGATCAATTAGGCCGGGTTATTTTGGGAATGATTAGCCTTGATTTGCTCTTTGATTGATTATGTTTGATTTGGCTGATTTTTGGATTGTGGCGCAAGTTTCGAGACGTACTTGGCTGATTTCTGAGACGGTTTTGTCTTTGACCGGGTTTTGACCCGGTCGCTAAAAGACGGGATTTATCTTTGGTGTCGGTTTTGGCCCAAGTTAGTCTCATTTGACTCGGAATGACCCACTGGGCCTGAATTTGAGGTCTGTTTTGAGAGATTTGCACTCCGCTAAATGCCCACGTCGGATACTATTGATTCTGAGTCCGTATTCGAGCGTATTAAGTCATGTTGACGTCCGATCATCATCGGGTGTTTTGTTGGAGATTGCTATAGACACTAGCAGGCAAAATGCGGGTGTCTACAGCTTTCAATTATACGAATTTCCGGATATCCGATACGAATAACCGGATATACGATACGGTTTTCCTTAAAACCGTATCGGATACGTATCGGGGAAAATAGAAACCGGATATCCGATTTCCGATCCGGTTTTTTAAAAACAATAAAAAATATGAAAAATATAATCCTAATATGAATTATACGATAAATAATTCAAAACTCACCAATTATTTTCAAAGGTAAAAAATAAAACTATTAGTAAATTTATGATATTATGTATTGAAACGTAATATTTTGTTAGAATAATTGTACCGTAAGACATATATACCATTTTGTTGAGATTTTTTTATATATTTTATTATATCAATTTATATAAAACGTAACGTTGCTTAAAAATCAATTAATTACTCTTAATTAAAAATGAAAAAAAAAAATTTAAAAAAGAAAAATGGAAGAAAAATATAAAATCGGATACCGGATATCCGAAAACCGGATATCCGAAAAAAATGGATATCCGGAAACGGGATATCCGGAAAAAAATGGATCGGATACGGATCGGAAATTTTTTGATGTTTAAAACTGGATATCCGATACGGTTTACAAAACCGGATCGGATATCCGGTTTTGCTCACCCCTAGCGAGAGATATAGGTATAAAAAAAACAAGATTAGTAGGACCTACCATTACGTAAAAGGTCTGTCATTAACGCTAATGAGATACAAGTACCATTTTTTCTAAGTTTTTTTCGTGTAGTATTGCAACGACGAAAAAAAGTGCACCCCAATTCCGAAAGTCTGGGTCCGGCACTGCTCCTAATGACGAGTTTAAGATTAATTTTTCCGGCGAATTTACCTAGAACGTTAATTAATTGATTTTTCAACCTTATTACATAGTAAAACATAAGTAAACTTTGGATTTGAATCGATGGAGCAAGAGCAATTGAATTAGGGTTGGATTTGAGGAGCTTTATTAGGTTGAAAAAGGGGAAGGCTTTCAATTTTGGATTTAAAGGGAAGGGGAAGACAGAAACGGGTCGGATAAAAAAGAGGTTTTAAATAGGTGTGAGAGTGGAGAAACATACCGCCATTTCGAGAGAGAAGACTACTACTGCTACTACTAAGATCTGAGAGCGAGCAAAAATGGCGATGGTGTTCGACGAGTTCGGGAGGCCGTTCATAATACTTCGAGAGCAAGAATCCAAGAGCAGAGTACGCGGCATTGAAGCCCAGAAGTCCAACATCTCCGCCGCCAAAGCCGTCGCTCGCATCCTCCGCTCCTCTCTCGGCCCCAAAGGCATGGACAAGATGCTTCAGTCCCCCGACGGTGACGTCATCATCAGTACGCCCCCCCTCTCTTTCTCTTTGCTAGGGTTTCTGACGTCATAATCAATTGTAAAAACTGTGTATCTTGTGGGTTTCGTTGCAGCAAATGACGGGGCTACAATCTTAGAGCAGATGGACGTGAATAACCAGATTGCAAAGCTGATGGTTGAGTTGTCTCGCAGTCAAGATTATGAGATCGGTGACGGCACTACGGGTGTTGTTGTTCTGGCGGGCGCCCTTTTGGAAATGGCTGAAACCCTCTTGGATCGCGGCATTCATCCTATTAGAATTTCTGAGGGATACGAAGTCGCCTCCCGGATTGCTGTCGAAACCTTGGAGAAGATTGCTAATAAATTTGAGTTTGGTGAAGCGAATGTGGAGCCTTTAGTTCAGACCTGCATGACTACCTTGTCCTCCAAGATGTAATGCCTATCTTCACATTTACCTTATGTTATTGCTATACTTTCAGCTAGGAAATAATGTCGAATAGGGCGGATTTGTACGAGAAATAGGATATAGAGTTGATGGACCAACTTGATGGATGCATATCCTTTTGACAGAGAGGTGTGGGCGGCGGCGGGGTGGGGGGAGAGGGTAAGGATATCGTTAAAGTCAATGACACGATGACACCCCGCTTACTTGTTAGTCAGTGAATTGATATGTGTTTGTCATGACTGAAAGATAGCTTCTTTTTTGGGGGTAGCGAGTACATACTCTACTGCTGGCTAGGAGGATTGATAAGGTAATGTTGCACCATGGGCTTCCTCATTTCCTCTCTAAGCTGTCCGGAAAATACTTCGTAGACTATGAGAGTGATACATGCTAAGACTCTTGATTATGTCGTTCCTATGTTTAATGTTTTGTTTGCCTGTACTTTTATCTTTTTAACAATTTTTCAGTGACATGCCAAATTCTGTGATTTTCGGACTCTTCTAACATTCATGTATTTTAACTACTCTTTTTCAGTGTGAACCGTTGTAAACGCAGTTTGGCTGAGATTGCTGTTAAAGCTGTTATGGCTGTTGCAGACCTAGAGCGCAAGGATGTTAACCTTGATCTGATAAAGGTAGAGGGAAAAGTTGGAGGAAAGCTGGAAGATACTGAACTTATCTATGGAATTGTTGTTGACAAGGACATGAGCCATCCTCAAATGCCAAAGCAAATTGAAGATGCTAATATTGCAATTTTGACGTGCCCCTTTGAGCCACCTAAGCCCAAAACTAAGCATAAGGTTGAAATCGATACTGTAGAGAAATTTGAGACATTGCGTAAGCAAGAACAAAAGTACTTTGATGACATGGTTCAGCAGTGTAAGGTGGGTTATCATCACCACTGATAGTCAGCTCATGTTATTTTTGTGTCTTTATCATTGAATGTGCAGTTTGTTTGTGTATGTGATGCCACTTTAGCCTGTTTACACTTATTATACTTACAATATCCTCACCCGATTCATTTGATTCTTTACGTTTACTTTAATGTACTCATTAAGACAATTAAAAAAAGATCTCACATAACTATGTTTTATGTTGTACATTTGAAATTATATACTCGTATTGAGATTCTCTCCACTCATGAATAGTGCCAAAAAGTAAACGTAAAGAATCCAAAGAATTGGACGGAGTATGTAATTAACGTGACTTCACTCAGCATCTACTTTGGAATCATTTTGTTTAATGTAATCATTTTGTTATCACATAACTATGTTTTATGTTCGAGTGTAGGTGATGATATTTATCTGTATTTCAGCCATTTGACCTTATTTTTACTGCTTGAAAAAAAAAACACTTGTTATTTGACACTGAATTCTTTTCACTTTTAGTTGACATGGTTTCAATTAGTGGATGACACATCTGTTACGTACTGCTGTCTGATAGATTTTAGGTTATCACATAGGTATTTACATACCAAGTATGTATGTCATGCATATCTGATTTGGTTGTGGACTGTGTACTTGTGTTTTACAGGATGTTGGCGCAACCTTGGTTATCTGTCAGTGGGGGTTTGATGATGAAGCAAATCACTTGTTGATGCACAGGAATTTACCAGCCGTCAGATGGGTTGGTGGCGTGGAATTGGAACTTATCGCAATTGCTACAGGTTTGTGGTATTGCGTTGATCCAGTTAACTTTCATAATTTTTGAACTTTTTGAGCACGCTTTACTTGGTTGCAGAGTACCAATAATTTTTTTGTGCTATGTTTTTTTATTGCCAGGGGGGAGAATTGTCCCAAGGTTTCAAGAACTGACACCCGAAAAGCTAGGACGGGTAAGACTGATCAATTACTACCAGAGACTGTATTTTAATTTTAGTGTTAATTGTTCATTTTGTCCGATGTATGGTGGATGAAGCCATTCTTTCATTGAAGCACAGATACATGAATTTCTACATAATAATTTGATTACATTTATTTAGTTGGAAGAAGTGGGGAAAGTGATCTGCCATTCATGGCAATATGGCATACATGGCTGTGCCATATTGTTTTCTTTGATTTGTTTCTTAGTTTGCTATAGGCATTTGTATCATTTTTATGGATGGAAGCTTTCGTTTTTGCATATGGATTGCCATTTTGTTGGAACAGATTACTTATTGCTGGAGATGGTTGTTAGTATTTTGTGTATGAAGTTATGGCTTCTACTTCTTAAGTTTTAATACTCGTAGTACTTAAAAATAGATGAAGTTATTGGGCATGTCAGCTAGCCAATTGGTAGTCATCGACTCGTGACATCATGCCCTTTGCCCTTTCGTAGTTATATGGCCCTGATTTAGTACGGGATACCCAAAAAAATTCCTTGCTTTACAAAATTTCCCTTTCAGTGTCTTACCCATATTAGAATCTTACGCACAATTTTATTAATATGATCGTTGTAGTTTCCTAGACTTTTGTTTATGTTTATGTTTCTCTGATATTTGTAGGCTGGATTAGTTCGTGAGAAAGCATTTGGTACAACTAAAGATAGAATGTTGTATATTGAGCATTGTGCCAACTCGAGGGCCGTAACCATCTTCATCAGGGGTGGTATGTTGCTTCTTACCATGATATGCTGTTATTATCTCTTGTTCTATATTTCATTTCATGAAAGTCGAGGAATTGATTTACCTATTGAAAGATCTGATATGTATTTCTTTTTCCGCTCTCAACTTAGGTAACAAAATGATGATTGAAGAGACCAAGAGGAGCATCCATGATGCGCTTTGTGTGGCAAGAAACCTGATTCGCGACAATTCCATCGTGTATGGTGGTGGCTCAGCTGAAATAGCCTGTTCAATTGCTGTTGATGCCGCTGCCGATCGATACCCAGGAGTTGAGCAGGTACTTTGAGAGTTAGGCAACGGGGTTTAGGAAAAAGTTGTTCTATATCTTAGCACTTAACGGGGTCTTTTCTCATGTGCAGTATGCCATTAGGGCTTTTGCTGAAGCTTTGGAGGCAATTCCTATGGCATTGGCCGAGAACAGTGGACTTCAGCCTATCGAAACACTGAGCGCCGTTAAGGCTCAGCAGATAAAGGTAAGGGATTTTGCTGTACTTGATGTTGAATTTCGATGTCATGATGTGTGGTAAGTGGTGGGTTATATTTAACCAACTTATTGACAAGGGAGGGTTTTGGCAATGAGCAGGAGAACAATCCGTGGTGTGGGGTGGATTGTAATGACGTGGGCATCAATGACATGCGCGAGCAGAACGTATTTGAGACATTGATAGGGAAGAAACAACAGATAATGTTGGCTACACAGGTTGTCAAGATGATTTTGAAGATCGACGATGTCATCACGCCTTCTGAGTATTAACATTTTCCGTAGCTTACATTTGTGCGCTGCTCTTTTATTTCGACACACTAGTTGTCGCGTTGTGCTGTTGTCGTGTGAGGTGGAGTTTGTGTTAACAAATTTTGAACTATGAAGCTGCTCTTCTAGCTTCTCACTTTTGAATCCTACTCAAGTTATCTGAATTTGTGTGCTCCTTGACATCCTTTTGTATGAAGCAAAATATTGGATAATTTGAATTGGGAGTATTTGATAGTATTAGATGTTTACACTCAAATGGAGAAACATTGATTACACGGTATTCTATTGATGTCGGCATTTAAACATTTAAGTTCTCTAACTTAACCTTATTCTCTTCTCGATCCATTCACTCTTTTAACTATTCTGATGTTGGTTATGACAATCGACAACAAAAACTTCAAGATGAAGACGATTTCAAATTTCAGCATTGAACAATAGTGATTTGTTGCCATAAAAAACACAAATTTGCGCCTAGGTTGCTTGGAGCTTTTTCTCTCCAATTTGCTCGTCTCAAATCTCAATGAAATGTAGTTATGTGCCTTAACCTGGGCCGGGAAGGGAAGTGAAACTCGCAAGTTTCAAACCCCAGATCTTTTAGAGGCAACCACCGTTATCATACTCACTGAAGACTTCGGGCGAGAAAGGAATAAAGTAGATCTCGGCAATCTCTTAACAGCTTGCAACATGAGCTCTGGATCCATGACCATTAGAGCAAGGTTAGCAATAGATTTGAACTTAATCCATAGGGTGGATGGAGTGAAAATGATGATACGTCAATGGATCCTCAATCCTTGGAGGAGGATTGACGAAAAATCTCCACTTTGAAGGATTGGGAAAAAGAGGAAAGAGGGACCAATTAGTGTGCAAATTGGTGGTTAATTATTTAAATTGCCTTAAATAAATTTATAAAATTAACTAAAAACTAAATAAATATTAAATGTGGTGAGAAGTGGACCCTCTATGGAGATAAAAGTGAATCCATTGATGTACGTGTATTTTATAAGAGAGGGAAAATGTAGTATAAAAAGTGAGGTGGAAGAAATGGAGTCCTCTATGGAGAGAAATTGTATCCATGGATAACCATGGTCTTACAATTGCAACAGAGATAGGAAGCACGTGGACCGTTGAAGGATGAGCAACGTGAGAGAAGCGCGGCAATGAAAGGAATATTGATGACGGGCAACAATCTCAGACAGAGCACTGTCGGCCGGAGGGAGAGGAGATTTGTTTGCCATTTGCCTCATAAAAGAGTCAACAGTGTACGCAAAACAGGGGTCAAACCTGATCATCCATTCCAAGAGTTACATAGGTGTAGACTCTCCATCATGAGCAATTAAGTACAACAAATGTCATACATAACCTTATACAGACTGACATACAAGAGCAAACTTAACAATGGAGGTGCTGTGAGTGTCCATTACAGCACATACAAAACTTACAATGTATCAACTGCCCATGCTTATTCAAAGAAAAAGAAAAACTATTGTTTATACGGTATAATCTCTATCCAATATGCTATAGTTCAAGGAAAAGAGGTGAATTAGTGAGGTCAACAAAATTAGAACAGTCACTGGAAATTCTTCTCTTCTTGCTAACTGCAGCGATTCTACAGTCAGGGGAAGGTGTGTATAGATCTATCACCTCAACTGGATCTATTGCCTTTGTAGAGGACGGACCAACAATGTCAACATGACTGTTTGGCCGAGTTTTCCCCACTGGGCGACGTTTTTCCTCGGGGGTCTCACTAATAAATATACATGTAAGGTCCTCATCACCAACATCCTTATTAGTGACCGAAACATAATCAAATGTCGAAGGCTGGTCTCTTACAAACGGAGCAGCTCGTCGAAATGGCTCTTCTTCGCTAGGTCTTGAGTCATCATTCAACTCGTTTCTGGGGGGGCTAGGAGTACACAGGTACACATGTTTCTTTAACATAGGAAGCACGTTATTGGAAAAATTGTAGCTAGGAAATGGGGTGACATTGTCCCCTAGACTAGGCCGTAGGAGCTCAACAACTGAGCCACAAACATTAGGAGGTAACTGATGAGAAGGTAGTTGCTCCTCTGGTTGAGAATTGGACATCATGTAGGGTGCGTCTTCATCCAAAGTTCCACCAGCAGCATGCTGATTGCAAGTGTACTCAGGAGTATATTGTAGGGTATCATTTGAGGGGTGTTGAGGAGTATACTGTTGGGTATCACTGTGAGCATCAGTTGAGGGATGTTCCTGGATGAAATCGAAATCAGGAGTTTTGTCAAAGGATGTGAAGTGGACATCATCAATGTCATCGTCACCATCATCATGGTTAGAGGCATAGGGACGGTGGGGGTCTGAATAACAAGGGAGGTCATCGAGGGATGAGAAGTGGAGGTTCATGTGGGGAGGCAAGGATGGGGAACCAGCAGCATGCTTCATGTAGTTTGTGGAGAAGAAGCTTACGGAGAGGTCCATACTGGCATGGCATGGCATGCAGGAGAATGAATGAAATAAATAAACATACGGAACAGGAATAAAATGAATGAGTGGGGTTAGATATAGAAGAAAGAAAGAAAGGAATCATACGAGTGCCAGGAAGGGAGGGTAAGCATAGTGAGAGCGAGTTTGATTTTGTTGGGAAGGCCACCAAGGGTTTTGAAGGATGCAGCCGTTTCCCTGACAGCAAGGGAATCTCGTGGATGCTGCCACGCCCATTCAAACTGCAATCAAACGACTTCCTTTACTATCTAAGACTAATATGATTAAAGCATATTTGTATTTACCAAGAAAGAATGGAATAGAAAAGGGGTGGGGGTGGGGGTGGGGGGACCTGGAGAGCAGAAACATGGGAAGGGAAGCCGTGGATGCAGAGAACCATCTCCCAGGGGCGCTTCTTCTTGGTGGAAGAGGCTCCACTTGTAATCTCACCATTGTGTTGCCGAATGCGACGCTTGGGATTCACAGTGAACCTACCAACAGCAGTTTAACATTAATTAATTAATTAATTACTCGTAATTAAATACTCAGTACTTGATTGATTGATTAGAGTTGATACCCGATGTAGGTAGAGCCTTTGTAGCGTGGGTTGAGGCTTGTCAGCAGATAGCATCCGAAGAATCTTGTTCCGCCCTCGCCCTCGCCCTCGCCCTCGCCCTCAGCCGCCCCCATACACTCCTCCTCCTCCTCCGTATTCATCTTCATCTCCTTGGCACGCCCTCTTCCCCTTCTCTCCTTTTGCCTCCCCTTTCTTCCTTTTCTCATCTCTCTCTCCCCCCTCAGTGTTTCGGTTTTTGAATAAAATTAGGGTCAGATGTCTAAAATTACAAGTAAACCCATCAATCTTTCAAGCTGATAACAAGTAACTAAACCCTAGGAAATTTGAAAAACTCCCAGGAGAAGTTTAAAAAAAACCCAATTCAAGTATATGATTCTCTGATTATTTTCTTTCAATTAAAAATGGAATCATGAAAGAGATGAATGAAGAAGCCACATCTGCAGAAAGTAATTGTATGATATTTGGAAGGAAGGATTAAGGAAGAGCAATGAATTGGGAATTCGAAGATTTAAAGGAAGGTAAAGATGATGATGATGATACCTTGAAGACCGTTAGGGATCGCAGGATTGGGTCAATCAATTCTAAAGTTTGAGTGACTGACTGTGACCGCTCTGTTATCTTTCGAATTCGTGTCTGCCAAAACTAGTTACAATAATAATAATAATAATAATAATCCTGGTGTTATTACGGGCCGCAGATCTGGAGCACAAAGCCTTTCAACTTGTAAGGGTACACCTTGAATCAGACAGTCCGATTTTGGTTTGGGTAAAATAGAGTCGATTGTATTTCGGCTTTTTAACCCCCGAATTTATAAGGGTTCCGCATCATAAAATACGGTTCAAATTATCACCTTTTACAAAAGTTATTTTTGGTTAATTCGCTCCCTCTGAGTCCCGGCAAACCACCCCCCACTCGTACGTCTTCCCACTCCGCTTGGGATGGAGATAATGTATCGAGGGTAATAAAACTAAAATGAACAAGAAAATGGCGTAGAGCAGTGATGATGAACAACAATCTTTGGACGTAAATTGTTCCTCCCTCCAATCTCTTTTACACCATAAAATGACAAAAGCAAACACTACTCTCCTCCATTCCTAATTCATTTTAGCCTCGATTACCCCCAATACATTACCCTTATCCCAAGCAAGCCCCAGGTCACAATGACAAATTCCGAGATCAATAATCAAGATAAAGATTAAAGACCAGATGACAGATCAAATATACTACTGAATTTCTTTTACCCAAATCATTAATTCGTCATTTACAGATTTGTTAAGGGCATGATTTACAATCCCCGATGCTATCAAAAACTAATATTACTCCCATTACAAAAGATAGTAATCGTAATTGAGGAGTACCACATCAACAATGCGGGTACCTTTGTCGCTCGTTCTCGTATTGTGTATTCTAGGGCAACGGTATACATAGTATATATCCCAAAATCATCTTCAAAACGCTGTTGTCTCATAATCTGAACAAACAGCACCACATCGTTCTGCTCTACCAACTTTAACATCACTCTGATTGGAGTACTGTTCGGAGCTCCAGCTTCTATCTGTCTATCTAAGATGCCTCTTCTCCAGAACTTTGGTCCAGAGAACCCACTCTATTGTAGGCTTCAACCGCTTCCTGTAAAAAGAAGAAATTACGCAATTATAGGGTATAAGAATACACATCCCTGAAACTACCTTCCATCTCAAGGGACACAAACATATCTCAAACGGTTTTAGATTTAAGAGCAGCCCTATAATTAAATGAGAAATACACAGGGATTTGGGTTTGTCGCATATGTTATGAGCCCAGCGAACTCAAGGTATCATATACATAAAGTGACTTGACTTTACGAATTGTCAGAAAAGCAGCAGATGCCCGAGAAGTTTCCAGTCGGGCTGTGACACCAGTACACTGTATAACAATACTAAATACATGAGATATACACCCCAAGAGTGTTTAAGAAATTCGACTAACCTTACCAAGATTCTCTTTAGAATCAGCATCATTGAAGTCATTTTTGGGCCTACCATTTGTGCCTGCTTGATCAGATGTGTCAAGATGGTTTTTTGAAGATAAGCCATTTACTTCACCATTAGCAGCAACTTTACTGTTAGAGGCCGCAGAAACAGAAGTTGTAGACTGCTCTGTTTTCCTACCGTCAACCAATTCTGACACCCTTCCATTTGTTTGTCCACCTAAGTCATCCTGTTTCACTTCCATTTTCATGTTCTCTTCTTCCATTAGTCGTTTTCTTCTAGCTTCATCCTCTTTTAGTTTCTTAAACCTGTAGAGAAATACAAGGACAATAAATATATAACTTCTACGCAAAAGACCTATGTTCAATTTTCCTCTAAACAGCAGTCGTGGATGAGTTTGGGCTTTGGAGCCTGTATCCAACCTACCAGTTCCTCAGTAAGTGAGAGTAGCCGAAAAGGGATGTACCCATGACAAATTTGTACAATAGACTGTGTAATGCATTTAGTTTAGCTTCTCAAACATCTACTTTACTCCATTTTAAAGGTAAAAAATAAATTAAACATCCAAATTTATGTTTTTTTCCAGAGAAGTGTCCCACACTCATATTCTCATTTTAAGACAGTTCCCATCACGGAAAAAGTCAAGCCGAGTCCAACATTTGGATACGTAGATGTGCTCGACACCATACCTGAGTCCAAATTAAATAGCTAAAGCCAAAAGAATCAGATAATCACCTATCCCCTGGACGAGGCCCTGCAGAAGGTATATCTACTTCTGCTACGACTGATTTTGCTTCATTCACAGTTTTTGGAGGTTGCGGTTGCGGTTGCTCTTCCTTCAAAAAATCACCACTAAGCTGTCCTACAGGATTCTTTGCACCACCCATCTTCTGAAGCCACACTTGCTGAAGGGTACTCAAAATATTATTAGTAAACCTGCAAAACATATACATAGAATAGTTGTAGGATGACATCTTCACAGTCGTGTCTCTCAGTAAAAACAAAAGGTGAAGAAGACACGAACCAGTAAAGGCTTAATCCAGAAGGTACTGAGAGGGAAAAATAACCAATCATCAGCGGAAGGAATTTGGTAATCACTTGTGAGCTCTTTAGGTTTGGATCATCTGGCTGAAAAACACCAATTATAAGACTTTTTTGTTTTTTTGGAAGAACTATCAATATATATATATATATATATATATATATATATATATATTAGGCTTTTTTCGAGCGATCTCATTGGTCCGTTTCATCAAACCTCAAATTTAGGAAAGTATCATAAATAATAATAAAAAATAAACTAGAGAATCTTTTAATTATTATAATATATGTTTAATCTATTATATTATGTGATGTTTTACAATTCTTAGGTAAAAACCTTTAAAGTTTATTTTTTTTTAAATTATTGTAAAAAAAATTATAAAAATGAAATAATGAGATGCGTGGTAGAAAATGCTTTCATTAGAGTATAAATTTCATATTATTTGTTTCATATTATTTGCTCGAAAAAGTGTTGAATTTATTACATATAAAAACATGAAAAATATTAAAAAGTATACCACATCGACAAATTATGACGAGTGGATGAAATTCCACATTATAAATAGGAGTAATCATTCGTTCTTAGATATCACAAAAGTTTTATGAGTCTTAAAAAACTCTTAAGACTATAAAATCTTTTCAGTATTTAAAAAACTATTAAGATTAAGATTATAAACTTTTGAATAATCCAAACATCGACAAATTATAACAAGTTAATTAAATTATATATTGTAAATTAAAAAAAAAATAATAATAATAATAATAATTCATTATTAGATTATATATAAAAAAACTTATGAATCTTACAAAATTCTAAATACTATAAACTTTTTAAAAAAATTATACCACATCTACAAATTATAATAAAGTGATGGATTTTTATTATAATATACTCCCTCTGGTTTTATATGTTTGCCCCATTTAGGTATAATATGTGAGGAGTATTATAATGAAAGGGGGCAATCATATAAAACCGGAGGTAGTATAAATATAAGCATAATCATTCGTTCTTAATTATAAATTTCATACTCTCTCCGAGGGGTGGATGATCTTCCCCTTTGATTAAAATATATCTCACATATATTAATCAAAGGGAAAGATCATTCAGACTCGACGTGAGTATTATATTTGCTCAAAAAAGTGATGGATCTATTACATATAAAAATCGTAAAATTATCCCACATCGATAAATTATAATAAAGTGATGAAATTTTACATATTATAAATATAGTAATCGTTCTTTCTTAAATATTCACCAAAAATCTTTTGAGTCTTATAAACTCTCAAGACTATAAAATCTTTAGAGTCTTTAAAAAAACTCTTATGATTATAGACTTTTAAGTAAAATTATCCCACATCATCAAATTATAATAAAGTGATAGATTTCTATTGTATAAATAAAATTAATCATTCGATCTTAGTTAGATATCAACCAAAAATATTCTTGGTCTTAAAAACTCTTAAGACAATAAAGTTAAATTAAAATTAGGGATAATTGATACTTTATACCCTCAATAACTTTGTTTTTCAAACTTTATACCTTACATAATTTTTTTTTCAAAACTTATACCTACCTATTCTATTCATCGCGTAATCAATACCTAATCTTATTTCCGCCAAAAAATTAACAAAAACCGTCACCCATAATGTTTTAGTTACAATTTCTTTATTTTCTCTTTCCCATTATACCCCTCACCCCCATTAAATCATTCATAACTCATACTCCCCATTCTTCATTCACCCCTCCCATTCAACCCTCATATTTATCCCAATCTTCGTCATCTGCCATCTTCAAGGTAATTTTTCTCTTCATACTCAGTCTTGCCATTAACTAGCCGAAAACCTCCACAATACCAAATCTTCACACAAAGTACAAGGATTTTTCAACATTATGATTCTCAATTTCACATAATCTGTTATCCAAATGAAGAGATGAATTAGGAAAAACAAAAATAAAAAATAAAATGTTATTTATGAATAGTTAATGGTTTATTCAAAATACAAACCGAGTTAACTCGTCATTTTCAGCAAAAAAACAAATTAGGGTTGAATCGAGTTAATGCTCAGATATTTATTTGTGTTCAATATAAATTAATTATAAAGAAAAGCAACAACAATCTAATAGAAATTGTAATAGATTAATCACAAAACTGCAAAAAAAAATCATAACAAAATCGAACCTGTGGTGTATTGGAGGAAGAAATTCAATCGAAAATTTGGGTTGAATTACAAAATTGGTGTGGGAATTGAAGTAGAAGATTGGATTGAATTCATTAGATATTTAGGTTTAATTAGGGTGAGCAATTTTCTGAAAAAAAAAAAGAGTTAATTTGGGGAAAGTGAAAGTGAATTTTTTTCTGGAAAAAAAGGAAGTTCATGGTTCATGGATACAAAATTAATTTGGGGAAATGAAAGTGGGAATGAGAGGGGTGAATCAAAGGGTAAAGGAGACATTTCTAAGTCATTCCGTTTATTTTTTGACGGAAATAAGATTAGGTATTGATTATGTGATTAATAGAATAAGTAGGTATAAGTTTTGAAAAAAAATTATGTAAGGTATAAAATTTGAAAAACAAAGTTATTGAGGGTATAAAGTATCAATTTTCCCTTAAAATTATTCCACATCGAAAAATTATAATAAGGTAATGAAATTCTATTATATAAATAAGAGCAATCATTTGTCATTGCTTATATATAAGACTATAAACATTAAAATTATATCCCACATCGACAAATTATAATTATAATAAGACAATGAAATTCTATATTAGCATTCGTTATTAGATATTAAAAAAAAAAACTGAGTCTTACAAAACTCTTAAGACCATAAACTTTTAAATAAAATTATCCCACATCAACAAACTATAAAAAGATAATGAATCTTTTGAGTTTTCAAAAGAGTTCTTATAAGAATCTTAAAAAACTCTTAAAAGACTATAAATTTTTAAGTAAAAAATTATGTTTGATTCCTAAAACCTCTTAAAACTATAAACTTTTAAGTTAATTATCCCACATCGATAAATAATTGTAATAAGGTGATAAATTTCTATTATATAAATAAGAGTAGTCACATAAACTTACGTAAAATTATCCCACATCGACGTAAGGTAATGAAACTTTATATTATAAATAAGAGTAATCATTCGTCCTTGGATATCAACCAAAAAAAATTTTGAGTCTTAAACCACTCTTAGAACTATCATATTGAAAAATTATAATAAGGCAATGAAATTTTAAATTATAAATAGAAGTAATCATTCGTCCTTAAATATAAGACCAAATTTTTTTGAGTCTTGATAAGAGCTTCAAGTCTATAAAATAATCAAAAATTATAAAAATGAGATAATTAGATTCGTGGTAGAAAATGTTTTCATTGTAAAATAAATTTCATATTCATATTATTTGCTTGAAAAAATGATGAATCTATTACCTACTCTATAAAAATAATGTACGACGAAATTTTATATTATAAATAAGAATAATCGTTCGTTCTTAGATATCCCACATCGAAAAATTATAATATTGTGCTGGAATTTTATTATATAAATAAGAGTAATCATTCTTCTACAGATTTAACGATTATCCAATATAATTAAGTTAGTTAACCCAAAGTTCTTAATAAGACTACAACTAAAGTTAATAAATTAAAGTTATCACATATCAAAAAATTTATAATGAGGTGATTTTTTATTATTATATAAATAAGAGTAATCATTCATTCAAAATATATAATAATATGAATCAAATTCGATTATATAAATAAAGAGTACTCGTCTGTAAAAACACACTCTTTTAAGTCTTAAAAATAGCTCTTAAAAGTATAAAATTAATTAAGTAAATTATACCACATCGAAAAATTATGATAAGATGATGGAATTCTATATCATAAATAAGTAATTCGGTTTTAAATATCAACCAACGATCTTTTGACTCTTAAAAAGTTTTTAAAAAACTACAAATCTAAAATTATACCACATCGAAAAAATTAAAATAAGATGATGATTCTATATTATAAATAAGAGTAATCGTGCGTTTTTCTAGGTCTTACAAGCATATCTTAAGACTATAAATCATGAATAAATTATCCTACATCGAAAAATTATGATGAGTCGATAGAATCTTATATTATAAATAAAGACTAATCTTTCGTTCTTATCAATCAAAAAATTAATTCATTCATAGATATCTCAATCAAAAAATTAATTCATTCATAGATATCAATCAAAAAACTTTTGAGTCTTAAAAAATCTCTTAATTAGACCGTAAAACTATAAAAGTATTTACACATCAAAAAAGTATAATAAGGTGATGAAATTTTATATTATAATGTGAATATAAGAGCATGGGTTCTTTTGAGTTTTAAATTGAGCTAATAAGACTATAAACATAGTTGAAATTATGTTTGATTCTAATATCATGTGATCATCTTATTTATTATTTAACGAAGTACATCGTCAATATAATTAAGCCAACTAACCCGTGCTACTGCACGGGCTTTAATCTAGTACAAGATTATTTTTCACCCATGCATATTAGAATCTCAAGCACCAATTTGGTAAACTTCATTTGCATAATAGATGAAATTTGGAGGATTCATAAATTCTACCCCGTGAACAAAATAGAATGAATTCATACGCACATTTTATAAATGATTATTTTTTTTGTTTTATACACGGAATTATTCAACCCAAACCCAACCAGATAAATCTCGTGTGGGGTTCGTATCAACCCATTATAGCAGTTATTGGCCAAAAATAAGCCACAACAACCTCATTATTAAAAATTGTTCTTTGATATCATGTACGGAGTAGTTGACTTAGTGTAGTGACTAGTGGTGAAACAGAATCTTATGCCCCATGCGCCATGGGTTCGACTCTCACCCTCGCCAATATAATTATTTTGGTGTTCTTTTTTGCCAAATATTTCCAAGTTTATGAAATCCCCATTGGGTGAGCAACTTAGTTCCAAACCTCAGATTCGTGAACCTGGTCCTATGTGGGCTCATTTCCATTAAATACTTTCATATCAACCTCATTTTGATAATTTTGTTTTATTTTAGAGCATTACTCCCTCTATCCAATTTAAAACTTCCTACTTTCCTTAAAGGATTGTCCATCTTTAAATTTCCTACTTACAATATTTCCTCTTTTGGTTGATTTCTGTATCCATGAAGTTTAAAGTTGATGGAGGGAGTATAATTTAAAAGGAGAAAAACAACTCAATAGTACTACTAAAAATAATTACTTAAAACTTAAAAATATTAAATAAAAAGATGCGGAAATATGTTTTGACCCGGTTTGGCGATCATTAACAATAATATAACCCGAACCCGTGTAAACAGAAAAAATAAAAAATATTTGTATTTGAATGTGATCAACAAAAAAGATAGTATTGACCCGACTTCTATTTATTAAGCCTATCCTCTAGATAATGATGATAATAATAATAATAATAATAATAATAATAATAATAATAATAATAATAATAATAATAATAATAATAATAATAATAATAATAATAATAATAATAATAATAATAATAATAATAATAATAATAATAATAATAATAATAATAATAATAATAATAATAATAATAATAATAATAATAATAATAATAATAATAATAATAATAATAATAATAATAATAATAATAATAATAATAATAATAATAATAATAATAATAATAATAATAATAATAATAATAATAATAATAATAATAATAATAATAATAATAATAATAATAATAATAATAATAATAATAATAATAATAATAATAATAATAATAATAATAATAATAATAATAATAATAATAATAATAATAATAATAATAATAATAATAATAATAATAATAATAATAATAATAATAATAATAATAATAATAATAATAATAATAATAATAATAATAATAATAATAATAATAATAATAATAATAATAATAATAATAATAATAATAATAATAATAATAATAATAATAATAATAATAATAATAATAATAATAATAATAATAATAATAATAATAATAATAATAATAATAATAATAATAATAATAATAATAATAATAATAATAATAATAATAATAATAATAATAATAATAATAATAATAATAATAATAATAATAATAATAATAATAATAATAATAATAATAATAATAATAATAATAATAATAATAATAATAATAATAATAATAATAATAATAATAATAATAATAATAATAATAATAATAATAATAATAATAATAATAATAATAATAATAATAATAATAATAATAATAATAATAATAATAATAATAATAATAATAATAATAATAATAATAATAATAATAATAATAATAATAATAATAATAATAATAATAATAATAATAATAATAATAATAATAATAATAATAATAATAATAATAATAATAATAATAATAATAATAATAATAATAATAATAATAATAATAATAATAATAATAATAATAATAATAATAATAATAATAATAATAATAATAATAATAATAATAATAATAATAATAATAATAATAATAATAATAATAATAATAATAATAATAATAATAATAATAATAATAATAATAATAATAATAATAATAATAATAATAATAATAATAATAATAATAATAATAATAATAATAATAATAATAATAATAATAATAATAATAATAATAATAATAATAATAATAATAATAATAATAATAATAATAATAATAATAATAATAATAATAATAATAATAATAATAATAATAATAATAATAATAATAATAATAATAATAATAATAATAATAATAATAATAATAATAATAATAATAATAATAATAATAATAATAATAATAATAATAATAATAATAATAATAATAATAATAATAATAATAATAATAATAATAATAATAATAATAATAATAATAATAATAATAATAATAATAATAATAATAATAATAATAATAATAATAATAATAATAATAATAATAATAATAATAATAATAATAATAATAATAATAATAATAATAATAATAATAATAATAATAATAATAATAATAATAATAATAATAATAATAATAATAATAATAATAATAATAATAATAATAATAATAATAATAATAATAATAATAATAATAATAATAATAATAATAATAATAATAATAATAATAATAATAATAATAATAATAATAATAATAATAATAATAATAATAATAATAATAATAATAATAATAATAATAATAATAATAATAATAATAATAATAATAATAATAATAATAATAATAATAATAATAATAATAATAATAATAATAATAATAATAATAATAATAATAATAATAATAATAATAATAATAATAATAATAATAATAATAATAATAATAATAATAATAATAATAATAATAATAATAATAATAATAATAATAATAATAATAATAATAATAATAATAATAATAATAATAATAATAATAATAATAATAATAACAATAACAATAACAATAATAATGTAGCTTAGTTGGTCAACGAACAAAAGAGAAATGGAGTAACAAGTCATGGGTTCTTGTCCCACCAATACAACTTTTAGTAGATTTACATAAATTAAAAATTACTTCAACTGTTTTAAACAGGAGAAGTAAAATTACTCCCCTTGTTTTTGTTTCGGCATATAGGGGACTAATGTTTCGGTATAGAGGAGACTAAGGCTCTGATGTTGATGTTGTTGTTGTTTCGGTATATAGGGGATTAAATAAAGGCGAATAATTCACAAGAAACTGTCACGATACTTAAGAGACGTTGTGATGAAGTAAAAGGCATTAGATTTATCAAAATTCTAGAAGACAAAAAGATAAAGCTAATGAAGTGCGAACCAACCTGGGATGACTGCATGATTTGGATTGACACATACTGTGAGAGAATTAGTAACAACGGCAAAACAAGATAAGCTGCGGTATCTGACCAACCAAGTGGGGGATGACCATCCTGCACAAACGTCAAATAAAATCAAATGGTGTTTATAAAAGGAAACAACTCATAGATAATGAAGAACACACTTAAATTCCAATTTTTCACCAAATAATGGCATGTAGTGCCACTCAATACACATCACCAAATGTATCCAAAGAACTTACCACAAAAGGGAACAGCCATGATATGCCACTTCCGTTTGCACGAGCAGCAACAGTAGTAGGACCAGCAAGGGAAGGTATCCAAAAGAAACCTTCAGTAAGAAGACCCTTCACAAAATAACAAAAATTGAAAGGTTCAAGATAGCATGACGCAGTTGTTTAACAGTAAAAGAGCAACAAAATCACACTAGGCTTCAGGGTGTAATACCTCATTAGCAACATTAGATAATGCTCTATAAAGACCAATCCAGACTGGTATAGTTGCTAGTGTTGGTAGGCATCCTAAAGAGAGAGAAAAACATACAAGTCAAGCAAATATTTTAGTATATAGCTTGAAAAAAATGTGTACATGAAATTACAACCCTCCTGGTTGCCCTAGAATTCGTAGAATTGCACGTAGGGTAGAAGACTAAGGATCAAACATTACCAGCCAACGGATTTATTCCAGCAAGTTTATACAAACGAGCAGTTTCAAGTTGTATTCTTTCCTGTAAATACACCGCAAAAGGCAGCAACATTAGCTTCCAAACTCATAATGGCTATCTCTACCATGATTGTACTACCAATGAAGTAGATTCTACTGATCTACTCCGTGCAAGCAGGAGAGAAAGAGGAAGTTATGACATTTTAAGTGAAACAATCTACACACCTAAACTAACAGCCAACTACTGAAGTCTCCAAAAAGGAAGAGTCAATTTTTTCCAAGTGAAGATAGCCAAAACATGTTGCCACAAGCACCATAAGTTCAAGATTCAGTACTGAATGGAAGACCCATAACAAATCAATTGATATATATAGAGACTTTACGTTCATTTGTCTTCCACAAGGAAAGGGTGGAACATAAGAAATTCAACTAATTCACATAGAACTTTACCCTCATAATTCTTCCACCGGAAAAAGGAAACATATAACATACTAAAGATGAAAGATAGAAACACAATGTCAGTTAACACTAGAGGGAGATGACAAGAGCTAATGATAAGACACAACATTACCTGATCTCCAGCATAGCGCTTCTGTATAGCCTTTATTTGAGGCTGCAAAGATCGCATAGCCATAGAAGATTCCACCTGCAAACATAGATACACTTTATATTAACATGTAGTTCTTCAAAGTTCGACTCCTCAACACGCAACAATACAAAAGTGTTAATCATAACATCCTCTCACTCATTGACCTGAAAAGTAACAGTAGCTACATATGTGAACTAAACCGCTTAAAGACATTGGTTGAAGCTCAATTAACACGGCAGCTCTCTGTCCACCAGCCCCGCTACCTTCACCTCCGATGAGCAAGGAAAGCCATTTTATTAAATGATCCACTGGCAGTTCTATTTTATCTCAACAGCATAAAAAGATTAAATGCTACTTAACCACATAAATTCACCACTATCATCCTCATACGATTTTTATTTTTCCTCAGAAAGATTGCATTTCCCTAATCCAAACCTTTCATATAGAAGTCTACGGGCTTGCTCCCGACAACATACAACAATTAGAAAAAAATAAATGTGTTTGTGCACAAGTTGCCGAGAAGATGGGACGAAACGACATAAATTGAAGCAGAGAGAGAGAGAGAGAGAGAGGGAGGGACCTGCTTCTTAGACAATGGAAAAGTAGCCCCCTTAACAAGGATAGTGAGCAAAATGATAGCAAAACCATAAGAATAGGGCACATGTAGCGACGACAGCCCGTCTTTCAAAACCTATTCAGTACATTAGATAGGATATGAATGACATAGAAATGTCGTGAACCAAAAATGGGGGCAGTTTTAGCCAAAAAAGGAAACGAGGAAAAGGCAAGTATGAAGTGTAAGAGAACCTTAAGGACGGACTCCATGGAAGAAGTGATGCCAGAAAGCCAATCGCCATTTTGTTTGGATGAAGTGTCAACCACTTGGGCGTTGTTAACAGCGGCATCAGCAAGAGTAAAGAGGATACCCTCAGCCCTACCAAAGAGCTCCTGGACACTCTCCGGGTCGGGGAATTGGGCCGAATTCAGCAGGCCGAAGTTGGCGACGGTTGTTGGGGGTTTGGCGGTGGAGAAGCGGTGGAAGAAGGGGGATTGTGGCCGGGTTGGGGTTGGGGTGGTGGGAGACGGGTACGGGCGGAGGAGGAGAGGATGGGATAGATGAGGAGAGAGGAAGGTGGACATGACTGATTGATTGATTGAGTAGTGGGGAAAATGGAGGGGAACTGGGCTGGGATAAACCCTAGCGAGAAGTGGAAAGAAGAAGAAGAAGAAGGAGAAGGAGGTATGTATATTCGTATTGATGTTATTGATTGATGGGAGTTTGAAATGGACGGGCGATTTTTATGTGCCTAGCTATCAATCCATGAGTTCGGAGACATCAATTTTTGGATTTTATTCTACGTGGATTACTGTTAATCAAGACTCAGAGTACGTATTCACACTTAGTCATGTTTTTTTGAATTCATTTCAATCCAGTCCTAGGAATCTTAGACCATCCCCATCCATCCTCCATTTTTTGAGGAGAATGGAGAAAAATGGTTCCTCCATTCATGGAGAAATCATTTTTAATGGAAAATAGAAGATATTCATTCTTTCAAACAAATGGAGTGGAGAATGAAAATCGTGGATTCCCATGACAAAAATATTAATATTAAAATAAATTAAAGTGATGTGTAAATGAATTAATGGAGTAATGAAATGTGTTGGGATCCACGAGAGAATAAAAACTTCATTCTTGGATGGAGCAATTCTTTTATGATGGAAAAAATAGGATAAAAGTAATGAGGTGGATGAGGTGGGTCCCATCCAATAATGAAAAAAGCATTCTTGGATGAGGATGCTCTTATTTTTTTTTTTTTTTTTTTTATGAACGAGGGACTCGCAGTCTAGAAGGGCATAGTCTCAAGGCATACAACTCCCACAAGTTCGCGCTTGCAGGGCTTGAACCTGAAACTCTTGGACCAATGACCGCAAGTTTTAACCACTAGGCAACACCCTTATGAGCTAGGAATCATATTTTATCTTAGTACATGCGGAGTAATTCAATTCAACCTACTTCAAAACAACAATGCCTTAACACTGATATATTGGGACAAAGTTTTGGGCTTTAGGCTACCTCTAACCAAAATAATACTTGTACTCTCTTTGTTTCAGTGATAGCGTGATATTTCGTATCTTGCACATTTTCTTTTTCGACAATTTATTTTATTTCTTTAATTTTTTTTATTACATTAACCTCTTACCCAATGATCCATCTGTTCTGCCCACCCTCTACTTTTACCTATTTTATTATTTTTCAAAAAAAAAATCACTTTTAAAGTGGAAGAAATCAATAAACTAATTAAACAAAATGAATAGAAATGATAAATCAATCAACTAAAACCACTAGCTTCAGTGAATATAAATGATACGGAGTACTCTGTAAATCAATTAATACAAAGTTCATATTGAAAGGACTATTTAGTACAGAAACGTAGAATAACGTAAGCATTGCTTGAGCTTATGGCAAGCACTTTTTTTTTGGAGATTGGCTTATCTAGTTTCTTCTAATCCTTCTTCCTCGAGTCCTTAAGTTGCCCCCGCTTCCTGATTTGGAGACAGAACCTTAGTCGCCATGCATCAATGACGCTCTCTGGCAAGCAAGATGCGATTCCCCAGATCAAAGAGTGGGGCCAGTAAGGGGTGCATCGAGGCTCGTAGCCTATGTGGCGGATGCCAGCTTTTGCATAGCCATCTGTTGAAGGCACCAAGAAGGAAGATCTTTTGATTGACGCCATTTTCGTGGCTACATACAGTGGGACCTGTAACCAAGTTAAAATTTCAAACATGTCAACGAGGAGCTGTCAAGTTTCACAAACCGGCTAGAGTAGAAGTATCCAGTGTGTGTCCGCCATAATTCTGCTCACATTCTGCTTAAAACAGAATCTCATAGATGCCTACGGCTAAGTGTCATGTGTCTGATATGCGGGACAGAAGGCAAAGAGGGATACATAATGGCCCCAACGCAACAAAAAAAAGGATCTAATGAAGCTCAGCAGACTGAAATGATTATAACATGCAATATTAACATGTATGTGAGAAGCAGAGGTGCTGAAGCTACATCACCAACTAAGCAAATCTTGAGGGTTTGACATTCTCCAACGCGTCATCCAAAAGACATCAACTAACTAACTAACTCATTTGGCATGATAGTGAGTTGGAGCTGCATTAGTAATGTTAAGACCATCCCCAAGCAAGGGTCAACTTAATTGGGTCACCACCTATTTTTACTATTAATTACCCTTTATTTATCTTGACCCAATTATACCCTCCCATCCAGAAAGTCACCACCTAGGTCACCAACCCAATCATTTTTCACTTTTCCACCTTCTTTACCCCACCAAAACTTTTCTCTTACTTTTTTTTAATTACTATCAACAATTTATAAATCAATTATATTTGTAATTCTGTAAATATATTATAGAGTAGTAAAATAAAATAATATAACAATAATAATAATAATAATAATAATACAATAAATGTTTTACTTTTTTAATCCGGATATGATTTTTTTTTTAAAAATAATTATTTAAATAAAAAAAACTGAAAATTTGAATGCATGGAAAAAAAATAACCATGTACGGAGTATTTGATTTGTTTTTTAATATTGACTTTATTTTCTTGTACTGTATAAAAAATGTAAAGAATATAGAGTAGAGTATTTGAGAAAAAAAATCGAGTCAAAATATATTAAAATTGTGTTCATTTGATAGACAATAAAAAAATGTAGCCATTTTTTATATGCTCATATTTTTTCCTAATCTTGATTTAGTGTATAATTTCCATTTAGTTTTCTTTAATTAGCTTATTTTGGGTTGTACTTTTATTTGTGTACAACCAATGAAAAGGTGTCACCTAGAGGGTCACCATTGAGGGTCATCAACATCAAAAGAGGTCACAAATTGACCTTTTCTCTCCAAAAGTCATGACCTCCTCCATTGGGGTCATGTTAATTTCTTTCTTAATTGCAATTATGGTGACCCAAGCAAGGTCATGACCCCCTCCATGACCTTGCTTGGGGATGGTCTAAAGGGATACAAGAAGAATTCATTTTTATCTTTTGCCAACCACCAGATGGTCCAGACCCAATTACTGAATGTGAGCTAGTTAAAAGGGTACCCACTCTATGTAATCTAAAGCCTGAAGTCGAACAACTCCAAACTCCAATAACTACTAATGCAAGGAAACTAATTATCAAGTCATCCCTTCATCTTACGAAGTAGAGAAAAATATTGCATTCAAATCCTGATTGAAGAAAAGTAACATGATCTTGCCAAGTGCCAACTTCTCACTGCGATTTATGAAGAATTGAAGGGTCAAGGTAGCCAAAATTAAAAATTCCGAAATGAGTTGCTGCAGCTTTCATATCTAAGTGTCAAGACAATGCAAGGAAATATAAATAGTGAAAACGAGTAGAATGAATAATCCAAGTGAGTCACTGCCCCTACCAAAGTTGTTCTTCTATAATCCGTTTACAACATCATTCTTTCCATATTAAGAGACTCGGAAACAAATCAAAGCACCAACTACTGAATACAAGATTGTCATCTAATCATAAAGTCATAGATTAAGACACTTAGTTCTGGAAGGCGGAAGCAATCCTAGTTAACAATTCAAGTAAGTAACTGAGAATGAAGAGAGTCGTCGATCGAAATTGGATTATACCAACACAAAATAGATGGTAAATGAAAGAAGAGTGAGTACCTGACACTGAACGTCAATGCCCATGTTCTTGTACTCCACATACAAACACCTTGAAAACTGATCAATATAACTGCAAAAACAGAAACCACACCAAACAACAAAACATGAATCATAAATTCCGTCAACAAGTCTTGTGTGAGAAAATAATACTCCCTCCCTCCCAAGCCACATCCAATCCAAGCTTTACGTAGAGTCCACTTTTCTCCTCACGAAAACATGGATTGAACGAGAATAAATAGTAAGATGGAAGAAATCGCTTACGCTTTAGTAGCAGCATAGACAGAATAAAGAGGATCAGAAGGAATGACAATGGCAGCACCAGAACCAATATTAACAATGGCACCTTTCTTCCTCTTGATCATATTAGGCAAAACAGCATGTGTGACTTTACTAGTCCCCTCAACGTTAACCTTGATCAAACTCTTAAGCAACTCCTGATCAACTTCATGGAAATACCTGGCATACGGATACGAAACCCCAACATTATTAATCAAAACTCCGACATCTAATCCTTCAATGGCTTCCTTAATCTTCACCACACCTTCATCTATATCACCAGCAAAATCAACCACCACTGTCTTAATCTCGACATTCCCCCCATATTTAGTCTTGATTGAAGCAGAAACATCATCCAGTTTATCAGGGTTTCTGCCCACTAAAACCAGATTCAAACCCTTTTTAGCCAACTCAAAGGCGAAACCTTTACCAATCCCATCAGTTGGCCCAGTGACAAGGGCCCATGAACCATATTTCTTCAGATTCTTGGAGGGTCTCACAAAACTGACATATACCCATTTGAGGACTCCCAAAAGGGTTCTAAGAACAGTGAAGAAACCGAGGGTGAAGAGAAGAAGGATCCATTTGGGTTGGGTCCTGAGTTGGTCCACAAAAGGAACCACCATTGTTGTTGTTGATGGATGTTTGTATGAATCTTGGGGAGATTTGAGAGAAACAGATGGATATATAAGGAAGGATGGTGATAAATGTTTATGCAGAGGTTCCGGAAGGTAACATGACAGAGTACAGATAGACGGATGAGCAATAAATTGCGTCCGAGTGTCAAAAGGGTCGTTGGAAGTTGATGAGCTAATTATGAAAGATGGGAGTGAGTCTCCCTCACCACCTGTCACAAGGTTATAACGGATCAAATATCATCTACTTGGATGAATATGACAAGCCATGTAAAGCTGGCAGTTCGGACGAGTCGGGTCGTGTTTTGGGCCCAAGAGGCACGGTCCAACTGTGTCTGGCAGGCCAACTGTGTCGTGTCAGGCACGACCCGACCTTTAACCATGCCGCCGAGGCACGACCCAAGTTTCGGGCCCAGTCGTGCCGTGGTCGGACCGAGTTTCGTGCCTGGGTCGATTTTTCCTTTTTTTTTATCCCCGTTTGCGTCTTTGAGATGAAATACGATTGCGATTTTCCGTCCAGATTTGTACAAAACATTATTAGTTACGGAGTATTTATTAAAAAACGAGCAAAGAAATCATAAATATAAATAGGAGAAAAGAAATTTAGTATTTATTAAATAATCAATATAGATCGGTTGCAAGTGCATACTGTCATACTGGAATAATCAATGTATAATTGTAGAAGTAACTAAAATTTATAAATAGAATTTCTAAATAAAAAATTACGTAGAAGCTACAACTGAAAGTTACAACTAGAATGTACAGATAGAAACTAAAAGATACAAATTGACGAAGCGTTGACGGATTCGGTGGAAGTTTCGTCGGAGTCGTTGTCAGTATCTTTTAACTCCTCGCCTTGTTTCCTATCTCTTGCATCTATCCAATCTTTAAAGCGGACACACATTCGGAGGGTGTCGGAACCCAAAGATGTGCGTATATCATCTAACACCCTCTTAGCGGCACTGAAATAGCGTTCAGATGCAACAGATGAAACTTGAATGACGAGAAAGTCCTTCGCCATAACGGACATCATTGGAGAAGTTTAGTGTGTTCTTTCCACCAAATCGTAAGGTCTAAGTCAACTATTGAGGTAGGTTTGTAAGTGCCGAAATATTGATACGTGTCGTACATATGTGTAGACACCCGCATTTTGCCTGCTAGTGTCTATAACAGTTTCCAACAAAACACCCAATGATGATAAAACGTAAACATGTTTTAATGCGCTCGAATATGGACTCGAAATCAGTAGAATCCGACGCGGGCACTTAGCGGAGTACAAATCTCTCAAAACCGACCTCAAAGTCAAACTCAGCGGGTCATTTCCAATAAAATAAAGCTATTTTGAGATAATACTGTCACCGGAAATAAAACCGTCTTTTGCAACCGAGTCAAAATCCGGTCAAAGTCGAAACCCAAGACGAAACCAGCCTCACGTTGTGTCCAAATACACAAAATGAACAAGGACAAATCAAACCAAATCATGGGTCAAACAGAATCTCAACCTTCCCCATTTGTCTCACCCGTCTAAAACCACTTGATCGAGTGCCATAGGGCCACTCGATCGAGTGCACCCTCAAAAAACGACCAGACAACTTTTTTCAGACCACTCGATCGAGTGCACTTAGGGCCACTCAATCGAGTGACCCTTAGCCGGGGGTAAAATCTATAAATACCCCCTTGGCTCTTCATTTCACGAACTTTTACACAACCTTTCAATCCTCATTTTCCACCATATTTGAGTCCTACACACTCATACACACACAAAGCATATCTCGAGACAAAAACCTCCCGACAACCAAGAAAACTGTCTCCACAACCATACACATCCTAACTCACCTTACATTCTCGACGCTCCTGTGCCTACGCCACCACTAGACGAGCCCGTGTTCCGAGACCATAAGCATGTGGGTTGAGAGTGTAAACAAACCCCGTCTTTTCTAATCTCTAATCTTTATATCAGTTCCGTATACTAATTATTGTTAACTATCACTAATTAATACGTAGTACTAACTTTATTTCTCGTTTACTAACATTTAATTCCCGTACCGCTAACTACTAACATTTCATTTTTGCATCTAACTTTTAATTATTGTTACTAACAATCTAAGAATCTAACATTTACTATCGTTTTTATTATATTCCGTCATGTATATAATACCGTGTATATTTAACAAAACTATTTTCGAATCGATTTGAGCAAATATTCAATGATGCTAAACCGATTATCATAGTTTTCAAAAAACCGAATTACGATATTGAAATGCAAAGGATCTAACATTTGTGACGACAATCGAATTTGCAAGTCGAATATGTTCGATAACGAATACCGTTCAATGTCCGTTATAATCTTCGAAAAGTCGTACTAGAGGCGGCGCCCTTCGAGGCGCGGCGCCCTAGACACTAATTAAGGGTATAATTACACTTAACTTAAGGACACTTAAGAACGAACGATAACTCTTATTTATATAAGTAGAATTTTGTCACATTACAGTACGGAGTATAATTTTTCGATATGAGACAATTTAACTTAAGTTTATAATTTTTCGATAAGAGCGCTCTTTTTAAGACTTAAATTTTTTTTTTTGTTGATATCTAAGGACAAATGATAACTCTTATTTATAGAATTATAAATCTTTAATGTGGGACAATTTAACTTAAGTTTATATTCTTAAGAGCTCTTTGTAAAATTTAAAATATTTTTGGTTTATAGTTTAACCGCTCTTTTTAAGAATTGAAAAGAGTTTTTGTTTATATCCACAAGCATGAAAGATTCCTCTTATTTATATAACTAGTTTTGTACCCGTGCAAAATTGCACGGATGTATTAAAGATGTAACGTTATAAGCATATGATATTCGATAGTTGTAAGCTTATAATATTCGATACTATACAATAAAAATGATTGTATTATGTTCAAATGATGTAATGTTATGAGATATGCGAAAACTTTACTTCTCACTATATACAATATAGTACTTGGCTCCTTTCATCCAAAGTACAAATGCCGTTGGGAATGAGTAAACATGATAAATATTTTGTTTGTGCATTTTAAAACATCAATAGTCTCAGGTAGTATTTGTGTTTATTATTATACACGAAATGGAAAATGAGATAGTACTTGTGGACATGACATAGGTCCACCCCGACGCGGCCACGCGCGGGTTTGGGGAGGCGAATGAATCTCCATATGAGATGGTCAAATTGAAATTTAAATCGAAGTTGGAGTCGCCACCGAACATTGTGGGAGTTCGGGCCCGTTCGAACCCACTCTATGTCAGAGTTTATCAGGTTCGTCCCTTTGCATTTGATACCGATACCGACTTGATCGGATACCGTGTATTGAATGACTCTCGTTGCCAATGGTTTCGGACATCCGGAAACCGAGGTTCTGAGTAAGGGGTGAGGGTACGTGTTGGGAAGTTCACAAAGAACACCCAACCCCGCCCGCACATTAGCTGCCTCTACTAAGATATCGAATGATTTTTGAATACGCGCGTTAGTAATACGATGAATGATATGCAAACATTGTTTTCCTAAGCATGCGAGGAATTGAATGGGCTGCTAAGTCGGTTTAATGCATGAAAAATTAACGTCAAAGTTGAATTTAGCATGTGAGATTCGTTTTAGTATAATAAAACAAACGATAAAAAAAAATGAATTTGCTACAAAAGATGAACAAACGAGTTAGTATCGATTTGTGAATAAAAATATAGCGAATATGATGAATATGCGAGGTCGAGTGTAGACACTCACATTTTGACCGCCAGGTGTCTATGGTAGTTCCCGCCAAACAACCGATGATGATCGGACGCGAACATGCTTTAATGGACTCAGATATGGGCTCGAAATCATGGACATTTGGTTTAGGCTTATTACGGAGTACAAATCTTACAAAACCAACCTCAAATTCAGGCCCAGTGGGTCGTTTCGAGTCAAATAAGACTAATTTGGGTCGATTCCGACACCAGGGGTAAAACCGTCTTTTAGCGACCGAGTCAAAACCCGGTCAAAAATATTCTCGAGACACGCGAGTCAGCCGTGACACCTCACGTTGCTGATTCGGTCTCCAACACCACAAAAAATCAGCTTCAAAAATATTAAACAAATCCATTCGAGGATAGAATTCGATCTCAAGTAGGAATTCTATCCGAAAACCGAATCAGATACCGACCGAGCTCAAAATACTCGGCCAAATCCCCCCATTCAGCCGAGATTTTCTTGCTTCCTCCCCAAGTAACGGACTTCTCGTTCCTTTCAACTTCTTACATTTCCTATCCAAACCGGTATTTCTTGTTGTCCAAGCAAGATACCTCTCCTAAACATCTGTGCCTATAAATATGACCCTCCATTCAACATTGAACAGACAATTATTAGTGAGCCATACCTATCACACATACATCCTCGATATCTAGCAAAAAATAATTCAAAGCAAATCCCGACACACATCCGAAGAAGCACTGAAATATTGTCAAAATACCGACGAACCCGACCCCATCCTCCGGCCGAAATCCGTCACCTCACACATCAAAAAACCGCACCATCCTAAACTCATCCACATCGTCTCGACGCTCCCGAACCTAAGCCACTGTCCGACGAGCTCTATACCGAGAAAACAAAGCATGTAGGTTGAGGGTGTAAATCAAACCCAACTCTTCCCTTTTCTCTCCCTCTTTCTCGCTTTTTTTTCCTTTTTGCGTCGTGTCGTCGGTCCTCTTTTAATATGGGTCGTTGTCGCATTTTTATTTATTTCTAATAATCAATACTACAAAAAACTATTTTTTTTTACATATAACGTTCTTAAAATACGATATTGATTTTCTAATCAAATATCGTATCTAACAAGAACTAAATTAATTAATTCTCGTTGATGCAAATAAAATCGTTACATTTTTTTAAACAAAATTCGACGATTTTTACGCGGAGAGAATTAACATCTTTTTCGTTCAAATTCTTTTTTTTCCTTTTTCGTTCGAAACGAACTTTTTTCAAAACCTTTTCTAAAATCATTCCGACTATTCGATATCGATTTCATAATCGAATATCGAATACGACGAATATCGAAAATATAAATCGAGTATAAATTAATCCATATTTGTACGCGATTTATAAAAATTAACGATTTTCGACAAAATAAAAAAAACCGGACAGACCCCCCACGCATGTCGCGCGCCTGTCAGGCGACTCGCGCGGAGGCCTGGATGGCCGGGTCCTTTTTTTTTTTTTTCGTTTCCTCGGTTTTCTATTTTTTATTCTTTTCGAATCTTACATAAACAACGACTTTTTTCGATAAATACTTTTTTCGACCTCGGTCAACACGTGTTAATCCATCACGTGTCATAAATCTTTTCTAAAATCATGCATATTATTTATTTACGTCTTTATTCGATTTATTCAATCGTTACTAACTCGCTTTCTCGTGTTTGTAGCAATTTTTTTTATTGTTTTATTAGACTAAAACAAACTTCGCATGCTAAAATGACTTTGACGTTATCAGTTTAATATGCATTAAACGACTTAGCAACCCATTTAATTTTTCTCACATGCTTAGGAAAATAATGTTTGCATATCATTTAACCGTCGAACTAACGCGTGTACACCAAAAACGAGCGATATCTTAGTAAAGGCCGCTAAGTGCGGGCGGGGTTGGGTGTTCTCAGTGAACTTCCCAACACGTACCCTCACCCCTTACTCAGAACCATGTTTTCCGGATGTCCGAATCCATTGGCAACGAGAGTCATTCAATACACGGTGTCCGATAATGTCGGTATCGGTATCGTAATGCAAAGGGACGAACCCAATAAGCTCTGACATCGGAAATGGGCCGTATTTTGTATACGGCCCACTACGACATAGAGTGGGTTCGAATGGTTCCGAATAATTACAAAATTCGGTGGCGACTCCTACTTCGATTTAAATTTCAATTTGACCATCTCTTATGGAGATTCATTCGCCTCCCCAAACCCGCGCGTGGCCGCGTCGGGGTGGACCTATGTCATGTCCACAATTTGGCGACTCCGCTGGGGATCAACTGATGAGTCACTTACCATCGGCATCCTCAGGGTGAGACTCGAAAAGAAATCGTTCGAATAGTAATGTACACGTTTTAGTTCAATGGTTCATGCATAACCCAATTCTTTCCCGGGCCGGTTACTTGTGACCGACGTCCCACTATACCACGGTGCATTCCTAAATGGGTGCACTAAAGACTTCGATGGCGGAACTCGCATGAGTTTTACGGCAGGTTCTAAGACCAACTCGGCTTAGGAAGACCGTCCTGATTTGCTAGAAAGCTATCGTCGTTGGTATAGACCCTATTCGACCGACCGAGACTTAGATTAAGAGCATACATGGTGTCATTATACTGTTTCCATGACTACGTGCTACTTGATTTTCTTTGGTCCTCTTTTTCAAAAACCGTCATTTTCAAAAATTTGCATCCTTTTCAAACCTATCCATTTTTCAAAACTCGGAAAGCTACCGAATTTAGGACTTATGATTTTGACTCAAAATAGCCTATTTTTAGCCGGTATGCTGCCCGAACCGTTTCAAAAATCCGAAATCTCGGCCCGATAACGTTTTTCTTTATTTTCAAAAAAATCGGGCCATCCTATCCGACTTTGTTCGGTTTTCAAATCCAAATTCTTCTTTCAAAGCTTTCTTCTTCTTAGGACTTCCCGTATTTAGCAGTGTCGGGTCTTGTCATAAGTTGTTAGAGTCTATAGCGTCGAAGCTCCGTCGATCTTACATCACGAGTTTCTACCCCATCCCAGTCCGCCTTATTTGTCAAGGCACGACCCACCTACGTAGGACAAACTCCTACAAAGGGAAGCCCACTTACACTTTAGGGTCCAAAGTCTGGGGAATAGCTCACACGTAGGTCTTTCTTCACACGGGACTGGGCCCATTCTGCCAAAATCCTAAAGAAAGCCCACCGTCCATGAGTCACCCGTCTAGGAGTCGGTTTTTAGTCTGTTTCCGAGTCTAGTTCTCTTCTTCTTTCTCGGGATGCACTCTTCGATCTGGGTCCGATTCTGATTACACGGTGTTCTTACAGACAGGCCACCTCACACCCGAACCATGACTAAGGACTCCATTGATCAACTGACCGCCTCGTTGGCCAAGATCCAAGACCAACTGAACCAGATGAGGGGAGACCAAATCACCATCGTTACCCAGGTTAGCTCCATGGAACAGGATAGGCCGAGTGGTGAAGACGAAACCAAGGGGCCTTTAGCCGAATTGACTAGCGCAGTCCTCAAGCTGCAAGAACAGGTCCATTTGTCGACCCACAACTCGATCCATATGGAGAATGCTCGGGCCTATGCACCCCTAACCGACGAATTGCCTGCCAATCTCAACCTGACAGGCCTTCCAATGTTCGACGGAACCGAAGACCCGGTATTACATATCCGGGCCTTCAAAGAGTTTATGGCCCTAAAGGGAGTTAAGTCCAACATGTTCAAGCATTTGTTTGCCTCCTCCCTCGAGAAGCACCCGAGAGCCTGGTTCTATAGGCTCGATTCCAAGAAATACAAGTCTTGGGATGACGTGGCAACGGAATTCGCTCGGAACTACGCCGACAACGCGGAAATCCAGACCACGATGCGCACCCTGGAAGTAATGGCCCAGGAACCTAAGGAAGGATTCACGAAATATCTTCAACGCTGGAGGGCTGAAAGCGTCAAACTGGTCGATAAGCCCAGTGAAAAAGTCCTAGTTGAAGCCTTTGTTAAGAATCTCCTGCCCGCCTACCGGATCCATCTCCGGTACGCCATCATACCTAGCTTCCCGGTCCTAACCGAGATGGGAACGAGAATCGAGGATGATCTAAGGTTGGAAAGCCTCACTAAGGCCTCCACCAAGGGATACCAAGGGGCCAGCTCGTCGTCAAGCAAGCCTACATCTGCCGTTGCTACTCGTAGCATTTTTGACGAGGTAAATCTACTTGATACCCCATCCAAGAAGAATACCACACCCCGGGTATTCACTGACATAGGCACCACCTATGCGAATGCCTTACAAAGGCTCTCATCGAAAGGCCTGATCAACCCGATAGGCCCAACACCTGAGCTTCCAGTCGAGCATCGTTCCAAGTCCTACGACCTCCAAGCCTACTGCCAGTACCATCGTGGCAAGGGACACGATACCGAGAAATGCTGGAAACTGAAGCACCTCATCCAGGACCTCATCGAAAGTGGGAAGATCCCCTTACCTGGAGGCAAGCCCAGCAACAAGGACAACCCGTTGGCCACTCACGCCATCTTCTCCGGGGAAGTCATGGACTGTTCACATCTCATTTTCCCGTTTATCCCGCAAATAAACGGGATCTGGTGCGACGACGAAGACGACGTCTATCTTACTAAAGGGGAAGCTGTCCCTATCACGCCCGAGGAGATCCAGAAGGTTAAGTCCAAGGCCTTAACCAGCAGTCACGCCCTCATCATCACCGAGCCGCCACCTAGAGTGGAGGTTGTCCCGGAAGAGCCAACTACTGAAAAGGCTCTTGTGAAGCAGCTGAGCAGGACTCGAGTTGACCTCTCTATATGACAACTCCTAGTTAGCTCTCAAGAACATCGAGAGGCACTTACTAAGGCCCTTGATCAAGTCAAAATCGACTCTACGGCTACTCCAGCTGAAATGGTAGCCACGGTTCTGCCCCACCTAAAGGGGAAAGCTAAAGAAGAAGGCCCACTTATTACCTTCTCCAATGCTGATCTACCATCATTTGGGCCAACCCACAACATGGCCCTCTACATCACGGTGATCTGCCCTGGAAAATATCTGCCCATGACCCTAATCGAAGACGGGTCCGCAGTCAACGTCCTCCCCTTGAGGACCGCCAAAGCCCTCGGCATCACCGAGGCCGACTACATTCCTACAGCTCAAACCATTCAGGCCTTCGACGGAAGTCCAAAGTCAGTAGCTGGGGCCGTAAAGCTTACTATCATAACGAGCCCGATAGAGAAGGAGCTGGAATTTCAAGTGATCTACATAACTTCTTCCTTTAACCTTCTTTTAGGAAGACCCTGGATCCACACGACCAGAGCTGTGTCTTCCACCCTGCATCGGAAGATCAAGCTACCTTTGCACGATACCGTCATCACTCTAGAAGTCACACCTATGACTGTGGCCAACTGCAACACCTCGGGCCGCACCGATCTTTGGGGGTTCGACTTCATAGGGGCCATCGACGAAGAGTACCTTTTCCGACCCTACTTTACGGTTAGCATTGACCGGATGTTGCAAAATCTGGGCTTTTTACCAGGGGCTACATCAAGGCCCGACCTCCCTGCAGGAAAGATCCTCGAAGTTCTGGATAACGGGAGGATTCAAACCGGTCTGGGTAACACCATAACTCCAGAAAACATGGGCCGAACCGGAGCCGGCAAAGTCATCTTCGTCACCCTGGTGTTCGTGTCCGTCCAAACAGGCCTATACCGGCCCACAACCACGCACCCTGGGACCCACTTGGCCCAGGTCTTCAACTACATACCAGACGACATCTTCGCCCTCGGCCGGTCCGAAGATGTTAAGAATGCTGAGCCCGCACTGGGGCTACTTTTTGGAGAGGAGCTCGCGGCCCCAACATCGAAGGAAGAACTCGTCAGTCTCATTCTCCGCAGCCGCATCTTTGATCCATCCAAGCTGATCTCGGATGTCGGATCCGAGACCGGAAAAAGAGCCTGGAGGAAGACTGTCAAATGGACTGACAGTCAAGGGAGAACTTTCAAGCTGATCACAGGGGAAGGAGAGATGCCAAAATCTGAGTCTGAGTCCGAGTCAAAGTCCGAGTCAGAGTCTGAGATTGAGTCTAGTGAGTCCGGTGCTAGGGTCAGTCCTGTAACTCCCCCTCTCCCTTTAGCTTTTCCTGGTGCTTCGGGGTCTGTCCCGGGCACCCTACCTATCCCGCCACTGACTAGCGATCAGATGGCAGTTCTTTTCGAGCTATTTTCTCAATTTATGAATAATAACAACCGTTCTGCTTACGACTTGTCTCATTTTCAAAATTTCCTTAATTTTCAAAATTTTATGTGCAATGACATTGAGAAACCCGACGAACAGGTATCCTTACCTCCACATCTGATCGAGCAGCCGGTAATCCCGCAATCCGGTAATCAAAGAAACCGAATCCATCAACGTGGGAACAACCTTAGAGCCTAAGATACTTAAGATAGGGCTATCTCTAGATCCCGAGGAGAAACAACAATTCATCAATCTCCTTCAAGAATTCAAAGGCGTCTTCGCATGGTCCTACAAGGACATGCCGGGGATAGACCGCGAAATAGCCGAGCACCATATACCGATCAAGGAAGGGTTCAAGCCGGTTAAGCAGAAACTCCGACGCATGAGGCCCGAATGGTCCCTCAAGGTCAAGGAGGAAGTCGACAAACAATTCAAGGCTGGGTTCATACGAGTTTCCGAGTATCCAGATTAGGTTGCAAACATCGTGCCGGTCCCTAACAAAGACGGTAAAGTACGTGTCTGTGTAGACTTTCGGGATCTTAACAAGGCAAGCCCGAAAGACGATTTCCCGTTACCACACATCGATATATTGGTGGATAACACAGCTGACCATGCCCTTCTATAATTCATGGACGGGTATGCCGGGTACATTCAAATAAAAATGGCAGAGGAAGATATGGATAAGACCACCTTCATTATACCTTGGGGTACTTATTGCTATACCGTTATGCCATTTGGTCTCATCAATGCCGGGGCCACCTATCAACGAACCGCCACAACTTTATTACATGACATGATGCATAAAGAAGTGGAAGTTTACATAGACGATATGATCGTCAAATCTAAAGACAGGGACGGTCACATCACCGCCCTGAGAAAGTTTTTTACCCGATTACGCAAATACAACATGAGGTTAAATCCTCAGAAATGCAGTTTCGGGGTAACATCTGGCAAATTACTGGGTCATATCGTCACTCAACGCGGTATCGAAGTCGATCCAGCTAAAATCAAGGCCATCACCGAGATGCAACCTCCAAAAACCGAAAAGGAGATAAGAGGGTTTCTCGGAAAAGTCCAATACATCAGCAGGTTCATTTCGAAGCTAACCATGGTGTGTGAACCGATCTTCAAGAAGCTGAAAATAGGGGAACGGTTACTATGGGACGACAAGTGTCAGGCAGCCTTTGACAGAATCAAAGAAATCTTGTCTTCACCGCCGGTCCTGATGCCACCTCAACCCGGTTTGCCTTTGTCGCTGTACCTAACCACGACAGAGACAGCCATGGGGGCTATGCTAGCTCAAACGGTCAACTCCGAAGAACGGGCTATATATTACATCAGCAAAAAGTTTTTAGAGTACGAGTGTAAGTACACCATGCTTGAAAAGACGTGTTTAGCTTTGGTCTGGGCCACTAAGAAGCTCCGGCATTACATGCTCAGCTACGAGGTACAGGTACTGTCTAGAATGGATCCGATCAAGTACCTTTTCGAAAAGCCCATTCTCAACGGCAGGATATCAAGATGGACTCTAATGTTGGCGGAATTTGATCTAAAGTTCGTACCATTGAAAGCCATCAAGGGCCGAATAGTAGCCGAATTTCTCGCCGACAGTCCCGTAACCGAAGAAGGACACACCGACACTTGGTCCTTCCCGGATGAAGATATTTTCCATACTGACACCGAGACGTGGGATTTATACTTCGATGGAGCATCCAACTTCCGAGGATTTGGAGTCGGGATACTTCTAATCTCGCCGAGGGGGAACATACTCCCGTGTCCATCAAATTGGACTTTAACGTCACCAATAACGCTGCTGAGTATGAAGCATGTATCCACGGGCTACAAGCCGCCGCCGATTTAGGGGTCACAAACCTCCGAGTACACGGTGACTCATCTCTGATCATTAACCAAGCGCTCCAAAAATGGAAAAACCAAAATGCCAACCTCGTGGCCTACTAGGCACGAGTAAGGGATCTCGAGAAGCAATTCCAAAAGGTAGAGTATATATATCTACCTCGGGAAGAAAATCAGTTCGCAGATGCACTTTCAAAACTGGCATCTTTACTAAACATTCCCGATCACGTGACCAGCATGCCAATCTGTGTCGAGAGACGATCCGAGCCAGCATATATCCACGACATCGAAGATATCGAGATACCCGATCCTGAGCCGTGGTATAAGGCTATCCAGACATACTTGACGACCGGGGAGTATCCACCCGGGGCCGACAATCGAGCCAAGAAGGCCTTACGTAGGCTAGTGACCCAGTTCGTCCGTACCGACGACGGAAAACTTTACAAAAAGACACCGCAGGGGGCTCTCCTTTTATGTGTCGATAAGGGTAACGCCGAAAAGGTCATGGCCGAAGTACATGACGGCGAGTGTGGTCCTCACATGAACGCCCAGATGCTAGTCCGGAAGATCATGAGACTCGGATACTACTGGAACAGCATGGAAACCGATTGCCAGCTATATGTCAAACATTGCCATAATTGCCAGATTTTCGCCAATGTACAGCATATGCCACCATCCCTGCTGTATACCATGACGTCACCCTGGCCATTTTCAACGTGGGGAATCGATATAATTGGAAAGATAAACCCCTCGGGAACGGGAGGACACTGCTTCATTTTGGTAGCAATCGACTATTTTACCAAATGGGTCGAAGCGGAATCCTACCGTATTCTCAACGCCAGCCATGTTGCCAAATTTATCCAAAATAGGATAATATGCCGGTATGGGATCCCTCACGAATTCATCAGTGACCACGAGATCCATTTTCAAGCCGAAACGGCAGCCTTGCTAGCCAAGTACAAAATTCAAAGACATACGTCTTCACCTTACCGGCCCCAAACCAATGGAGTGGCAGAAGCGGCTAACAAGACTATTGTCACCATACTCAAAAAGATGGCTGACAATTATCGGGACTGGCCCGACAAGATACCATTTGCCCTTTGGGGATATCGGACCTCGATTCGTACTGCGACCGGGGCAACACCGTATTACCTTACATACGGGATGGAAGCGGTCCAACCTGTTGAGTTAGAGGTGCCGTCACTCAGAATTTTGCTCGAAAGTCAAGTACCCGAAGCCGATTGGGTCCGAGCATGATATGACTCGCTAGTCCTTTTAGACGAACGACGATCTCGTGCCCTCAATAATATACAGATTTATCAAAAAAGGATCCAACGGGCCTTCAATAAAAGGGTAAGGCCCAGGAACATCAAAGAAGGAGATTTGGTTCTCAAGTCTGTTCGAGCTTTATTACCAGTAGACCCAAGGGGAAAGTTCAAACCTAACTGGGCCGGAACTTACTTGGTAAAGAAGATTCTATCAGGCGGAGCAGTGATGCTAACAGATCTGGACGGGAAGAGTTTGTCAACCCAACTAATCTGGACCAGCTGAAGCGTTACTACCCTTAACCCATTTCTCTCAATGTCATTTGCAAAAAGTTTATTAAAAAAAAACATCTTTTCAAAATAAACTTTTAAAGACAAGTCAAAAGTTAGAATTACTTATTCTACTGTTATAAACATCTTGAACCAATAGTCTTGATGTATTTCGAAATTGCAAATTAAGTCTGAACTACGTTTGGTTTGATTCCGCTATTTGTGGATACGTAGGCAGCCCTTCAAAAGGGCCCAACCACTGCAATCGAAAAAAAACAGGAACGGTTTTTTTAATAAACTTCCTTTATTTATTTCAAAAAATCCAATCACAAAAAAATCCAAAAAAAAACACACAAAAATAGTACTAATATTTAAATAATAAAAAAACTAAGGCATTTTTCTCTTTCCCTTGTCCTTAGCTTCTTTTTCGGTCCACCAGCGTCGACGCGGAGGTGAACGCTCCCGAATCACCAAGGGAACCTCCTTAACCCGGGCTCGTTTCTTCAAACTTGATTCCCCGGTCACCTCGGTCGGCCCTAGCCGGGCCCTTATCCTCTCGGGTAACCGGTCCCGTGGCCCCAGTCTGTCTCGGACCGCTAGTTTTGGTCCGAGTCTTCTCTCCAAGTCGCTAGCACCGGTCTCTTTAGCTCGAGTCTTAGTTTTTGACTTAGAACCCGACTCCGGCCGGACAAGGGTAGTTGGAGTTTCTTTTTCGTCAAAGAACCACCTATTGTCTTTTACCGATTCCCTACGGGCTAAGTCAAAAGCCTCATCGGTCTTTAAAGCTTTATGGGCCTCTTTAGATTCTTCAGAAGTCCACTTGAGATATGATTCGGAGACCCAAGCGGTCTGACAAGGACGAGGTATAGTCCACATGACACGGGTAAACCAGCGTTGTAACCACGTGTCACACATAGCGTCCGTCAATTGGAGCGAAACGCTAATGATTGCTTCAGTCTCGGGGATCTGCTGAAACGAACCGAACTGCCTTAGAAGACGATCTGGGTAAATATGGACGGTCCAATCCAAAGACAAGATCGCCAGGTAACGGGCTTTATCTCTTTTAGCTAGTCCCGTCATCTTCGAGAGGAACCACCAGATCACGTTCCACCTAATCAAGGGCCCGCCATGGAATTTTAGCTCTTCATCCCAGTAGTTCCGATTTATGTGATGACTCGAGCTTATCCGTCGGGACCGTGAGCCAATTTGACAGCTGCGATATCTGGATATGCTCACCGGGGGCTCTATAATCGACAGGCGCTCGGATAACCAGATCTGCAAAATTTTCGAAAAGTCAAAAACTTTCGAAAAATAAAAAAAAATCCGAAAAAAAATCGTTCCGGTAAAATCGAATTTTTTTTCGGAAAAATCGAATTAAAAGAAAAATTTCGGAAATTCGGAAAAATTCGGAAAATTCAAAAAAAAAAAAAAAAAAATTTCGGAAATTAAAAAAAAATTTCGGAAAATTTTCAAAAAAAAAGAGGTCAAATACCTGCAGAAGACGAATACTGCCCGTTAATTGTCGATCCGGGTCAAGTCTCCTAGCGTCAAGGCCCATAATGATCTCCCCAGTTATCAGCCAGGCTGGGCTATGGTCTGTCTCCATCTGGTCCACTATGCTGATTAGCCTGATCTCGCCTAGACATGAGCCCGCATCCATCCGACATTCGAAGGCATATCGATGCAGAATACAAAAGGCAAAAGCCCTACGCCTATGGGTAGAAGAAATTCTGGCACCATTTGGGTCCATGAATTTGTCAGCCAGGTCAAACAGGGAAATAGAATTTCCCTTTACCATGCGAGCTGTCTCAGCATGAGACAACCCAAGAAAGTCCCTCAGTCTCCTCCTTGGATCAGGATAAAAAGGAGGAATAGCAGGATGAGCATTGGGACACCAACCCCCTACGGCTGCAATCTCTTCAGGAAGGGGACATATTTCTCCCCGGGGAAAGGCTAAAACATGGTGGGTAGTATCCCAAAAGGATAAGCAAGCGTCCAAGAAATGTGCATCCACCTTGAGTCGTTGACGCGGGAATAAAGCAACAATTCCCATCTGAGTTAGCTGAACCTTATCTTCGTCTCGAAAATTCTGGGCCCAAGCGTGAAGCATCGCGGTCAGATGTTCGATACCCATAGCAGAAAGTTTTGTTTTGTCTTAAAAGTCTAAAGCGATTTTAAGATAGAAGAAAATATTTGGGTTGGAATATGAGAAGATTAAGGGCAAGAATTCTCTATTTATAATAGAGGAAATCTCTTTCCTAGTCACCATGGGAATAAGAGTTTTAATACTCCCTAATTCACCTAGGCATACAGGCCTAACCGCAGGATTTTAGGAATCCGTGTCAGAATCTGATCAGGAATCAAGTCATCCCAAGCATTCTTATTTCCAATTTTTTTTTTCAAATTTTTTTGGCATCTTCTCAAAAAATGTCAAAATTTTTTCTCAAAAAATCAGTCAAAAAATCATTTCTTCCCCAGCGCGAGTCGGTATTTTATCTGAATATTACATGCAATTTACAGACAGATACCCTAAGATTCCCGAAGAATTTTCAAAGAATCCCCAGTGGAAAGTTCAAGCAACATTCGGGATGCATCTACAAGCAGATACACCCACAGCTTACAAGGCAAGCTCCCACGCAATTCCAAGACGGGATGTATCGACAAGCAAATACACCCACAGCTTACAGGAAAGCTCTCACGTAATTCCAAGACGGATGCATCTACAAGCAGATACACCCAAGACTTTTTAGGAAAAGTCCCCGCGCCATTATTAACATCTATCCAGGTATGATTTCTATCTTATGGCTGGCGAGCCCTTCACGCAAGTCTAATGGACTCTAAACGACCCGATCGGAAGTCTGCCAGGTTTTAATGTTCGATTAGCCTGGTAGCTACTCTGACTTTTGCCTTGTCCAAGCCTCAGTCAGAGTGGGGGCTCTGTAGACACCCACATTTTGACCGCCAGGTGTCTATGGTAGTTCCCGCCAAACATCCGATGATGATTGGACGCGAACATGCTTTAATGGACTCGGATATGGGCTCGAAATCATGGACATTTGGTTTAGGCTTATTACAGAGTAAAAATCTTACAAAACCAACCTTAAATTCAGGCCCAGTGCGTCGTTTCGAGTCAAATAAGACTAATTGGGCTCGATTCCGACACCAGGGGTAAAACCATCTTTTAGCGACCGAGTCAAAACCCGGTCAAAAATATTCTCGAGACACGCGAGTCAGCCGTGACACCTCACGTTGCTGATTCGGTCTCCAACACCACAAAAAATCAGCTTCAAAAATATTAAACAAATCCATTCGAGGATAGAATTCGATCTCAAGTAGGAATTCTATCCGAAAACCGAATCAGATACCGACCGAGCTCAAAATACTCGGCCAAATCCCCCCATTCAGCCGAGATTTCCTTGCTTCCTCCCAAGTAACGGACTTCTCGTTCCTTTCAACTTCTTACATTTCCTATCCAAACCGGTATTTCTTGTTGTCCAAGAAAGATACCTCTCCTAAACATCTGTGCCTATAAATAGGACCCTCCGTTCAACATTGAACAGACAATTATTAGTGAGCCATACCTATCACACATACATCCTCGATATCTAGCAAAAAATAATTCAAAGCAAATCCCGACACACATCCGAAGAAGCACTGAAATATTGTCAAAATACCGACGAACCTGACCCCATCCTCCGGCCGAAATCCGTCACCTCACACATCAAAAAACCGCACCATCCTAAACTCATCCACATCGTCTCGACGCTCCCGAACCTAAGCCACTGTCCGACGAGCTCTATACCGAGAAAACAAAGCATGTAGGTTGAGGGTGTAAATCAAACCCAACTCTTCCCTTTTCTCTCCCTCTTTCTCGCTTTTTTTTCCTTTTTGCGTCGTGTCGTCGGTCCTCTTTTAATATGGATCGTTGTCGCATTTTTATTTATTTCTAATAATCGATACTACAAAAAACTATTTATTTTACATATAACGTTCTTAAAATACGATATTGATTTTCTAATCAAATATCGTATCTAACAAGAACTAAATTAATTAATTCTCGTTGATGCAAATAAAATCGTTACACTTTTTTAAACAAAATTCGACGATTTTTACGCGGAGAGAATTAACATCTTTTTCGTTCAAATTCTTTTTTTTCCTTTTTCGTTCGAAACGAACTTTTTTCAAAACCTTTTCTAAAATCATTCCGACTATTCGATATCGATTTCATAATCGAATATCGAATACGACGAATATCGAAAATATAAATCGAGTATAAATTAATCCATATTTGTACGCGATTTATAAAAATTAACGATTTTCGACAAAATAAAAAAAAACCGGACAGACCCCCACGCGAGTCGCGCGCCTGTCAGGCGACTCGCGTGGAGGCCTGGATGGCCGGGTCCTTTTTTTTTTTTTCGTTTCCTCGCTTTTCTATTTTTTATTCTTTTCGAATCTTACATAAACAGCGACTTTCGCGACATATTTCGATAAATACTTTTTTCGACCTCGGTCAACACGTGTTAATCCATCACGTGTCATAAATCTTTTCTAAAAACATGCATATTATTTATTTACGTCTTTATTCGATTTATTCAATCGTTACTAACTCGTTTTCTCGTGTTTGTAGCAATTTTTTTTTATTGTTTTATTAGACTAAAACAAACTTCGCATGCTAAAATAACTTTGAGGTTATCGGTTTAATATGCATTAAACGACTTAGCAACCCATTTAATTTTTCTCACATGCTTAGTAAAATAATTGTGGACATGACATAGGTCCACCCCGACGCGGCCACGCACGGGTTTGGGTAGGCGAATGAATCTCCATATGAGAATGGATCGAATTGAAATTTAGGTCTATGTGAAGTCGCCACCGAATTTTATGGTTATTCGGAACCATTCGAGCCCACTCTATGTCGTAGTGGGCCGTATACAAAATACGGCCCATTTCCGATGTCAGAGTTTATTGGGCTCGTCCCTTTGCATTTGATACCGATACCGACATTATCGGATATCGTGTATTGAATGACTCTCGTGCGCCAACGGTTTCGGGCATCCGGAAACCGAGGTTTTGAGTAAGGGGTGAGGGTACGTGTTGGGAAGCCCACAAAGGACACCCAACCCCGCCCGCACATTAGCGGCCTCTAATAAGAATTCGAATGACTTTCCAATACGCGCGTTAGTAAAACGGGAAAATGATATGCAAAGATTAGTTTCCCTAAACATGTGAATGGAATTGAAAAGGGTTTCTATGTCGATTTAATGCAACTAATTCTACGTTAAAGTGGAATTTTAGCATGTGGGTTCATTTAATACAATAAAACGAACAAGAATTAAATTGACAAAAGAAACAACAAACGCGTTAGTAACGATGTAACGATATTTAACGGTTTATGCAAATATGGGATGAGATGAAAAGATGCAAATATGAGATGCATGGTTTGAAAAGATAGTATACACGTGATTAATTACGCACGTGTTGACCTAAGTCGTGAAATACTATCGAATTTAGAAAATAGAAGAATGTACGACTCATGGTTTTAGTCGTGATGAGGCCACTCGATCGAGTGATCGATGAACTCGATCGAGTGGGCCTGTAAAAGATGATTCTGTTTTGCGTTTTAGACCGTACTCGGCCGAGTTATTGACCAACTCGGTCGAGTACGTAGCCACTCGATCGAGTCACTGTGAGACTCGACCGAGTGGAGGTCGAAATAAACATTCTGATCGATAAATTGTGATGTCACTCGATCGAGTGACAAAGGCACTCGGTAGAGTGGCACCTGTACGAACTTGGTTCGTTTGCAATTTACTTGTCGACATCGAAATTGCTTTTGATTTTTGATAGTTCGACGGTTTTACCGAATTGAACATAAGTATTGCATGACCTATGTTCGATTCAGTTTTTTTTTATAAATTATCAATTTCGTTAAACCGAATATAAATATTGTTGAATTTATACCCGATTCTAAATTTGAATACTCATCGTATCCCATATTCGATTATGGAATCGATATGGAATACTAGAGCGGAAAAAATAAAGAAAATTGATTTGAGTCGTTTTAAGTCAATCAAAACGACATGAATTTCTCTCCGCGTTTGTAGTGTCATAATTATAACATGACATCTACATTAGCATCAACAAGAAAATCGAATTGATTAAATTAATTGACTAGATTGTTAGATTAGACATCCAATTATGGAATTGGTATCAAATCTAAAATCGACGCTTGACTTGAATAAGAAGGACTTGATTCCCTCAACTTCTCCGACATCGAAATAAATCCCTAGGGATTGTGATGTCGGATCCGTGTCAACGGGTTTCGACCCTTATTAAAATACGGTGTTTGCTTTTGAAAATCGATGTAAATATGTGACTCGAATAATGATGAAAACAAAATAAAAAAGATTACTGTTTAAGTTAACTTATTTCAATAATCAAACGATCGGGGTGATGGGATAAGCGACCGACGACGCGTGTGCAGTACACTTGTATATGCGGTTTTCCTTATCCCACCATCACTCACGTTCGACACAAATCAATAAGTATTTTAATGCTTTGATATTAATAGTATTATTGATATTATGACGCAATGAACGAAATAATAAAAAAACAAAAAAAAGACGCGAAGAAGATGAAGATGACGTGAGGAAGAGAGGAAGGAGAGAAAGGGTTTTGACACCCTCAACCTACATGTTCTTGTCTCGGAACGGACTCGTAACCGTGGCTTTAACACAAGAGTCTTCGAGGTGAATGAAGGTTAAGGTATGGTGGCTCGAGATTGATTCCTAAAACTAGGTTTAGGGTTTTTTGCTAGTGTATTGCTTAGGGTTTGCTTAGGGTTGTGTGTGTAAGATTAGGGTTCTTGAGGTTGTCAAAAGTTGGTTGCATGTGTGTTGCATGGGGTGTATATATAGGAAAAGCTAGGGCACCCGGTTTAGGGTTACTCGACCGAGTGGCCCAACTGGGTCGCGTGAGTCCGTTGACTTTGGACCGCGACTTGAGTTTGATGGGTTTTGTGTTTGACTTGGACTTTTGATGATGTGGGGGCTGTTTTGTGTGTCTCGGAAACGACTTTGACCGGGGTTGACCCAATCGCTAAAAGTCGGTTTTTATTCCGGTGTCGGTTTTGGCCCAAATTAGTCTTGTTTGACTCGGAATGATCCACTGGGCCTAGATTTGAGGTTGATTTTGTGAGATTTGTACTCCGTAAGCAATTAATGGATTTGAGCCCGTATCCGAGCGCGTAGAAGCATGTTAGCGTCCGATCATCATCGAGTGTTTTTTGGAAACTGCCATAGACACCTGGCAGTAAAAATGCGGGTGTCTACAATAATGTTTGCATATCATTTAACCGTCGAACTAACGCGTGTACACCAAAAACGAACGATATCTTAGTAAAGGCCGCTAAGTGCGGGCGGGGTTGGGTGTTCTCAGTGAACTTCCCAACACGTACCCTCACCCCTTACTCAGAACCATGGTTTCCGGATGTCCGAATCCATTGGCAACGAGAGTCATTCAATACACGGTGTCCGATAATGTCGGTATCGGTATCGTAATGCAAAGAGACGAACTCAATAAGCTCTGACATCGGAAATGAGCCGTATTTTGTATACGGCTCACTACGACATAGAGTGGGTTCGAATGGTTCCGAATAACCACAAAATTCGGTGGCGACTCCTATTTCGATTTAAATTTCAATTTGACCATCTCATATGAAGATTCATTCGCCTCCCCAAACCCGCGCGTGGCCGCGTCGAGGTGGACCTATGTCATGTCCACATCGAGAAAATATTAGTCGAAATCTGAAAATATTGCTAAAAAGACGCTGTTTTGGCTAAAAAATGATGTTCGAAGAATAATAAAAAATAGAGCGAAATCGATTTTTGTGTCGCGTTTTCAGGGAACCGCGTGCCTCGCCCGGGACGCACGCGACTCGCGTCCCGGGATGTTTTCGAAATTGATTTTCGGAAAATTTTAGCTTTATTAAATCGCGAATAAATATTGCATAATTTATACTCGACTTAATTTTGCGATATTCGTTATATTCAATATTCGACTATGAAATCGATATTAAATACTCAGAATGATTTTTTTTAGAAAAGGTAAAAAAAGGTTTTTGTAAATCTTTTTAAAAATTAAACTAGAAAAACGATGTTTGACTCTCTCCGCGTTAAAATCGTTGTATTTTGTTTTAAGAAAATTATGTAACGATTTTTTAGCATCAACGAGATTAATTTAGTTCTTTTTGATACAATATTCGATTATAGAGAATCGATATCGTATTTTTAAGAACGTTTGTTTTATAAAAATAGTTTTGTAGTATCGATATTAGAAATAATAAAAAATACGATGATGACCCGTAAAAAGAAATCGACCGACGACGCAAAAAAAAGGGAAAAGACGAGAGGAAGAGGAAGAGAAAGGAGAGAAACGGGTTTGATTTTACACCCTCAACCTACATGCTTTGTGTACTCGGAACGGGGCTCGTCGGAATCTGGCTATGGCACGGGAGCGTCGAGTTTAATGTTGGTGAGTTGTGGTGGTTTTGGTTTGGGACGTGAAGGGTGACGGGTATCGGGGCCGGTTCCTTCGGGTTTTGGATGTACTATCGGTTTCTCGATGCTAAGTGTAAGGAGTTTATGTTTATGTGTGAAGAGTTGATGTATGTGTATGAATAATCGATGTGAATATTTCTGAATGAATTTTGAGTTGTGCAAGGGGCCTATTTATAGGAATATTCCCGACCTTGGCTAGGAGAAGTGTTTGAGTTAGAACTACCGCTTAGGATAGGAAACGTAAGAAGCTGAGAAGCACGAGAATTCCGTTTACTTGGCAAAGAAGAAAGGGAATTTCGGCTGGTTTGGGCTGCTAGGCCGAGTGTCCTAGCTCGGTCGAGTGTTCGATTCGGTTTTCGGATATAATTCCTACTTGAGATCGAATCCTATCCTTAAACGGATTTGTTTAATACTTTGTGTAGCTGATTTTTTGTAGTATTGGAGCCCGAATCAGCCACGTGAGGTGTCACGGCTGACTCGCGTGTCTCGAGAATATTTTTTGACCGGGTTTTGACTCGGTCACTAAAAGACGGTTTTGCCCCAGGTATCGGATTCGACCCAAATTAGTCTTATTTGACTCGAAACGACCCATTGGGCCTGATTTTAAGGTCGGTTTTGTGAGATATGTACTCCGTAAAAATCCCAAGCCAAATGCCAATGATTTTGAGCCCGTTTCCGAATATATTAAAGCACGTTTGCGTCCGATCATCATCGGGTGTTTGTCGGAAACTGCTATAGACACCTGGCAGTCAAAATGTGGGTGTCTACAGAGCCTCCATTCTGACTGAGGCTTGGACAGGGCAAAAGTCAGAGTAGCTACCAGGTCAATCGAAAATTAAAACCTGACAACTTCCGGTCGGGTCGTTTAAAGCCCATTAGACTTGCGTAAAAGGGCTCGCCAGCCATAAGTTGGAAATAATACCTGAGCTGATGATGATAACTCCGTGGGGAATTGGACTTGTCGTATAAGTCTTAGGTGTGCCCATATACGGGCTCATCCCGTTAAATGCCGATGGGGAGTTGGTTGCACGGTCTTGAATTGTACCTGTATAAGTTACATAAAATTTTGCATGCAACATGTAGGTGAAACAAATATGACTCGTGCTGGGGAATAAAAATGATTTTTGCTTAGTTTTGAAATCGAAGTCCCGAAAACAGCTTACGTGTTAGGAAATAGGTTTTCAAAACTGAAATGGGTAGAAAAGAAATTTGCAATTTAAATAGACCGAAATTTGACCTTGTCGAAAAAGATTTTCTCAAATGGCTAAGTTTTGCAGATTTTAAAAAATGAGATTTTGAAGAGAGAGGTATACCGACAGACTCGACTCTGGACGTGACCGGACGAGTTGACAGACACGACTGGACTCTCGAGAGGTTGGACCGTGACTCGGTAGGGGGGTGGGCCACCTAACAAGACTCTTAAGTTGCGCTATTCCGTAGCCTAGGCGAGTGGCAACATGGTCGAATCCTCGGAATGGGAAGGATGTGCTATGGGGGAATTGCGATAGTCTGTAATGAGACTGCTGTAGTCTAGTGCTCTTCTGGATTTTTGATTTTAGGGTACATTTCCAAGTGGGTATTGCTCCGAGTCCTGATAGATTCTTGTCTTCGACTGAGCCGAGTACTAGGACACACTACAGAAAGGAGGCTAAATTTTTTTGAATTTATATGGATTTTGTGAGTGGGTGGAGGTTTTCTGCCTAAGAGAAGCCCCCAGGATGACAAAGCTAGCTGTTGAGAACATGATGGTGTCGTGACCGGAATGATGGCGCTTTTTGAATGTGTGTCAATGTGGGTGGTTGTGCCTCTGTTGAAAGGCTGCCTACGTATTCACGTGTAGTGAAATCAAACCATGCCGTAGTTCAGTGGATTGAAAGATATATTATGGTGCCTAGTCTAATAGGACTTTGTGTGTAACTAGCCATAGCGATGGTGTAGGCTAGGTGCATTCCCAATGATGACTTGATCAAAGGGCTAGAATAGTTAGGATGTTGATCTCGTGACTGTGAGCGTTCCCCGGGGTAGCCCCCAGAGGTGGTGTGAACTACTTGGGCATGTTCTATGCCGATCGCAAGTTGAGTTCCCGTGCTTGGGGTTGGTAACTGGTTTGGATGAGAGGAATTGGGACGGGATTTTAACGAGTTTTGCTCTCGGGGATTTTAACGAGTTTTGCTCTCGGGGATTTTAACGAGTTTTGCTTTCGGGGATTTTAACGAGTTTTGCTCTCGGGGATTTTAACGAGTTTTGCTCTCGGGGATAGGTGATATTAGGCCCTTCGAAACCAACCTTTTGAAACCGACGGTGTAGGACATATCCAAGTGGGTAAATGTCCTTTCTTCTGATTGGTTCTTGATTTTCGGAGAGGTGACTTGAGTGTTACCTCTCTCGGTCTTGCCATCCTGAGGGTATCGGACAGTTTCGTAAGAATGTTCACCCTTCAAATGGCTCAGTTGGGTGATTGGCTGCCTTACCCGCTCTAGCCGTGTTAGACGGGATCAGGTTCTTACAAGGTCTTCTTCGATGGTGGTCACCCTGGCATTTAGGTCATCTAGGACGGTATTGATTTTTGAGAAGATATTGTTAATGGAGCAAGACAGCATAAGCATACTCCCCTGGATATCCTCCTTCTTGACGGCGCGGGACTTGTTGTGGTTTGGTGAGGTCTCGCTCATAGGGTCCCTAATCGGAAGAAATGACGGGTGTTAGAACTCGCCTAAGCTCGGTTTTGCGTACATGCAAGAGAGGGAGTCAAACTAGACATGGCCCGGGGTGATGGGTCGACAAAGACTCTTGGACCGGGATACTCGAACGTTGACCTGGACGAGGTAACGACCCTGGCTTGGACTTGACGATGAGACTCAAGCTGCACGAGGGTGAGTCCGAAAATGGGGCGACCGTGTTTGACTGCTCGAGTGGAGGACAGCCCCCGAGTGAGACTAAAGACTTTGGTAGGACTCAGATGGTGTGACATCTAAGTGACTCAAAAGTGGGGTATGTGAGACATGTGTAAGACATGACCCTTAGAGCAACCGTGATTGATCGCTCTACTGAAGAGCAGCCCCCAAGTGGGATCAAAGACTTTGTTAAGACTCGAGTGTCGGACGAGTGACCCTTAGACGTAAGGGTCACGAGCCTTTTGTTATAGGGCTATGCCTTGTAAGAGGTTGACTCGAAAAAGACTCCTAGACGGGTGACTTGTGAAAGGTGGGCCTCCTTTAGGATCTGGCTGTGTGGGCCGGTCCCGTTTGAAAGGAGATTCACGTGACACATTCCCTAGACTTTGGACTCGATTGTGTAGACGGGCCAATCCTTGTAGGAGTATGTCCTACGTAGGTGGGCCTTGCCTTAGTCTAATAAGGCGGACTGGGATAGGGAGGAAACTCGTGATATAAGATCGACGGAGTTTCGACGCTAAAAGACCTTGACGACTTATGACACGACCCGACACTGCTAAATACGGGAAGTCCTAAGAAGAGGAAGGTTTCGAAATATGATTTTTTGAAAAGCCCGAAAAAATTCGGGGAGAACCGGCTCTTTTTTCGAAAAACGGAAAAGGTGGGTCGGGCGACGGTTTTGAAAGTTCGAAAATATTTTTGAGTTTGGAAATGGGCATAATACCAGCTAAAAATAGGCTATTTTGAGTAAAATCGTGGATCCTAAATTCGGTATATGTCCCGGGTTTTGAAATTGGATATTTTGAAAAAGATGCAATTTTGAAAATGACGGTTTTTGAAAAACGACTTGTAAATCAGGTAGCACGTAGTCATGGAAACAGTATAACGACGCCATGTATGCTCTAATTCTAAGTCTCGGTCAGTCTGTAAGGGTCTATACCAGTGTACACAGCCTATCGAGAATCGGGGCGGACTTCCTAAGTCGAGTTGAGCTTAGAACAAGCCGTAAAACCCATACGAATCGGCTAATGGACACCTTCGACATATCCAGTTTGGACTACATCGATAGTATAGTGGGACGTCGGTCACCAGTACCGGCCCGGGAAAATATGGGGTTATGCATGAACCGTAAAACTAAAACGCGTACTGTACTAGTCAAACGATTTCTATTCGAGTCTCACCCTGAGGATGCCGATGGTAAGTCACACATCAGTTAATCCCCAGCGGAGTCGCCAAATTGTGGACATGACATAGGTCCACCCCGACGCGGCCACGCGCGGGTTTGGGGAGGCGAATGAATCTCCATATGAGATGGTCAAATTGAAATTTAAATCGAAGTTGGAGTCGCCACCGAACTTTGTGGGAGTTCGGGCCCGTTCGAACCCACTCTATGTCGTAGTGGGCCGTGTACAAAGTACGGCCCATTTCCGATGTCAGAGTTTATCGGGTTCATCCCTTTGCATTTGATACCGATACCGACTTGATCGGATACCGTGTATTGAATGACTCTCGTTGCCAATGGTTTCGGACATCCGGAAACCGAGGTTCTGAGTAAGGGGTGAGGGTACGTGTTGGGAAGTTCACAAAGAACACCCAACCCCGCCCGCACATTAGCGGCCTCTACTAAGATATCGAATGATTTTTGAATACGCGCGTTAGTAATATGATGAATGATATGCAAACATTGTTTTCCTATGCATGCGAGGAATTGAATGGGTTGCTAAGTCGGTTTAATGCATGAAAAATTAACGTCAAAGTTGAATTTAGCATGTGAGATTCGTTTTAGTATAATAAAACAAACGATAAAAAAATATGAATTTGCTACAAAAGATGAAAAAACGAGTTAGTATCGATTTGTGAATAAAAATATAGCGAATATGATGAATATGCGAGGTCGAGAAAATATTAGTCGAAATCTGAAAATATTGCTAAAAAGACGCTGTTTTGTCTAAAAAATGATGTTCGAAGAATAATAAAAAATAGAGCGAAATCGATATTTGTGTCGCGTTTTCAGGGAACCGCGCGCCTCGCCCGGGACGCACGCGACTCGCGTCCCGGGCTGTTTTCGAAATTGATTTTCGGAAAATTTTAGCTTTATTAAATCGCGTATAAATATTGCATAATTTATACTCGACTTAATTTTGCGATATTCGTTATATTCAATATTCGACTATTGTAGACACTCACATTTTGACTGCCAGGTATCTATCGAAGTTTCCGACAAACACCCGATGATGATCGGACGCAAACGTGCTTTAATATATTCGGAAACAGGCTCAAAATCATTGGCATTTGGCTTGGGCTTTTTACGGAGTACATATCTCACAAAACCAACCTCAAAATCAGGCCCAGTGGGTCGTTTCGAGACAAATAAGACTAATTTGGGTCGATTCCGACACCAGGGGTAAAACCGTCTTTTAGCGACCGAGTCAAAACCCGGTCAAAAATATTCTCGAGACACGCGAGTCAACCGTGACACCTCACATGGCTGATTCGAGCTCAAACACTACAAAAAATCAGCTACACAAAATATTAAACAAATCCGCTTAAGGATAGAATTCGATCTCAAGAGGAATTCTATCCGAAAACCGAATCAAACACTCGACCGAGCATCAAATACTCGGCCGAGCAGCCCATACCAGCCGAGATTCCCTTTCTTCTTTGCCAAGTAAACGGAATTCTCGTTCTTCTCAGCTTCTTACGTTTCCTATCCTAAGCGGTAGATTTTAGCTTTATTAAATCGCGTATAAATATTGCATAATTTATACTCGACTTAATTTTGCGATATTCGTTATATTCAATATTCGACTATTGTAGACACCCACATTTTGACCGCCAGGTGTCTATAGCAGTTTCCGACAAACACCCGATGATGATCGGACGCAAACGTGCTTTAAATACTCAGAAACGGGCTCAAAATCATTGGCATTTGGCTTGGGCTCATTATGGAGTACATATCTCACAAAACCAACCTCAAAATCAGGCCCAGTGGGTCGTTTCGAGTCAAATAAGACTAATTTGGGTCGATTCCGACACCAGGGGTAAAACCGTCTTTGAGCGACCGAGTCAAAACCCGGTCAAAGATTTTCCCGAGGCACGTGAGTCAGCCGTGACACCTCACACGGCTGATTCATATTCCAATCCTACGAAAAATCAGCTTCACAAAATATTAAACAAATCCGTTTAAGGATAGAATTCGATCTCAAGTAGGAATCCTATCCGAAAACCGATTCAAACACCCGACCGAGTACAAACACTCGGCCGAGCAGCCCTCTACCAGCCGGTTCCCTTTCTTCCTTCACAAGAAAGCGGAATCCTCATTCCTTTCGAATTCTTACGTTTCCTATCTTAAACGGTAGTTCAAACTCTCATAGCCAAGGTCGGGAACTCCCTATAAATAGCCCCTTGCACACACACTTTTCAAAAAAAAGAAATCGACATTCATTATCAATCATCAATTATCAAGAAGAATTCCCATACATTCAAACATCTTTTACACATCGACATTCATTTAGCATCGAGAAAACCGATTATTACAAAACCCGAAGGAAACCGGCCCCTTATACCCGACACCCTTCACCGAGACCACGTCCGACACTAGACCGGCCGACTCTCATGTCCAAATCGAGACACCACAAACTCACCGACATCCACTCGACGCTCTTGTGCCCAAGCCACGACCCGACGAGCCCCGATCCGAGTAAACAGAAGCATGTAGGTTGAGGGTGTAACAAACCCGATTTCTCCTTCTCTTCTCCTTCTCGTCATCCTTTTTTATTACGGGTCGTCGGTCCTTTTTTATTACGGGTCGTTCGTCGCTTTTTATTTTTTTTTCTAATATCGATACTACTAAAAACTATTTTCATATATCAAACATTTTTAAAAAATATGATATCAACTCTATAGTTGAATATTGTATCAAAAAGAATTATATTAAATCTCGTCGATGCTAAGGAAATCGTTACATATTTTTTACAAAATACAACGATTTCAAACGCGGAGAGAATTAACATCTTATTCGTTCAAATTCTTTTGTTTACAAAACTTTTTCTAAAATTCATTCTGAATATTCGATATCGATTTCATAATCGAATATCGGATACGACGAATATCGAAAACATAAATCGAGTATAAATTAATTCATATTTGTACGCGATTTATCAAATTAACGATTTTCGAACAACGAGCGAAATCGGGACAGGCCCGCGCGCGAGTCGCGCCCCTCACAGGCGACTCGCGTACGAGCCTGAAACCCGCGCTCCTTTTTTTTAGCTTCTTCGTTCGTTTTTTATTATTTATTCTACAAAACGATTTCTAAGATTTATATCTTTTCTAAAACTATTCGGAGTATTTGGTATTGATTTCGTAGTCGACTGTCAAATATAATGAATATCGAAAATATTAGATCGAGTGCAAATTATGCGATATTTGTACGCGATTTAATAAAAGCATCGAATTTTCAAAAATCGGTCTCGAAAACAGACCGGGACGCGAACCGCGTGCGTCCCGGGCGAGCCGCGCGGCCGACTGAAAACGCGGCTCGTTTCGCTTTTTTTTTTATTATTTTTTCGAACTTCGTTTTTTATACAAAACAACGTTTTAGCAATATTTTTCAGATTTCGATTAATATTTATTTTCTCGATCTCGTACATTTATTATATTTGCTATATTATTTTTACAAATCGATACTAACTCGTTTGTTCATCTTTTGTAGCAAATTCATATCTTTTTCATCGTTTGTTTTATTATACTAAAACGAATCTCACATGCTAAATTCAACTTTGACGTTAAATTCTTCATGCATTAAATCGACTTAGCAACCCATTCAATTCCTCGCATGTTTAGGAAAATAATGTTTGCATATCATTCATCGTATTACTAACGCGCGTATTAAAAAATCATTCGATATCCTAGTAGAGGCCGCTAATGTGCGGGCGGGGTTGGGTGTTCTTAGTGAATTAACTTCCCAACACGTACCCTCACCCCTTACTCAGAACCTCGGTTTCCGGATGTCCGAAACCATTGGCAACGAGAGTCATTCAATATACGATTAACCGATCAACTCGGCATCGGTATCGAACTGCAAAGGGACGAGCCCAATAAACTCTGACATCGGAAATGGGCCGTATTTTGTATACGGCCCACTACGACATAGAGTGGGCTCGAACGGTTCCGAATAACCATAAATATCGGTGGTGACTCCAACTTCGATTTAAATTTCAATTTGATCATCTCATATGGAGATTCATTCGCCTCCCCAAACCCGCGCGTGGCCGCGTCGGGGTGGACCTATGTCATGTCCACAATTTGGCGACTCCGCTGGGGATCAGCTGATACGTTACTGACCTTCAGCATCCTCAGGGTGAGACTCGAATAGAAATCGTTTGACTAGTACAATACGCGTTTTAGTTTTACGGTTCATGCATAACCCCATATTTTCCCGGGCCGGTATTGGTGACCGACGGCCCACTATACTATCGATGTAGTCCAAATTGGATATGTCGAAGGTGTCCATTAGCCGATTCGTATGGGTTTTACGGCATGTTCTAAGCTCAACTCGACTTAGGAAGTCCGCCCCGATTCTCGATAGGCTGTGTACACTGGTGTAGACCCTTACAGACTGACCGAGACTTAGAATAAGAGCATACATGGCGTCGTTATACTGCTTCCATGACTACGTGCTACCTGATTTACAAGTCGTTTTTCAAAAACCGTCATTTTTCAAAATTGCATCCTTTTCAAAATATCCAATTTCAAAACTTGGGACATATACCGAATTTAGGATCTACGATTTTACTCAAAATAGCCTATTTTTTTAGTCGGTATTAGGCCCATTTCAAAACTCAAAAATATTTTCGAACTTTCAAAACCGTCGCCCGACCCACCTTTTCCGTTTTACGAAAAAAGGGCCGGTTCTCCCCGAATTTTCTTCGGGCTTTCAAAACTTCAATTTCAAAACCTTCCTTTTCTTAGGACTTCCCATATTTAGCAGTGTCGGGTCGTGTCAAGTGTTCAAGGTCTTTTAGCGTCGAAACTCCGTCGATCTTATATCACAGATTTCCTCCCTATCCCAGTCCTCCTTATTAGACTAAGGCAAGGCCCACCTATGTAGGACATACTCCTACAAAGGTTGGCCCGTTTACACAAATCGAGTCCAAAGTCTAGGGAACGTCTCACGTGAACCTTCTTTCGAACAGGGCCCAGCCCACACAGCTTGATCCTAAAGGAGGCACACCTTTCACGAGTCGCTCGTCTAAGTGTCTTTTCCGAGTCAACCTTTTACAAGGCATAGCCCTATAACAAAAGGTTTGTGACCTTTACGTCTAAGGGTCACTCGTCCGACACTCGAGTCTTAAACCAAATATTCGATCCCACTTGGGGACTACCCTTTATCTGAGTGGTCGATCACGATTGCTCTAAGGGTCATGTCTTACACGTGTCTCACGTACCCCACTTTCGAGCCACTTAGATGCCACACCATCTGAGTCCTATCTGAGTCCTTAGTCTCACTTGGGGGCTATTCCCCGACGGAACGATTAATCACAGTTACCCCGCGAATCGCACCCTACACATTTTTCTTAGGAGAGTCTAACCCGAGTCAAACATGGTCGCCCCATTTTCGGACTCACCCTCGTGCAGCTTGAGTCTCATCGTCAAGCCAGGGTCGTTACCTCGTCCAGGTCAACGTTCGATTATCCCGGTCCAAGAGTCTTTGTCGACCCGTCACTCCGGGCTGTGTCTAGTTTGACTCTCTCTCTTGCATTTGCGCAAAGTCGAGTTTAGGCGAGTCGTGGCACTAGTCCTTTTCTCCAATCAGAGACCTTTCCAAAAAAGAAACAACCAACCGAGCATCCGAAAGTCCGGATTTGATTCGAGTCTAAGTCTAAGTCCGAGTCTAGGATTCCCTACATCCTCATTTCCAAATCAGAGTCAGAGTCATTTATATTCCGTCCTCCTTTTCAAAAATTCAATAAAATCAGCTTTTCTATTCCTCATATATATTTTCCTTATGTGTTTCCGAGAACATGATCAACAACATCATACACTGTGAGCACATGCACGTGACTATTACAGGCACATCTATAATGACTGCAGGAAATCGAGACCCGTGTTTTCCTTTACCTGTTCCATGTCTGACATAGGAAGCCACAAAACTACACTTAGCAGGAGCGGTATCGAATCCAATGACGAATCTAGGTAGTTTCCTAGTTTGGGTTCAAGACGGAAGGCAAGCCCATTTCCCACAATAAACATCCATCCAATAAGACTACCAATCCCTACCTTAGGTGTTAGTCTGACCAACGGGAAAAACAAAAAAAAACTGGACAAAAAAAAATCAAAAGTCCAAGGAAAAAAGCAAAAGGCCAAAACAAAAAGCAGGCCATCATAAAAAAAAGAGCATCCACGACCAAAACGGTCAACACAAATGAAGATCCCATGACCGGGGCTAAGAGGTCAACCAACAAAAAATATTCAGATGCCCATGACCGTGGTCAACGGTCCACTCAAGATCAATATTCATACCATCAAATAAGGGAGAAACAATCAAGCTGGTCAACTAACACCACATTTAGCCTTCCCACATTACAACCCTCAAGACCTTCCCGAGACCCAGGCTAAAGACAGCCCGGAATTTTGAGGATTCAAGCTCCATAGGATACCCCTAACCATTAGGGCCAGACATGGAAACCAGATCCCGCATCATCAAACATATCCCGATCAAAGTTCGAGCTATTTTACTCGGCTTCCCTTTTACTTAACAAAATTCACAATCACCATACAAAGACCCGAGATCAAAACTCGTCAAAGACCCGAGAGCAAAACTCGTCAAATCCCTTACCTAATCATACACAATCCCGAGAGCAAAACTCGTTAAAATCCCCGAGAGAAAAACTCGTTAAAATCCCCGAGAGCAAAACTCATCAAATCCCCGAGAGCAGAACTCGGTTAAAATCCCATCCCAATTCTTCTCATTCAAACCAGTTACCAACCCCAAACACGGGAACTCAACTTGCAGTCGGCATAAAACATGCCCAAAAAAGCTCACACCACCTCTGGGGGCTATCCCGGAGAATGCTCACAGTCACAGGATCAATATCCTAACCATTCTAGCCCTTTGATCAAGACATCATTGGGAATGCACCTAGCCTACACCATTGCTATGGCTAGTTACACACAAAGTCCTATTAGACTAGGCACCATAATATATCTTTCAACATTGAACTACGGCATGGTTTGATTTCACTACACGTGAATACGTAGGCAGCCTTTCAACAGAGGCACAACCACCCACATTGACACACATTCAAAAAGCGTCATCATTCCGGTCACGACACCATCATGTTCTCAATAGCTAGCTTTGTCGTCCTGGGGGCTTCTCTTAGGCAGAAAACCTCCATCCACTCACAAAATCCAGATAAAATTCAAAAAATCTAGCCTCCTTTCTATAGTGTGTCCTAGTACTCGGCTCAGTCGAAGACAAGAATCTGTTAGGACACGAGGCAATACCCACTTTGGAAATGTACCCAAAAATCAAAAATCCAGAAGAGCACTAGACTACGGCATTGCTGCTGCTAATAGTCCTGTCATGCCAAAACAGTCTCATTACAGACTATTGCAATCCCCCCATAGCACATCCTTCCCATTCCGAGGATTCGACCATGTTGCCACTCGCCTAGACTACGGAATAGCGCAACTTAAGAGTCTTGTTAGGTGGCCCACTCCCCTACCGATTCACGGTCCAACCCCTCGAGAGTCCAGTCGTGTCTGTCAACTCGCCCGGTCACACCCAGCGTCGAGTTTGTCGATAGGTCTTTCTCTTCAAATTCTCATTTTTTTAAATCTGCAAAACTTAGCCATTTGAGAAAACCCTTTTCGACAAGGTCAAATTTCGGTCTATTTAAATTGCAAATTTCTTTTCTACCCATTTCAGTTTTGAAAACCTATTTCCTAGCACGTGAGCTGCTTTCAGGACTTCGATTTCAAAACTAAGCAAAAATCATTTTTATTCCCCAGCGCGAGTCATATTTGTTTCACCTACATGTTGCATGCAAAATTTTATGTAACTTATACAGGTACAATTCAAGACCGCGCCATTCACATAACTCCCCAGCGGCATAGACTTATACGACAAGTCCGATTCCCCACGGAGTTATCATCATCAACTCAGGTACATTTCTAGTCTCCGGCCGGCGGGCCCTTTACGCAGGTCTAATGGACCTTAAACGACCCGACCGGAAGTCTGCCAGGTCTTAATCTTTGATTGGTCTGGTAGCTACTCTGACTTTCGCCTTGTCCAAGCCTCAGTCAGAGTGGGGGCTCTGTAGACACCCACATTTTGACCGCCAGGTGTCTATAGCAGTTTCCGACAAACACCCGATGATGATCGGACGCAAACGTGCTTTAAATACTCAGAAACGGGCTCAAAATCATTGGCATTTGGCTTGGGCTCATTATGGAGTACATATCTCACAAAACCAACCTCAAAATCAGGCCCAGTGGGTCGTTTCGAGTCAAATAAGACTAATTTGGGTCGATTCCGACACCAGGGGTAAAACCGTCTTTGAGCGACCGAGTCAAAACCCGGTCAAAGATTTTCCCGAGGCACGTGAGTCAGCCGTGACACCTCACACGGCTGATTCATATTCCAATCCTACGAAAAATCAGCTTCACAAAATATTAAACAAATCCGTTTAAGGATAGAATTCGATCTCAAGTAGGAATCCTATCCGAAAACCGATTCAAACACCCGACCGAGTACAAACACTCGGCCGAGCAGCCCTCTACCAGCCGGTTCCCTTTCTTCCTTCACAAGAAAGCGGAATCCTCATTCCTTTCGAATTCTTACGTTTCCTATCTTAAACGGTAGTTCAAACTCTCCTAGCCAAGGTCGGGAACTCCCTATAAATAGCCCCTTGCACACACACTTTTCAAAAAAAAGAAATCGACATTCATTATCAATCATCAATTATCAAGAAGAATTCCCATACATTCAAACATCTTTTACACATCGACATTCATTTAGCATCGAGAAAACCGATTATTACAAAACCCGAAGGAAACCGGCCACTTATACCCGACACCCTTCACCGAGACCACGTCCGACACTAGACCGGCCGACTCTCATGTCCAAATCGAGACACCACAAACTCACCGACATCCACTCAACGCTCTTGTGCCCAAGCCACGTCCCGACGAGCCCCGATCTGAGTAAATAGAAGCATGTAGGTTGAGGGTGTAACAAACCCGATTTCTCCTTCTCTTCTCCTTCTCGTCATCCTTTTTTATTACGGGTCGTCGGTCCTTTTTTATTACGGGTCGTTCGTCGCTTTTTATTTTATTTTCTAATATCGATACTACTAAAAACTATTTTCATATATCAAACATTCTTAAAAAATATGATATCAACTCTATAGTTGAATATTGTATCAAAAAGAATTATATTAAATCTCGTCGATGCTAAGGAAATCGTTACATCTTTTTTACAAAATACAACGATTTCAAACGCGGAGAGAATTAACATCTTTTTCGTTCAAATTCTTTTGTTTACAAAACTTTTTCTAAAATTCATTCTGAATATTCGATATCGATTTCATAATCGAATATCGGATACGACGAATATCGAAAACATAAATCGAGTATAAATTAATTCATATTTGTACGCGATTTATCAAATTAACGATTTTCGAACAACGAGCGAAATCGGGGCAAGCCCCCGCGCGAGTCGCGCCCCTCACAGGCGACTCGCGTACGAGCCTGAAACCCACGCTCCTTTTTTTTAGCTTCTTCGTTCGTTTTTTATTATTTATTCTACGAAACGATTTCTAAAATTTATATCTTTTCTAAAACTATTCGGAGTATTTGATGTTGATTTCGTAGTCGACTGTCAAATATAACGAATATCGAAAATATTAGATCGAGTGCAAATTATGCGATATTTGTACGCGATTTAATAAAAGCATCGAATTTTCAAAAACCGGTCTCGAAAATAGACCGGGATGCGAACCGCGTGCGTCCCGGGCGAGCCGCGCGGCCGACCGAAAACGCGGCTCGTTTCGCTTTTTTTTTTATTATTTTTTCGAACTTCGTTTTTTATACAAAACAACGTTTTAGCAATATTTTTCAGATTTCGATTAATATTTATTTTCTCGATCTCGTACATTTATTATATTTGCTATATTATTTTTACAAATCGATACTAACTCGTTTGTTCATCTTTTGTAGCAAATTCATATCTTTTTCATCGTTTGTTTTATTATACTAAAACGAATCTCACATGCTAAATTCAACTTTGACGTTAAATTCTTCATGCATTAAATTGACTTAGCAACCCATTAAATTCCTCGCATGTTTAGGAAAACAATGTTTGCATATCATTCATCGTATTACTAACGCGCGTATTAAAAAATCATTCGATATCCTAGTAGAGGCCGCTAATGTGCGGGCGGGGTTGGGTGTTCTTCGTGAATTAACTTCCCAACACGTACCCTCACCCCTTACTCAGAACCTCGGTTTCCGGATGTCCGAAACCATTGGCAACGAGAGTCATTCAAACACGATATCCGATCAAGTCGGTATCGGTATCAAATGCAAAGGGACGAACCCGATAAACTCTGACATCGGAAATGGGCCGTATTTTGTACACGGCCCACTACGACATAGAGTGGGTTCGAACGGGCCCGAACTCCCACAAAGTTCGGTGGCGACTCCTACTTCGATTTAAATTTCAATTTGACCATCTCATATGGAGATTCATTCGCCTACCCAAACCCGCGCGTGGCCGCGTCGGGGTGGACCTATGTCATGTCCTCAATTTGGCGACTCCGCTGGGGATTAACTGATGCGTGACTTACCATCGGCATCCTCAGGGTGAGACTCGAATAGAAATCGTTTGACTAGTACAATACGCGTTTTAGTTTTACGGTTCATGCATAACCCCATATTTTCCTGGGCCGGTACTGGTGACCGACGTCCCACTTTACTATCGATGTAGTCCAAATTGGATATGTCGAAGGTGTCCATTAGCCGATTCGTATGGGTTTTACGGCATGTTCTAAGCTCAACTCGACTTAGGAAGTCCGCCTCGATTCTCGTTAGGCTGTGTACACTGGTATAGACCCTTACAGACTGACCGAGACTTAGAATAAGAGCATACATGGCGTCGTTATACTGCTTCCATGACTACGTGCTACCTGATTTACAAGTCGTCTTTCAAAACCCGTCTTTTTCAAAATAGCATCCTTTTCAAAATATCCAATTTTCAAAACCCGGGACATATACCGAATTTAGGGTCCACGATTTTACTCAAAATAGCCTATTTTTAGCCGGTATTATGCCCATTTCAAAACTCGAAAATACTTTCGAACTTTCAAAACCGTCGCCCGGTCCGCCTTTCCGTTTTCTTTTTCGAAAAAAAGGGCCGTTTCTCCCCGAATTTTTCGGGCTTTTCAAAAATCATATTTCAAAACCTTCCTTTTCTTAGGGCTTCCCGTATTTAGCAGTGTCGGGTCGTGTCTTAAGTCGTCAAGGTCTCTAGCGTCGAAACTTCGTCGATCTTATATCACGGATTTCCTCCCTATCCCAGTCCGCCTTATTAGACTAAGGCAAGGCCCACCTATGTAGGACATACTCCTACAAAGGTTGGCCCGTTTACACAAATCGAGTCCAAAGTCTAGGGAACGTCTCACGTGAACCTCCTTTCGAACAGGGCCCAGCCCACACAGCTTGATCCTAAAGGAGGCCCACCTTTCACGAGTCGCCCGTCTAAGTGTCTTTTCCGAGTCAACCTCTTACAAGGCATAGCCCTATAACAAAATGCTCGTGATCCTTACGTCTAAGGGTCACTCGTCCGACACTCGAGTCTTAACAAAGTCTTTGATCCCGCTTGGGGGCTACCTTCTAGCAGAACGATCAATCACGGTTGCTCTAAGGGTCATGTCTTACACGTGTCTCACGTACCCCACCTTTGAGTCACTTAGATGCCACACCATCTGAGTCCTTAGTCTCACTTGGGGGCTATTCCCCGACGGAGCGATTAATCACAGTCACCCCGAGAATCGCACCCTACACATTTGTCTTAGGAGAGTCTAACCCGAGTCAAACATGGTCGCCCCATTTTCGGACTCACCCTCGTGCAGCTTGATTCTCGTCGTCAAGTCCAAGCCAGGGTCGTTACCTCGTCCAGGTCAACGTTCGAGTATCCCGGTCCAAGAGTCTTTGTCGACCCGTCACCCCGGGCCATGTCTAGTTTGACTCCCTCTCTTGCATGTACGCAAAACCGAGCTTAGGCGAGTTCTAACACCCGTCATTTCTTCCGATTAGGGACCCTATGAGCGAGACCTCACCAAACCACAACAAGTCCCGCGCCGTCAAGAAGGAGGATATCCAGGGGAGTATGCTTATGCTGTCTTGCTCCATTAACAATATCTTCTCAAAAATCAATACCGCCCTAGATGACCTAAATGCCAGGGTGACCACCATCGAAGAAGACCTTGTAAGAACCTGATCCCGTCTAACACGGCTAGAGAGGGTAAGGCAGCCAATCACCCAACTGAGCCATTTGAAGGGTGAACATTCTTACGAAACTGTCCGATACCCTCAGGATGGCAAGACCGAGAGAGGTAACCCTCAAGTCACCTCTCCGAAAATCAAGAACCAGTCAGAAGAAAGGACATTTACCCACTTGGATATGTCCTACACCGTCGCTTTCCAAAGGTTGGTTTCGAAGGGCCTAATATCACCTATAGGCCCAACAGTCGACCCACCTTCGGAAAAACGTTCCAAGGCATGGAACGCCGAGCATTACTGCAAATTCCATAGAGGGAGGGGACACGATACAGAGCAGTGCTGGAAACTGAAACACCTCATCCAAGACTCCCTCGATGCCGGGAGGACTCCTGTTTTGGAAACGTTATCACTTGCAAAGCCCCTCATGGACTATACAGGGCATAATGACCAAAGCATCCAATCTACCTCCCATGCATCCAAGAGTCCGGATTTGATTTAAGTCCAAGTCTGAGTCCGAGTCTAGGATATACTATTTATTTCAATTTCAAGGTCAGAGTCAGAGTCAGAGTCAATTGTATTCTGTCCTCTTTTTTTCAAAATTCAATAAAATCAGCTTTCAATGTTATTTCTCATATACACCTTCCTTATGTGTTTCCGAGAACATGATGAACACCGTCATACACTGTGAGCACATGCACGTGACTATTATAGGCACATCTGTAATGACTGCAGGAAATCGAGACCCGTGCTTTCCTTTACCTGTTCCATGCCTGACATAGAAAGCCACAAAACTACCCGTAGCAGGAGCGGTATCGAATCCTATGACAAATCTAGGTAATCTCCTAGTTTGGGTTCAAGACGGGAGGCAAGCCCATTTCCCACAATAAAACACCCCTCCAATAAGACCGACCAATCCCTACCTTAGGTGTTAGTCTGGCCATAAAAAAAAAAGCAAAAGGCCAAAACAAAAAGCAGGCCATTAAAAAAAAAACTAGACAAAAAAAGAAATCGAAAGTCCATGAAAAAAAAACCAAAAGGCCAAAACAAAAAAGCAGGCCATCATACCCGTGACCGTAGTAAAAACAGTCAATTCAAACAATTCAAAATTATCAAAACCCATACCATCCAATATGGGAGCGACAATCAAGCTGGTCAGCTAACACCACACTCAGCCTTCCCACATTACAACCCTCAAGACCTTCTCGAGACCCAGGCTAGAGACAGCTCGGAATTTTAAGGATTCAAGTTCCATAGGATATCCCAAACCATTAGGGCCAAACATGGAAACCAGATCCCGTATTATCAAAACCAATCCCCGAGAGCAAAACTCGTTAAAATCCCCGAGTGCAAAACTCGTTAAAATCCCCGAAAGCAAAACTCGTTAAAATCCCCGAGAGCAAAACTCGTTAAAATCCCCGAGAGCAAAACTCGTTAAAATCCCGTCCCAATTCCTCTCATCCAAACCAGCTACCAACCCCAAGCACGGGAACTCAACTTGCGGTCGGCATAGAACATGCCCAAGTAGTTCACACCACCTCTGGGGGCTACCCCGGGGAACGCTCACAGTCACGAGATCAACACATCATTGGGAATGCACCTAGCCTACACCATCGCAATGGCTAGTTACACACAAAGTCCTATTAGACTAGGCACCATAATATATCTTTCAATCCACTGAACTACGGCATGGTTTGATTTCACTACACGTGAATACGTAGGCAGCCTTTCAACAGAGGCACAACCACCCACATTGACACACATTCAAAAAGCACTATCATTCCGGTCACGACACCGTCATGTTCTCAACAGCTAGCTTTGTCGTCCTGGGGGCTCCTCTTAGGCAGAAAACCTCCATCCACTCACAAAATCCAGATAAATTCAAAAAAATCTAGCCTCCTTTCTGTAGTGTGTCCTAGTACTCGGCTCAGTCGAAGACAAGAATCTATCAGGACTCGAGGCAATACCCACTTTGGAAATGTACCCAAAAATCAAAAATCCAGGAGAGCACTAGACTGCAACAGTCTCATTACATACTATCGCAATCCCCCGATAGCACATCCTTCCCATCTGAGGATTCGACCATGTTGTCACTCGCCTAGGCTACGGAATAGCGCAACTTAAGAGTCTTGTCATCTTAGGTGGCCCACCCTTTTACCGAGTCACGGTCCAACCCTTAGAGAGTCCAGTTCGTGTCTGTCAACTCGTCCTGTCGCGTCTAGAGTCGAGTCTGTCGGTATACCTCTCTCTTCAAATTCTCATTTTTAAAACCTGCAGAACTTAGCCATTTGAGAAAATCCTTTTCGATAAGGTCAAATTTCGGTCTATTTAAATTGCAAATTTCTTTTCTACCCATTTCAGTTTTGAAAACCTATTTCCTAGCACGTAAGTTGCTTTCAGGACTTCGATTTCAAAACTAACCAAAAATGATTTTTATTCCCCAGCGCGAGTCATATTTGTTTCACCTACATGTTGCATGCAAAATTTTATGTAACTTATACAGGTACAATTCAAGACCGCGCAATTCACAAAACTCCCCAGCGGCATTTAACGGGATGGGCCCACATATAGGCGCACCCAAGACTTATACGACAAGTCCGATTCCCCACGGAGTTAGCATCATCAGCTCAGGTATGATTTCCAACTTATGGCTGGCGAGCCCTTTTACGCAAGTCTACTGGACTATAAACGACCCGACCGGAAGTCTGCCAGGTCTTAATCTTTGATTGGCCTGGTAGCTACTCTGACTTTCGCCCTATCCAAGCCTCAGTTAGAGTGGGGGCTCTGTAGACACCCACATTTTGACTGTCAGGTGTCTATAGAAGTTTCCGACAAACACCCGATGATGATCGGACGCAAACGTGCTTTAATATACTCGGAAACGAGCTCAAAATCATTGGCATTTGGCTTGGGCTTTTTACGGAGTACATATCTCACAAAATCGACCTCAAAATCAGGCCCAGTGAGTCGTTTCGAGTCAAATAAGACTAATTTGGGTCGATTCCGATACCAGGGGTAAAACCGTCTTTTAACGACCGAGTCAAAACCCGGTCAAAAATATTCTCGAGACATGCGAGTCAGCCGTGACACCTCACATGGCTGATTCGAGCTCAAACACTACAAAAAATCAGCTACACAAAATATTAAACAAATCCGCTTAAGGATAAAATTCGATCTCAAGTAGGAATTCTATACGAAAACCGAATCAAACACTCGACCGAGCATCAAATACTCGGCCGAGCAGCCCATACCAGCCAAGATTCCCTTTCTTCTTTGCCAAGTAAACGGAATTCTTGTTCTTCTCAGCTTCTTACGTTTCCTATCCTAAGCGGTAGTTCTAACTCAAACACTTCTCCTAGCCAAGGTCGGGAATATTCCTATAAATAGGCCCCTTGCACAACTCAAAATTCATTCAGAAATATTCACACCAATCAATCATCAATCATCAACTTTGTATCACACATCTACGATTCAGAAATATACACTTAGCATCCAGAAACCAATAGTATATCCGAGATCCGACGAAACCGGCCCCCTCTTACCCTTTACACATCCAAACCAAAAAACAACCATAACTCACCGACATTAACTCGACGCTCCCGTGCCTAAGCCACATTTCGACGAGCCCCGTTCCGAGTACACAAAGCATGTAGGTTGAGGGTGTAAAATCAAACCCGTTTCTCTCCTTTCTCTTCCTCTTCCTCTCGTCTTTTCCTTTTTTTTTGCGTCGTCGGTCGATTTCTTTTTACGGGTCATCATCGTATTTTTTTTATATTTCTAATATCAATACTACAAAACTATTTTTATAAAACAAACGTTCTTAAAAATACGATATCGATTCTCTATAATTGAATATTGTATCAAAAAGAACTAAATTAATCTCGTTGATGCTAAAAAATCGTTACATAATTTTCTTAAAACAAAATACAACGATTTTAACGCGGAGAGAGTCAAACATCATTTTTTTTAGTTTAATTTTTAAAACGATTTACAAAAAACTTTTTTTACCTTTTCTAAAAAAATCATTCCGAGTATTTAATATCGATTTCATAGTCGAATATTGAATATAACGAATATCGCAAAATTAAGTCGAGTATAAATTATGCAATATTTATACGCGATTTAATAAAGCTAAAATTTTCCGAAAATCAATTTCGAAAACAGCCCGGGACGCGAGTCGCGTGCGTCCCGGGCGAGCCGCGCGGCCGGCTGAAGAACGCGACGCGATTTTCTTTTTTTATTTATTTTTCAAACTTCGTTTTTTACACAAAACAACGTCTTTTAGCGATATTCTCGGATTTCGACTAATATTTTCTCGATCTCGCATATTCATCATATTTGCTATATTTTTATTCACAAATCGATACTAACTCGTTTGTTCATCTTTTGTTGCAAATTCATCTTTTTTTTTCATCGTTTGTTTTATTATACTAAAACGAATCTCACATGCTAAATTCAACTTTGACGTTAATTTTCATGCACATTAAACCGACTTAGCAACTCATTCAATTTCTCGCATGTTTAGGGAAAACAATGTTTGCATAACATTCATCGTATTACTAATGTGCGTATTTTAAAATCAAACGATATCCTAGTAGAGGCCGCTAATGTGCGGGCGGGGTTGGGTGTTCTTTGTGAACTTCCCAACACGTACCCTCACCCCTTACTCAGAACCTCGGTTTCCGGATGTCCGAAACCATTGGCAACGAGAGTCATTCAATACACGATATCCGATCAAGTCGGTATCGGTATCAAATGCAAAGGGACGAACCCGATAAACTCTGACATCGGAAATGGGCCGTATTTTGTACACGGCCCACTACGACATAGAGTGGGTTCGAACGAGCCCGAACTCCAACAAAGTTCGGTGGCGACTCCTACTTCGATTTAAATTTCAATTTGACATCTCATATGGAGATTCATTCGCCTACCCAAACCCGCGCGTGGCCGCGTCGGGGTGGACCTATGTCATGTCCACAACTATGAAAGCGATATTAAATACTCGGAATGATTTTTTTTAGAAAAGGTAAAAAAAGGTTTTTGTAAATCTTTTTAAAAATTAAACTAGAAAAACGATGTTTGACTCTCTCCGCGTTAAAATCGTTGTATTTTGTTTTAAGAAAATTATGTAACGATTTTTTAGCATCAACGAGATTAATTTAGTTCTTTTTGATACAATATTCGATCATAGAGAATCGATATCGTATTTTTAAGAACGTTTGTTTTATAAAAATAGTTTTGTAGTATCGATATTAGAAATAATAAAAAATACGATGATGACCCGTAAAAAGAAATCGACTGACGACGCAAAAAAAAGGGAAAATACGAGAGGAAGAGGAAGAGAAAGGAGAGAAACGGGTTTGATTTTAGACCCTCAACCTACATGCTTTGTGTACTCGGAACGGGGCTCGTCGGAATCTGGCTATGGCACGGGAGCGTCGAGTTTAATGTTGGTGAGTTGTGGTGGTTTTGGTTTGGGACGTGAAGGGTGACGGGTATTGGGGCCGGTTCCTTCGGGTTTTGGATGTACTATCGGTTTCTCGATGCTAAGTGTAAGGAGTTTATGTTTATGTGTGAAGAGTTGATGTATGTGTATGAATAATCGATGTGAATATTTCTGAATGAATTTTGAGTTGTGCAAGGGGCCTATTTATAGGAATATTCCCGACCTTGGCTAGGAGAAGTGTTTGAGTTAGAACTACCGCTTAGGATAGGAAACGTAAGAAGCTGAGAAGCACGAGAATTCCGTTTACTTGGCAAAGAAGAAAGGGAATCTCGACTGGTTTGGGCTGCTCGCCGAGTGTCCTAGCTCGGTCGAGTGTTCGATTCGGTTTTCGGATATAATTCCTACTTGAGATCGAATCCTATATCCTTAAACGGATTTGTTGAATATTTTGTGTAGCTGATTTTTTGTAGTATTGGAGCCCGAATCAGCCACATGAGGTGTCACGGCTGACTCGCGTGTCTCGAGAATATTTTTTGACCGGGTTTTGACTCGGTCGCTAAAAGACGGTTTTGCCCCTGGTGTCGGATTCGACCCAAATTAGTCTTATTTGACTTGAAACGACCCATTGGGCCTGATTTTGAGATCGGTTTTGTGAGATATGTACTCCATAAAAAGCCCAAGCCAAATGCCAATGATTTTGAGCCCGTTTCCGAATATATTAAAGCACGTTTGCGTCCGATCATCATCGGGTGTTTGTCGGAAACTGCTATAGACACCTGGCAGTCAAAATGTGGGTGTCTACAGTACTCATTTTGTCTAGTCACATACAATGTGTGTATGCCATTTCTTGCCTGCGAATATGTTAGAAGTCTCTGACATCCCGACCGCTACTTGATGGGCCAACACAACACCCGACTCTAGAAAATTACGCACAAAAATACTATGACCTAGTACATCACTATTTTCAACCGGATCAAATGAGTCCAAAATATTGAAACCGATCTTATGAAAGGAAACAAATAGCAACCCACAATCGTTCAGCTCATCCAATTGAATGGGCCGACCTAAACCCATGTCTATCATTCATTCACGGCATAATCCTTCATCCCATCCAATTTAATGGGCCGACCTAAACCCACATTTATCATTCAGCTCACCCTGAAACACTATTACCCACCCAAATATATGCCCTCATCAGTTCATTACATGTAACCCTAATCCCTCTCACACTCTCCATTCTCCATTTACGCCGCTCATCACTTACACTCATTGTCACTCTCACTCACTCTAACCCTAACTATCGCTCTCACTCTAACACTCACTGTAACATATTCACCGTCCCCATCAAATCAACTCTTCTACAGCCATGGTCTCAAACATTGTCATCTATAACAATCAACATCATATATTCCGGAGTTTCCTATTATTTGGGTAATTCGACATCGCGATCATCAATTTCATCTCTCAAGGATTCCATTCCAGACATTTTATGTGGTAGATCTGGTGTTCAGCATAAACTGGTTAGGTGACCTAAATCTCTGTTCGTTGCCTAAGTTAAGCACAAATGTCGAGGTTATGGAGTTGATTATGTTCAAACAGAGGTAACCTCGATTCTCACCTCCACTATCCTTTGGTACTAATTACCCGCATTTTTAAAAAAAAATACTAATCCATCGCCCACAACACCTGATTAGGGGAATTAGACGGGATTTGATTATTCGGTGTAGTGGATGGATAGCAAAATTGATAGTAACATAGAACATGAATGGATTAGGAAGATATTTCAGTAGTCGAATTAGTATAAGAATCATGTAATTGGTGTAATGCTTCAAGATCATTAATACAAATTTACATTTTCACCAAAAAAAATACTAATATAAGTAGACTATAATGTTTGGATCCCAACAAAATATTTTTCGTTGAAATTTGTTTAATTGAAGGTTCCAGGTCTTCTAACTGTATTTGATTCCATAATAATTAATTAAAATCTATTTTTTTTAATAAAAAGTATGTTAGTGTAATCACTGTTATTATGTTGTAAATCATGGTCAAAGTCGGTCAAACCATTATTAGTTGTAGTTAGAACGTTTCACATTTTGTGTAACTTGATGCTTAAACAATAATTTATTCAAATGGCTTAATAAAGTTCTAATTAAACTATTTTTTTAACTCAATCTTGGTCCCATGAGAAATTGAATTTGAGACCTGATTTTCAGATTTTGGAGTTGTAATTGCCTATTAACTCAAAATATTGCTAATCTACTTTCAATTTGAAAAACTGTGAGTGTTTTCCAAATCTTTAAAAGAATTTAGGACATACTTTACCTCCTTGAAAGCAATTAACACATTTAACTGAAAACTATTTGTGTTTGATATACATACTTTCACGTCTGCCTCTTTTCCTCCTTCTGCTTGGTTGCTTCATATTTTAACTTGAAACGTTTTCGTTCTCCATCATCTAACAACACATTTACTGACAATATGAGAGATATGATTATCTGATCAAGGTACTGATATTCTAATAAATAAATAGTTTGTATTGAATGAATATGCACTTTGTAATGCTTAATGGAATTGTTTAACTTGAACGTCTGAATTGGTATATATTCTGATTTTTTCATAGCCTGTGTGTGTCAGTTTTAATAACTGCTAAGTAATATAGCAGATCATGATAACTGCATAATCTTTAATTTAAATATTGACATCAAATGAATTGGTTTTGTGTTGTCATCTTTTCTACCATTGTGTTGCTTTCTTTTCACTTGGATGGTAATCCCTTGTATAATTTACTCATCATTTAATATTGAAGTAATAAATCATATACTAAACATGAATTACTGAATGAATTTGTCTCTTGCATATAATTTATCAATGTTTTGCTTTCTGTTCTCCTAGATTTTAATGTGATAGAATTTAATGATTTGTTGCTTAATTGTTCATTAGAGGCTGAATTTGTTGCTTAATTGAAATCCACTTCAGTACGAACAAAATAAAAGCAGTATAGAAAATAAATAGTGCATTTTGTCATAAAGGAAAGTTAAACACACTCAAGTTTTTACTTAATATCAACTACATGACTGCAGGAGTTAATATCATATTGAACATGGAAAACTTAAGGGAAATGACATTAAAAAACAAAACAAAAAAAAACTAAATAAATAAACGAAAAAGGGTTCCATAACATGATTAAAAATAATAAAGATGACCACAACTATGAACTATGTCGATCTTTGCATAACTGGCATGGCAAATCTTTGCATAACGATTTTAAGGTTCTCCTACCACTAATCATCGTGTTTATGCTATTAAGAAATCACTCCTAAGACTCTCTTAGGAGGAGGTGGATTGTATTAACTACGTATGGCTATAAAAATGGTGCACGACTACTGCATATTTTAGGACCCATCACCCCTCAATCTCTTAATCGAAGTGTTATATGGTGATTGGATCATATTAATATTCTCTTAGTGAGACATAGGGTTGGTAGTAGAGGGGGTGAGTAAAGAGTACTCGATGATGAGCAATAATGACTTACCGATTCCAGAATGAATGGATTGTCTTATCTATTCTCTAATATAGTTTGTGTTTAATGTATGATGCTCTTAGGGAGATGGATTATGTCTAATAGTTTGTCCTGTAGTTGAAGTGTTTACTTTTTATGAATAGTAGGTTAGATGAAGAGGAATTCATTCTTGATAAAGAACATTAAAATTGCTTAAGAGCTAATAAACTGACAGCGTAGACCAAGTTGGAAAAGTTTACGCATGTAAAATTTTCAAATACAAATTGAAATAGTGGTTAGAAATCCCCAAAAATATCAGTTTCGACATTGCATTAGTAAAATATACCGTGGCTTGTGTTTCTTGTTTTTGCTGCATTTTCATGTGTTTTTATTGTTTCTTTGTTTTCTGCGACTTCAGTGCTTGTCCTGAATCTAAATTTAATCTTATGTTCATGAGAATTATAGTTAGATACATCTTTAAAACCAAGATGAAAATGAAAAGTAGAGTATAATATCACATTAGACTTACATTTGTTTTGCTGTCACTGAGTTTCTTGTGTAGCCTTGCATTTCCTTATCATTGGTCTTCATACACATGAATGATAGAGTTAGAAACTTTGCTCGACTTAATTTTGTATAGCGTGAGAAACCTTTTGATAAATTACGTAGAGGATTCGATTTCCGCATATTCTTGTTGTTATTGTAATAGCATTGATATTCTTTGTAATTTCAGGAATCGATTTGGGAGAACCGAAAGACATGATTTCAGATTGAATGGAGCATACAAATTTTCGATTTTGGGAGAACTGAAACAAAAAGGCTGATAAAGAATTAAAATTACAATGCATCAAAAGGTTGACAATCAACTAATATAGAGATAGAGATGATTCTCTTTTTTGGAAGCATTTTTGAAGTTATGTGCGGGTAAGGAAGAGTGGGCTGTTGGAGGGTGTCATTGTGGATGTTAACCACTGCATTAGTGGGCTGAAAAAAAAAATCAAAAAACTGTTACAAAAACTACCACAAAACCCACTGAATTCTTTGCATTTTTTGGATGAAAACTGCCTATTTTCTTGAATATTCAAAGTGAAACCATCAGTAATTAATAACTTCTTGAATAACTTCTCGATTTTGGGAGAACTGGAATACAAAGACTGATAAAGAATTAGAATTAGAATGCATCAAAAGGCTGACAATCAATCAACTAATATATGGATAGGGATGATTCCCTTTTTTGGAAGAATATTTGAAGTTATGTGCGGGTAAGGAAGAGAAGGTTGTTGGATGAGTCATTGTGACCGCTGCATTAGTGTGTTGAAAAAAAAATCAAAAAAATGTTAAAAAAAACTGCCACAAAACCCATTGAATTCTTTGCATTCTTTGGATGGAAAATGCCTATTTTCTTGAATGCTCGAAGTGAAACCATCAGTAATTAATAACTTCTCGAGAAAATTGACCAATTAAACTGAATTATGAACGCCAACTCAGCGCCACATCAATGCCAATATTAATGATAGGATTCTGATGTGGGTTATTTTGAGGCCTTTATTTTCTTCGGCTTTAATATATAAATGATAGGATTCTATTACTTCATTATAATTTTTCGAAGTGCGTTAATTTTACGTTTTCTTACATGTAATAATAGATTCATCACTTTTTCGAGTAAATAATGTGAAATTTATACTCTAATGAAAACATTTTATTCCACAAAATCTAACTATTTCTTTTGTATATTTTTGTTACGATACTTATTTTTGTTAAATGAAACATAAAAGTTTTAACTTTAAATGGTAAAACATCGAATTAATATAATGGATTAAATATATAAATATTATTATAATAATTAAAATATTTTCTTCTTGATTTTCTTTATTATTTATGATATTTTCCTGAATCGAGTTTTGATGAAACAGACCAATCATATCGCTCGAAAAAAGTATCAAATATATATATATATATATATATATATATATATATATATATATATATATATATATATGAGTCCTTGAGTCCCAATATCAGGCCTTGATTCATTGTAAAATCAATGGTGAAGATTTAATCTCATAATTAAGGAAATAACCATAATATCTCTCAAAATATATTTGATTTTCTCTCTCCTCCCTTAATTTCTCCCGCCTATCAACTCCCCACTTTTCAACTCTTTCAACTCTGTCAAACCTTTCAACTCCCCACTTTTCACCTCCTATCTCTGTACAATCTTTCATTTCACCCTTACCTCACTTGCTTACTCAGTTTTCACAGCTTCATCACACCAACAAATCTATTTCAATTTCTTAAAACACTCCCGCCTTCATTACTGTCTTCATCGTCTCCCCATCTTCGCTCATCCTCGTCTTCTCTTCGCTCATACCGACTACATCCATCAACGACGCAGCTACACCATATTTGAACTCTAAAGTTAAGGTAAATTAGGGTTTTTTCTGTGGTTTTAATTACTTTTTGGGTAAATTTAGGTTTTGTTCGTTATGCTGACTACCTTTAATTATTTTTGTTTTATTTCTCTTATTTTGTATCTAGAATGCACGATTGATTAGTTCTTTATGTCCGATTTTGTTTATATACATCCTCTGTTTTTCATGTCTCCCATGCATGTTATTTTTGTTACTTTAATGAACATTATTTGTTACTTTAACTGGTATCATTTGGTATTTTAATGAATAACCTATAGAACTAAGCTTACCCTTCTATTGATACCATATTACCTGCATCGTTTTGTAATGTATGTGTTTCTTGTTACTTTAATTCATATATGATGTTACTTTAATACATAATTTCTGTTACTGTAATGCGTAGATCCATGAACAAGGTTCCTTTTTCTCCAACTTTTAATGGTTTTACTTTAATTCACATGATATGTTACTGTGGTGCTAGTACAATGTGGATGAGGGGTATGTAATCCTCTATTCAATTTGTATCATTGCCATTATTCTCATAATAAAACATTTTCAGATGGCAGAAGAAGGTAAGATTGTCGGTGATGGTGTGAAGGAGGGTCAGGTCAAGAAGAGAGTTCGACGGGCAAAGAAAACGGCTGTCAAGCCTTCGAAGTTGAAGAAACTAGTTACCGAAGAGGCCGGTGAAGCCAACGTCGACCGTTCGGCGTCGGTCAGATGCAGCCCGAAGCTCCTCGTTGATCTGATATCTAATTTAAACCAGAGGCAGCGTGAGGCGCTTTCAACGATCGGATTTGGCAGTGTACTTGAAATGCACCTTAGTAGCTTCCCTGTAAAGTTTGTCACTGACTTCATGTCTTTATTTAGCGATGACACGCTCATTTTTAGGTGCGGGAGCAATCAGTTCCTGGTAACCAAGTATGATGTACATGACTGCTTCCTCCTTCCACTTGAACCGGACCCTGTTGAGCTGCTGCCGATGGGTCGATTGAAGGCGGCCGAAGAGAAGTCTGTCGTGGAGCTGAAGAAAAAGTGGAGGACTGACTTTCATGTCGCAAATGAAGCTGATGCAATCCCTCTGTCAAAGGTCCTTAGGAAACTGCAGGAGGATGTAGAGGGTGGAGAGATGTTCTGTAGGATGTTCGTTCTCTACAGCATGTCGATATTTTTCAACCCGACGTCCAACCATGGCGTTGATCTGAGACTACTGAAGGCTGTGCAAGATGTACAACGGATTAAAAACTTTGGCTGGTGCACGTTCATCCTTGACGGACTGGCGCAGGCGTGCGAGGATTTTGTGTTCTGTAGCCGATCATATTTACTTGGCTGTGTGCCGTTTTTAATGATTACTTACTTCCAGCGTTTTGACTACCGCAATCTCTCATGCCCGTGTGATCTCCCTTTGATCAAGCACTGGGATGGTCAACGCATGCTTGAACGATTGGCCGGTGAGTTTATTGGTGGTGGCCTGGGCCGGCTTACCCGATCTGATGTGGAGTACCCCCGTTGTGTACATGTGGTGAGGGGGGAGACGCGTCATCGCCGTTGAAGATTACACAGAACCGTCACACTGATGATGGTACATTGCCTGGACAAGAGGGCGATAAGTTCACCACCATCAAACTTTCTCGTGGTCTTGAAGATGATAGTGAACTGAGGGCCAGGGTTGCCGACGTAAGTAATCATGTCATTAATTCATTAATGAATCTATACGTGTCTGACTTGGAGAATCAGTAAGGATGTAAATCTGGGATGTCTGTAAATCTGCATGTTACTCTAACATATCTTCTGTTACTTTAGCAGATAACTCACGTTACTTTAGTGAACAATATGTGTTAGTTTAATTCTTACAATCCGTTACTTTAACCTGTATCATCTACATTATTGCTCCAATATGTGTTACTTTAATTGAAAGAATTTGTTACTTTAGTTGATATTATCTGTTACTTTAGTGTCCACTCTCTTTTCAGCACACATTCTTTCAGTTGATTGTACATTCCATGCACTGTTACTTTAGTACATATTTATGTAACACAATTATTGTTTCATGCAGGATGTCCATCACATTCATCTGATGATGGGAAGGAATACAATCCTATTCCATGATTGGTGGGTCTCACATGCTGCGAAGATCAGGAGGATAACATCGGGCAATCCATTACCCGAAGACCCGGTGCCATCACAAGCATCCCAGGCATTCTGGGGAGGAGCAGAGCTACACCGTGTGGTGGATGAAGTCTGTGAGGCGCTGCGTCGCGCTAGGGAGCTGTCGTTGCAGGGGCCGGTATTTGAGGCCAAAAATACAAATCAAGTTGAGGAGAAATGATCTTAATAATGTTCAGCTGTACTCGACGGCTGAGTTTAATGAGATTATTCATGAGGGATTGAATTTAAACAGTGACCGCCAGGTAGTGCTTTCTCTGTGGGATATTGACAGGATTGGAGACGAGGTGGTCGGTGAGTGTTTGTCGGTGGTGGTAGACGGAAGGAAGGTCTTCCACCCTTTCTTTTTTCATTCTAAAAAGCAGTTGGGATGCATGCAAGTCGTTGATGAGAGGCTTGGGTGCTCTTGTGACTGTGACGTCCCAGATCCTGACCAGCTTACGCTGTCGGACTTCCTGCGTGGGGATAGCAGGCTTTTCAGGTCTGTTTTGTCTGTGAGAAAAGACGTAATTGACTACGTCTTCTACAAAAATGAAAATTACAGTACATCGTAAGTGGTCTACATCACCTAATTTCTTTAATGCGTTTTATTGTCGATTTTGTTAAATGTTTCATAGTCCGTTCGAATATTTGCAGGGAGATGATTGTGATGTTCAGTGACTTTTTCAACATACCCCGTGGTGAGTTGGCCACGCTGGCGCCCGGAGAGCAGCTTTCGAATGCTATAATTGACTGCTGGTGCATACTTATGAATCACTTGGCAGCTGCTCAGTCTGCACTGCGGCGGACATCACGTTGCTTCTTCGGTGTCAGCCACAGCATAAGCTAATTTATTCACTTGCTTATCCAAAACGATAAGTGTAACATCATAAACAAACTCTAGTAATATTAATATAATGTCATCATATCAGTCGATATAAAATATTTATGCAAAAAAAGTTTGTTACTGTAGTTCTATGGCTGTGTTACTGTAATGCACTCTCTGCATTACTCTAATGATAGCGACCTGTTACTCCAACAAATGTCATGCAGGATACAACTCTCCAGATTTGGAGAAATAGAAAGGGTGGTGTCTTGGTGGACATGAGCGAAGCATTGTTCAACTTCTGGAATATATGGATCGAAGAAAATAAAGGGAATCTCGATCTAGATTCTGACCTGGTATTTTTTACTTTAGATACCATGTTTTGTAAGCTTCCTACTCAATTATAATTACGAACGTGTTACCCATCCCCCACCTACAGGTATATATTCATTCCGGTGCTGTCGGAAAACAATGACCATTACAGCTGCGCGTGTATCAATTTTTTGTCACAGCTAATCGAATACCTTGATAATCGGTCCTACGACGAGGGGGAGTTTGAAAGTCTTCCTTACGTTCGGATCGCATGGCTCTCAGTAAGTCTGCTCATTTTAGTATATGTTTTAACATTCTTATGTAACTACAAAAATTCCTATATAAGGATGACAAAAAAATGAACGGTGTTTCGTCATTTTCTCATTCTTATATGTTTTTATTTTATTTTATTTTATATCACCAAGGCCGAAGAAATGGGTAAGTATATGGTTCAGAGAGGCATCACCAAGGGGGCCAATGTCTCTTCGTTCCCTCTCGTCAACATCCCTTTCAGATGGCAGGGCAGCGGGTTCTCGGCTAATGATTGCGGCGTATACCTCATGATACACATGATGTTGTATGCCGAGCAGGAGTTCGACTGTCCCTTGGGCACGAGCGAGGCAAACAATCTGTATAGGGTAGAAATCGTCGCGACGCTGTGTCTCTGTGACATTAATAAGGAGAGGGACGTGTTGATATCACGGGTGTCCTCCTTTGTAACTGATAAAGCCAACCTTGCCATCAGTAAGACTATGTCAGATGTTGCCACGTCTGTTAGTGAGACTGAAAAGAGGTCAGGAGAGGCGATCCCTGACGATAGACCCTCTAAAAAGAGCCGCGTGCCACCATCCACTCCAGAAACACCCGCTGCAGAACCCGCGCATTAATCACCAGACGTCACTGGGTCATTATCTGTCCTTTGTAGTCGAGCTAGGGGTGACGGGGATGGCTTAGGATGCTCCATTGATTGTGGCGATGCAGATCCCAGTGTACTGATGGCATGCCCGTTCCTCTCAAACAACAACACCCTGCTTGGAAATCTCCCCGTCATGCGGAAAAATGTCGTGGACTACTGCTTAATTCAGCACAATAACTACAACAACAGGTAATAGGACGAACACTACGCATATCGTGAACATATTGTTGTTTAAATTTTTGTCACCTATCTGTTGTTTCGCAATGCCTAATGATGCGTTCTGAAAACAGCAAATTGGTTGCGGAGTATTCACCGTTGGCTGTAATGACCCGGGGTGATGTGATGTCCATCCTTCCGGGTGGCGACATGTCGCCATCTGTTGTCGAGTGCTGGTCAATGCTTATGAACAGCCTCGCTGCAAACGGTAGTGGGTCGGGTAATTCTCCGAAGATGGCGTATTTTGGTCTGCGACAGACGGTATGTACTAAATTAACAGTTCATGGAATGTATAATCAATTGACAGAATGTGTAGTGAAAAAAGAGTGGACACTAAAGTAACAGATAATGTCAACTAAAGTAACAAATGGTAAGAATTAAAGTAACATCACATATGTTGGAACAATAATGTAGATGATACAGGTTAAAGTAACGGATCTCATTAATTAAAGTAACACATTTTGTTCACTAAAGTAATGTTAGTTGCTAAAGTAACAGAAGGATCACTGCAACACAAGGTCACCAACTAATTACTTTGTATTGATTGTAAATATTCACTTTGAGGATTATTGCCGAAGGTTGTGATTGTCCGTCCACTCAAAATGCAGATGCCTTGATGGAGCAATGGCATATCTTCAGGAGTAATTGTGGCGGTACGTTACAGCTGGACGCTGAATTGTTCTTTGTGTCCATCAACATCGACGGGTACTTCTCCTGCGTAGTAGTCAACCGAAAGAAAAATTCAGTCGATCTCCTCGACCACCGTCGCTACACAGCGATCAGAGATACAGACCTCTTTGCAGCCATCAAAACAATTATGAGCCTCTCTGTTATTCATTTCATCAGTTTTTAATCCCAATCTTGTGCGCCAACGAGTGATTTCCTTGACTTTTATCATCAATGACATTCAGGTGGGGAATATGAGTAATTTCCTTGACTTTTATGAAGTACCTGGTGCGGGAGAAATTGTGTCGTACAGGTTCCGCGCGATTAAGCTTGGTTGGCAGGACAAAGTCACCAACAAGGATGAGTCGGGGATATTTCTTCTGATGCACATGCTATTGTACGAGGGACATGAATTCCAACATGAAGACCTCGGCAGGAAGGTAAACAGAAGATACCTGGTGGTCCAGCTCGCAGCCACTCTTCTCCTAGCAGACTTGAACAGCGTCCGAAAGCGGCTGATTGCTGATGTGAAAAAGTTTGCGGCAGCCAGGCCAAAATTAATTGAAGAATCGAAGGCTAAGGGACTCAATACCTATAAGCGAGGAAAGGGTCGGAAACAGTAAATGGAACTTTCGTTTAACAAAAAACCTAAGCATCATTTTGTACAAGGTTTTGACAAATTGTGTTTTCCTGAAAAAAGTTGTTGTCATTCAGTCATACTTCAATGTTATTATGTCCTTTAAACTTTGTTACTCTAACTCGTATTATTTGTTACTTCAATTAATGTCATGTGTTACTTTAACTCCAATATCTTGCACGCTGCATCATGGTCTCGGGATCAACACAGCATCATAGTTAAACAAAATAGTAATGCCTTCTTTATTGAGTACTACACAAACAAATAGAAAGAGTAACATCTGTAATTCAATCAACATTATTCTGTGTTACTCTAACTAATCTAGCATGTTACCCTAATGAATAATGTATGTTATTTTAATTGAATCTTACTCTAGTAAAATATTATATCATCAAAGGAATGAATATATGTAATTCAATCAACACTTTAAAAATGAATAAGGTATTCTGTGTTACTCTAATTCATCTAGCACGTTACTTTAATGAATAATGTGTGTTACTTTAACCTAAACTTACTCAAGTAAATTATATTCACCAAAGAATTAATATCTGTAAATAAATAAACTCCTAAAAAAAGCGAAACTGTAATTCATTTAATCCGTTACTGTAAAGAATAAGCTACGTTACTCTAAAGAAGCACATTTCCCTATTCAGAATACTGGTTCATCTTCTGCATCCTCCTCGTCCTCATCTTCTGATTCTGATTCATCGTCAGGTGGTTCTACAGTCGCTGGCGGTTGTGCTGCAAAGGGATTGGGACAGTTCCTCTTGTCGTGATGCGCCATCTGCTTACAATTGTTGCACATGCGCTTGGGCTTCTTTGCAAGTGCAACGGATTTCGCTTTGCTCGATAACAACCTTTTTCCGCTTCCTTTTGTCTTGGAAATCTTCGGTGGGAGTATCGTTATTTCTGCTGTTGACGTACATCCCAGCATCTCTTCCAATTACTGGGTTTTATTCAATGTCTTGCTACCCCCAATCGGCTTAAGCTTCATCCTGAATTCGCTGATCAAAGCGCACATGCTCTCCACTTCTTCTTTACTAGCAGACCGTAGAATACCTATTGTCTCATGAACTTCCGACCACAGTTTAGACATCTATATCTGCTTTCCGTCTATGATGTCAATATCATCGCCTTCCACACCGTCGTCACCAACACGAGAATTGCGCAGTGCATCCCTCGACCACCTTCTCGCAACGTAGTTATCGGGTATACTGGTCAGGCCCTTAGAGGAATATATCCAAATTATGTGTCGACACAGTATTCCCCTTGTCTCAAACAATTTACACGTGCACTTGACGTCCGACGTTTCTGCAGGAGGTTATTAAAGCATTAAGACTATCAGAACTAGCATACCGCGTTACTTTAACTTATACTATTAAAACCGCATTAAGACTATTAAAACCGCGTTACTTTAACTCATACTTTGTGTTACTTTAATTCATTCATTCTGTTACTTTAATTCACAAATCCCGCACAACAAAAGCATTCTGTGCTGGATCTACAAACTACAAACCGCATTACTTTAATTCATATTGTGTGTTACTCTAATACATTCTATCTGTTACTTTAACTCATAAATCCCGTATAAATAAAGACAACAAGCAGGCCATTGCGTACCTTGTTTGTAGTGGACTAGAAATTCTTTACCCCTGGTGGCATCCCTCACTGTAGTTACTTCAACACCATCCCTTTCAACAAATCCTTTCACACTGCACGTCCCCACTGAACCCTTTACCTCCTCTTGAAATTCATCAAATACCACGTGGGTGTACACCCTTGATGCGTGTTGTTCTATCAGGAGGTGGGTCATTGTCTTCGGCAGAGATTGTATATTCTCGCTGTCAAGCTTTTTCTGGGTATACCTCTGCTGATCCATGGCGCTCTCGAACCGCATCCAGAATTCAACCAACGTTCCATGCTGGTTCTCAAACCGTTTGAAAAAACTGTTTTCGCTCTCCGATCTCTGTGTAGTTCGCATTAAGCCACCCATCTTCAGATCCCTGCAGTGTGCCATGACCCACTGGTTCCTGATCGAAAATGTAGTTGTGAACCACTGAACATAACCCACGTCGTGCTCCTCCATTATTTCCATCCACCGCTCGTCGAATTCTGCTGCATCGATGTCTTCATCCTATACTATTGCATTCAGTTTCTTCAGGAATTCCTGGTAGTCAGCCTTCGAGGCACCATATTTAGTGGGGACCTTATTCATTATATGCCACATACAAAATCGTTGCCACACCTCTTTAAACATCTTCGCGAACGACGCTATGATCCCGGGGTCCTGATCAGTGATGATGTACGCAGGTTCCCTGCCACCCATGGCCTTCAAGAACCGTTCAAATACTCAGTTGAATGATTCAAAGTCCTCGTGCACGATGAGAGCGCCACCAAAAGTCACGGATCGTTTGTGGTGATCGACACCAGTGAACGGGGTGAATATCATCTTATATTTGTTCGTCCCGTATGTGGGGTCGAACGAAACTGCGTCACCAAACAACATGTAGTTTCTCTTAGCAACGCCGTCAGCCTAAAATACCCTGCTCAAACTACCGTCCTCATCGAGGTCGTAATAAAAAAAAATCCCTCCCGATGGTCTGCCATACCTCTGAAACGATCAATGAATAACTGACCATCTCTCTCATGGATGAAGCACTTTATATCTCTGCCAAAGTTCTTGAAGTCGATCAAGCTGGCACCTACATTTGCGAACCCTTCAACCTGCTCCTTACACATCTTGTACGTCTGCGTGGCACCGATCTTCAGCTGAAACAATTCGTTGATTAAAGTAACGTATGACAATATTAAAGTAACGCGTTGATTAATTGTATCAGACTGCTAATTCACAGACGGCATTCGTTAAAGTAACCGAATATTACATATGGCACAGTGAACTAAACACATAGTGATCTGAACTTATATAATTGAACGTGCAAGAAGCTACTCAACACATACCCGTGAATTGTTCAGGATCATTTGCTTGTGGTACTTCGTGAGGTTTCTCGATAACTTATGGAATTCCCTGTCTTTTGGTGAAATTAGCTCGTGGTTGTGCCCACTGTGAAAAAAAAACAATTTCCATAGGACTGCCTTTGCTGAACAACTTAATTCTTGCCATACAGCCAATGCGACGACCTTAGTTTTCCTTTTCGGTTCCTTCACAACGACTCCCTCTGCTGTCCCCTCCACTGCTTCCCCCTTCGACGTCGCCTCCTTGGATGCAGCATCTCCGCTGGCTTTTTTTTTTGTTAAAACCCTGTCTGTTACATACTAGCAGCTTTGATTTAATCTCACCACCCCGCCATCTTTTCGTTGTATACCTCCTAACATCGAAACCGCAGGCCAATGCGTAGATTTTATAAAAGTTTACCGTCTCTTTCTGATCTTTGAATATATGTCCTACGTATGGCGTGAAACTCTCACCCACATCCCTGCACCACTCGTGTGCTGCTTCGTCGACTAAAAAACAAATAAGTGCATTGAAGTAATCAAATTAACAGAAGATGCGTATAAAAACGACATAAAGTAACAGATGACGGTCGCTAAAGTAATGGATAGTGTGCATTAAAGTAACGAATATTGTGCACTAAATTAAGTCCAGTTATATTTCATTTACGTAATTAAAAATTACGTGATAATGCAGTGTTCATACAATGAGCGTAAAATCTAATAATATGGAGAATTGTAATTGCCTCCATGGTGTCTACAGTATAAAAAATTTACAGTTTGTTTGTTTGACGGGTTGACTATCAGCCATAGAAGGAAATGTTGCAGCGGCACAACGTAGAAGATGAATGACCTGACGTCTATTATAATTTGTTTACTGAACTCGTCTACTTTTATTGTAGGTTATTTTGATTGGAAGTTGTTGACTATAGTAATGCAGTATATTTCTCTGAATGGGCAGTTACTCTTTTAATTTGTTTTCTATTTTGTTGGCATTCACGTCCCACGATTATAGGCAATAATATCTTTTTTAATCATTATTTTAATACAGTGGTTTAAAATATCCCAATGACTCTTTAATGCGCTACAATAACAGATGTTAAGAACTGAAGTAACAACTTCTATGAATTAAAGTAACATACCATAAAATCTAGTATCATCTTAATGACTCCCACTATTTTAGGCAACAGTATCTTTTTTAATCATTATTTTATTGCGGTGGTTTAAAATATCCCAATGACTCTCTAATGCGCTACAATAACAGTTGTTAGTAACTGAAGTAACAACTTATATGAATTAAAGTAACATACCATAAAATCTAGTATCATCTTATTTTAGGAAACAATATTTTTTAGGAACATACCATAAAATCTATTATTTTAGGAAACAATATTTTTTTATTATTCAAATACGACGGTTTCATATATCCCCATGACCCAATAATGCGTTACAATAACAGACGTTAAGAATTAAAGTAACATCTCCGAGAATTAAAGTAACAGACAATAAAAGTAATAGAAGTTTAACATTAAAATAACGGACACTCTACACTAAAGTAACACATTATTTGAACTAAAATAACCCAATATCTTTTAGTATGCAGCATTACTATAGTTCAACGTAGAAAAGTAGAAACTATTTTGGTGTCATCTTAATGACTCCCATGTCCTTTCCAGTATAAAATACACTATATATACTAACCGTTTGTTTTTTCCACGATTTGCATATCAGCCATTGAATGAATAGTAGAAGCCGGATTGATCGAACATTTAATGCAGAAGCGCGATGAAGACGATTATTTACTGAATGTGTTCTTGATTGTGTGGTTTTGAAATAAATGGCAGCGGCGCGATGATCAGGATGACTGAATGAATGTGATTTTGAAGAATGAATGGTTGAATTTTGCGAGAGAACGATGAAGAAGAAAGTGATGGAAACAGAATTTGTGAGAGAATGAATGATTGAATGAATGAGAATGTTACATTACTGAATATTCACCTTCCTATTTTGTTGGATGCAGTATTTTTTTTTTATTTTATTTATTAAAACAGTGATTTATCAATGCAGTATCTTATTTTTTTTTATTAAAACAGTGATTTATCTCGTTCCTTGATCCATTTCCCATCCAACGGATGGGATGGGGACTTAGGGACTCAATACATATATAGGGACTCATTAGACTCTCTCTCTCTCTCTCTCTCTCTCTCTCTCTCTCTCTCTCTCTCTCTCTCTCTCTCTCTCTCTCTCTCTCTCTCTCTCTCTCTCTCTCTCTCTCTCTCTCTCTCTCTCTCTCTCTCTCTCTCTCTATATATATATATATATATATATATATATATATATATACACACATATACATATATATATATATATGAAGTATCGTAATTTTTTTATGTGTGACAATTTTTATTTAAGTTTATAATCTTAGGAGTTTTTTAAGACTCGAAAGATTGTTGGTTGCATTGAAATCTAAGAACGTATGATTTCTCTTATTTATTACTCCCTCCGATTTCGAAAGATCATCCCCTTTGCTTTAGGGGAAAAAAATAAGGAGGAAACATTATATTATTAAAAGTATTATGGTGTATTGAAAAAAGTAGGAGAAATAAATATTTTATTAATTAAATGAGAAAAAGTGGATTGGAAAAGTATGAGATAGGATTATTATATTAATTAAATGAGAAAAAATTGTGTAATATAAGGGAAATAGTAAGGGTAAAAGATTTGTTCAATGACCCAAAACAGAAATAGGGAAGAAGAGGTGTTTCAGCCCGATTAGGAAATAGGGAAGATCATTCGAAATCGGAGAGAGTATATTTAGAATTTCATCACCGCATCATAATTTTTAATTCTTGGTTGATATCTAAGAACGGATGATTGCTCTTATTAATATACTCTGTAGAATTTATAACCTCATCATAATATTTTGACGTAGGAGAATTTTTGCTTAAGTTTATAATCTTATGAGCTTTTTTAAGACTCGGATAAAAGATTGTTGGTCGATATCTAAGAACGTACGATTGCTCTTATAGAATTTCATCACCGCATCATAATTTTTCGATGTGGATAATTTTTACTTAATTGTATAATCTAAGGTGATTTTTTAACACCCAAAAAAAGTTGGTTCATTGATATCAAAAAACGAATGATTGTTCTTATTTATAATAAAGAATTGCATCACCTCATCACAATTTTTCGATGTGGAATAATTTTTAGTTAAGTTTATAATCTTGCTCAAAAGATTTTTGTTTGATATCTAAGAACGAATAATGTCTCTTATTTATAATCTCAAGAGTAATATAGAACATCATTCTATTATAATTGTTTGATATGAGAATTTTTTACTTAAGTTTATAATTATTCCGGATCGGAAACAATGTTATCCAAATCGGGTTTGGATCTAAGTTGAATGGTGTGGACATGACATAGGTCCACCCCGACGCGGCCACGCGCGGGTTTGGGCAGGCGAATAAATCTCCATATGAGATGGGTCGAATTGAAATTTAAATCGAAGTGGAGTCACCACCGAACTTTGTGGGAGTTCGGGCCCGTTCGAACCCACTATATGTCGTAGTGGACCATGCACAAAGTATGACCCATTTCCGATGTCAGAGTTTATTGGACTCGTCCCTTTGCATTTGATACCGATTCCGACATTATCAGATACCGTGTATTGAGTGACTCTCGTGCGCCAACGGTTTCGGACATCCGGAAACCGAGGTTCTGAGTAAGGGGTGAGGGTACGTGTTGGGAAGTTTACAAAGAACACCCAACCCCGCCCGCACATTAGCGGCCTCTACTAAGATATCGAATGACTTTCTAATACGCGCGTTAGTAAAACGATGAAAATGATATGCAAACATTATTTTCCCTAAACATGCGAGAATTGAATGGGTTGCTAAGTCGATTTAATGCAACTAAAACTAACGTCGAAGTTATATTTAGCAAGCGAGTTCATTTTAGTACAATAAAATAAACAATAAATCAACAAGAAAAGTAACAAACTTGTTAGTAACGGTATAATGATAATAACGGTTTGCGAAAAATATAGAATAAAGTGGAATGATGTAAATAAGATGATGCATGATTTTGAAAAGCAATATTTCACGTGATAGATTTGACACGTGTTGACCTAAGTCATAAAAAGGTATTATCGAAACTAGAAGACGGTGTAGGACTCACGGTTTTGACGTGTGTGGACGTGATGTAGGTCCACCCCGACGCGGCCACGCGCGGGTTTGGGTAGGCGAATGAATCTCGTGTTAAGATTGTTCTCGGGTTCGAAATTTAAGTCAAAATGGAGTCGCCACCGAATTTTGTGGTTATTCGGAACCATACGAGCCCACTCTATGTCGTCATGGGCTACACACAAAGTAAGCCCACTTCGATTTCAGAGTTTATGGGGCTCGTCCCTTTGCATTGTTATATCGATACCGTTTACACCGGCTTTCGTATATAAAATGACTCTCGTGCGCCAAGGGTTTCGGACATCCGGAAACCAAAGGTTCTGAGTAAGGGGTGAGGGTACGTGTTGGGAAGCCCACTAAGGACACCCAACCCCGCCCGCACATGGCGGCCTCTACTAAGACATCGTTCGTGTTCGTGTACGCGCGCTAGTAAAATAATTAAATGATATGCAAACAGCGTTTTCGGGCTAAGCATGTGAATTTTGCGTTAACTACGTCATTTAATGCATCTTGATTATGGTCGAAATGATTTAGCATGCGAGGTTCATTTATAAAGCGTAAAGCAAGCAAATAAATAAAGTTCGAAAGGAAATAAAAAAAAAACGTACAAGTTACACGGGCGGAAATACAACCCGGAATTCACAATACAACGTTACGTAAAAATAATAAACGAAATGATAAAAGAAAAGAAAAATAATAGAAACGGACCCGTATGTAAACTAGACCGCGGAAATATGTAAATGGACTAACCCCGATTAAATACACATTATGTCGTGTACTAAACGAAGGACGGGAACATGAGACTGTGGCATATTGCTAGCCCGATCTCATATCCCGTAGTCTTGTCCCGACTTATCATGTCAAAAATTGATCAAAGTCGTTCTACGTGTCGCGATGCGCATGGTTTTGAAAATAGGAAGGTCACGTGATGGTCTTTACACGTGATGACTAAAGTCGATAAAAGGACGGGGCTTGAAACGTGTGTCAAACCCCTCGGTTTTATGGGTTACAGGACCCACTCGATCGAGTCGTGGGCTGACTCGGTCGAGTGCGTCCTTTACGCAGCTACTGCCCATTTTTATGGGTGCTACTCGATCGAGTAGCATATGTACTCGGTCGAGTAGACCCTGTACGAGTGATAACTCGTTTTGTTTTATGACTTAAAATCGATGGTCGGCCAAGCCAAATACGAATATCGCACGATTCGTATCTAACTCGGCCTCCGGTACTATAATCGTGTATGAACGATTATAATACCGTTATCGGAGTTTTAGGAAAATGTTTATCGTTATACTAGAAAATTTGAATTAGTGACGGAATGCTTCCCTCTACGTCACGACATCGGAACTAACTCTTTCGAGTTATATGATGTCGGTTTTCGTGTCAATGGGCTCCGCACTAATTATAGAAATGGGATTAAATACGTTCAACTATGACCGTTTGCAATCGTGTCACGCCCTTGAGCACATTGGGGCGGGGCTCCTCGAAAGGGCTCCACCTCCGTCGTTGCTCGTAAAGGGATTAGACGGACTTTAGGCGAACATCGTAGTCAAACGGATTTAAAACCGGATTTCGATACTAGTTTACGTATACGCGGTATAATAACGATATTAGTAATGAAAAAAATGATACAAAAATAAAGATGCAAAAGTATAAAAGCGTTAGTGTTAGCGTTAGTGTTACTACGATTATGATTACAATACAAAATACGATAAAGTAAACAAAATGACGGAGTAATAGAGATCGAAATGGGGTTTAGGACACCCTCAACATACATGCTAGGTATAGGCCTCGGAAATGGACTCGTAAATAGCGACGGGACGCCGGAGTATCGAGGATGTACGCGAGTTGTGGTGTGTGTGTGTGTTGCGTCGGTTTCCAAGGGACAAAGGGCTCGGGATTGGTGTGTTTGGCTTAGGGTTTCTAAGGCTTGATGTGTAGGTGAGTTGTGGCTGAAATGTAGAGCAAAATGTAGGTTGAAAATGTCTTGTCAAAAGTTGTGAAATGCATGGGGGTGAAGCGGTATTTATAGGCGTCATCCCACGACATAAGGGCACTCGATCGAGTGGCCCTAGTGCACTCGATCGAGTGCCTTTGCAAACGGGCCAAACCCGGTTTAAGGTGCTCCACTCGACCGAGTGTGTCAATCCACTCGATCGAGTGGGTCAAACAAATCGAGAGAAAGAAGGAAAGAATTGATCTTGTTCCTTTGATTGATTTTTTTGAATTTGGATTTTGTGCGCCAGCTGAACTTGGCTGGTTTATGAGACGGTTTCGTCTTTGACCGGGTTTTGACCCGGTCGCCAAAAGACGGGATTCATCTTTGGTGTCGGTTTTGGCCCAAATTAGTCTTATTTGACTCGGAACGACCCACTGGGCCTGGATTTGAGGTCTGCTTTGTGAGATTTTTACTCCGTTAAAAGTCCATGTCGGATATTATTGATTCTGAGCCCAAATCCGAGTATACCAAGTCACGTTTGCGTTCGATCATCATCAGGTGTTTTTCGGAGACTACCATAGACACGTGGCAGTCAAAATGCGGGTGTCTACAACGTGATAAAGGGCCACTCGACCGAGTCATTGAAGGACTCGACCGAGTGGTCCTCTAGAAGAGCTTCTGTCCCGTTTTTTTAGACCCTACTCGATCGAGTTATTGACGAACTCGACCGAGTACGCTGCCACTCGACCGAGTCATTACGGGACTCGACCAAGTGGTGGTCAAAAAAATCATTTTGTCTCAATTTTTGGGGTGCCACTCGACCGAGTGGACTAGACACTCGATCGAGTGCCCCCTGTACGAACTAGGGTTCGCCTCGTAATTTATTATTGATTGGTAGATTGCTTTTCGATTTTGGTAAATCATTGATTTTGTTGAATCGGGCATAAATATTAAGGGATTTATACTCTATTCGAATTTTGATACTCGTCATACCCCATATTCGATTATTAAATCGGTATGGAATATTAGAGAAAAACTTGATAAAAATAATGTAAGTCGTTTAAATTAAACTAGAACGATATAAATTTTCTCCGCGTTTATAATGTCGTAATTCTAACGAATTAGATGACAACTATTTTAGCATCAACGGAAATTGTGTTAATTAAATTATTTGACTAAATCGATTAGATTCCACATCCAACTATTGAGTTGGTATCGAATCTAATAGATCGACACTTGAATTAAAAAAGACTCGACTTGATTTGATTCCCTCCGCATCCCGACATCGTAATGAATCCTTGCGGATTATGTGATGCCGGATCCGCATCAACGGGTTTCGAATTTTACTAAAAAATAAATTAAAAAAAACGATGAGTATGCGGTAGATGATGATTGCGACGCGACAAAAATAAAAGAATCGATTTTGTTGACGTTTGACTCGCTTCAATAATCAAGCGTTTGGGGTGTCGGGATAAGCGACCGGCAACATCGGGTGAAAACCCTTGTATATTCGTGTTTCCTTATCCCGTCATCCTTTACGCTCGACACAAATTCACGAGTATTTTAGTGTCTTAATATTTATTGTACTAATGATATTAGAACGTGATAATAACGATAAAATATAAAAATAAAATTAAAAACGGGACAATGACGACGACACGCGAGGAAGAGAAGAGAGAATGACGGGGTTTTGCACCCTCAACCTCATGTTTCTTAGTCTCGGATAGATCTCGCTAATTGTGGCTTTAGCACGGGAGAATCGAGGTTAATGTAAGTTAAGTTATGGTGGTTTAGGGTTCCTAGATGCTAGGGTTAGGGTTTAAGTTGTATGAGATTAGGGTTAATTAGGGTTGCAAAAAGTTGTGTGTAAAAGTTGATTATGGTTTTCTTTATGTGGGAAAAAGTTGTGTCAATTTGCATGCAAGGGGGTGTTTATATAGACATTGCCATGCAACCCCGTCTAGGGTTACTCGACCGAGTATGCCTCTGACTCGATCGAGTGGCCCAAAGAAAACGCAGCCGGGCCTATTTGAGAGCCCACTCGATCGAGTGGGTCAGCTGGAGCGTATGGGTCCGGTATTTTGGGCCTCGAGTTGGGTATTTTGTGGGTTTTGTATTTGGGTTAGACTTTTGATGTTTATGTGGCTATTTTTATGTGTCTCGAAAACGACTTTGACCGGGGTTGACCCAATCGCTAAAAGTCGGTTTTATTTTCGGTGTCGGTTTTGACCCAAATTAGTCTTATTTGATTGGAAACGACCCACTGGGCTTGGATTTGAGGTTGGTTTTGCGAGATTTGTACTCCGTAAATGCTTAAGCCAACAACCAATGGTTTCGAGCCCATATTCGAGCGCGTAGAAACACGTTTGCGTCCGATCATCATCGGGTGTTTTTTGGAAACTACTATAGACACCTGGCGGTCAAAATGTGGGTGTCTACAAATGGTAATCTTGTCTTTGTCTTGACCTTTGCGTCTCACTTCTTTCTCCCCTAGGATCAGACTTCCCTGGAGGAGCGGGTCACCCGTGCCTGCGCAAGAAGCAAACAGCGCCTCAGAGGTGTCCGAGGGAACCCTCTCCAATGCCTAAGTAAGTCTGTGAATGCGCTTTAGAGAACCTTGTTCGTGAGGAACAAGGCGACATTTTTTAGATAGAGAATTTAGTGAGAGAAAATTAATTACCCCTTAATGAGATAACATTAAGGGGGTATTTATAGGTTTCCTCAGGAGAGAGAAAGATAGAAAATGGGGCATGTGATTTGGGCGTGCCCCTTACCTTAGGCTGGAGTCAGGGGGTCTACTACGGAACATATCCTCGGGGTCGGGATGACCGTGGGTTATAGGTGCCCCCTGCGAGAGCATATGGGGACTCGGCCGGCCGGCCCGGGGGCCGAACCCTAGAGTCGGCTCGGTTGGCCCTCTCTGTAGTGTACTCCTGGGGGTCGACCGGAGGGGTTCGGCCAGATGCCCCAGTGTCAGCCTTTGCAGGGTCCGGTCCTCTCCAGAAGTAGGTCAGATCCGGGCTTCGATTGGTGGGTGGTCATCATCAGCAGGTAGCTGACCCCATCAATTGCCCCTCGGCAGTTGGGGGAGCAGAGCTCCTGCCAGCTGCCGATGTCCGACTGGTCAGAGGGGAAGCTGCCCCCTCATCTTGAATTTAATGTTGTGCTCATTCCCAAAGCGAATTGCTTCAGATATTTGGGATGAACGAAGCGTCAGAAAATCCCTCTTTGTAATGATTACCTCTCAGGAAATCCTCCGAGTCGTGCACCTTGGTGGCACGTGGCATCCGTCTCAGGGATGGTCGGGGCTTCATTAAATGCCTTGAATTCCTCTTCCCCTTGGCTATAAAAAGGGAGTTATTTGCATAAGCTCCTTCAAATTTCGAAAACATTTCCGCTCTTTTGTATTCTCTTCCTTATAACAATCATGGTTTGGATCGTTGATCGGATTTTCAAAAGAGGTGTTAACACCAAGGTCACCAAGCATGTTGGTCCTCCTCCCAAGTTTAGATATCCTCAGCAGGTTCGGAGGATCCTCGACCGGTGCAAACTTATAGCCGTCGGTCGCCCTTTGCCCCTGGTGTTAGTGAGCTGCTTGCGGCCATTTGGGAATATAGCATGGAATTATTTCCCACAGATGGCGCCAAATTGTTCCGGATCGGAATTTTTTTTATTCAAATCGCGTTTGGATCTAAGTTGAATGATAATTTGGATCTTTGCCCCCTAGGATCAGACTTCCCTAGAGAAGTTGGTCGTCCGTGCCTGCGTAAGAAGCAAACAGGGCATCAGAGGTGTCCGAGAGAACCCTCTCTAATGCCTAAGTAAGTCTGTGAATGCGCTTTAGAGAACCTTGTTCGTGTGGAACAAGGCAGCGTTTTCTAGAGAAAGAATTTAGTGAGAGAAAATTAATAGCCCCTTAATGAGATAACATTAAGGGGTATTTATAGGTTTCCTCAGGAGAGAGAGAGAGAGAGTGACACGTGATTTGGGCGTGCCTTTTACCTTAGGCTGGAGTCGGGGGGTCTGCTACGGAACATATTCTCGGGGTCGGGATGACCGGGGGTCATAGATGCCCCCTACGAGGGCATATAGGGGCTCGGCCGGCCGGCCCGGGGGCTGGACTCTGGGGTCGGCTTGGTTGGCCCTCTCTGTGGTGTACTCCTGGGGGTCGGCAGAAAGGGTTCGGCCAGATGCTCCAGTGTCAGCCTTTGCAGGGTCCGGAGCTCTCCAGAAGAGGGTTGGATTCGTGCTTTCGATTGGTGTGTGGTCATCAGCAGGTAGCTGACCCCATCAATAATCTTGTGATCTTTTTTAAGGCTCAAAAGATTATTGGTTGATATCTAAGTACGAATGACTACTTTTATTTATATAATAGAATTTCATCACCGTATTATAATTTCTCAATGTGGAATATTTCTACTCAAATATATAGCCTTAAGAGCTGATGTAGCATTTAAAAGTTTTTTGGTTAATATCTAAAAACGAATAATTTTTTCTCTTTGATGATATAGAATTTTATCACTTCATCATAATTTTCTGATGTGGAATAATTCTACTTAAGTTTATAGTATTCAAGTTGATATCTCTAAACATCTCTTTGGGATGGAGGGAGTAGATTTCATCAACTTTTTTAAATTTTTCAATGTGGATATTTCTACTTAAATTTATGGTCTTAAAACACTTTTTAAGACTAAAAAATTTATGGTTGATATCTAAAAACGAACTATTACTTTTATTTATTTAATAAAATTTTATCACTTATTATAATTTATCGATGTGGGATAAGACTCAAAAGATTTTTTGTTAATATCTCAAAACAAATAATTTTTGTCTTATTTATGATATAGAATTCCATCAGCTCATCATAATGTTTTGATGTGAGATAATTCTACTTGAGTTTATAGTTTTAGAACTCAAAAACTTTCAAGTTGATATCTAAAGACGAATGATTACTCTTATAATTAGTACAAAGTATATAATAAAAGTTCATCACCTTATTAGAATTTCTCGATGTGGATAAGTTTCTTCAATTTATAGTCTTAAGTGCTATTATATGATTCAAAAGATTTTTGATTGAAATCTACAGACGAATAATTTTTTGTTATTGATGATATATAATTTCATTATCTCAAAATAATTTTTCGATGTGTGATAATTCTACTTAAGTTTGTAGTCTTAAAAACTCTCTTTAGAACTGAAAAGAACTCTTTTTTAGAACTTAAAATAATAATTTTCTTTTTGTTATTAATTATTTAAAACTTTAAAAATTTTAATTTTATATTTTTAATATTTCTAATATATTTAGAGGGTGATAAAGATTAAAAAAAATATGAAACAGAATTGACTACACATTCTACGCGGTTTCTTTTCAATTTTTGTTTTGTTTTGAGGTGATAATTGACTTCTTATATAGTGTTAATTTCTTTCAATTAGAGACGTCGTAGGAATTTTTTTTTATACAAATTTAATATCGCCTGAGTCGTAAGTAGAGTAGGGTTGTTTTTTTTCCTACGCAATTTTTTTTATATACTAGTTTCTTTGCCGTGCGCGATGCGCGCGTATGGTTAGGTACGATTCGTGTATGTATTTTGATGGGACATATTGTTGTCATTGATTGTCGAATTGTTGGCATAATTGGAACTATTGTTTGAGGTTTTTTTTCTTGTTGCCATAGGTTTATAGTTCTAAGATGAAACTATCTACTAATCTAGGAAGTACGCGTTATAATATTAGCTTTAGCAAAACAGGATGATATAATACAAAAAAGTGGTAGGCTTGGTTTTTTTCCCGTCATTCAAAGCAAGGTATGAAAAAGGGCCATAGTTGAATGTACACTAAACAAAACCACGAAATTAAGTGCGTTATACAAATTCATAAAAACATATTGGTGGGCCACCTCGATATGTTTACCGCTTAGCAACGCTGATGCTATCATATATGCTCTTTGTATCTCCTTAAGCGGAAGTTCATCGAAGCTGTATGGAAAGTTTTGTCATTTTGGTTGATGTGTACCATTGCTTCATGCATTATCAAGAGAAAACAATTAGAAGATGTATGACTAAAGCATACAATCTCAAATAATTCAAAATTATCCCAATAGGAAATTATCAGGAGCAGAATAATATCCTAAATAATATATTATCAAGAACAAACAATAGGAAATTTTTAAAAATAATCAAATAACAGCAGAATGACATGACTAAAGCAAAATCACTGTACTATTCTGCACTATTAATGCCTCTGTAAACTTTCATAAAATACTATGCTTTTGTCATTTAGTCCAGTGAGTCTGTCGACTCTTCAACTACTTATACCTCTTCCCTCCCACTCCCCTTTCTCCTCCCCCCTCTCTACCTTAATGCTTACTCTCTTCCCGATCTGTTTCACAATCTACTAAGATTAGTCTCCACATTCACATGTCTCACATCCTCATGCCTTTACTTCCCCCTTCTTTTCAGCATCCTTATTGTCATTATCCAGAAAAGTAATTACATTTGACTTGCTTTTGTTATCTAGTTTAGTGAATGTGACCCTTTTCTCTTCTTCGTCCTCTATCTCCCCCGATATTCCACTTTATCCTTTCTCCTTCCTTTTTCTCCCCTCATTTTCGTCCTTAAATATGACTTGCTTTTGTCATCTAGTTCAATGAAGGAATGAGGGTGTCGTCACCTTAACTCCTTCTACTCCTCTCATTTTTAGCATCGTTCTTCTCTCTTTAACATTCTTTCGCTTCATGTTCCTCTTTCCCTTTCTACTAAATTCATTTTTTCTCTTTCACTGGCTCTACCAAGTTCCATTCCCCTTCCCAAACGCAACCTTCTCCCTCTGCTGCTCACACCCCCACCCCCTTGATTCATTTTCATACCTAATCTCAAACTTTTGCGACCATCCCTATCAACTACTCTACACCACCTAAATATCTTTCTACTATACTATCTAATTAATCTCCATAATTGGCTAGTTTAATTTTCTTTGGATACTAATCTTAGTAATAGTTCACGTTTATTTTATTTACGACTTGTCTCAAACAATATACTCCCCTCATCCAGACCGAAGGTAACATGGACCCGCTTTTCTTCTAACAAAAAATGGGTCCATGTTACCTTTGGTCTGGATGGGAGAGAGTAGTTTTGGTTTATTTTATTACGACTCGTCTCAGTCAATATGATTGAATCCTTCAAAGCCCTGCTAAGATTCAATCCTAAATATAATTGCTTTTGTCATGTATTTTAGCGAGTGTGTCATCCCTTGAAGTCTTTATACCCATTTGATTCTTCACCCCTCTTCCCGCACGCTCCCTTCTCCTTATCACCACAGCCCTCCTCCCTAATACTCCATTTTTATTCCTTCTTTCTCCTCTACTAAGAACAATTTTCATCCTCTTTCAAATCATGTTCTCCCTCCTTTTCTCCTCTATATATCATCTAAGATTTGTTTCTAAATATAACGTCTTTTATCATTTAGTATAGTGAGAGTGTTATCCTTCAATTCTTTCCAACCCTTTCCATTATTCACCCTATCCCTCGGCCCTCCCCTATCTAGCTCCATTAATGCTCCTCCTTTACCTATCCTCATTCTCTATTACTAAGGTTAATTTATTTCTCATCCACGTCATTTTCTCCTTCCCTTGCTCTGTATTCCCCCCCCCCCCCCCCCCCCCCTCCTCTATGTCCATTTTTCATCTTCTTCCGCCAACCCTTTACCTTTCTCCTTCTCCTCTTCCACCTGTTGTTATCATTCCTAATTAAATGGTCATTAAATATGACTTTCTTTTGTTATCTATTTTAGCGAGTTGTCATTAAATATGACTTTTTTTTGTTATATATTTTAGCGAGTGTATTCCTTTAAACTCTTTCTACCCCTCTCGTGCTTAATTTTTCTTTTCAATACCTCCACCACATTTCCTTCTCATTCCTCTTTATTTCTCTCCTTCCCCTCTTCCTCATCACTTAAGATCACTCCTTAAATATGACTTCTTTGAACCTATTTTGATGAGAGTGTCAACCCTCATCTTCATTTACACCTACCATTTTCACCATCTTCCTCTGATCTCTTACTCTCCCTTCTTCTCCCCCCTCCTCTAATGCTCCTCTTATTCAAGTTCATCTTCCTCTGATCTCTTACTCTCCCTCATTCTCCTCCAATAATCTTCTTATCGTGTTCTCTTGTATGGAGTAATTAGAATTAACAGCACAATTCTACTAACTTCACTAATGACATAAAACAGAAAGGCGACTGATTTTCAAGAATCCAAACTAAGAAAGTGAAAAGTCGACCATTAAGTTTCTATCAATTCTCTTGATAAGTGATATTGCTACGACTAATGCTATTATTGAGCAGAGAACTGAAGAAACTGAGAGAGATACCAAGTCGCACATGATTGCACCAGAAGGATAAAATCAATATAAAAACTAACAAAATCAATATAAGTCTGTAGGCATGTTAATACAGTATGTAGGTATGTTCATATAAACATTTATGAATTAATATTACATGGTATTTTTTAGGTAGAGCATGTTTAAGTCAAGTTTCTTATATTGAATTAAATCCAAAAAACACCATGAATTTCATAGGACAAAGAGCAATGACTTGATCAAATCTGAGGTTGTTACAATCTAAGAAAACAAAGCAGCTAATAAAGTAGATATGTTCCCAGAAAGACGTGTCTTCTATCGTTAAAATATTAAGCATAACTATTATGTTATGAAACTGCCGATAAGCCCGTAGACATGATAGTTACATATTGAAGTCTTACAAAATGGAAATAGTCCTTTGACTTACTGACCCTTATAAATGCGTGAAGTTTCAAAGGAGATGCATGTTTTAGCTCAAAAATATACTGAATAACTTAGTATAACATAAGTAATAACGTACGAAACAATCGATAAGCGCATAGACATTGTAGTTACATACTGAATTAGTTACATACTAAGAAGCCCCTAAATCCTAAAAACTCACTAACTTAGAATGACTTCTTCTTTTTTTTCTTCTTCTTTTCCTCTTCGTGATCTAAGACACACATGCTTAAAATGACTTGTTTTGATCACTTAGTTTGGTGAGAGTGTCATCCCTTAACTTCCACTTCTTCCACCCTTCTCATCATTCACCCATACACCTTTGTCTCTCCCCCCTAATGTTGTTCATCTTTATGTTCCTCCTTCTCGTCTATCAATTTTCCTCAAATACATCCTTTTTTTCCCTTCCCTATTCTAGCATGCCTCCTCCTCGTAGACCTCATCTACATGCCTTTATCTTCCTCCATCCCCTCTGAGCCTTCTCTCGCTTCTCGTGATCTATGATTATAGCGAGTATGTCATCATTTTAACTCTTTCAACCTATCTGATTTATTACCTCCTCCTCACACGCGTTCCATTCTTCTTATCACCCCACCTCATCCCTCCTCCTTAACTATCATTTTCTTATTCCTCCTTCCTCGTCGTCCACTAAGATCATTTATCCTCGTCCTTCACATTTAATTATCCTTTCCCTTCTCCCCTTCATCAGCTAAGATTCGTCTCTATATATAACTTTTGTTGTTGTCATGTAGTTTAGTTAGAGTGTGTCCTTTCAATTCCTTATACCCCTCTCATTGTTCGTTCAACTTACCTCCGACACTCCCTTGTATCTCTCCCGTTAATACTTCTCCTCTTCCAATCGTATTCCTCTTTCTCACTCTGTTACTAACATTAATCTATTCTTCCTCTAGATTCATTTTTCATTCCCTTTCTCTCCCCCTTAAGTCCCCCCTCATATTGTCCATGTTTCATCTTCTATCATTTTTCCTCTTCTTCACCTCTCTTTTTACCTTTCTCATCCTCCAACAATCCTTCTTAAATTTAGAATTAAATATTATTTCCTATAGCAAGTTTCTTCCATTCAAGTTTTTTTATCCTTCTTGTACTTCCTCATTTTCTCCTGCACTCCCCTTTATCATTCTTTCATTGTCTTTTCAAATGCTTTATTATAACTTTATTTTGCTCATAATTTAGAACTTTATTCAAGCACGGTCATAGTTTAGACCTTTGAAACAGATAAAGTCTCCAACTTTCAAGCTTTAGGTACGATTTGTGTATGTATGTATTTTGATGCGCATATTTTTGTCGTTGATTGTAGAATTGTTGGCTTAATTCAAACTATTATAGGAGATTGTGCGATGCGCGCGGAGTGTTAGGCATAAATCGTGTATGTATTTTGTCCAAGCATGTTGTTGTCCTTGGTTGTTCACTTTTTGGCATAAATCGAACCATTGTTCGTGTTTCCTTTTCATTTCGTCATATATTTACATTTCAAAGTAGAAACTATTGTGTACACGCCTTTGAGCTGTAGGTTTGGTTTGTAAGCATAGGATATTTTTAAAGGAGTGTTCTGGTACATTGTACTCATAGTATATTTTTAAAGGAGTGTTCTGGTTTGTAAGCATAGTATATGAATACATTGAAAGAACCATAGGTGTACGACGTATGGGAAGATAATACTCCTGCCTATTAGAACATGAAAGGTCTCGAATAATTCCTCGAATTCAAAAGGTAATTCATACGCAGACTACAAAGGCACTTAGTGAGTCCAAATAGCGGAGATGACCCTTTGAACAAACCTATTGCATCAAATTTCCTGCAAGAAGACCAAGCCAAAAGCATCCACTAACTTTCTACTAAGCAACTTGATCAACGAAAATCTCTTGAGGTTGCATATTAGCCCATGCTCTTGGCTCGGATTTTTTTTGCCATAACCAAGCCTATGGGAAAATTTTCTTTTCTGAGCCGGGATCTGTGTCTATCAAGTTGCTTAATAGAAAGTTAGTGCATGTTTTTTGCTTGGTATTCTTGGGGAAATTTTGTTCAAGAGGTCCAGTCAGAAGGGCCACCACCACTGCTCAGGATTCACACAAGTGTCGTGAACAAATGTCAGATCAGTCAACGGTGCCCCAGGGAAATAATACTCGGAACAGACCAGTCTGGTTTGCTACATCATTTACACTCGTTTTCATTGGAAGCGGGACAAATTTGTATTGCGTTGATTCTGGCAGATACTGTATGTCGTCTCTCATATTGTCGATTATACAACTTCCAGGATAAGCATACTGAGCAACAAAACTTTCCGTATCAGGTGCAGATGCTCCTGTTTCTATAACTTTCTCAGTCTTGAGACCATTGTCACCTCCCATCTTCTTAGAACAGTAGAACCTGTCTTGTAATCAAACATATAGCATTGATATACTCTAGTGAAGTGTGAACTGTGAAATACTAATCTTCTACAAATAACAATCACAGTAGAATAATGGAAGTGCCTTTTCGATGGATATGTAACAGCTTCAGGTGGATTAATTTTCAGTTATTATCAGTTAACATAACAATTATTTGTCAGGTATTATCAAAATTGAATATATGAGAAAGGTAGCTTTCACAGATTGTGATTGTTTTTTGTCGAATAGTTTATCTCAGGAATTTTGATTATTTTTCTACAAATCTATTTTTTTTGTTATACAAAGAGGAAAAATGGTGAAAAGGGTGTATCATTGTACGATTGAAATGCGAAAAGAAAAGATTTGATATCATATTCCGGGAGGTGTTCTGTCACCCGGACCTACAAGCATAACCTGCCCATTCCCAACATTCACAAGTCATAATCGAGCTAGTATAACTTATTTCAAAACAGTATAGACTGTTGAAGTGTTGGACACGGCCATGGGTAGAGGTGTGCAAATTCCAATCCGGACCGAACATAGAATAAAAAATTTCAGTCCGGTCTCCAGTCCATCAATTTGGGCGATTCCGGGTTCCGTCCGATCCAATCCTGACCCGGTTTTTCCCAGTCCGAACCAGTTCGGACTGGAATTACATTTATTTGATAAAAAATTTGGTCTAACCAGGCCTAACCGGTCCAAACTCGTCCAATGGACCGGAATATTGAACCGGAATGAAAATTCCAGTCCAACCGGTTCAAATTTTTTTTAGATTCCGGTCCGAATTTTTTGAAGGTTTCAGGTCCGGTCCAATCCGGGTTCAGTCCGGTCCGGCCCGATCCCGGTGCACAGCCCTAACTACGGCTATTTTGGGCAAAATGGTTTTAGATTTAGGATAATGGTTCATGTTAGCCGACCTCGAATCTTTTTTGTGACTAAGGCGCTGATGTTGTATTTAAAAAACGGTTTGGATAATAAAGTTGAAATGTAGACTTAGGTTACAGTCGAAAGCAAATCTTCTTGCAAGTAAGATAGCAGCATTCCTGTCTCTTCCTGATTCGAATGCTATAGTGAAGCTCGATCTTGGTTTTACTTGCCAGAATAACGCCTGCGCTGCAGCATTTCCGCTACCTCTCACCCCACAAACCTGAAGATTTCAAGATAGCATCAGAACTCGAGTTACAAGTGATTATTAACAAACAATACAGTGCGGAAATTGTTTGTTTAAAAATCGAGCTCGTGTTCATCACCTGCATTGCAGAGGAATAGAATTCCTTGGCCACGGTTGTCGCCCCTTTACAAAGTCTCATCCGCATCTTTCCACGTGAAGGACATGGATCGCTTGTGATTGTTGATCTACTCCGTTCATTTGGGTGACGACTAACTGTAAAATATTTATTAAAGAAAAACAAAAAAAAGATTAATTTGGTGTCTGTCTTTACTATTTTCATATCAAGTTTCTCTTCACTCATTTTTCGATTTTCTACTTTATTTATTTCTTTTTGTTCTATTTCAAATACTCGAAAAATAAGATAGTGATGGTACCAAATTTGATACTACCGAGTAAACTCACATTGAATTCAGTATCATGTCTACGCACAAGAGCCTCAACATAGCTCCCCAAACCCGGCGCTATACAGAGAAAAAAGAAAAAAAAATGTGAATTTGCACTCACGATAAAATGATAATACTGCTGAAGATCTAATTAGGGTATGTATGATTGTATCATGAACATACCCGGGTCAATAGGGCCTGATGTGGACACGGTATTTTTTTTGCCATCATGAACGATTTCTGCTTTCAAGAATCGTCCAACATCAAAAGGCTCCGGAGCATAGACTGGTTTGGTGGCTCCTACGATAAGGAAAAATATATAATTTGTAAATATAAAACTAAAAAAAAATCATCATTTCAATACGAGAAAGTAAAAGTATTGTTTCGTAGATGGTGAAAGATTGCATTATAGCACCGGTTTTTTTTTCTTTTACCTGAGATGGGGTCACGTTTATCGCTATCAGGTGCTACACGGTACCACTGGATCGAGCACTCTGAGAGATTGGCAACAACATCCGTACATTTTTGGACCAATAAACAAGAACCCAATAGTTCTTGGCCGTCTATTTCGTATAAATGAGAGATTTCATCCTCGTTCACTTTAAACATTGCCAACTGCGATTAAAACGAACGAAATTGATGAACCATAAAAAATGTTGCATCCTATTTATAAAAAGATACAGTAATGAGATAATAAACAGGGAGGGGAGAAAAGAAGTTTCAACACCTCCTTTTGTAAATGAACCGAGCGCATGGATTTCTCCATGAGCTGGACTCGTAATCCTCGAAGTTCAAAGTCCATGTCCATAACCTGCAGGGATCACAGTCGGGTTACACAAAATTTCATTTAAACGATAATCTGGTCGTACAGTCTATTACAGGCTCATCAAAAGAAGTCGATAATCAACGTAGTGTATGTATAATGTTTTACTCCCTCCGTTATTTTTTTTAATTGTTGTTTTTAGGAGATTTTAATGAAGTATGAATTTTTTGGGAAAAACTCTATTACTAATAAGGTGAAATAAATAATCTTAAGAAATATTGGAAAAAAATCATTTTTTTCCAAACATGTAGAAAATGTGTAATACACGAAAAAAGGTAAAATGACAAGTAAAAAGTTAAGGAACGAATACCTTGCTAGGTTGGTGCAACATTTTGATACGTCTAGCCTCTTGAACCTCCTTTTATTAATTCGTCGTATTCCTGAGGTTATATAAATCAATTTAAATTACGAGAAACCTGTTTTTGAGTAATACAACCAGTTATTACTGAATAAAGTTAAGTAAATTATCGGTAATCACTTTGTCAAACCTGTTTTCCTGAAACTTTTGACATTTGTTCATGTTCTTGTATGGCTTGTTCTACATGTTGAACCGCTGCTCTGGCATTCTCGATTTCAGCACGAGCGATAGATCTTTCCTCCTCAACAAGCGTTTTTGCTTCTTCCGACGAACACGTGATTATGAGTGCGCGCACACACTACTGAAATAATGCTTCTAATATGAACGACAAATTTGTTCATCCGCATACCTGCTTTTAAAAATTGGCTAGCCGTTTCACTCCTTCCTTTTTCGTGAAGTAACTCGCCTTCCCTTCTTGCTAACTGTACGGCCAAAGCTTCAACCTAGAAAAAAAGAAATTAATTCAGCATTGAATCATATAGACGATGCACATTGATACATTAATCCACCTTTTCAACCAAGAATTGCAATCTGAAAAAAAAAAATAAAGTAAATAGAAAAAACAAAACACTTAACCATAGAAACCGCTGATTCGACATCATCCTTGTTTTTACCAGTAACACGGCCTCTCAATGCTTCCAAATAATCTCTAAGCTTCTTTAAAAGCACGTGTTTCTCCAAGGAAGCCGATTCCTTCAGTTTATCCTGTATATGCATGACGAGCACACTTAGGTTCACATTGGAGTTCCGTAAAAGGCTTAAACATTGTTAAAGAAGTTCATGTATATATATGACAAACCTCGACTGATAATTTAAAAGCTACGGTTAATCCTTTCTCGAATTTGTAATCAAGATCACGAACTGAAAATCATTTCTGATGATCCAACAACAATGCAGTTTCCCTAGCGACGATTTCCTTCATCGAAAAAGTCTTCTTCCGATGATCCTTCAACTCCGACAACCGGTCATCAGATCCTAACTTGTAATTAGGAAACCTACTTGGAAAGTAGAACAAGTAGTTTGGAGTTGAGCAGTCGAATAACATCAAAACGAAAAATTTACACTCCCTACTGACCTTTTGTTTTCAGCTATCTCTTTGTCAACCTCTTATTGAGAACTCGTAGCTCCTAATGCTGCAATAATTACACGCAATAATTACACACAAATGAAACAACACAAATAATTTAAAATTAGAAGAGAGCTCGTAAGATAACAAATATAAGAACGAAAGAATTAGATGCTTAGGATCGAGCTTACACTGGCTTCTCATTGGACGCCCTCTTTTGGTTTTCGATACTCTATTCTCGTTTTTACTGATGGCCTTCTATGGTTGATCCACTGCTGCGTTTTCAGGTATCGTCTTCACTTCCTTCATTGAACCAAATTCAAAGATAAGGATTAATAATTTAGGCGAAGAAAGTATGTATTTGTATTATTTTGCAATACTATCGTATACTTATTTACGAGCATGTTGTTCACATCAACTTCCCTCTTTGCTTCCACCTAAGAATCAAGAGGAAATAACGAATAAGCACACACATACCATCGCAGAAAATGTCATATTAATAGTTTCCACCACTTTCATCCACGATAATCTCGACTATTCAAGTTCAAACTTCAAACACACCTGTTATTCGTGTCTTAGCTTTATACAGGGCATCTTTGCATGCGAGATCATGCTGTAGGCCTTTCAACTGGTACAGAAAAAAAAACAAATGCATCAAATTCTACCAACGGAAATAACAAATCGTTTTATTCATGAATTAGAAAGAGATGAATCAATGAACGAAGTTTATCTGTTAAATTGTTCATACATCATACTTACCCTATCCTTACCATGGTTAAGTTCATATATATATGCAACAGAAACAATATCAGTGCTTCTACAGACAGTCAATAATGAACTTAAACTTATGCTTGTATGATAAAAATGAGAAACACAAACCGCTAACATCTGTGAGTTATCAAATCAAAGGTCAAAACTGAACACTGAAGATTTCAAAATTTTATAAGAAGCAAGATCCAAATGCAATAGCTCAACATACCAATACTTAAACTAAAAAAACATAAACCTTCATATTTCACCCATACATGACGCTCCTCCACCATCAATCGCACATCAGCCACCCCTAGCAGCTCAACCATTTTACGCAGCCCGCTACAGCCACCTTCGTCCATTAATTGCATTGAACCAACCTACCAAACCCAAAAAACACACAAATTACGGCAGATTCCTAGCAAAATACTACAATTTCGAGAGCAAGTTGAAACCATTGTGCGTGGCAAAATATTCAAACTGAATATGCGCAGGGTGTTAGAACGAAGAAAAAATAAAGGTAAACAGTAAAGCGACCTTAAAAATAAGAAAAAAAGAGTTCAGTGCACCTGCACGAGAACTTTTTCACCATAGTTTTGCTTTACTTCAGTCATGAATTCTTCAAGAAGCTCATCGTATTCCTACGATTGTTATAACAGATCTCAGTACAAGGCATGACATGATACCACGATTCACGGATTCATGAATGTAAAGCCAACGTGCCCAGTTGGTCTTTTCTGCCTTAGACCAATGTAAAACTCATCTTTTAGCAATTGGTCATTGTTTTTCCCGACATCAATGGTTGTCGGCAGGCACTGTCCATATAAAGCAGATAAGTTGGATGCTTCAAGAACCGACAAAAGAAATATTTAGTAATGATAGGATAAAGATGATGCTTACAGATGAAGGACGAAGTCCCCTAAATGCCGCATAAAGAGCAAGTTTGCCCAAGGGGATTCCTATTCCCTGAAAAAAAGTTATATTAGTCCCCTGACTCCAAGACTATGTGAGAGTATCATTTATGTTAGCCTGTAAGTCATCAAGGGGTCGACTGGTAGTCCTAACCCCTTGAAAACCCAACAGCATTAAAACTTTTCTCGTGGTTCCCTATACGACAACAAAAAAAAGATGCGGAGCACATTTCAGGAATACGTCTAGTCAGCGTAAAAGTTTCGTAAATATAGCTTTAGGTACCTGACAACCGAGGTTTCCAAGGCCCAATATGCGCTCACCATCAGTCATAACTATGACTTGAACGGTTCTCTCAGGCCAATTTTTCAATACATCAAGGATCTACCCCTATACGTGACAGACAATCAGTAGAGCCCTCCCAGCCTAACACCATGAAAAACGCAAGAATTACACAACAAACAATGAAATGAACATACTTCTCCTTTATAATGTATCCTGAGGATGCCTGAAAATGCATCCATATTTCTAACAAGCCTCCCCAACTGTTGGTGTATAGACAATCGGAAGTAACGCCTCAACATTGTCAATGAGAAGCTTGTAAAACAACCGCTCATTTCTTTCCTGTATACAGAGAAATCAGATTAGACACACGACATTAGTGAATAAATGACAGTGCGATCATATAGTGTCTAAACGTACAATATTTTTTGACGATTTTTATGTTATGTCTCAGCGGTCTCTCCTTTTCATTCTTGCAAGTTGCAACATCAGTTTTTTTTAATCATCCATGAAAAGCAGAGTACAAGTGACCAGAGACGATACATGCAGGTCCATCACGGCCATATACTTCTGCGACGGAAGTTGATACTGGAGAAATTCTTATGTCCATTATCGGCCTGAAATTTGACGTGAAATCGAAGCACGAGATCAGTAGGTAGCAGGTGAATCAAATTCAAAACAAATAAAATTATAAAAGCTAACGGTGTTATTTAACCAAGTTTTTTTTATGTTTGCTTGTCAGGTATGAACACATAAGCGAGATTATTTTTATACAAGCAAGAGACATGAGGCTCGGGGAGACATGCTTGTCGTGGACACATCTCATAGTATCATGTGTACACATCTCATGTTTGATTCATCATTTCTGAACACATAAACGAATGGAGTCGGAAGGGCAGTTATGATGATGTTGACGGGTTCCTATCCCAGCTCGTGAATACTGAATACACCAAATGCGACCGATGTACAGACAAGACTGCAAAATCGAAAACAGAATGCAACAAAAACTAACCGAAAGATGCAGTTTTAGCTACTATTCTCCGAAATGTACCTGATAGCCTTTGTATTTGATAAGTTCTTTAAGTCTGTCAACAACAAACAGTTTTCCTTCATCGAAATACCCGAGATCCCCAGTGTGCAACCACCTTTGATCATCAATCGTCGACTTTGTGGCTTGAAGATTGTGCAAATAACCTATTGATTGGTGGTAATGAGTCACATTTTTTATATCTAGTAGAAAAAAATTCTAAATTCAATTGATCTGTCTTCATACCTTCCATGATATTAGGCCCACGAACCCATATTTCACTGAGTTTCTTAGGAGGAAGATGCTTCTTTGTATCAACGTCGGCTATCTTAGCTTCAAGTTTAGGGACTAATAACCTGGTTGAGCCAGAATTCCAACTTCCAAGCACCAATCTTTGGGCGTTCCATGCTTATCATTCCACCAGTTTCCGTCATACCATATCCCTGAATGTATCACTCCAAAAAAAATCGATGGTAGAATGACAACTAATTACGACCCTAAGCTCTTAGGCTGTATTGCACGGTTCAATTTTCGATTCTGTTTGGTGAATGGGGTCTACTTCCCAGAATGCTACTGAATTTCCTATTTCACAAAATGCTACTGTTTTTTTTTAATTCTCGGAATGCTACTGAATTTGTTCAAATATCCCAGACTGCTATAGAATTTTACATTCACAGAATGTTACATTCTCAAAAATTCTTAGAATGATGCACAAACTCTGTTGCAGCACTGTTTTAATATGTAAGGAAGCAATCAACTTTTCCCAAAATTCAACAATAATTATGAACTTAAGCAGCTAATTAATCAATCAAATACAACAATTTCCAGAAATCAACCCAGAAAAAATTGAAATAGCAATCAACTTTCCCCAAATTCAAAACTTAAGCAGCTAATCAATCAATCAATATATATATCAATTTGATGCATCCACTGCTGACATGGCAGCGTGGATGCATCCCAATGCTGACATGGCGGCCTTACATTCATCTACTCGAAAATCATCACATCCCATATTATATTTAGTAAGAAAATGCTAATAATCATCCTACTGTTATATATATAGATAGATTTTTCATCTCATACAAGTATTTGTACAAATAATCCGTATTTGTATTACTCATATAAAATTTATTGTAAATTATTATTAATTTAACATCCTATTTAACATCTTAAAATTCTGTAATATATATTACTAAAAAACATATTTGCTACTCCGTAATTGATAATCATCCTACATATATACATTTTCAACTTAATCCATTTTATGTAACATTTTGGCATTTATTTACTTTTATTATTCATATAACATATACTCCAACATTTACGTTAAAGTATCACTATTAATTTTAACATTTCAAATTTCACATTATTAGGAATATTAAATATATTTATAAAAAAAACATAATATTAATATTTTGTTTGATAAATATTTAACATTAAATATATTAATATATTGAAGATTGTAAAAAAAAAAAATTTGGAGCATTGATATATTATTTAGCAGACATAATATTCCCACTTAATACGAGTATTATTTATACTCTATACGAAATACATAAAAGATGTCATTTATAAATTATACTCTATACGAAATAATTATCATAAAAGATGATATATACTCCAACATTTACGTTAAAGTGTCACTATTAATTTTAACATTTCAAATTTTACATTATTAGGAATATTAAATATATTTATAAAAAAAACATAATATTAATATTTTGTTTGTTAAATATTTAACATTAAATATATTAATATATTGAAGAATGTAAAAAATAATATTTTGGAGCATTGATATATTATTTAGCAGACATAATATTCCCACTTATTATTATTTATACTCTATACAAAATACATAAAAGATGTCATTTATAAATTATACTCTATACGAAATAATTATCATAAAAGATGATATTCAGATTGATTGTATAAATATTGTATATTTTGTATAAATTTATAAGCATAAAAATAGTAAAGACTGTATATTTTGTTTAAGTAGATAAATATAAAGTAGATTTCCAACGTAAAGATTTCTTTATAATTATGTTTATTTAGATTGGTTGATTTACCATGCTTATTTAGATTGATTGACTTACCATTTATATATTCATATAATAGCATAAGAGTATCATTATTAGGCTTAATAGTAACATATTAGGCTTAACTACATAAGGATATCCTATTGATCTTATTCACACCAATATATCCAATAAACACATAAAAAGAAATATTTCTCTTAATTCATATCCTTAAACTTATTGATTATGGGTTGAATGGGATGAGTCAGGTTTCGATCCTAAATTAACGGGTCATATTGGGGTCGGACAAACGGGTTGCAAGTCGAAAAAAATGAGTTCATAACCCTAAAAAGAGGGTTGATTGCAAACATCACAACTGAATCTAAATATTTTAACTGATTTAAATAATTAATCAGGTACATATTCGATCCTATAAAGAGTTTATATGTCAAAACAATAGATCAAAACCGATTGAAAAATATTTAAGGGTAAGATTAGTAGCCGGACTATACTTTTAATTCCGTTTAAGGGTTTGAACTCTGATCTTTAACTTTACGGTTACGGGTTGAAAACTAACAGCATCAATTAAAGTTATTCAACTCCTAAAAAATAAAGCGGAAGCGTAATATGTATACCTGTCAAATGGATCCAACGGGTCAGGTCCAAATATGACGCAAATCAAATATAAGTCGGGTTATACGGGTCACGGTTCGGATTAGGGTCAATAATAGTTTCGAACACCTCCATTTTTCATAAACTTTTTAAGTCCAACAAAAATATTTTTAATATTAATTTTTTTTTAACTTTTAACATTATTATTGTACTCTTTAATGATGTTTATATTTAAAAATAATAATTAATTCAAATTTTAAAATTATTTTACAATTAAATGATAAAAAAAGTTGTATTAAATTGAATATTTACAATAAAAAAATATTTATTTTTAATTATAAACCCAAATATAATATTTAGGTATATATATTTTATTTAATTTTAATAAATTATCACTAATCGAACGGGTCAGGTAAGGTATCGATCCTAAATTAACGAGTTATTTTGGGTTTAGTCAAACAAGTTGTTGGTCTAAACAACGGGCTTATGATCGACCCTAAAAAGAGGAGTGCTACATTTCTTTTTTCTTTTAACTAAGTTTTGGAATAGTATGACGATGTTCACACTGTTTTTTTTAGTTTATCACACCATTTTTTTTAGTTAATCAGTGTGATAATGCACGTACATAGTACCATGAATATTTTTTTTCTAATACATATTTTATTTGACTTCATATATGATATATCTCATTCATAATTTTTTTGTTTTATTTCAATTTATATATAACATAACTATAAACTGACCCGTGAATCTTCACGGGTGATAAAACTAGTTTACATCAATTTCCAGAAATTAACCCAGAAATATTTGAAAAAGCAATCAACTTTCCCCAAATTCAACAACAATTATGAACTTAAGCAGCTAATCAATCAATTTACATCAATTTCCAGAAATTAACGCAGAAATATTTGAAAAAGCAATCAACTTTCCCCAAATTCCACAACAATTATGAACTTAAGCAGCTAATCAATCAATCAATCAATCAAATACAACCATTTCCAGAAATCAACCCAGAAAAAATTGAGAAAGCAATCAACTTTCCCCAAATTCAACAACAATTATGAACCTAAGCAACTAATTAATTAATCAATCAAACATCAATTTTCCAGAAATTAACCCAGAAAAAAAGATGAGAAAGCAATCAACTTTCCTCAAATTCAACAACAATTATGAACTTATACAAGAAATCATCAAATGGGTACTTTAAATTATGATACAAAATCAAAAACCGATAGAAAAAATACCAAAAAAAAAATATAAATCGATTAAAGATTAAACAACGGAAGTGCCCTTGGAAGTGTAATCTTCGCGCCTTCTTCTGCATCGGCTGCTCCGCCAATTCCTCACCCGACTACCTCCTCTGCGACTGGCAATGTCACTCTGTGAGCAAAACGAACATCAACCCACATAAATCAAATTAAACAACAAAAGAAGCAGAATCTAGATAAATTAATCCCTATCTTACCAAAACCCTAATGTTAGAATCTACAAACAGATGAATCCAGGAAGTGAGAAAATGAAAGGAAAGGAGAAAGGTAGAGCGGAAGAGATGGAATGGAAGGCAAAGGAAACAGAGCGAAGAAAAAAGAGTAAGCACTATTCCTAAGAGAATTACTGTTCATAAGAAGGCATTTTAGGCACAATTCTCTTTTTAATATGTAAAGATTCTTTATTTAAATTAAAAAAATATATTAAAAACTTGGACCAATCATATGGCTCGAAAAGTTCCTGCAAATTTAATATCGTCTGAGTCGTAGGTAGAGTAGGGTTGTTTTTTTTCCTACGCAATTTTATATATTCTTTATTTAAATTAAAAATATATATTAAAAAGGGTTATTTCATGACAATAATACCAACTATAAGAGGGCTTCTTAGATTAATCCCAACTATACGTAATCTCGTTTTAATATAAACTATGCCTTCATTAATCTCTCATTGATATAGGTGACCGGTTACCTGGAAAACTAGTTGAACCTTCATCTTCAGTTTCGACTATTTGTTATGTTTTTTTTTGAAACTTTCTAAATTTCATCTTACATTTTTTTTCCCGGTTAGTATTATAGAAGCCATGAAAAAAATGATTTAATTTTCTTGTTGTTTTGACTTTTATGAACGACGACGGAACACTCAAAGACCCTAGAAAGTCACAACCGGTCACTATTACCGGTAATAGCAGCTCATAATTTTGTCCATAGCGAAATGAGATGAATGAATGCGTAGTTCATATTATAATGAGATTATGTATAGTTGGGATTATTTTAAGAAGCCCCCTTATAGTTGGTATTATTGTCATGAAATAAACCTATTAAAAACTTGGACCAATCATATGACTCAAAAAGTTCATGCTTTATTAATATATACTGGAGTTGCTTAATTGTTTGTTTTCGTTTCGTTTTCGTTTTTGTAGACATAAAAATGCAACACATTATGAATTTACGATGTTAATGTTACTTTGTAACTCGTCATTGTGTTGAATATCCCTTTGAGTCTTCAACCAAGCCAATCTTGCAAAAAATTGATCATTCAATTCGAATTCATCAAAAAATAAAACTAAATATTGAATCGGAAATGGATACAAAAAATTAACACCAAAATTTCGAATGTTTTTATCCGATCCGAAAATATGATCGCTGTTTGGGATAAATTCGCACCCTTCGGAATGACGTGGAACTCTCCAAGTCAAAAGGTCAAAGTCAAAAAAGTCAAAGGGTCAAAAGAGTCACTCAGTCCGAAGTCGTATGAGTCACGAGATCGATACAAGGAAAGTCAACGAGTCAACGAAATAAAACCCAACAGCAGAATTGGGCCAAGGAAATCATCAAATACTAAATGGGCCGAAGACAACCCAACTGCTCGAAACCATCCAACCCTAAGCACATGACCCGGTCAAGCAACTACTTCCTAAAATCTAGGGAAATGCCACCAGAGCAGGAGAGAAATGAGGAGGAAAGAAGGGAAAGCAACGGCTAAGAAGGGAAAGGGGGATATAAAGCACAACGACATCAAAAACGAGGGCATCAACAATTCTACAGTACACTTCAACTCTACTACACAAAAAGCGAATTAAGCAAAATATAGTCTCCGATAACCCGAAATCGATACTTGTATTCTTTGTTCATTTTCTCCGTTCATAGTAGACATTTGGCGGGATTCCGACTCCCCCCGCGGTTTTTCCCACATCGGGTTTCCGCGTCACCAATTTCTGTGCCTTCTCGTTTTCTTTTATCGTTTGTTCATTCGTTGATTCGATTCATTTCGTTGTTTCGTGAAACGTTAGCCCGATCACTTTAACCCGCAAATTAATTCGTAACCCGGTAAATTTTTACCAAAGCAATTTGGCGCCCACCGTGGGGCAAAGTGAAGTGATCGTTTGCTAGCCAAAATTCTGCAGTGATTCAACCTACCGTCATGTCTGGATCCGATCAAAACCTTGTCAGTAGCCAAGATGCCTCCACCCAGTCTGCTGGAGGGACACCATCCTCAGGGGCAGCAAGCCAGCCCATCAGACCATCCACTCAGGCGACCTCTGTCAGTCTGACGGCAGGACCTACACCGACAACCTCAAGACCACCTCAAGGGCCCCCGACATCAAAAACGCTCAACCCCTTCAGAACCAGTAAGGAGGGTGCGTCATCTAAGACACCGGCTCATGGAGGGTTGTTTGGAGATGCGCTCAGGATTCCGTCAGCCCCAGATCCTTGATGGAAATACTTCAGGGGATCAATACTCTGCAGCAAGCGGTGAAGACCTTGCAGAAAGATAACCGGGACATCAGGGCTCAGATAAAAGCGGCATCAAGGCCACCATCTGCTCCAATTCAGCCACCGCCAGAGATCCTGCCTATGATATCTGGGGGAGAACCAAGCTTCCACAGAGAACCCGCCGTTAGTGGGCAAGCATCAAGGACGATTCCTCAAGAGGTGGTCACTAGGCTGGATCTGGAGCTATCACCACCCGTCCAAACCGTTGCGCCACAGGGGCTAGGCTACCTGACCCATGGGCCCACACCCGACAGATCGCGCGTCTCAGGTAATCTCTTCTCCGGCATTGAAAACCGAGAGACTAACGCATTATCTCTTGCAGGTACCCCGGTCCATCAGACGCTAAGATGGCAACCAACGCAATCACCAGGAGTGTATCCCCTGTCCAGCAGCCAACCCTCTGGAGGGGCGTGGGCGGCGCCTACTCCCAACCAGCAGGCACCAGAGTGGCAACCCAGGCCTGAAACAGTTGCATTCCCTTCGCTGCCTCCTCCAAACAGTCTGCACCTCGGGGAACCCCAAACAGGAAGTACACCTTTCAGTTTTCTCCCCCCTGCTTCTAACCCTCTTACAGGGACCAACAGCGCTGCAGACCAGCAGTCCCAAGAATTGAAGGAGCTGAGGGAACTGATCAACAAAATTCCTGGAATGTCGCGCCCCCTGGAGAGAGCAGCCAGAGACAGCTATGCAGACTCACCCTTCACAGACGACCTGGCCTGTGTTGCTGTGCCCAAGGGCTTTGTGCCACCAGCCATGACGCTCTATGATGGCACTGCAGATCCCCTGGATCATATCAACCAATACAAGCAGAAAATGATGGTGATAACCGCCACAGGGCCTCTGAAGGAAGCTTGCATGTGCAAAGGGTTCGGCTCCACCCTCTCAGGAGCAGCCCTTCACTGGTTCGTTGGTCTGCCGAACAGAAGCGTCGCCTCCTTTGCTGATCTGGTTAATGCTTTCAACCAACAATTCGCCAGTAGCAGAAAGCCGGAAAAGCAAACTAGTGATTTGTACCGGGTGGTGCAGAGATTCGAAGAGTCTACGCGAGATTTCCTCAACAGATTCAACAAGGAGAAAGTAACTATCCCCAGATGTGACGTAGCCACCGCCATCGAGGCCTTCCGTCAAGGGCTCCTCCAGGATTCAGATCTTTACAAAGATCTCACCAAATATCCTTGTGCTACATTCGAGGATGTGCAAACCAAAGCATTAGCAGCCATCAGACTAGAGGAGGATTCAGGCCCCAGAAGGGCTACCTATGGTTCTGTGCAAGTTTCCAGGAAGGCACCAGCAGAAAGGAGAGGCGAAAGATCCAAGCCCTACGACAGAAGTGTTCACAAGATCTCTGAAGAGAAAGACTGGAAGGAGAGCCCAGGACTCCCACCTAAAATAAGCGAGTACGGGTTCTCCACCAACCTGACTGGTCTGCTCAGGGCCCTAAAGGAGTTGGGACGTAAAGTCAGATGGCCCAGGAGACAGGAGTACACCAACGACCGTAGGGACACCAGCAAGAGGTGTGAGTTCCATGATGATATAGGGCATAACACTGAAGAGTGTGTCCTCCTCAGGAAAGAAGTGAAGTACCAGTATGATCAGGGAAACTTAGATCATCTGGTATCTAGAAACTCCAGCAGAATAAACGCTACAGAGCAAGCGCTACCTTCTCCTCCACCCCTATGCACCCGAATTGTCAATGTAATCACAGGAGGATCAGAATTAAGCGGTCTAACCTATTCAGCAGCTAAAAGACACGCTTCCCACTCCAGAGGAGACAAGCCAGAACATTCCTGCAGAATCAGCTGCCCAGACCTCCCAGCCGTCACCTTTGATGAATCTGATGCGGAATCATCTCCAGAATCCCACCACGATGCCCTAATCATCACGCTCTCCATAGGGAACTGCACCGTAAGGAAGATACTGGTAGACACCGGGAGTTCTGTCAACCTTATCATGTTGGAAACCTTGCAGAACATGGGATTCAGTGAGGAGGACCTGAGCAAAAGAGCGGTCCCCCTTATAGGATTCAGCGGGGAAACCAAATATTCCCTGGGAGAAATCACGATCCTCACCTATGCTGGAGGAGTAAACAAGCAAGTGCGGTATCTAGTTATTGATGGTCCGTCCACTTACAATGTGATCTTGGGGAGACCGTGGATACATGAGATGAAGGCAATCACGTCCACCTACCACCAATGCTTGAAATTCCCCACACCCTGGGGAGTGTAGAAGATCAGTGGTGACCAGAGAGAAGCCAAAGACTGCTACAGAGTGGCGCTGAAGAAGACGGCCAGTCCTCCAGCATAGCAACTACAGAGCCTTCACCTACCTCTGCAGGAGTATCTAGAACCCCCTCAGGCGGAGATAGATGAAGTCAACTTAGACAAACAACACCCAGAGCGAAAAGTGCTAATCGGTTCAGAATGCACAGGTAATATCCGACAAAACCTTATTGAACTATTGAAAACTAACATGGATTGTTTTGCGTGGTCTCATGATGATATGGTAGGAATAGATCCGAGTATCATAACTCACAGGTTAAGCGTGGACCCAAGCTACAAACCAATCCAGCAGAAGAGGAGGAAGTTTGCTCCAGAGAGGAACCAAGTCATAAACCAGGAGGTAGATAACCTGCTGGCTGCCGTAAAAATCAGAGAAGTCAAGTACCCAGAATGGCTGTCCAACGTGGTAGTAGTCCCAAAGAAAAACGGCAAATGGAGAGTGTGCGTCGACTTCACCGATCTGAACAAGGCATGTCCGAAGGACCCATTCCCCCTACCACACATAGATGCCATGGTAGATGCCACAGCAGGCCATGAGATGCTGACCTTCCTCGATGCATGGAGTGGATACAACCAAATCAAGATGCATCCGTCAGATAAGGAGAAAACTGCGTTCAGGTCTGAGAGAGGTATCTATTGTTACAATGTTATGCCTTTTGGTCTGAAAAATGCAGGGTCCACCTACCAAAGATTGGTCAACATGATGTTCAAAAAGCAAATTGGCAACACCATGGAGGTGTATATTGATGATATGGTCGTCAAATCCAAGCAAGCCTCACAGCACACGACACATCTGGAGGATGCTTTCAATACCTTGAGGGAGTACAAGATGAAGTTGAATCCTTCAAAGTGCACATTCGGAGTATCCTGTGGAAAATTTCTAGGGTACATGGTCACCCAGAGGGGAATCGAAGCCAGCACAGAGCAGATCAAAGCCATTCTGCAACTGGAGTCTCCACAGAAACCAAAAGATGTGCAGCGGCTGACCGGAAGAATTGCCGCCCTGAACCGGTTCATCTCCAGATTCTCAGACAGATGCCGTCTATTCTATGATGTCCTGAGGAAGGCCCAGAGATTCGACTGGACGGAAGAGCATGAAAAGGCATTCAAAGAGTTGAAACACTACCTGAGCACCCCACCACTCCTGTCAAAACCAGAACCTGGAGAGCCGCTCTTCCTGTATTTGTCAGTGACTGAGGTGGCAGTCAGTGCAGTACTGATAAGGGAGCATGAGGGAGCACAACATCCCGTCTACTATGTCAGTAAGTCTTTGCTTCCTGCAGAGACCAGGTACACGTCCCTTGAAAAACTTGTACTTGCACTCGTTACCGCATCATATAAACTGCGTCCCTATTTTGAGTCACACGTTATATCTGTAATAACAAATTACCCGCTAAAAACTATTATGAGAAAACCTGAGTTGTCAGGTAGGATGGCGAAATGGTCTATGCACTTGAGTGGCTTTGATTTGAGGTTTGTCCCCAGAACATCAATCAAATCCCAAGCATTAGCAGATTTCATTTCCGACTTTAGTCCAGCACTACAGACACAAGCTGAGAAAGATGTCATCCTCCTGGAATAAAACAGGGACGAGCAAGTGTGGAAACTCAATGTAGATGGCGCCTCAAACATGAGAGGATCCGGAGCAGGCTTGGTGCTTAGGTCACCTCAGGGAGATCTCATAGTTCAAGCAGTCCGATGCGAGTTCCGAACAACGAACAATGAAGCAGAATATGAAGCTTTGATCCTGGGTCTCCAGTTGTCCCTAGACCTTAAAATCAAGCAACTGGAAGTGTATGGTGACTCCCAACTGGTAGTCAACCACATGAACGGTTCGTACGTAGCCAAAGACGCAAAGATGATGGCTTACCTTGAAGTGGCGAAAGACCTCTCCCTGAGGTTCACAAAGTTCTCAATAAATCAAGTTCCGAGAGAGCAAAATGTGGAAGCAGACGCCTTAGCAACTCTGGGAGCAACCTTCAAAACAGGAGAAGTATCCACTATACCCATAGTCCATGTGCTGGAGCAGGAAACATCAGAAGGAAGTCCACCAGATCAAGGGCTGCAGTGGTTTCAGGAAGCAAGGGTCTACAGCACCACAGCAGAGCAGGAGGAAATCTCCGACTGGAGAAAACCCTACAAAGACTGGCTACAAGATGATATCCTACCAGCAGACAAAAGAGAAGCCCGAAGTTTCAGAATGAAAGCATCCAGATATACTCTTATCGACGGTATAGTATTTAAAAGATCAACCGCGGGGCCATACCTGAGGTGTCTAAGCCAGGAAGAGGTAGAGATGGTAATGCATGATCTCCACAGCGGGGAATGTGGAAATCATGCAGGGGGCAAGAGTCTATCCAACAAAGCACTTCGCCAAGGTTACTATTGGCCAACAATGCGTAGGGACACCAAAGAGTATGTTAAAAAATGCGACGCCTGCCAAAGACACGCACCGGTCAATCACCAGCCAGCAGAGCCACTACATCCAATTATCTCTCCGATCCTTGGCCCTTCATGAAGTGGGGAATGGATATTGTGGGCAAATTGCCAAGAGCACCAGGAAACAAAGTCTTCATGCTCGCAATGACCGACTACTTCTCCAAGTGGATAGAAGCAGAAGCGTTCCCTCAGGAGACTGAGAAGCAGGTTATATCCTTTATTAAACGTAACATTATCTACAGGTTCGGAGTTCCCTCAGAAATCATCTGCGACAATGGGTCCCAATTTATTGGTAATAAAATGGAAGCCTATTGCGCCAGGTGGAACATCGCCCTCAACAAATCCACCCCCAGAAATCCGCAATCCAATGGTCAAGCAGAGTCCAGCAACAAAATTGTGATGGACAACCTGAAAAGAAGGCTGGAGGAAGCAGGGGGCAGATGGGCAGAAGAACTCCCCTTGGTACTGTGGTCCGACAGAACCACACCTAAGGTGGCTACTGGGCAGACACCTTTTAGCTTGGTTTTTGGTCCTGAGGCGGTCATTCCTGCAGAGGTGAGGGTACCCACTCATAGATATGGTTGCACAACAGAAGAAAGAAACCAAGTTGAGATGGCAAGCAGTTTAGACACCATAGACGAACTCAGAACTGATGCCCAGATCAGAATGGCCTCCTACAGGCACACAGTCGCCAGAAGCTACAACAAGAATGTTAAAGTCAGAGTCCTGCATGAAGGAGATTTGGTCCTCAGGAAGGTATTCCAGAACACCAGAAACCAACAGGCGGGGAAGTTCGCTTATAACTGGGAAGGGCCCTACCAAGTGGAGAAGGTAGTTGGAAATGGAGCATATCGACTTATGACCATGGAGGGAGAGATCATCCAAAAACCTTGGAACATAGTACACTTAAAAAAATACTTTTTCTAAGTAAAAATCACCAGAAACAGAGGCCATTGTCGCCAGAGCAGGGGCATCCAAATCTGCCAGATACGCCTCCACCAGAACCCAGGTTCAAACTCACCTCTCATCCTTTTAATCTACTCTACCTTTCAAAAGTACTCCCTGTTTATAAAGTTTGCAAGATTTCCTTCATCTTTTGAAACTTAGCTCATTTTTCTTATGTGTACCTCAAAATTTAATTTAACTTTTATGAAACTAAAAAGAGTTAATTAGATTCTCGCCATTTTCAAATCCAGAAATTTGAAACCTTTTTTGTGAAATTCTGAAGATCCAATTTTCTTAAATTTCCTCTTCACATGTTTTCATTTTATTCTTCTTTTTTGTACCATTAAAATTGAATCTCACTCCTCCTCCACACTCTTTCCGAAATGTGATTTTCTCTCATACGGCATTTTTTGCAATATAACAGTTTTTTACCAAAATTCTTTTAACTTAAATTGATGTCTGATCTGGTGGAGCGTATAACTTCCACAGAAGGCGTGCGTTTTGTGCAGAGTGCCTACAACCAGGGCATTACAAGTCCCCTGCGTCACTCAGCACCCACGCAAAGCGTGGCACCTCTGACTGAGTGGGCAAAACAAGACCCCAGGCCACCAATCATCATGGGTCGACCATACGGACAAAGGCATGCATACAAACAAAACAAACAAAACACACAAAACAAACACCACAGAGTAAAGTAAACAAGTATCACAAAATAAGTTCAAAACGATTCTGCTCCCTTGAGCAGAAAAAATTCAGGTACTCTGCTCCCTTGAGCAAAGAAAAAAATTCGGAACACAACAAATTTTTTAACAGAATATTTTTGACCGCACAGGGCCACAGACAACAAAAGGTAATGGGCTGAACAGCCTAGACATTATCCTCAGGAGGAAGGGAGGCAAGGGGCTCCACCACCGCAGCATCATCAGCAACCACCACAGGTCCAGGCATCTCTTGAGCAATGGGAGGAGAGGAAACTGACTCCTCCACCACTTCCTCTCCCTCCACAGCCAGCATCTCCAGGTCAAAGCCATTGGGAAATTCCGCCTGCATCCTCTTCTCCAGAGCAGCTAGGTCCCAGTTCGTGTGCTTCCCCTTGGTGTAGGCGGTAACCATTTGGATCTCGGTGCTCAAAGCAGACCAGCTGAGAGCCCCAACCATGTTCTCCTGAAGTGCCGCCACCTTCTCCTGGAGATCGGAGTTGGCGTCCTGAGCCTCAGCAAGCTCAACCTTCATCCCCTCAGCAGCCTCCTTCTGCTTTCCCTCCTCAGCGAGTTGCCCCTTAACCTGCTCCAGCTCCCCCCTCAGCTTATTGGCCTCCTTCTCCAGCCTCATAACCCTCTCCTTGGATTGGCCAGCCTCCTCCATCAGTCGAGCATTATCCGACTGAAGTTGACTCCCCAGATCCCTAAGACGAGATATGCCGGCTTTCACATAAATAGCCATCTGGAGAACCTGAACAGCATCACAACAGTCAGCAGCACAGTTTAAATGGAAAATAACTCGAAGCCAGAAAAGCAGAAATTACCTCGAAGCCATGGGCAGCAATGTGGGCCGCCGATTCAATCAAGGGTTCTCTGGCCATTATAGCCTCAGAACCAGGTAGAGCTTATCAAATGGCCCAAGCCCGACGGCCCAACCCGACCCGGCCCGATTTTTTCAAGGGCTTGGGCCATCGTGTTGGCCCAAAAAAGCCCGAAGCCCGACCCGATCTTAGCCCGATACAAATTTTGGGCCGGGTATGGGCCGACCTTAAAGCCCGAATTTTGGCCCGACCCGGCCCGAATTTTAAAAAAAAATGTAACATGATTTATATTTTTAAACTTTTAAACTTCTTTTATGTGGAAATTCATGTGTTTTTTATCACAATTTTTTTTAACAAAAAAAAGTCGTGCAATTTTTGTATGGAAGTTTATGTTTTTTATGTGTTCATAGTTATTATACACGGACACTAATACCGTATATATGTGTGTGTGTGCGCGTGTGTGTGTGTGCGCGTGTGTGTATTTGTACTGTGATATGTTAGTGTGACACATAATAATACGAAAAATTGTCCAACACCAAAACGGAGTATTAATATATCATTATGTACTCTAGTCGTCTGATTAATTTCGAGTAAGTTTTAGTAAAAAAAGGGTTTGTTTATTAGTCGGGTCGACTGCGAGCAAACACTCGATTAAATGTCGGTTAATTTGTGGTAATAAATATTTTTTTTAAGGTGACGTAAAAAAAAATTTAACTTAATCCCGAACAATCGTTGTGACCCGATTGGGCCCGAAAAGCCCGCAAGCCCGAACGGGTTGGGCTTGGGCCTTACGAATTGGCCCGTTTGGGGGGCCCGGCCCGACCCGACCCGCTAGATGGGCTGTAATTTTATGGCGAAGCCCGGCCCAACCCGGCCCATGATCACCTCTAGAACCAGGAAAGAGGAACTGGTCCAGGACAGACAGGTCCTCCAAGTGCCTGATAGTCCCAAAATTCCTAGGGAAGGTCATGGTGACTTCATCAGGACCATATCCAGCAGAGTGAGGAGCTGAAGGCTGAGGAGAATCGGAGACGTGAATCACATGAGGATTTCCCTCAGAGTCAACCTGTGCAGGAGGAGAGGAGCTACGCATCCTCTTTGAGCTAGTTGACGGAGCAGGGGAGGAAGCAGAGCCCTTTCTGGAGGAAGAGCGGGTGGACATGCTTCTCCTCCTGATCCGATCTAAGGTTAGGGGAGCTCTCGCACTACCTAAGGGGAACAAATGCACAGTCTAAAGTTCCGCAGAAATTGACAAAGAGAAAGCAAAACATGAGTTTACTTAGTAAAAACGACCCTCACCAGAAGACATCGTGGCAGCAAAGGGAGGACAGGTACCGTTGGCAGAGGGGATAAACAAGTTGTTGAAGGAGAGTTGTTCGGAGGTCAAATCGGAAAGTTTAGCCGCAAAATCAAGGAGCGGCGTTACTTCTTCCGGTTGCTGGAGACCTACAACACGAGGTCAATAAGAACCATAAGTAGGCGAGAAAACTACAAAGCTGAGAACTCGACAAGTACCTGTGACAGTCCCCCACTCAGAGAACAGGTAATCACAGGAAGGAGGAGAAAGGGAATCGGCCTTCACAAATATAAAATCCCTAAACCACTCCGCATCAGGAGGATTGGGAGGGAAAATTATACCGAGGAAATTTTTGTCTTTTACCCGCATGGTCACCTGTCAGCATCCCAGGGGTCTTACCTGGAATACGGAGCAGATGTCAAGCAACGAGAAGCCTTTCTGATGACGGTGATTTAGAGCGCAGAAAGACAGAAGCACCCTCCAGGTGTGAGGAGCTAGTTGACAAGGGGCCAATCTATAGAGGGTTAAAAGTTCCTGGACTAGAGGAGGAAAGGGGAAGTGAAGACCCAGGAGGAATGGATATGCATACATGCAGATCCATCCGGGACAAATAAAGTTGGCTTGTTGTCCCGGAGAAGGGAGGTGGACCACAACTTCTTCCCTGAAACCAAAGATCTCTCTGACGAGGGGGAGATCCTTATCAGAGAAGCTAGAATCGCAAGAATGCCTCTTGCCCAAGATGGAAGAAGGGGAAAAGTTCATCAACGGCGTCGATGAAGAAGGGGCGGACGACTTACCTCGAGTTGATTTGGGAGCCATGGTTGAAACTAAAATAACGGACAAGAACGAAGAAAATCACCTGAATAAGCAGAAAGCACGGCGTACAACAACGGCGAACGGCGGAGGACAAAGGGAAAAGATGGTTTGAATTTTTGAAAGTAAAGGAGGTTTGGGTTGTGAGGGAGGTAGAGGGAGTAGGAGTAAATGGGAAGGGGAGTGGAACAAGTGAAATAAAGAGAGGGAGGGAGTACGGGGAAGTGTGGGCAATTATGAGGGTAGGTGGGGAAGTCATCATGAGGGAGAAGAGTCAGTTAGAAAAACGAGAAGTAGCAGACTCTAAGACAAACTCTGTGGAGGAAAATCGTCACCAGAACCATAAACAAACGGAAATTCCCGCCTAATATGAACTTAGTCGGAAATTTGGGGGTAATTGTTTGGGATAAATCCGTACCCTTCGGAATGACGTGGAACTCTCCAAGTCAAAAGGTCAAAGTCAAAAAAGTCAAAGGGTCAAAAGAGTCACTCAGTCCGAAGTCGTATGAGTCACGAGATCGATACAAGGAAAGTCAACGAGTCAACGAAATAAAACCCAACAGCAGAATTGGGCCAAGGAAATCATCAAATACTAAATGGGCCGAAGACAGCCCAACTGCTCGAAACCATCCAACCCTAAGCACATGACCCGGTCAAGCAACTACTTCCTAAAATCTAGGAAAATGCCACCAGAGCAGGAGAGAAATGAGGAAGAAAGAGGGGAAAGCAACGGCTAAGAAGGGAAAGGGGGATATAAAGCACAACGGCATCAAAAACGAGGGCATCAACAATTCTACAGTACACTTCAACTCTACTACACAAAAAGCAAATTAAGCAAAATATAGTCTCCGATAACCCGAAATCGTTACTTGTATTCTTTGTTCATTTTCTCCGTTCATAGTAGACATTTGGCGGGATTCCGACTCCCCCCGCGGTTTTTCCCACATCGGGTTTCCGCGTCACCAATTTCTGTGTCTTCTCGTTTTCTTTTATCGTTTGTTCATTCGTTGATTCGATTCATTTCGTTGTTTCGTGAAACGTTAGCCCGATCACTTTAACCCGCAAATTAATTCGTAACCCGGTAAATTTTTACCAAAACAATCGCAGTCCCTCCTATTTTCACATCGTAAAACTAAAGGCATCATATATTTATTTACATATTGTGGACATGACATAGGTCCACCCCGACGCGGCCACGCGCGGGTTTGGGGAGGCGAATGAATCTCCATGAGATGGTCAAATGGAAATTTAAATCGAAGTCGGAGTCGCCACCGAATTTTATGGTTATTCGGAACCGTTCGAGCCCACTCTATGTCGTAGTGGGCCGTATACAAAATAAGGCCCAGTTCCGATGTCAGAGTTTATTGGGCTCATCCCTTTGCATATCGATATAGATGCCGACTTGTGCGGTTAATCGTATATTGAATGACTCTCGTTGCCAATGGTTTCGGACATCCGGAAACCACGGTTCTGAGTAAGGGGTGAGGGTACGTGTTGGGAAGTTCACTAAGAACACCCAACCCCGCCCGCACATTAGCGGCCTCTACTAGGATATCGAATGACGTTTTAATACGCGTGTTAGTAATACGATGAATGATATGCAAACATTGTTTTCCTAAACATGCGAGGAATTGAATGAGTTGCTAAGTCGGTTTAATGCAACTAAAATTTAACGTCAAAGTTGAATTTAGCATGTGAAGTTCGTTTTAGTATAATAAAACAAAAGATGAAATAATATGAATTTGCTACAAGATGAACAAACGAGTTAGTATCGATTTGTGCAAATAATATAGCAAATAAATATGAGAAATCGAAAAAAAAAAAAAATATTAATCGAAATCTGGAAAATATTGTTAAAAACGATGTTTTGTATAAAAATAAACGAAGTTCGAAAAATAATAAAAAGCGGAAAAGGAAGCAGCCGGCCGCGCGGCTCGCCCGGGTCACCGGCGGGTCGCGTGGTGGCCTGCTTTGAAATCGGTTTTCGAAAACTCGATGTTTTTATTAAACCGCGTATGAATATTGCATAATTCGTACTCGATTCAATATTTTCGATATTCGTTATATTTGATAATTAACTACGAAATTAATATCAAATATTTCGAATAGTTTTAGAAAAGATGTAAGTTTTAAAATCGTTTCGTAAAATAAATAATAAAACGAACGAAAAAGTCTCGGGTTTCAGGCCCGTGCGCGAGTCGCCTGGGCATGGCGCGACTCGCGTGCGGGTCTGTCCGGGTTTTTTTATTTTTTGTTCGAAATTGCTAATTTTGATAAATCGCGTACAAAATATGAATTAATTTGTACTCGTTTTATGTTTTCGATATTCGTCGTACCCGATATTCGATTATGAAATCGATATCGAGTATTCGGAACGAATTAAAAAAAAAGGCTTTGTAAAAAGAAGTTTGAATAAAAAAAAGATGTAACGATTTTCAACATCGTCGAGATTTAATATAATTCTTTTCGATACAATATTCGATTATAGAGAATCGATATCATATTTTTAAGAATGTTTGATATATGAAAGTAGTTTTTAATATTATCGATATTAGAAAATAAAATAAAAAACGATGACCGACCCATAAAATAAGACGGACGAGAGAGAGAGGAGAAGGAAGAGAAAGAGATCGGGTTTTGTGCACCCTCAACCTACATGTTTTAGTCTACTCGGATCAGGGCTCGTCGGGACGTGGCTTGGACACTGGAGCGTCGAGTATATGTCGGTGAGGTGACGGTGGTGCGGCTCGGTTTGGGCGAGTTTCGGGTGAAGGGTTTCGGGTTTGAATGGACCGGTTTTCCCTCGAGAATATTATCGGTTTATCGACGTTAATTTTTTGATGTGTATTTGATGTGTAGGGATGCTAATGATTGATGATATTTGCTAGTGGTCGATGTTAATAATTGATGCTTGTTTGTCCCCTCTCTGAGTTGTGCAAGGGGCTATTTATAGGGATATTCCCGACCTTGGCTAGGAGAGTTTGAACTACCGCTTAGGATAGGAAACGTAGAAGTCGTAAGGCATGAGAATTCCACTTTCTTGTCAAAAAAGAAAGGGACACGGCTGGTTGTGTGTTGCTCGGCCGAGTGTTTGTACTCGGTCGGGTGTTTGAATCGGTTTTTGGATAGGAAATGTAAGAGTTCGAAAGGAATGCGAAACTCGTTGCTTGGTGGAGAAGCCAAAATCTCGGCTGATTTGAGGAGTATTTCGGCTGATTTGGGTGTCTTGGCCGAGTAATTGGTGCTCGGTCGATATCCTATTCGGTTTCCGGATAGAATTCCTACTTGAGATCTAATTCTATCCTTAAACGGATTTGTTTAATGTTTTGAAAAGTTGATTTTTGTAGGATTAGAGTGGGGATCAGCCGTGTGAGATGTCACGGCTGACTCACATGTCTCGGGAAAATCTCGGACCGGGTTTCGACTCGGTCGTAAAAAGACGGTTTTACCCCCGGTGTCGGAATCGACCCAAATTAGTCTTATTTGACTCGAAACGACCCACTGGGCCTGATTTTGAGGTTGGTTTTGTGAGATAATGTACTCCATGATGAGCCTAAGCCAAATGCCAATGATTTTGAGCCCGTTTCTGAGTAGTTAAAGCACGTTTGCGTCCGATCATCATCGGGTGTTTGTCGGAAACTGCTATAGACACCTGGCGGTCAAATGTGGGTGTCTACAGAGCCCCCACTCTGACTGAGGCTTGGACAAGGCGAAAGTCAGAGTAGCTACCAGGCAAATCAAAGATTAGACTTGGCAGACTTCCGATCGGGTCGTTTAAGGTCCGTTAGACCTGCGTGGAGGGCCCGCCGACCGAAGACTAGAAATGTACCTGAGTTTGATGATGGTAACTCCGTGGGGAACCGGACTTGTCGTATAAGCCTATGCCGCTGGGGAGTTGTGTGCACGGTTTTGCTTGAGTCGTCCTGTATAATGATTTATGCCAGGTTTGTATGTAACACATTTTTTTAGGAGAAATGACTCGTGCTGGGGAATAAAAATTTGAAGAAGATTTTTTGAATATTTTTTGGATGGAAGAATTTTGAAGGATTAAAGAATTTTTTTGACTCTGAGAAGGAGTAGGAATGCTCGGGATGTCTTAGCTAGATCCTAGGATTAAAGGCCTGTATGCTAAATCCCATGGGATTAGGAATCCCAAAGTGAGGAGGAGAATCCGATTTCATGCTATAAATACTCATCTCTCTGCTCACAATTTATTCATAATTCTCACAACTTCCTTCCTTTCTTCAAAGAAAAACAAGCTCTGAAAAACTTAGTCCTTCTTTTTAGAAATTCATTATGGGAATCGATCGATTAGTCAGAATGCTGCAAGATTGGTCCCGAACCTTCAGAGATGCTGACAAGGTTATTCTGAACCAAAACGGCGTTGCCCAGTTATCCGTTATTCGGCAGATGCAAGTGGATCGTCACTTTCTGGATGCTTGCCTATTTTATTGGGATGATACCTATCATGTCTTTAGGTTTCCTCGAGGTGAAGTCTGTCCTATTCCTGAGGAAATAGCTACTGTAGGAGGGTGGAATCCTATTCTTCGTCCTGCTATCCCCTTTTCAGTTCGTGATCCAAGGAGGAAATTAAGAGAATTTTTAGGGCTTTCTCATATGGAGGTATCCCGTATGCTAGAAGGAAATACAGTCTCCTTGATCGATCTGGCTGAAAAATTTATGAATCAAGATGACGTTCGGGTCAGGCCGGTATATAGCCGTAGGGCCTTCACTTTTTGTATGCTCCATGTTTATGCTTTCGAGGGTCATTTGGATTGGCTATCCTGTATGGGCCATGTCAGACTTCTTTCTGTAATTTTGACTTTTCAGCTATGGCTTTTTGAGAGGTTATCGATCCTAGATCCCCCTCTAGACGTAAGCCGATATCGCCCAAATCAGGTGATGACAAGAAGACGAACTGTTGACTTTTCTCGCCTTACTACCCAAAAATTCTGGGACGAGCTGCTATCCTTCCATGGAGGCCCATTGATCCGTTGGACCATACCTTGGTGGCCTATTTATGCCTGGACCGGATTAGAGTTGCGAGATAGGGCCCGTTATCAACTAATCCTATCTTTTAGGCAGACGATTCACCTTTATCCCGATCGCATACTTAGGCAATATGGTCGGGCCCAGAGAATTCCGGAGATTGAAGCGGTCGTGAGTGAGTCTACCCAGCTAACGGACGTGATGTGTGACATTTGGGCGCAAAGATGGTACACCCGGCACACTTGGCCCGTTTCTAAAGCTTCTCCCTCGATCTGGGTATCAGATTCCTACACGAAGTGGACCCAGGCCGATTCTGCTAAAGCCCGTGCTGCTTTAAAGACCGATGAAGCCTTTGACTTGCTGCGCCGAGAACAGGTTAAGGATAATCGAGGCTTTTTTGACGATGGCGATACCCCGGCTACGATGGTCTGATTGATGTCAGGCCAAAAGGGGAAGACCAAGACTTTGACTAAAGGGTCCAGCTCTAAAGGTACATGGGGGAAGATGGGCCCCCAGACGGACTTAGAAGGGAGACTTGGTCCCAGACTGGCAGCTAAGGACCGACTTGGTCCTAGGGATAGACTACCCGAGCGCATCTGGGCTCGGATTGAACCGGTGCAGAGGACGGAGAAGCCGAAGTCGAAGAAACGGGTTCGAGCAAAGGAAGTTCCACTCGTGATTAGGGAACGTTCGCCCCCGCCTCGCCGGCCTCGGGATCCGCGTGACCCAAAAGATAAGGGGAAGGGAAAAATGTACGAGTAGTCTCCTAAATTTTATTATTTAAATATTACTACTATTTTTTGTGTGATTTTTGTGATTTATTTTTGCGTGAGGCATTTTTTTGAAATAATAAAAGACATATTAGTGAAAACCGTTCCTGTCTTTTCGTTATTACAGTGGTTGTACCCTTTTGAGGGGTTGCCTACGTATCCACGATTAGTGGAATCAAACCGACCGTAGTTCAGACATGGATTTTTGCAATTTTCGAAATACATCAAGAATATTAGTTCGAGATGTGCGACAGTAGGATCAGTAATCCTAACTCATTGACTCGCTTAATTTTTGAAAATTTTGTATAAAAAGATAAACCTTTAGCAAATGATATTGAGATAAGGTTAGGGGTAGTAGCGCTTCAGCTGGTCCAAGTTGGTTGGGTTGACGAATTCATTCCCATCCAAGTCTGTCAGTATTACGGATCCTCCTGATAAAACCTTCTTCACTAGATATGGTCCGGCCCAATTAGGTTTGAATTTTCCCCTTGGGTCGACTGGTAACAAAGCCCGGACAGATTTTAAGACTAGATCGCCCTCTTTGATGTTTCTGGGCCTAACCCTTTTGTTGAAAGCCCGTTTTATCCTTTTTTGATATATTTGGATGTTGTTAAGGGCTCGAGATCGTCGTTCGTCTAAAAGAATCAACGAGTCGTACCGGGCTTGAACCCAATCTGCTTCAGGTACTTGACTTTCGAGTAAAATCCTTAAAGATGGTACCTCAAGCTCGACGGGCTGGACCGCCTCCATCCCGTATGTCAGATAGTATGAAGTTGCTCCAGTTGCAGTACGGATTGAGGTCCGGTATCCCCATAAGGCAAAAAGGATTTTATCGGGCCAATCCCGGTAATTATCAGCCATCTTTTTAAGTATGGTGACAATGGTTTTATTTGCTGCCTCTACCGCTCCATTTGTTTAGGGACGGTAAGGCGATGACGTATGCCTTTGAATTTTATATTTGGCTAGCAAAGTAGCGGTTTCAGCTTGGAAATGGGTCCCGTGATCACTTATGAATTCGTGCGGGATCCCGTATCGGCATATAATTTTATCTTGGATAAATTTTGCAACGTGTTTGGCGTTCAAGACACGATATGACTCGGCTTCGACCCATTTGGTAAAATAGTCAATAACCACTAAAATGAAGCAATGACCTCCCGTCCCGGAAGGGTTCACTTTCCCGATTATATCAATTCCCCATGTTGAGAATGGCCATGGTGATGTCATGGTGTATAATAGGGATGACGGCATATGTTGGACATTGCCGAAAATCTGACAGTTGTGACAGTGCTTGACGTATAACTGACAGTCGGTTTCCATGCTATTCCAATAATACCCGAGTCTTGCGATTTTTCGAGCTAGCATATGGGCATTCATATGCGGGCCGTTCTCGCCATCGTGTACCTCGGCCATGACCTTTTCGGCCTGCGTCTTGTCGATGCATAGGAGTAAAGCCCCCTGTGCTGTTTTTTTGTACAACTGTCCATCGTCCGTGCGGATGAACTGAGTGGCCCATCTTCGTAGGGCCTTCTTGGCCCGGTTTTCAGATTCCGGAGGATATTCTCCCGACGTCAAGTAGGTAAGAACAGCCTGGTACCAAGGTTCTGGGTCGGTTATTTCGATGTCTTGGATGGCGTTGATATATGCCGGCTCGGACCGTCTTTCGACGCAAATCGGCATGCTAGTCAGATGTTCCGGGATGTTCAGTAAAGATGCTAATTTGGATAGTGCATCTGCAAACTGGTTTTCTTCCCGGGGCAGATAAATGTATTCCACCCTTTGAAACTGCTTTTCGAGAACCCTTACTTGCGCTTGGTAAGCTACGAGATTTGCGTTCCGAGTTTTCCATTTCTGGAGTGCTTGATTAATGACTAACGATGAGTCACCGTTGACCCGGAGGTTTGTTACTCCTAAATCAGCGGCGGCTTGCAACCCGTGAATGCATGCTTCGTATTCGGCTGCGTTATTAGTCACGTCAAAGTCTAACTTGATGGATAACGGGGTGTGCTCTCCTTGTGGTGAGATCAGCAAAATCCCGACACCAAATCCTCGAAAGTTGGATGCTCCATCAAAATATAGATCCCATGTTTCTGTGTCGGTATGGAATATATCTTCGTCAGGGAAGGCCCAAGTATCGGTATGTCCCTCTTCAGGTACCGGGCTATCGGCGAGGAATTCGGCTACTACCCGGCCCTTGATGGCTTTTAATGGTACGAACTTGAGGTCGAACTCAGCTAGCATTAAAGTCCATCTGGATATTCTACCGTTGAGAATGGGCTTTTCGAACAGATACTTGATTGGATCCATTCTTGATAGTACGTGAACTTTGTGGCTAAGCATGTAATGTCGGAGCTTTTTAGTGGCCCAAACTAGAGCTAGACACGTCTTTTCGAGCATCGTGTATTTGCATTCGTACTCTAGGAACTTTTTACTGATGTAGTAAATGGCTCGCTCTTCTGAGTTGACTGTCTGGGCTAGCATAGCCCCCATGGCTGTCTCAGTCGTTGTCAAGTAAAACGACAAAGGCAAACCATGCTGAGGTGGCATTAATACCGGCGGAGATGACAGAATCTCCTTGATTTTATCGAAAGCTGTTTGACATTTGTCGTCCCACAGTACCCGTTCTCCTATCTTCAGTTTTTTGAAAATGGGCTCACATACCATGGTTAGCTTCGAAATGAACCTGCTGATATATTGGACTTTCCCGAGAAACCCCCTAATTTCCTTTTCGGTTTTAGGTGGCCGCATCTCGGTAATGGCCTTGATTTTGGCTGGGTCAACCTCGATGCCGCGCTGGCTGACGATATGGCCCAGTAATTTACCCGATGTTACCCCAAAGCTGCGTTTTTGAGGATTCAGTCTCATGTTATACTTGCGTAGTCGGGCGAAGAACTTCCTAAGGGCCGGAATATGCCCGTTTTGTTCTTTGGACTTGACTATCATATCGTCCACGTAGACTTCCACCTCTTTGTGCATCATGTCATGTAATAAGGTAGTGGCGGTCCGTTGATAAGTGGCACCAGCGTTGATAAGCCCAAATGGCATAACGGTGTAACAGTAAGTCCCCCAAGGTGTGGTGAAGGTGGTCTTACTCATGTCTTCTTTTGCCATTTTGATCTGATAGTATCCGGCATACCCGTCCATAAAGGATAGAAGGGCATGGTCGGCCGTGTTGTCCACCAGTATGTCAATGTGTGGCAACGGGAAATCGTCTTTCGGGCTAGCCTTATTAAGGTCCCGGAAATCTACACAAACTCGTACCTTTCCATCTTTCTTGGGTACCGGCACGATATTTGCGACCCAGTCTGGATATTCAGACACTTGGATAAAGCCTGCTTTGAATTGCTTGTCGACTTCTTCTTTGACTTTGAGAGACCATTCGGGCCTCATTCTTCGGAGTTTTTGTTTTACCGGCTTACACCCGTCTTTGATGGGTATACGGTGTTCGGCTATCTCCCGGTCTATTCCCGGCATGTCCTTGTAGGACCATGCGAAGACGTCTTTGAATTCATGGAGGAGGTCCGTGAATTGTTGTTTCTCCTCGGGGTCTAAGGATAAACCTAACTTAAGCATCTGAGGCTCTAAAGGGGTTCCCAGATTGATGGAATCGGTTTCTTCGATCACCGGATCTCGGGACTCTCTTTGTTCGAGTTGCTCGACTAGATGCTGAGGTAGTGGTACCTGTTCGTCGGGTTTCTCAATGTCATTGCAAGTAAAGTTTTTGAAAATGTTTTGAAAATAAGACAAGTCGTAAGCAGAACGGTTATCGTTATTATTGATAGAAAGTTTTGAAAATAGCTCGAAGAGAGCTGCCATCTGATCGCTGGTCAGAGGCGGTATGGGGAGTGCTCTCGGGACAGACTCCGAGGCTCCCAGCGGAATGATCGAAGGAAAAGGGGTTACAGACTCGACCCTAGTACTGGACCCTCTAGACTTAGACTCAGACTCCGACTCTGACTCTGACTCAGACTCGGATTCGGACTCGTCGTCTTGCATGTCTCCTTCGCCGGTAGTGAGCTTGTAGACTCGGCCCTCGCTGTCGGTCCATTTGATTGTCTTCCTCCAAGCCCGCTTTCCAGTGTCAGCGCCTACTTCAGAGATCGGCTTGGTTGGATCGAACTTGTTGCTATGGAGGATCAGGTTGACTAATTCCTCCTTAGGGGTAGGAATTATCTTGCTTTCCCCGAACAAGAGCCCCAGCATGGGCTCAGCTTGGTTCGAATCTTCTTTTGATTCAGCCTGGATGAGAGTGAAGATATCATCTGGGATGAAATTGACCTCATGATAGGTTATAGCGGGCTGGTAAAGGCCTGTTTGGACAGCTCCGAATACTGGAGTGACGAAGTTGAGTTTCGGGCTGTAGGAGCCCTTGAGGACGTTGCAGGCCTTTTGGATGCCGGCCCGGACCACGTTTTCCGGGGTTAAGGCATACCCCAAGCCGAACTTCGGCTCTTCATTATTTAAGACATCGATGATCTTGCCTGCCGGGAGACCAGGCCTTGAAGTAGCCCCCGTTAAGTAACCCAAGTTCTGCAGCATTTTGTCGATGCTGGTTGTGAAATAGGGCCTAAAAAGATATTCTTCATCGATCATTCCCACGAAATTGAATCCTCGCGGGTCGATTGAACCGGCCGTGTTGCAGCTTGACACGGCTATTGGAGTAGCTTCAAGTGTGATGACCCCGTCTTGTAAAGGTAACCTGACCTTTCTATGAAGAGTGGAGGATACGGCCTTGACTGCGTGGATCCAAGGCCTTCCGAGTAGCAGATTGAACGATGAGGTGACATCGATCACTTGAAATTCTAGTTCTTTTTCGATTGGGCCGGTTATGATGGTTAGTCTGACAGCCCCAGCAACTGATTTCGGGCTTCCATCAAAGGCCTGGATAGTTTGTGCAGTAGGAAGATAGTCGGTCTCGGTAATGCCGAGAGCCCTAGCAGTCCTTAAAGGAAGGACGTTTACAGCTGACCCATCATCGATTAGGGTCATGGGTAGATATTTGCCCCGGCAAATCACCGTAATATATAGGGCTAGGTTGTGGGTAGCCCCAAATGGTGGTAGATCGGACTCAGAGAAGGTGATAAGCGGGCCTTCTTCTTTGGACTTGCCTTTGAGGTGAGGCAGGATGGTGGCTACCATTTCAGCGGGGGTAACCGACGAGTCCACCTTGATCTCATCGAGAGCTTTAGTAAGTGCTGCCCGATGTTCCTGAGAACTGACCAGAAGCTGCCATATGGTAAGATCAGTTCGGACCCTCTTCAGTTGCTTGACTAGGGCCGTGTTAGTGTCTGGTTCTTCGAGTATGGAGTCCGTCTTGGCGGGCTCAGTGGCGGATCCCGGGGTTGAAGATCCGGCCGTGATGACATGAGTACCGGTCAGGGCCTTGGTTTTGGCCTTCCGGATCTCTTCGGCCGTGATGGGGACAGTCTCCCCCTTGGTCAGATAAACATCGTCTTCATCGTCATTCCATATCCCGTTGATTTGAGGAATGAAAGGGGAAATGAGATGAGTACAATCGATTATTTCTCCAGCAGAAATGGCGTGAGTAGCAAAAGGGTTGTTTTTGTTACTGGGCTTGTCGCTGGGTAACGGTATCTTCCCACTCTCGATCAGATCTTGAATGAGATGCTTTAATTTCCAGCATTTTTCGGTGTCATGCCCGTTGCCTTGGTGATAGCGGCAATAGGCCTGTGCGTTGTAGCTTTTGGACCGTTTCTCGACAGGGACCTCTGGCATTGGGCCTATGGGTTGAATTAGGCCTTTAGAAGATAGCCTTTGTAAGGCGTCGGCATAAGTAGTCCCTATGTCCGTGAATACTCGGGCTGGAGTGTTCTTTTTGGTCGAGGTGTCTAGCAAATTAACCTCGTCGAAGATACTTCGGGCCGCACTTGTAGTTGCGGGCTTACCGGAAGATGAACTGGCTCCTTGATAACCCTTTGTAGAGGCCTTAGTAAGGCTCTCTAACCTTAAGTCGTCTTCGATTCTCGTACCCATTTCGGTTAAGGTGGCGAAATTGGGTATGATAGCGTACCGGAGATGGATCCGGTAAGATGGGAGGAGATTTTTCACAAAGGCCTCCACTAATACTTTTTCGCTGGGCTTGTCGACCAGCTTGACACTTTCGGCCCTCCACCTTTGGAGGTATTTGGTGAAACCCTCCTTCGGCTCTTGGCCCATGACCTCCAGAGTACGCATGGTTGTCTGGATTTCCGCATTGCCCGCATAGTTTCGGGCGAACTCCGTTGCGACATCGTCCCAAGTTTTGTATTTCTTTGCGTCGAGCTTATAGAACCAAGCTTTTGGGTGCTTCTCTAGCGAGGAGGCAAACAGATGTTTGAACATATCCGATTTGACTCCTTTTAGGGCCATAAACTCCTTGAAGGCCCGGATATGTAATACCGGGTCTTCGGTTCCGTCGAACATTGGGAGGCCTGTCAAGTTGAGATTGGCAGGCAGCTGATCGGTCAGGGGAGAATAGGTTCGGGCATTCTCCGTATGGATCGAGTTGTGGGTCGTCAAATGGACTTGCTCTTGCAGTTTGAGGACTGCGCTAGTCAATTGGGCTAAAGGCCCATGAGCTTCATCTTCACCCTTTGGCTTGTCCTGTTCTATGGCACTAACCCGGGCGACAATGGCGATCTGGTCGCCCCTGATTTGGTCGAGCTGTTCTTGGATCTTGGCCAATGCGGTGTTCAGTTGATCAATTGAGTCCTTAGTCATGGTTTGAGTGTGAGGCGGCCTGTCTGTGAGAATACCACGTAATCAGCGATCAACCCAAATCGTAGAGCTAAAGTACATCCCGAGCAAGGGAAAGGGAAACTAGAGAGGAAACGACTCGGAAAAGACATCTAGAAGGATGACTTGTGAATAGTGGACCTCCTTTAGGATCCAGCCGTGTGGGCTGGGCCTCGTTTGAAAGAAGGTTCACGTGAGACATTCCCCAGACTTCTAGACTCGATTGTGTAGACGGGTCGACCCTTGTAGGAGTATGTCCTACGTAGGTGGGCTTTGCCTTAGTATAATAAGGCGGACTGGGATAGGGAAGAAACCCGTGATGTAAGATCGACGGAGTTTCGACGCTAGAAGACCTTGATGACTTAAGACACGACCCGACACTGCTAAATACGGGAAGTCCTAAGAAAAGGAAGTTTACAAAATTGATTTTTTTTTGAAAGCCCGAGTAAAATCGGGAGAAAAGTCCGGCCCATTTTTTCGAAAAAGAAAACGGAAAGGCGGACCGGGGAGCGGGTTTGAAAGTTCGAAAATATTTTTGAGTTTTGAAATGGGCATAATACCGGCTAAAAATAGGCTATTTTCAGTAAAATCGTGGATCCTACGTTCGGTATATGTCCCGGGTTTTGAAAATTGGATATTTTGAAAAGGATGCAATTTTGAAAAAGACGGTTTTTGAAAAGACTTGTGAAATCAGGTAGCACGTAGTCATGGAAACAGTATAACGACGCCGTGTATGCTCTAATTCTAAGTCTCGGTCAGTCTGAAAGGGTCTATACCAGTGTACACAGCCTATCGAGAATCGGGGCGGACTTCCTAAGTCGAGTTGAGCTTAGAACATGCCGTAAAACCCATACGAATCGGCTAATGGACACCTTCGACATATCCAATTTGGACTACATCGATAGTATAGTGGGACGTCGGTCACCAGTACCGGCCCGGGAAAATATGGGGTTATGCATGAACCGTAAAACTAAAACGCGTATTGTACTAGTCAAACGATTTCTATTCGAGTCTCACCCTGTGGATGCTGAAGGTCAGTAACGTATCAGCTGATCCCCAGCGGAGTCGCCAAATTATGGACATGACATAGGTCCACCCCGACGCGGCCACGCGCGGGTTTGGGGAGGCGAATGAATCTCCATGAGATGGTCAAATGGAAATTTAAATCGAAGTCGGAGTCGCCACCGAATTTTATGGTTATTCGGAACCGTTCGAGCGCACTATATGTCGTAGTGGGCCGTATACAAAATACGGCCCAGTTCCGATGTCAGAGTTTATTGGGCTCGTCCCTTTGCATATCAATATAGATGCCGACTTGTGCGGTTAATCGTATATTGAATGACTCTCGTTGCCAATGGTTTCGGACATTCGGAAACCACGGTTCTGAGTAAGGGGTGAGGGTACGTTTTGGGAAGTTCACTAAGAACACCCAACCCTGCCCGCACATTAGCGGCCTCTACTAGGATATCGAATGACGTTTTAATACGCGTGTTAGTAATACGATGAATGATATGCAAACATTGTTTTCCTAAACATGCGAGGAATTGAATGGGTTGCTAAGTCGGTTTAATGCAACTAAAATTTAACGTCAAAGTTGAATTTAGCATGTGAAGTTCGTTTTAGTATAATAAAACAAAAGATGAAATAATATGAATTTGCTACAAGATGAACAAACGAGTTAGTATCGATTTGTGTAAATAATATAGCAAATAAATATGAGAAATCGAAAAAAAAAAAAATATTAATCGAAATCTGGAAAATATTGTTAAAAACGATGTTTTGTATAAAAAAAACGAAGTTCGAAAAATAATAAAAAGCGGAAAAGGAAGCAGCCGGCCGCGCGGCTCGCCGGGTCACCGGCGGGTCGCGTGGTGGCCTGCTTTGAAATCGGTTTTCGAAAACTCGATGTTTTTATTAAACCGCGTATGAATATTGCATAATTCGTACTCGATTCAATATTTTCGATATTCGTTATATTTGATAATTAACTACGAAATTAATATCAAATATTTCGAATAGTTTTAGAAAAGATGTAAGTTTTAAAATCGTTTCGTAAAATAAATAATAAAACGAACGAAAAAGTCTCGGGTTTCAGGCCCGTGCGCGAGTCGCCTGGGCATGGCGCGACTCGCGTGCGGGTCTGTCCGGGTTTTTTTATTTTTTGTTCGAAATTGCTAATTTTGATAAATCGCGTACAAAATATGAATTAATTTGTACTCGTTTTATGTTTTCGATATTCGTCGTACCCGATATTCGATTATGAAATCGATATCGAGTATTCGGAACGAATTAAAAAAAAAGGCTTTGTAAAAAGAAGTTTGAATAAAAAAAAGATGTAACGATTTTCAACATCGTCGAGATTTAATATAATTCTTTTCGATACAATATTCGATTATAGAGAATCGATATCATATTTTTAAGAATGTTTGATATATGAAAGTAGTTTTTAATATTATCGATATTAGAAAATAAAATAAAAAACGATGACCGACCCATAAAATAAGACGGACGAGAGAGAGAGGAGAAGGAAGAGAAAGAGATCGGGTTTTGTGCACCCTCAACCTACATGTTTTAGTCTACTCGGATCAGGGCTCGTCGGGACGTGGCTTGGACACTGGAGCGTCGAGTATATGTCGGTGAGGTGACGGTGGTGCGGCTCGGTTTGGGCGAGTTTCGGGTGAAGGGTTTCGGGTTTGAATGGACCGGTTTTCCCTCGAGAATATTATCGGTTTATCGACGTTAATTTTTTGATGTGTATTTGATGTGTAGGGATGCTAATGATTGATGATATTTGCTAGTGGTCGATGTTAATAATTGATGCTTGTTTGTCCCCTCTCTGAGTTGTGCAAGGGGCTATTTATAGGGATATTCCCGACCTTGGCTAGGAGAGTTTGAACTACCGCTTAGGATAGGAAACGTAGAAGTCGTAAGGCATGAGAATTCCACTTTCTTGTCAAAAAAGAAAGGGACACGGCTGGTTGTGTGTTGCTCGGCCGAGTGTTTGTACTCGGTCGGGTGTTTGAATCGGTTTTTGGATAGGAAATGTAAGAGTTCGAAAGGAATGCGAAACTCGTTGCTTGGTGGAGAAGCCAAAATCTCGGCTGATTTGAGGAGTATTTCGGCTGATTTGGGTGTCTTGGCCGAGTAATTGGTGCTCGGTCGATATCCTATTCGGTTTCCGGATAGAATTCCTACTTGAGATCGAATTCTATCCTTAAACGGATTTGTTTAATGTTTTGAAAAGTTGATTTTTGTAGGATTAGAGTGGGGATCAGCCGTGTGAGATGTCACGGCTGACTCACATGTCTCGGGAAAATCTCGGACCGGGTTTCGACTCGGTCGTAAAAAGACGGTTTTACCCCCGGTGTCGGAATCGACCCAAATTAGTCTTATTTGACTCGAAACGACCCACTGGGCCTGATTTTGAGGTTGGTTTTGTGAGATAATGTACTCCATGATGAGCCTAAGCCAAATGCCAATGATTTTGAGCCCGTTTCTGAGTAGTTAAAGCACGTTTGCGTCCGATCATCATCGGGTGTTGGTCGGAAACTGCTATAGACACCTGGCGGTCAAATGTGGGTGTCTACACATATGACTTTTTATAAATCTTAAAAGATTGATAGTTGATATCTAAGGACGAATGATTGTTATATTTATAATATACGAGTGAAATTTTATGAGCTTATTATAATCTTTCGATGTGGATAATTTTACAAATTTTATATGTAATAAATTCATTACCTTTTTTCTAAAAAATGATTCTTAAAGAGTTTTATTTACCTAATTTTGTAAATATCACATTAATGTAATAGATTAAATATATATTATAATAATTAAAAGATTTTTCTAATTAATTTTTTATTATTATTTATGATATTTTCCTAAATTGAATTTTAAAATAGATCAATCATATTGCTCACAAAAACCGCCGAGAGACTATTTGTAAATAATCAATAATAAACCTGTTGAATATATTTATATTGAATATAATATATTTTTGTACTAATTACTCAATATATTTTTGTATTGGGCTTAATATATTTTTCAATATAATTTTGTATTGTGATTTAGTATATTCTTATATTGCACTTGTAATATGAAATTTGTACTTAGAATTTTATTATTGATTTTGATTACATTTATTTGACTATTTTGTACTACTATGTAGTTAGTTAGTTTAACAATAATTTATTAAGAGAGAGACAAATCATTAGTAAGGTAAGTTCAATTTTTTTTTTTTTTTTTTTTTTGATGAACGAGGGAACCCGCAGCCGCTACCTTTTTGGTGCGCTCTGGGTAAACCCTCGGGTGTACGCATAGCCTGCAAACCACGCACACCAAGGTAAACAACTCCCACAAGTTCGCGCTTGCAGGGGCTTGAACCTGAGACCCTTGGGCCGATGACCACAAGTTTTAACCACTAGGCAACACCCTTATGGGCGTAAGTTCAATTTAACATAAGGTAAGTTTAACCTTGTTTTTTGAAAAAAAAAAAAAAATTAGCAGCACCACATTTATGGTCAATCAGTACCCCTCGGATCCATCGAAGCTGCATTGATGGATCCGTACCTGAGGGGTTGCCTGACAACCCAACAGGTGTTAGCTGACTTCGCTAACGTCGTCCGAGACGTGAGATTGAAGTGGTCTTCGAAAGATTCATTTGTGATAGCGTTCAGAGGATCTTATGCAGGAAGTAAGTAACTAATTTTTGTTTAGGTAAATTCACCTTATTACGATCGAATTAATTATTACAGATAATTAATTAATATTATATATATATATTTTTTTTTTTAACTGTGTTAGCGGCTTGAATGAGGATGAAATATCCTCATCTAGTTGATGGCGCATTAGCATCCTCAGCGCCAATCTTCGTGTCAGAAGATCTTGTGCCCGAAGATCGCTATTTCTCTATAGTCAGCAGAGACTTCAAGGTAAATAAAAAGTTATCATCCTCGTAATTTAATTTTCATCATTTAAAGTGTATTCCCTCCGTTTAACAAATGAATGAGACGGAGAGAATAATATATACGGAGTAATATCTAACCAATTTTTTTTACGCAGAACGTAAATGAGAGGTGCGACGAGATCATCTCTCAATCCTAGAAGTTGATCGACCAAATAGGAAACAGGACAGTGGCCTCGATCACCTGTCACAGAGTTTTCACACTTGCAGGTAAACATGCACAATACCATGTCATTTACTCTCGTAGAAAACAATTAAAAGGGATTAGTGATATACAACTTAATTGATAGTGCTATAGTAACATGCATGAGTTAATAGGAGGGGTACGATGAGTTCAATTAGTAGAATACATTTATGTAAATTTTAGGGAGTATACCATCACAAATCATATGAAGACAAACAGGGACGAATTTATGTGGTAGCAAGGGGTACATGCTACCCCAAGCCCAATAATTGTAGTTAAAATGATCCATTCTTGCTACCCCAAATAATACTATAAAAGTTATAATAAATAACATTTGATACTCAAAACAAACATAAAGTTAATGGTGGTGTATTGGCAACACTACATATCCATCACTCTAGGGACCAAGGTTTGATTCTTGCAAGGGACAATTTTTATTTATTTATTTTGATTCTATTAACCCATCATGCAATTAGATAATACAAGTACCTTCCTTATCTTCTCACATTTTTTATTTTTTTAAATGAATTTATTTTGATTATAATTATAATGAAAAGATAAAATAATATTTTGATTTTATTTATGCTCCACTTTATTGATAATTTATTTTGAATTTAAGATATGTTTCTTTGAATCGTGATTTTAAATTTTTTAGACGACGATGACGAAAAAAATTTCGCTACCCCACACTTTAATTCCTGGATTCGCCCCTGAAGACAAATATGCTTACCAAAAAAACAATGAAAGACCATAAACATGAACGTAAAAAAGAAGACTAAAATGGAAATTCGGAATTGAATGATCCAACTTTTAAGAGTATATAAAATGTGGGGATTAATTAATTTAACATCTTGTAGATAGTAAAATATAAAACACAACCGAATGTCTTTAAACTAGATTATAGTTTATGAGCTTAATAAGAAAGTTATCGAGCTTACGTGTAAAGTTTACGAATTTTATTGTAGAGTTTATGAGTTACAAAGTATTCTACCTAAATATTGGGTCAAAAGAAATAGGGTTATTTAACAACAATAATACAAACTATAGGGCGTCTTCCCAAAATAATATCAATTTTAATAAATCTGAGAATAATACGTATTATTGGAGTAGTTAAACCAGAGTAGTATAGGTGACCGGTTACCTGTAGAACCCCTCCACCTTCTTTTTTCACCTTTAATTTTATTTAATAGCAATAATATCAACTGTAGAGGGTCTTCCAAAAATAATTCCAATTTTAATAAATCAGAGAATAATACGTATTTTTGGAGTAGTTAAACCATGGTAGTATAGATGACCAATTAGCGGTGGAACCCGTTCACCTCCTTTTTCATCTTTAATTTATTTCATATTATTTCACTTATTTTCACTTACCTAGTGTATGAGGCATTAAACCTTATTAATGTCCTCTGTCTTTTTGTTCTTTCAAGTCTTCAACCTCACCAAATATAGCTAACAACACAATCCTACGCCAAAATCAACACGTTAATCTAAACGAAACGTATAGAAAAAAACTGAAGAAGGATGAAGGGTAATGGAGAGAGAGGATGAAGGAGAGAAGTAAAGAGGAGTAGTGTAACATCCCGAATTTTATAAATTAAATTAAATTAAAATTATGTTTGTAGGCATGATCATGTCCATACATATTACGTATAGAAAAAAAACTGAAGAAGAATGAAGGGCAATGGAGAGAGAGGATGAAGGAGAGAAGTAAGTAGGAGTAGACTTGGCAAAACTGACCCGACCCGACCCGAATAAGCCAAACTAATCCCGACATGACACCCGAATTTAAGACCAGATTTTGAGCCATAATCCGAATTGACTCGAGCTAGCCCGACTATTATTATAGAAAACGAGTCGATATCCCTAAAGAAGTTGAAAATAAAAAACCTGAGAATGACCCGAACCCGAAATTATCCGACTCGACCCGAAGTCAGCCCAATTATTATAACCCGAAAGTGGCCTGACCCGAAACTGAACCTACACGATTCACCCGTTATCCAGGTCTAAGGAGGATGATGGAGGATAAGTAGCAGGTTAAATATTAATTAGGTGACCAGATGTAGCAAATTATAAAGTCACTTATACTACTCTTGTTTAACTACTCCAATAATACGTATTATTCTCAGATTTATTGAAATTGGTATTATTTTGGGAAGACGCCCTATAGTTGATATTATTGTCGTTAAATAACCCAAAGAAATACAATGGAGCTCAAAAACAATACTCCCTCCGATTGCCTATTTGAAAGTGTGGACATGACATAGGTCCACCCCGACGCGGCCTCGCGCGGGTTTGGGTAGGCGAATGAATCTCGTGGTAAGATTGATCTCGGGTTGAAATTTAAATCGAAGTTGGAGTCGTCACCGAACTTTGTGGGAGTTCGGGCCCGTTCGAACCCACTCTAAACTTAGGTGTATTGTGCACAAAGCACAGCCCGCTTTAGTACTATACTAGAGCTTGTGGGGTTCGTCCTTTTGCATAACGATACCGATGTCAAGTTATCGGGTATCGTGTATCGAATGACTCTCATTCGCCAACGGTTTCGGGCATCCGGAAACCAAAGGTTCTGAGTAAGGGGTGAGGGTACTTGTTTGGAAGCCCACAAAGGACACCCAACCCCGTCCGCACTTAGCGGCCTCTACTAGGATATCGATCAGTTTTCGTGTACGCGTGTTAGTAAGACGGTTAAATGATATGCAAACAACGTTTTTAGCTACGCATGCGAAATACGTGTTTAGCTACGTCGTTTAATGCATCTTAAATTATGTCGAAGTTCAATTTAGCATGCGATGTTCATTTAGAAAGCGGTAAATGGCAAACATCGAAAACGAACTCGAAAATAAATTACAAATTACACGGGCGGAATACAACCCGGAATGTATATATAATACTTGAACAAAGATAAACGGATTAGCAACGGTAAATGCAATCTATAAACGGACACGTAAATAGAAAACATGAATTGGAACCGTAAATTGAATAATTGGACGAACTACGATCGCTTACACATTGTGTTGTGCATCGATCGGAGGACAAAGGCTTTGATACGCGTTTAGCGTACGGGATCGAAGCGTAATGCTAGCTTGATCCCGGGCCTCGAAATCTTGTCCCGACTTATCATGGTGAAATGGAGATGTCTTGACTTATCGAATATCGGATACGAATAAAGAGTCGCCGATATGGGATTAGTCGTATAGACGTCACTCAAAGTCGTGAAAGTAATGAGATAATAACGGATTAGAATGTGATAAAATGTACGAGTTTTTTAGAAAACGAGTACGTGATCGATTTAGCACGCATCGACTAATTAAGAGTCGTGAATATGACTCAACGGGACTCTATGTCGTCTTTAGGCTTTCGTTGGAGGCCTATAGGGGTCACTCGACCGAATCATTAAGGGGACTCGATCGAGTGCCCCGGACGAAGACACCCTGTCCATTTTTGAGGGGGTCACTCGATGGAGTGACCCTTAGGCACTCGATCGAGTGCCCTCTGTAGCGGGTGATAGCTTGTTTTATAACGACCCATTTTGTGAACTTATGGTTCAAATCGAGGTATTGTCGAACCAAATAAAAATATTAAGCAATTTATATTAGAGTAAATTAAAAATTACTCTCTTTTAAGATACCAATTTTAAAATTTACTCCCTTTTGAAATTTTTGTTAAAAATAACTCCCAAAATCTATCAAAAGTTCAAAAATTGCTCCAAAATGTAATTTTTGGACGAAAATGCCCATAACTTTTTTATGTCATATTACTTCACCTCACCCTCTAGCCAAGGACATTTTCGTCCTGAAAATAAATTTGGGAGCAATATTTGAACTTTTGATAGATTTTGGGAGTTATTTTTGTAAGATTCAAAAGTTTTTTTGACGAAATTCAAAAACAATGATTACTCTTATTTATATTATAAAATTACATAACCTCCCTAATTTTTAGATGTGGATGATTACTTAGTTAAGGTTTTAATCTTAAGAGTTTCTTATGACTCAAAAGATTTTATAATATAATATACAATTTATAATCTAAGGACAGATGATTATTTATAATATAGAATTTTATCACCTTATTATAATTTGTCGATGTGAAATAATTTTAATATCTTTATACGTAATAAATTCATCACTTTTTCGAGCAAATAATATGAAATTTATACTCTAATGAAAGCATTTTCTACCACGAATTTAGTTAATTCATTTTTATAATTGTATTTACGATAACTTTTTATTAAACGAAATTTAAAGATTTTTAGATGAAAATTATAAAACATTGCATTAATATAATAGATTAAATGTATTATTCTAATAATTAAAAGATTCTCTATATGATTTTTTTATTATTAATGATACTTTCCTAAATTGAGTTTTGAAGTAATGGACCAATCATATCGTTCGAAAAGTTCCTCAATTATATATATATATATATATATATATATATATATATATATATATATATATATATATATATATATATATATATATATAACTCTATATAAAAAGGGAGAGCAACCCTGAATTTTTGCGTAACCTCATTTATATATATATATATATATATATATATATATATAAAACCTCCAACCTCCACGACAGCATTACTTTAACTTTGGCAATATCATTTAGTCAAACACAAGACTCAAGCTACGAGTATTATTATATGGTAGCCACGTATGCCTTTGACATAACACGTGTAATTAGTATAAGCTTAATACATTAGACATGAAATTTCCTCCAATTTCCTCTCGTATATACCCTCAACTTACACCCTATCTTCCTCCATCAGCACACTTCCACTGCAACATACACCGGTACTTCTTCCTCCCATCTATCTTCCTCATTTTTCTTCGATTAGATTAGATATACATTCACCCGCTCTCATGACATATCCCTCAGTTTTAGTACAGTTCTGTTTGTTGGTCGACTATAGTTTGTAGCGTTTTCCTTCTTTTCTACTCCTATTACAGTAAACTGTTCACAAGTTGACAGAGTTGGATGTAATTAACTCACTGAAAGCTACTGACCTACACCTACGCCCATGACATGTTCGCCGAAATACCTCATAGAAAAGTTTAACCACCAAGTTTAGGTTCACTTAATATGATGATTTTTTGTCGACATGCTTAGAAAGTTGCGTCCCTTTTCTATTAGAGTTACTGATATCGATTTCATACTTAATTTTCCATGTCGCGCAATGGTTACGACTACGTCGACACCTTTTCATTTTCGACCCCATGCTCGAAAGTGTTTGCGAATTTCACCTGACGGTAGTGACGATTAGGTGATGTATATATCATCAATATGTAACATATAAAATGTATCCTACGACAAAATATGCATTTTCGAAACCTCGTGCTGCCTCAAACCTAATCGTCACCGCCCGAGCATTGCCGGGCCCTCAAACTAGTATATATATACATGCTATAATGGGAATCGTGAGAACTCCTCAATATTCATAATTTTATAAATAAATAAAATTATATATCCCATCTTCAACTTAAAGTTCGGCCTATTTGATGAATGAGATAAGAAAGTTGTTAGCGATGGAGCCCACTTATTCAGAAATAAAAATTGTCTTAAACAATTCAAGATATGTATTATTATTAGGCTCAAACCAATCCAATCCAATTCAAACCATCTACTCTAAAGTCTAAACTAAAGCTTGTTGCTGTTTCTAACATTTGACTCTGAATACAAGTTTTTGCGTAATAAGATTTTTAGCTTTTAATTAATTACGGAGTATATTACGGAGCATTCACCTTAGTAGTTTCTTCCAAGCGTATAACGCATTCTTCAATATAGAGTTTGATTCTCTTTATTATTGTTTTCTAATCTTACGATTTAAGACCTTCATTTTGGATTTACAAGGGAAAACAAACTATCGAGTGGCCAATGCGACTTAGAGTATCTTATGATCCAAATGCTTACCGGGTTCTCTTTGATGCGGTGGGTGCATTTATCGACCGATTTTAAGAGTTGTAGCACATTAATGTTGAAAAATGGTACACTAAAATTGAAATTGAACAAGGGTACGCTAAAATTGAAAAAGGTACGCTAAAAGTGAAAAAGGATACGCTAAAATTAGAATTGAAAAAAGGTACGCTAAAATTAAAATTGAAAAAGGGTACGCTAAAATTTCAAAAGGGTACGCTAAAATTGAAATTGAAAAAAGGTATGTTGAAATTTAAAAAGGTACGCTAAAATTGAAAAAAGGGTAAGATAAATTTAAGAAAGGGTACGCTAAAATTGAAAAGGAATACACCATAATTAAAAGAGGGTACGACAATGGTATGCTAAAATTGAAAAATGGTACGCTAAAATTGAAAAAGGAAATTAAATCGAGTAGGGCTCGAAGAAGAAGTGTTGTATTCCAAATAAAATCCGTACAAAAGGAAATTAAAGAACAATATTTTAGATGAACTCCTAAGTCAATGAGGAAATTTGGAAAAAAAAAACGATAGCTGAGATTATTGCAATTATATTTGCCGACGATAATATTGTTACTATTGTAATGAAATAATGAATTTAATCGAATAAGTTAACTCATAAAATAATTAATTTAAAAAAAAAAGTTACTTAGGTTATTGGGGCCCCAATTATGATGAATTGAAGAAAAGTCGATTGAAAAATTGATGGATTGAAAATTGGATTCAATGGTCGATTGAAGAAGTATGGATTAAAGGATTACGGGTCGAAGAATTTTGTAGAAGGAGAAGGAGTTACGATCTTACGGGTTGAAGGCTAAAGCAATTGTGATTAATTGATGGGATTAAAGAATTTTGAAGGATCCAACGAATGAGATTGAACACTATGATCTAATGGCTCATATTATAGTTCTCACGGTTCTCATGGAAAGAGTGGTTCTCACATGAACCTATATATATATATATATATATATATATATATATATATATATATAAAGAGAGAGAGAGATAGGTTCACATAAGGCCAACAACTCTTATAAGTTCATAAGTTCCAGTGTTAAAGTTACACAAAAAGTGCTTAAAGTTACACGAGATGAATGTTAAAGTTGCACTTTATCACTTGAAGTGATAACAGTGCTGAATGTTATAGTTACATATCAATCTTGAACAAATGTAACTTCAACGTATGTCAACTGTATCTTTAATATAGACTTAATTACATGTGGTGAACTTATTTGATCCCTTCTCTCTCTCTCTCTCTATATATATATATATATATATATATATAGAGAGAGAGAGAGAGAGAGGGGAAATCAAGTGAGTTCTTTTATTTTTTTTTGAGTCCATGAGTTCTATCTACAACCATTGATCTAGAGTGGGATGGATGGTTGTGATTGATTCTAGTAATTAAGGCAATAAATAACATATTTTGGTAAAAATAAAATCAAATCCTCTCTCCTCCCTTATTTATCTCCAACCAATACACGTTACTTCCTCACATTCAATTTTTTCCTCACATTCAATTTTTTCATTCACATCCTAACTGAAACCCTTCACCTTCATCATCCCAAACACAATCGCTCGACTTCTGTTTCTTTTCAAAACACACCCGCACATCCTCCCGTCTTCAACTCAAGCAAGGCTACATTGAAGCAACTCTCTAACTTCAGCAAAGATAATCTTCAGGCGGCATAATACAAGGTAACTCGCTAATTAATACTCGATTGTTGTACTAAAGAACTAGGTTTAGTTTATATTCGTATCTGATTTCATTAATTTTCTCGCTAATTATTGATTGATTTACTTTGCTGCGTTTGTGCACTATAATTAATTGGTTTCACTAAAGATTGTTGCGGTATCTGGGTATGAATCTGTAGAGTTTAATTGAATTCACCTACTTCATATTATGCTTCTACTATGCTTCTACTCTTCATACTTAGTCTAACATATATTGAATGTTACTCTAATGCGCATATTCAGTTACTGTAATAAACTTGAGGTGTTACTGTAAGGGGTTGTTCAGTTAGTGTTACACATGTATGATGTTATTTTAAAGACGACCATGTGTTACTGTAACGTACAAGACATGTTACTTTTAATCCCATCTTTGCGTTACTTTGAATGCTAGTAATCTGGTACATTTAATTGTGTAGACGTGTTACTCTAATTTGCACTCTATGTTACTCTAACACTTTCTTTGTGTTACTTTAACGCGTATCAGCTTTACATATGGTATTTCTTTCACTCGTATCAGTTGTACTTTAATTTTATATACCAGATTAAACTGTAACAATAGTTGTACATAATTATTGTACTTTTCAGATGGCAAAAGGAGGAGACAAATCAAGGTGCGATCGCGGTTGTTGGATAACGTAGATAAGTATGTGGACGCTAGGCAAAAGATCATCGATGGTCCCAAGAGCAAGCCAACAAAGGGTCGAAAAAAATAACGTGTAACGAATTATGTCATCTTTTTCTAATTACGAATAATGCTTTGTATCGTTTTCGAAACTTGTTATGTACATTAGTATTTTGATTATCACCAATGGAACAACGCTGTTAAACTCTGTTACCCTGACTAATTGTTCCTGTCACTCTCATTAACGATCGATGTTACTATGGGAATGAATGAAGTTTACCCAATATACAAATGTGGTCTCATAATCATTGTGTTACATTGACGCATTATAACCGTTACTTTAATGAACAAATGATGTTACTCTAAGTTATTAATGATGTTATTCTTTGTCTCATAGTTAAACAATGCTATTATCAATGACGCATTATATATGGTTCTTTAAAAAGTGAATGTTGTTACTTTGGTAATGAATGGTTCTAATCCAAGTTATTCTCAGTTACTTTGGTAATGAATTGTTTAAATAACGTTGTTGTCCTCAGTTACCTTCATGCATTATGTCTGTTACTGTAACTAACGAATGGTGTTACTCCAATAGACATGAGATGTTACTCTAACCAAATACACATGTATTAAATAAATATATATATAGTTAATTGCAACGTAGCACAGCGCTATGTGTAAAAAAATGTGTACAAAATCCAGTTCCTGTGTTTTGCCAACCCCCCCCCCTCCCCCCACCAGAAACGGACTGTCTCTGCAACCTGAACTCCCGAATTAATCCGCACAAGCTTTTCAACATGAAAATTAATCCGCACAAGCTTTTCACATTTGCCTTGTCTTTTGCCCTTAGAAGTCTGTATTAATGAAGCTTCAGTGCCGTGTCTGCTTCAACAAAAAACAAAACAATAATATCAGTGAAGCTTACGTTACTGTAACTCAGAAGGTATGTTACTTCAATGACGTTTCTGCGTTAATATAAAACAAAAAAATAGTATCAGTGTATATTATGGAAAACCTAAATAAGAAACATAAAACCTTGGAATCTATAAAGATCGATAAAGCAACTAACCATTGATAGGAAACTATGATGAATGAAATAACAATGAAAGCAATATCAACATTAAAATTGACGGTTATATCAATTCATAAATTGTGTTACTCTAACTATTACACTATGTTACTTTAACATCATCATCATCAAACCCTTTTTTCTAAACGTTCAGTGTGTTACTGTAATTGCAATTAAGTGTTACTGTAACTCAGAAGGTATGTTACTTCAATGACGTTTCTGCATATCATCAAACAACGTTACATCAATGCAAATAACGTGTTACTGTAATTCATAAGTGGTGTTACCCTAACGTGTACAATACGTTACTCTAGCATATCAAAAAACCCTTTTCCTGAACGTTCATTTGTGTTACTGTAATTGCAATGAAGTGTTACTTTAACTCAGAAGGCATGTTACTTCAACGACGAATCTGCGTTAACTGAAATCAAAAAAATAGAATCAATGGATATGAGGGAAAATCTTAATAAAAGCATAAAGACCTGTAATCTATAGAGATCGAGATATCAAAATATCATTGATACGAAACTGTGATATCAAAACGCAATGACATCAAAACAACGCAAATTGATACGAACTGTGATACGGAATGACAATGAAAGCACTATAAACATGAAGATCGACGTAAAAAAAACGCAATTCGACGCGATAAAACATTGATATGAAAACGCAAATTGAAAGCCATATGACTATTGAAATCCATGAAGAAAAAACGAATAAAAACGTGAATGAAATACTGAAACTCACCATTGTTATACTCGATTAGTTGCATATCAACCGTTGAAGACGATGATGCGGTCATTGAATCCATTGTAGCAGAATTTCAAGTTCAAAATCGATGAATGAGCGTGAATGAATCAGAGTTTTTTTTTAGGTGTGAATGAACGTGGAATGAAAATTGTGATAATGAACGTGAATGATAGGAAGTTATTGTTTCCTAAATTCTTGTGAGTTATTTTAGGAACGTAAATCTTCCTTTTTTTTTTTTTAATGCAACGCATCTTGTCCATCCATTCTCATCTCATCCAATGGATGAGATGAGGACTCATGGACTCATATATAGAGGACTCATAAGAGCCTTACTATATACTACCTCCGTCCCACTAAGATTGTCACATTTCATTAAAATATTCCTCACAAATAATAGAGAAATAGGAAAATCATTTGGGGACGGAGAGAGTGTATATATATATAGTGGAGTTCTCATAAGGTCACTATATTTTTTAAGTCCATAAGTTCTTATAGAGGTCATTGGATTGAAAAAAAATTGATGGTCAAGATTGATTGTTTTAGGGAGATGAAATTAATTATGGTGTGCAACTTTCAATGTGATTATTTCAACTTTCAACATTTTCATTCAATTATTTAATCTTTTTTTTTAGTTTAAAATTTTATTTTAATTAGCTACTAACATTTTATAATATCTAATTGTTTTATAATATCTGATTGTTTCATTCAATTATTTTATTTTAATGTTTTTCAATGTGATTGTTTTATAATATCTGATTTACTTGAAATTACACAATATCTGATTGAAGTTGCATTCAATTTATCTAAAGTTACATTGTGTCTACTTGAAGTTAATTAATTACTATAAATAAATTTGAAGTTACAAAGTATCAATTGAATTTTAGTTGAAGTTACATCATATCTTCTTGAAGTTACACCTATTGGTTTTTAAAATACCAATTCAATACATGCGTTAAATATAAAAGCGTTTATCTGATTTATATTCATAGCAAATTTGGAATTCAACCATAAACTTTAGAAACAAATTGAAGTTACAAACTGAATCAATAGATGTGACAAATAGATAAAGTTGAAGTCCCTCTACATACACCTAGAATTACGGACATTGAAGTTTCAAAAGAATTGAGTTGAAGTTACATTAATAATGTATTGAAGTTTCAATACATACAGTTGAATGTTTACAACATAATACGAAAAAAATGTTTATAAAGTTATGTTGTTATTGAGATGAAGTTACAAATTTAACGGTTAAAGTGACGTTATAAAGTAATTGAAGTTGCATATTGACAGTTAAATTTACAAACCAAAACAATTAAAGTGACAGATAATTATAGTTGAAGTTCCTCTACATACACCTAGAATTGAGTTGAAATTATAAAACAAATTTAGCAGGTCCAAATGTACAAAATAATCATGGACATCATGTTTAGTAACACTGAACTCCTTCAACTCCGATGCCCGAAATACGTGTGAGATTAACGACGTCTTCCTCCGCTATTGCCTCGTTTCCCACAGCTTCAACAATTTGACCTTCTTTGGACGACATCACAGCTGACACATATGCAATAAAGAAAAATATGGACATCCTTTCTCGTTCATATTCATCCCGATTAGTATCTTCATGTATAAGTCTGTCCCTCACCATCTCTTTCTTCCAATCTTTTAATGTGTTATTCTAGCTTCTGTTGCCAACACATATAAATACTTAAAAAGTCAACCAAAACAATTAAGATGAATTGCATAAACCAAGAGTACTCGTTATGTTGCAGAAAGTTATGATCCGTGTAAATAACAGGAGGCAGAATATAATCGACCTAAAATCATCCGTTTTAACACTACTTGTTATAATCCCCCAATTTTTTTATACAAATCTAATAATCGACCCAAAATCATCCGTTTTAACACTAATTATTATAATCCCCCAATTTATTATACAAATCTAATAATCGACCCAAAATCATCTGTGTTTATCATTATTATACAAATTTGAAGAAAAAAAAAATCAGAAAAACCCATTATCAACTGGGAATTGAAAATCCCCAAATTTTTATCAACTTTTTTTACCCTAATTATTATAATCCCCAAATTTTTATAACCCCCACATTATTATACAAATTATTATTCAAATTTGAAACAAAAACAATCAGAATTACCTGTGACTAACTGTTGCCGATGAAGAGTGAACCGATGGAAAGTTGACAAACGGAGGAAACTGATTTTATTTTCATTGAAGAGAGGATAAGAAGTAGAGAGACTAACAGAGAGTGGAGAGAGAATAGGAATTGCAGAATAATGGGGAGTGTGAAAAAAGAGTGAATGAATATGGTGGGGAAAGAGAATATGAAAATTAATTGACTTTGGAATACGTTACTTGAAGCACGTAAAATTTATTTAAAAAAAAGAAAAGAAATAAATATCATCACATCTCATCCATCCATTTCCCTTTGATCCAAGGACATACAATAAGACTTATGCACTTATGAAAATAGTTGAGACTTATTTGATCTCAACTCTCTCTCTCTCTATATATATATATATATGTGTGTGTTTGTAACTTAATTTTATAATTTGAAAAAATAATGGATTATTTTAATTCTACTAATTTCGTAAATATTTAGCAAAAATATTTTATTTAGTAAAACAATAGTCTATAAATATTTAATAATGATGATAATACTATCCACATAATTAGTAACGATAATAGTTCGTGTACGTAAATTTGAAGACTTAATTTTAACATCATCTATAATTTTAAATTTTGATATTGTAAACTTATTTAATGGATAAGAAATAAAGAATTTATATTGTGGATCGTAAATAAATTAAATTAATCGTTATTTATATTTTTTATGTTTTCCATATTGATAAAAATTGGTGATATAATTTTTTGGGTATTTATATATGTTTCATATAATTCTCATTAATTTTTTTATATCCGCAATATAATAAAGATTATACAAATTGAATTTGAGGACTTAATGAGTAATTTTGTGTAAATCTTGAGGGACTAAGTATGTAATATCCGTATAAAGTAAGGAGCTATAAGCAGAAGCGGTGGGAGAGCCCGGAAGAGGGATTGGAAGAAGAGAGTTGCATCACATCAGCAATTTTATATAATAAATAATAAATAAAGATACGGTAAAATACTTCGTACTATACTTACTAATAAAAATGGATCAATCTATAATAAAAGGATATACGGGTTATAAAAACGGGGACAAAATGAAATGATTATTTTAAGGGACAAATAATAATAATAAAAAAAGTACAAATAACACCTAAAGAGACCGTCCAAAAAGCTTGTTGATAGGATATGCACCCCTAAAAACGTCCATGAATATGACTATCTGAGTATGAACTATGAAGAGAGAGAGAGAGAGAGATGTGAGCACCACGGTGAAAATAAGAAAATGTTATGTGATACTAGCAGATTAGCTTTATTTGGTTGATACAAACCATAGTATGAGTATTAAATTAATCCGGGTTGTGAGTCGACTGTTGAATCGGGCCTCAGTTCAACTGAGATCAAACGTCAACAACGCCCATTGGGTTGGGTACACACGAAACTGTTACATATGGAGTATGGACTACTTGGAGCGCTAGAAACATGGGCATGCCTGCGCCCTGCCTTCAGTGATTGATTGCCTTCAGGTTGTTTCACAATTAGCTGAAGTCCCATACCAGAAGAATCCTGCACCAAATCAGACAGGCCAGGCCTCACAAAATTTCAAGGTCAATGCTACTTTTTCTGCCTTAACTCCTTCTGAATCATTTCCTTTCGCAAACTGAGGAAATATCTGAAAAGCAACCAGTCCATCAGGGATTCGGGCATTGCGTTTATGAGACACCATTGCAAAACATGAGGCCAGTACGGAACACATAGGACTTCAAAACCAATCCATCGTATGCTCGCTTTGCTATACTGCTCCGCTGATGGAATAAAGAAGGACGATTTCTTGATTGATGCCATCTTCGTTGCTACCAGCAATGGTATCTGAAAAGTAGAATGATAATGTTCAAAAGAACCAACAAAATGACACTTTTGTGTACGAAATACTATGAAATATAGGGAGTACTAGATTAAAGCCCGTGCGTTGCACGGGTTAGTTGGCTTCGGGTTAATTGGCTTAATTACATTGGTGATGTATATTCGTTAAATAAGACACTTGATCAATCTATATCATTATAATAAATAAGATGATCGCATGATATTAGTAATTAAACTTAATTTCAACTAAGTTTATAGTCTTAAGATCTTATTCTAAAACTCAAAAGAATACATGCGAATAATTTTTTTGATTGATAATATAAGATTTTATCGCCTCATCATAATTTTTCGATATAGGATAATTTACTCAAGGTTTATAGTTTTAAGATATGCTTTAAAGACCCAGAAAAAACGCACGATTTTTCTTATTTATAATATAGAATCATTACCTTATTTTAATTTTTTTGATGTGGGATAATTTTAGGTTTCTAGTCCTTTTAAAAGCTTTTTAAGACTCAAAATTTGTTGGTTGAATTTAAAACCATAAGATTACTCACTTATGATATAAAATTTCATCACGTCATCATACTTTTTCGATGTGGTATAATTTAATTACTTAATTAAGTTTATAATTTTAAGAACTATTTTGAAGACATAAAAGAGTTTGTTTTTATATCTATGTTAGATGATAGACGATTACTCTTTATTTATATAATCGAATTTGATCATCTTGTTGGAGTATATACTTTTGATGAATGATTACTCTTATTTATATAATAAAAAAATCTACCTTATTATAATTTTTCGATGTGGATAACTTTAATTAAGTTTATTTAAGTTTAGATAGAGTCTAATTAAGAACTTTTATTTATAAACAGATGCATGATTACTCTTATTTATAATATATAGAATTTCATCACACCATCTTAATTTCGATGCGGGATAATTATACATTAACTATATACTTTAATTATACCTTTTTTTTAAGTTCAAAAGATTGTTGGTTAATATCTAAGAACGAAAGATTACGTAGAATTATATTGACTAAAAGTTTTTTTGTTGACATCTAATGATGAATGATTAGTCTTGTTTATAATATAGAATTTCATCACCATAGAATTTCATCGTCTTATTATGGTCTTAAGAGTTTTTGAAGACTCAAAAGATTTTGATTGATATAATATCTAAGAACAAATAATTAGTCTTATTTATAATATAGAACCATATATAATTTGTCGATGTGGGATAATTTAAGTAAAATTTGTAGTCTTATTTATAATATAGAATCATCACCGTACCTTATTTTAATTGTTTCAATGTGGGATAATTTTAATTTTGTAGTCTTATTAATTAAGACTTTTTTAAACTCAAAATATTCTTGGTTGTTGTCTAAGGAAAAAATTATAATTAGTCTTTTGTGTATAGTCTTAAGAACCTTTCTAAGACTCAAAAGATTTTTGTTTGATAAAACTTTATAATTTTTTTGGATGTTGGATAGTTTTACTTTAAGTTTCACCTTATTATATTTTTTTCTTATTAAGAGACTTTTTAAGACTAAGAATTTTTTATTGATATTTAATAACAAATGATTAGTCTTATTTATACTATAAAGTTTCATCACCTTATCATAACTTTTCGATGTGGGATGATTTATTTAAGTTTATAGTCTTCCATCAGCTCGTCAATTTTTTTTCGATGTGAGATAATTTACTTCAGCTTGTAGTCTTAAAAGCTCTTTTTAAGTATATTAAAAGCTTTTTTAAGATTCAAAAGTTTTTTGTCGGTATTTAACCAATAGGGTTGTATTTAAATATTTAAAATATTCCACTTTTAGTATAAACATATGGATTATCATATTATATATTTTGAATGAATGATTACTCTTATTTATATAATAATAAAAATTCACCTTATTATAATTTTTTGATGTGGGATAATTTTACTTAAATTTATTTAAGTTTAGATATAGTCTAATTAAAAACTTTTATTCATAGACGAATGATTACACTTATTTATAATATTTGGAGAAATAACTACTTTTATTTATATAATAGAATTTCATAGTGACCAAAGGGAGTATAATTTTTTGATGTGGGATAATTTTACTTATTTATAATATTTGGAGAAATAACTACTTTTATTTATATAATAGAATTTCATAGTGACCGAAGGGTGTATAATTTTTTGATGTGGGATATAATTTACTTAAATTTATAGTCTTAAGAGTGTTTTAAGACTCAAAAGAGAGGGGTATAATTTTTCGATGGATAATTTACTTTAAGTTTATAGTCTTAATAGTTTCTAAAGACTCAAAAGATTTTGATTGATATCTAAGAATCTAAGAACAAATAATTAGTCTTATTTATAATATAAAAACCCATCACCTTATTATAATTTGTCGATGTGGGATAAATTTAACTAAATTTGTAGTCTTATTTATAATATAGAATCATTACCGTAACTTATTTTAATTGTTTCGATGTGGGATAATTTTAAGTTTGTAGTCTTATTAAAATCCTTTATAAACTCAAGACTACAAATTATGACTTCATAGTTTTTTTTTAAAACAAAAAAAAATTGTTGGTTAATAACTAAAAACGATGATTACTCTTCTTTCGTACAAATTCATAAGCTCATCACAATTTTTCGATGTGGGAGAATTACTTAACTTCGTTGATGTCTAAAAATTTTTTTTAGTTTTATTTATAATATAGAATTTCATCACCTTATTATAATTTTTTTTTTATTTAAGTGTATAGTCTTGACAATTATTTTAAGACTCAAAATATTTATGTTTGATGAAACTTTATAATTTTTCAAATGTGAGATAGTTTTAGTTAAGTTTATAGTCTTAATATATATTTTAAGATTCAAAATATTTTTGGTTAATATCTAAGAGCACACGGTTAATATGGAGTATATTATTTATAATATAAAGTTTCATCACCTTATTATCATTTTTCGATGTGAGATTATTTTTACTTTAAGTTTGTAGTCTTATTAAGAGACTTTTTAAGACTTAAAAATTTTTTTTGATTGGTATTTAATAACGAATGATTAGTCTTATTTATGATATAGAATTCAAACTTATCATATTTTTCGATGTGAAATAATTTATTTAAGTTTATAGTATTTCATCCGCTCTTTTTAAGATTAAAAAAATACATCATTACTCTTGTTGATAATATAGAATTTCATCAACTCACTGTAATTTTGTAAATACGGGATGATTTTAAATTTGCAGTATTATATATCAAAAGTTTTTTAGTCGATATTTAAAACCGAATGATTACTAATATTTATAATATAGAATTCCATCGCCCCATCATAATTTTTCGATGTGGGATAATTTAAAAGTTTTTATTGGTCGATATTTAAAACGATTACTTTTATTACTTTTATTTCTAATATAAAATTTCATCATCTCGATGTAGGATAATTACTTAAGTTTATAGTCTTAGAAACTCGATTCAAAAGACTTTTGATAGATATCGAAGAACGAATTATTACTTTTTATTTATAATATAGAATTTCATTATCATATTGTAATTTGTCGATGTAGGATAATTTTAAAACTGTTATATGTTATAAATTCATCACATAATGTGAAACAAATGATATGAAATTTATATTCTAATGAAAGCATTTTTTAACACGAATCTAATTATTTCATTTTTATAATTTATTTTACGATAATGTTTTAAAAAAAAATGAACTATAAATGTTTTCACGTCAGAATTGTAAAATATCACATTAATATAATAAATTAAATATATATTGTAATAATCAAAAGATTCTCTAATTGATTTTTTATTATTATTTATGATACTTTCTTAATTTGAAGTTTGATTGAACGGACCAATGATATCGCTCGAAAAAAACCTAAAATATATATATATATATATATATATATATATATATATATATATTGATCGAAGATATACCTGGCACTGTACATCAATGCCATACTGCCCATATTCTACACTCAGGCTTCTTGAGAACATTGCAACATACCTGAAAAATAATAAAGTGCACAAGGTCAAGGCAATTTTTAGAACATCCAAATCGATAGCTTCTCCAAACTTTATTTTCCCAACTTAAACATTCATATGTTACGGAGTAGTATATTACCAATCACATAATCGTACTCTATGAATATATAATAAAGTTTTCTCAAAAATCCCACAGACAATATATAAGGTTTGCTCCTAAATCAAGCAAAAGGCATGATCTTGTGAACAAAATAAAGGAAGAATATACGAACTAGTGAACTACCTCCTTGCATAAAAAAATATGAACTAAACTCCCTGCATAAAAAAACTACATATAAGAATTGATTGATCACATTCATCAATAATCCTTTGTAAAATCTTGCCGATTTGCTCTTGCTGCACTTATTCCATTTCGCTCTTTCTGCCTAGATACTAACCTGCCCAGCAAAAATCCACATCCCAACTCTATCTCTTCCAAAACCAGACTGTTAACGAACCATCTCAAGCAGGCGACTATATTCTATTAGTGAAACATACAAGTACAAGCAGGCGACTCGTTGAAATCCTAGCAAAAGTAATGACTTTCTTCAACTAACAATATAGAAGGAGCAATTATAAACTTGCTTGTCCTACTACACCAAAAATCAAGTAGAATTGTTACAACCCAAAAGTTTAAACTCTGCAGTGATATTCATATAACCCAGCACCAGCAGGATAATAAATCAGAAATAGGCGAAATTCGATAACCAAAAGTTGTTTCATATCAACCACCAACTAAAATTCAATATTTCCACATTTGACAGTAACAGATTAAAGTAAAAAAAAAAAAAAAAAAAAAAAAACAGTGAGGATGAATGAGTTTACATACAACAGTACATACCCTTTAGTTGCAGCATAAAGGGCAAAGAGGGGAAAAGAAGGAACGACGTGAGTAGAGCCAGAACCAATATTAAGAATGACGCCTTTCCTCTTGTTCAACATACCTGGAAGAACTGCTCTAGTAACCCAAGTTACACTGTTCAAATTAACATTAATCAAATCATGCATGCCTTCAAAATCAACCTCGTGAAAGAAGTTTGCTTTGGAAGACGACACACCCACATTATTCACCAAAACACCCACATCTAATCCCTCAATCTCCTCCCTGATTCTCACTTCAACCTCTTCCCCAGTCACCTTGGCGAAATCAATCACAATCACCTTAACCCCAATCTTGCCATGTTTCTCCAGAATCTCGTTGGAAGTGGCTTCCAGTTTGAGTGGGTTTCTACCAACTAAGATTAGGCTGAGACCCTTTGAAGCGAGGTCGAAGGCGAGGGCTTTTCCAATGCCGTCAGTGGAACCTGTGACTAGAGCCCATGACCCATAGTCGGTCAGTTTCTTGGGTGATCTAACCACCACTGACCATGCCCATTTCATCAGTTTCAAGAAATGCCTGGTGAAACACAGAAATCCAACACTGCAAATGACTATCAGCAGTATCCGGTTTTCCTTTTCCCACTCTGCTACTGATGCTGATGCTGCCATTTCTTCTCCCTCTTCTTGCGTTTCCAAGGAATTGGAAGCCAGTGGCAGTAACGAGTAACGAGTAACGAGTAATGACTTATTGGGATTTGTTATTTAATTGCAGGTGTAACCTTTCTTTATCTCCACCATCTACGTATTTATAGTAGCCTTTTTCACGTGTGACTTTAAGACTTAAAAATACTACGAGTATATAATAAACATAACCCTTTTTTACACGTGACTTTAAAACTATCTAAATTTTTGGGAAGGACGATCTCTCCATAAGTTATTGAGAGATAACTTGAGTATCACTTTATATATTATTCGTATCTATTTTATTATTAGATGTACTTCTAAGGGATAATTTTGTTTTGTATCTATTTTTATAACAAGTGTATCCTTTTATATTGTATACTCTTTTATGGTAAGTGTACCTATTTTTATTAGCTTTGTTACCATGGTTATTAATGGTTTCTCACTAAACTTAAGGAAGACCGTCTTTCAGTAGACCTACTCTTAAAACTGTATCTGAAAAATACATATAACAAACATAATTTCTTACGGTTATTTAACCACAATAATATCAACTATAGGCCATCTCCCAAAATAATATCAATTTTAATAAATCTGAAAATAATACGTATTATTGGAGTAGTCTCCCAAAATAATATCGATTTTAATAAATCTGAAAATAATACGTATTATTGGAGTAGTTAAACCATAATGGTATAGATGACCAGTTAGCGGTAGAACCCATTCATTTTTTTTATTTATTTATTTCATATTACTTCACTTCTTTTGACTTACTCAGTGTACAGGCGTCTACCAAAATAATATCAAACATAAGCCTTCTTTTTTACGTGTGATTTTAAAACTGTATCTGAAAAAGACATATAACAAACCTAAGCTTTTTTTACGTGTGACTTTAAAATTGTATCTGAAAAATACATTTAACAAACCTAATTTCTTAGGGTTATTTAACCACAATAATATCAACTATAGGGCGTCTCCCAAAATAATATCAATTTTAATAAATCTGATAATAATACGTATTATTGGAGTAGTTAAACCACCTTTAATTTTATTTAACGACGACAATAATAACAACTATAGAGCGTTTTCCGAAAATAATTCCAATTTTAATAAATCAGAGAATAATACGTATTTTTAGAGTAGTTAAACCATAATAGTATAGATGACCAGTTAGCGTTAGAACCCGTTCACCTTCTTTTTTTGTCTTTAATTTATTTCATATTACTTCACTTCTTTTGACTTACTCAGTTTACGGGGCATTAAACGTCATTAATGTCCTCTGTCTTTCTGTTCCTTCAAGTCTTCAACCTCACCAAATATAGCTAACAACAAAATTCTACAACAAAATTAACACGTTAATCTAAACGAAACGTATAAAAAAAACTGAAGAAGGATGAAGGGTAATTGAGAGATAGGATAGAAGGAGAGAAGTAAAGAGGAGTAGTGTAACACCCCCGAATTTATAAATTAAATTAAATTAAAATTATGTTTAGGGGCACGATCATGTCCACACATATTACATTTAGAACACAAGATAGGTTGTCACTCATATAGTACGAATAGAGAGAGATGTGTGAGCACCATGACGAAAATAATAAAATGCTACGGAGTACTCCCTCCGTACCAAAATGATGTTTTCATTTCATTGTTACATCTCTCACAATGGAATAAAAATGGGAAAATTTAGAGGTATAGAGGAAGTAGCATATAACCATGATTTGATACTAGCAGATTAGCTTCATTTGGTTGATACAAAGCATGGTACTAAATTAATCCAAGGTTGTGAGTCGACCGTTGCATCGGGCCTCAGTTCAACTGAGATCAAACGTCAACAACGCCCATTGGGTACAAAGTACAGCTAGAAACATGGGCATGGGCATGGGCATGGGCATGCCACCAGGTATATCTCTTCTTTCTTCATCTTTCAAAAGCAATTGGACAAACTGAAAAGCACTAACCGGAAAATAATGAGTAAGCTACGGCCTACGAGGAGGACGAAATATCTGGCTCACACAATCTACACTAGCGTATGACCTGGTACAAATTTTGGCAGATGAGTGAATGCGTCTTGGGTGAATTCTCTTCAGGCTAGGCTATGGATGAACACTGCAGACCTCAGCAAATGGGTTAACCTGTTCGGGTTGGACCATCTTTTTGTAGAAAGTATCCAGTTATGTTTGGGTCGATCGGTGCATACATTTAGGGTTACCCTTCAACCCTAACAACAATTACAATAAAATCCTGATTATCACAACATTATTCAAAAACAAAAATGGCCTCAGAAATTTCAAGGCTAATGCTACTTTTTCTGCCTCAACTCCTTCTGAATCATTTTCTTTCGCAAACTGAGGAAATATCTGAAAAGCAACCAGTCCACCAGGGATTCGGGCATTGCGTTTATCAGACACCATTGCAAAGCATGAGTCCAGTACGGAACACACAGGAGTTCAAAACCAATCCATCGGATGCTTGCTTTGCTATACTGCTCCGCCGATGGAATAAAGAAGGATGATTTTTTGATTGATGCCATCTTCGTTGCTACCAGCAATGGTATCTGAAAAGTAGAAATATTAATGTTCAAAAGAATCAACAAAATGACAATGTGTACGAAATACTATGAAATACTAGTATGAAATATATTGAAGATAATACCTGGCACTGTACATCAATGCCATACTGCTCATATTCTACACTTAGGCTTCTTGAGAACATTGCAACATACCTGAAAAAATAATTAAGTGCACAAGGTCAAGGTAATCTTTAGAAGAAAACGTCCATCAATAATGTAACATCCAAATCGATAGGTTCTCCAAACTTTATTTTCCCGACTTAAGCATTCATATTACCAATCACATAATCTTTACTCTATGACTATTCAAGGTTTTCTCAAAAATCCCACAGATAATTAGAAAAGTGGTAATAAAAAATCGGAGAACTGGCCATGGCTTGTTCACTTTGTTGCTCATCATTAATCCTAGATATAGAAGCACGGTACAAGGTTAGAAGTGCATAGTAGAGTATGGCCCTGTTCTCCTGGACTTAAAATAACTGAACTTAACTGAAACAGTCTGAACTGAACTGAATGGGTCTGAACTGAACTGAACTTAACTTAACTAAAATAAATAAATAATAATAATAATAATTAACAATAATTGTTATTATTATTATTATTATTATTATTATTATTATTATAATACTAAATATTATTATTAATGACAAATAATAATAATAATAATAATAATAATAATAATAAATAATAAAAATAATTAATAAAAGTAATAAATAATAATAGTATTATTATTATTTATTAATAATAATATTATTATTATTAATTATAATAATTATAATAATAATAATAATATAATTAATTAAATAATTAATATTATTATTAATTAATTATTATTAATAATATTATTATTAATATTAATATTATTATAAATATTAAGTATTATTAATGTTAATATTATTATTATTATTATTAATTATAATAATAATAATAATAATAATTAATTAATTAATTTTAATTTTAATATTAAAATTAATATTAATTAATAATTAATAATAATAGTATTATTATTATTAATATTTAATAATATTAATATTATTATAAATGTGAAGTATTATTAATATTATTATTATTATTAATTATAATAACAATAATAATAAAATTAATTAAATAATTATTAATATTAATATTATTATAAATATGACGGAGTAAGTATTAATAATAATAATAATAATACTAATACTAATATTATTATTATTATTATTAATTATTAATTATAATATTAATAATATTAATATTAATATTATTATATTACGGAGTAAGTATTAATAATAATAATAATATTATTATTATTATTATTATTACTACTATTAAGTAAGTAATAATAATAATATTATTATTATTATTATTATTATTATTATTATTTTGGTTCAATGAAGAGCGAACTTAGTCGCATTACAATAGAGAGAGGGGGATTCGAACATGAGACCTACTGTCCCAGAGCACCTAGTCCTAACCACGAATTAATTAAATTTATTATTATTATTATTATTATTATTATTATTATTAATATTATTATTAATAAATAGTAATAATATTTTTATTATTTATTACTTTTATTAATTATTTTTATTATTCATTATTATTATTATTATTTGTCATTAATAATAATATTTAGTATTATAATAATAATAATAATAATAATAATAATTATTATTATTATTATTATTATTATTATTATTATTATTATTATTATTATTATTTTTGCAAAAGCTTGTAATTTCTTTCACAATGAAATGAAATGATATCTTTCTTGCAAAAAAAAATATTATTATTATTATTATTATTATTATTATTATTATTATTATTATTATTATTATGAATGTGTCTGAACTGAACTGAAGGTGTCTGAACTGAACTGAAACTGTCTGAATATAAGTATAGGAGAACAGGGCCTATCTCCAAGACTAGCGAAAGGATCAGACATCATGCACCAGATAAAGCGTAAATGATTGTTTGCTCCTAAATCAAGCAAAAGGCATGATCTTGTGAACAAAATAAATGAAGAATATATGAACTACCTCATTGCATAAAAAACATACGAACTACCTCCTTGCATAAAAACTACTAATATAAGAAATGATTAATCAGATTTATCAATAATCCTTTGTAAAATTTTGCCGACTTGCTCTTGCTGCACTTATTCTGTTTCATCCATTTCGCTCATTGAGCCCCTTTCAGCCTAGATACTAACCTCCTCGGCAAAAATCCACGTCCCAACGCTGTCTCTTCGAAAACCAGACTATGCTCACTATCTTTGGTGCCAATGCAGGTAGAAAGATAGTGGTGTGATGATGCACCAAAGTTTTAAATTACAACCCGTCTCTCTTTTTGTGTTAAATTGTTAATTTGGGTAGATCAGCCGAAAATCAAGGACGCTCATCAGTGTTTTCTGAACTGAAGTGATGTATATTATCAGTCGGTATTACAAGGAGATTACTGATTAAGAAGATTGGCCATTGGATAGTATAGGTTGGCACAGAACAAGTATTTCATTTTCTATACAACAGGTAAAGAATAAAGTAGAAGAAAAGGGCGGAAGAAACGTGGAACGCGGAGGAGCCGTCATATGTGGAACAGATTAAAATGTCAAATGGTTAGAGATATACTTCTGCTGGAATGGTTGTTTTGGTGGGAAAAAGATAACACAAATTTGACCCTTCCATTCTTGAACTACATACTTTGAAAATCTAATTAAATCGAGTGTGCAAGTGACGAATCACAAATCCAATTTCATAAGCGATGTAACTCGGAACCAATCAACCTACCAAATCAGAAAATATGGGACACCCTGTCATTTACCCAACCACCAAACTGCACATCATAAGTTTCCATGTTCAGCAAAAATGTCTTGTTCTCCTCTTAAGTAGGTGAGTGATTCAAGCATCAAAATTTAGAATCATCTTTGAGCATAAGCTACTTGTACTATTCTAGTGTAACTATCTTCCCTCTCAACTTCCTGACAACCCTTTCTTTTACGTTGTTTTTTAGTACGTGTAATACAAATAATGTAATAGGGATTTCTATGTGAACATATAATTGAAGTTTGATGGCAGTAACCTCCTAGAAAAGGGTTAGGACTTTGCCAATATCTCCTACTAAGGCCCCGTTCTTTTGGACAAAAGTAAGCTGAACTCAACTGAACCAAAGTGAAGTGAGCTGAAATACTCTCCTGGGCTGATTCAACTGAAAAGAAGAGGACCTAAATGAAGCAAGCGGCCAACTTTGTGAAACATGCAACTATGCAAGTACAAGTACAAGAAGGTGGTGACCTATTGAAATCCTAGCAAAAGGCATGAGTTTCTTCAACTAACAATATGGAGAGAGGCATTCTAAACTTTCTTGTACTAGTACAAAAATCAAGTAGAATTGTGGCAACTCACAACCTGAAAGTTTAAAATTCAATATTTCCCCATTTGACAGTAACAAATTTAGAAGCATGGGCATAAGGAGGGAGTATCAAGTAAAAAAGCAGTGAGGGAGGACTGAGGAGTTACCCTTTAGTTGCAGCATAAAGGGCAAAGAGAGGATAAGAAGAAACAGCATGAGTAGAGCCAGAACCAATATTAAGAATGGCGCCTTTCCTCTTGTTCAACATACCTGGAAGTACAGCTCTAGTGACCCAAGTTACGCTATTCAAATTAACATTAATCAAATCATGCATTCCTTCAAAATCAACCTCGTGAAAGAAGTTTGCTTTGGAAGACGACACGCCCACATTATTCACCAAAACACCCACATCTAATCCCTCAATCTCCTCCCTGATTCTCACTTCAACCTCTTCCCCAGTCACCTTGGCGAAATCAATCACAATCACCTTAACCCCAATCTTGCCATGTTTCTCCAGAATCTCGTTGGAAGTGGCTTCCAGTTTGAGTGGGTTTCTACCAACTAAGATTAGGCTGAGACCCTTTGAAGCGAGGTCGAAGGCGAGGGCTTTTCCAATGCCGTCAGTGGAACCTGTGACTAGAGCCCATGACCCATAGTCGGTCAGTTTCTTGGGTGATCTAACCACCACTGACCATACCCATTTCATCAGTTTCAAGATATGCCTGGTGAAACACAGAAATCCAACACTGCAAATGGCTATCAGCAGCATCTGGTTTCCCTTTTCCCACTCTGCTACTGATGCTGATGCTGCCATTTCTTCTTCCTCTTCTTGCGTCTCGGGGAATACTCAGGAATTGGAGGCCAGTGGCAGTAATGAGTAATGACTGACTAATGAATGCGTTGGGATGTCCTTTGTCATTTAATTGCAGGTGGAACCCTCCTTAGTCTCTACCATCTATCTATTTATATTCCATGGCCCAACTCGAGCTTCATTTCATCATTCATTTTCACTAGTTTTGACCCGTGCAATTTGCACGGGTGTTGTTACGCGATGTACATAGATTGTTAGATAGTAACTCACTACAAATGATGAAAGTAAAAAATAGTATTATAAATACTGAAACACTTCCTGGTAAGCAACATTGGTAGTAGTATTCATAGTGCGTTTCTCCGTATCATAAATAAGAATTTTTAATCCGCGCTTGCTAGTAACCCTTGATAGTGCGACATATAGTTGTCCATGCGTGAAAACAGGCTTGGGCAGGTATAGATCAACATGAGACAACGACTGCCCTTGACTCTTGATAATGGTCATGGCAAAGCACACTGAATAGGGAACTGACGTCTTGTAAATCGTATCGAAAATTTACTTGAGTCAGATGGGGACAAAGAGAAGTCGAGGAATAAATACTGTGTCATCCTTGTGGCTACCTGTCAGCACCTTACAACGAATAACTCTTTTTGCTAGAGCAGTAATAATTAACCGCGTTCCATTACACAATCCATGGAATTGGTTAATGTTTCTGATGAGCATAACCATGGCACCAACCTTCAATCGTAATTCATGATTAGGCACCCCAGAGCACTTAACACTATTTAGAAATTCAGTTGAGTGAAGATCCGGTTGACATGCAGGTGATTCAATTGCAGGAGTATTAGGTGTGTTTGCAGGTGCTTCATCCATACAGGGCTCATCAGAGCTCAAATATACTACTTCTGGTTCGTCAATAAGAGACAACACATATTCGTTAATTAACTCCACGAACTCATGAGTAGGAGCTAGAATCGCTCTATCTTGTAGGTAGCCATCTTCCCACAATCGATCCAGTAGGTTAGGATATGTCGACGACACTATTGCTGCAATTGGGTCATCGACGTTATGAATTAATACTTCCTCCGGGAAAGACACGGCAACTTCTCCATCATTTGGACCACCTTCTTTGCCATCACCAACTCGTAACAGCCAGTTAGAAAATTCACTGATCTCATGTGCATTGGCAGATAAGTTGCCAATACGTAATCGCATATTTTGAGTCAACTGAAGGACCTGCATTAGTTGTGTTGGAAAAAGCAGTACATCAACGAATAAGATTGAAGTTGTGAAAATTTATTATGATATCAATGCTGAAACTTCACTTAATTTTGAAAAGTAAAGATTGACAAACAGGAGAAAGCAAACCTTGCAAGACGACCATAAATGTGATGAACATAGGGCAGCATGCACAATATTTGACCTACTACCTCTAGGAACAACCGGAAGTATTTGTCTAAAGTCTCCTCCAAAGACAACAACCTTCCCACCAAAAGCGAGGTCAGCATTACCTGGGGAAACAACACGCATGACATCTCTCAGGCTACGGTCAAGCACTTCAAAGCTGTGTCTATGTGTCATTGGTGCCTCATCCCAAATAATGAGGCTCGCTTTCATTATTAACTCGGTCAAGAATGTCCCTGGCTTGATATCAGAGCAGGTGGACGTCTCAACAACGTTAATGGGAATACCAAACCTAGAATGCGCTGTCCTACCACCAGGGATTAACGTTGCTGCAATTCCACTCGACGCAACAGCGAGAACAATCTTGCCCCTACTGCGCAAATCAGCGCATAAAGTGCGCCATATGAACGTCTTCCCTGTACCCCCATATCCATATACAAAGAAGACAACGCTACGATTTGCTGCAACTGCTGCACTTATTTCATCATATACCGAGCGTTGTTCGGCAGTAAAAGCATGGGCAGTGCAGTTTCGTACTCTCGTTGCAGTGCAGCCCTGTCATATGCTAGCTCATCCCGCATCAATGTGTTCCCAAGATATTCAATAATTGACTCATCAGGAATAGGCATGTCTGGAAATCTAGCCAGACTACTGCCATTGCTTCGTAAAGATGCCTCAATCTCAAGGAGAGTTAAGTTTTGTAGCTCTTCGTCAGACAACTCTAGATCTAGTAGACAAAACAACGGAATTGTTATACATAATTAACTACTCAAATGATATGATGGTAAATTCAATTGAGCCGCGTACATAATTTAACAGGAATCACATGATAGTAAAAAAGTTGGTAATTAATAAGTGAGAAGGAATATGAAGTGAAGCAATAGTAAAGCAACTAACCTGGATTATGTAAAAATTTGCGTTGATTGTAAAGAATATCATCAGATAGTAGAGTCCATGTCTTCTCCCAGACAATATGAGGCATTGACATCGAATCAGATAGAAGCAATGACGTGAATAAATGCCTTAAGTATACACCTGATTCCCAGTAATTGGCTTCTTCGATGGCATCAATGTACTCTGTGTCATCTCCAACCAAGCCAAGTGCATAACATGCTTCACGGAAAGTTGAATGAACAACAGTACCAACCGTTCGAATGTCCTCATAACACCTGGGGCCTCTAACATGGTTCAGCATTACTCTCATGTAGAACAATTCACCACATTTAGGAGGGACATGGTGTAGCCTTCCAATCGTAAACCCTCTTTGCCTGCGCTTCCACATCTTCTTGCTCCTATCCCAAACAAAATGTTGAGGGATTTCACACAGCAAAAATTCACGTGCACCATGGTCTCTCTCATTTAGCTGTAGCCAGTCATTAAATTTTGACATGCCGACACTGGCGTCTTCAAGCACCTCATCAATTGGATCCTCGTCATCAAAGATCACAGATTCTTCTCCAGGAAGGTGGAATTGCAACTTCTCAACAGGAGGTGTCCTATAGTGGATATCAAAAGCAAATATCCTCCAAACAGCTTCACACGCAGAGATGTATCTACAATCATACAATTTTTTAATCTCGTCAAGCTGATTCTGGTTATTACGCCGTCTGTACGATGATTCCATTGTCGCACGATCGGACCCTTTATTGATGTACTTGAAGAGATACTTGATTGATCTAGCTTGATTGCACCATTCCACATTAATGTGTGCATGATACCTACTAATTAGGTAAGCATTGTAAGGGACGACATAGCGATTATCAATGGGCACACCATTCTTGTAAATTACACGTCCGTTGTCCCTCCTTTGATAAATAGGGAAGCCATGTTTGTCAACAGTTGTCCTTTCATTGAAAGGCTTTGGGAATTTGCGAATACATATACCGTCTGACATGCATGGTGAGCTTGGGTTCACAATGCCACAGGGACCGTGAATCATTAAATCAGATACAGCAGCATGGAGCATCGGGTCTTGTCGTTCGTCGGGAATCTCTGCAGAGATGATCCTGTCAATTTGATACCTCTGGGAACTTATCATCCCGGTGTAGGAATAGTAGAATATGAGCATGAGGGAGTCCACGTTTTTGGAATTCAACTGTGTACGCAACTGCAAGTAATTCACATGAAATGATTGTGTGCGTAAGAATGAATATATTCAGATAATCAATTTACTATAAATGGTAGCAGTCATCGTGGAGGTTCCTAACCTGCTCTAGTTCTACCAAAGATTTCTCGAACTTTTAGGTCCTGAATCAATTCATACAGCTTCACCTGAAAGACACGGGATAGAATGTCTGGGCGGTCCTCAGCACGAAGACCCCGCTTAGACACAAATCGTACAATTTCTGGCCATTTCGGGTTGCATGTGAATGTTATGAACAGGTCTGAATAACCACACCACCTACAAATTGCGAGTGTGTCCAGATACTTGCCCCTCATGAAAGCATCTCCAGATGTGAAAGAAGCTGGGACTACATAACGACCACCAGTTGAGGATGGTTCAACATTGCCTTCTTCATTTGCAGCAACAATATTGTTCAGCTTGTCAACCCTAAGCTTATCCTGGTTGAAGCGCAGGAAAGATAAACGTTGAGATTCGACCATCATATACCCGTCAACGCAAATCTGCTGAAATAAGTTACCGGCTTGGGACCAAGTTGGGAACTCAAGTTCCCGAGGCCTATCTTGTAAGCGAAAGGCAAAAAAACTCACGCAATGTCAGCTGTTCACGTGGTTTCAAACTCTTGCTAATACCAATAGACGCCTCGCTATGGGAAATGTGAGGGCGGAAACCATCCTCGCCATACGGAAACAACATCGGGTATTGTAGGGCAAGATATGATGGATGCAACTCCGAAATACGTTGCAATGACCCACATGTTTTCTCAACGATAATATCACGCTGTTCCATCTCCGGTCCTATATCACCTTCGATTAAAGCAGCAACTTCCGAAGCAGTCGGCCGATTATAAGTTCTGCCATCAGTGCATCTCCGCGAAATGAGTTTAATACTTACATCACCATCTATATCCGATGACAACCTATCCCTAGCTTTGCGAAACATTTTTGCAAGTGGGTTGTGTTCATCTATCATCTCCTTCAATAAGTACATAAGCTCTTCATTGAATCCGCGACCGGTGCCAGAACTATGAAAAAAAATGAACGTGGCAATGTGCAAAGGTCAAATAGGTGACTACTCTCTTAACATAACAGTAGAATAATCAACCAATCAGGTAATATAAAAATGTAAGTAGGCCTATAACAGAAGTTGATGTCAATACCTTAAGGCGTTGATTCTATTGTTCACCTCATCATCTGTATCATAAATGTATAATTGGCAGAACTTGGGTATTGATTCGTCAGGAGGCAACAAACTACCAATGCGATGTACGTTTTGGCCACCCATTCGAAAAGTGTATGGCCCACGTCCGCAATTGACTGTTTTATCAATAATGCCACCAAGAGATGACCATGCCCAACCGCAATTGTATTTCCGAATATTCGTAATGAACGTGGCGCTAAGTCGATGCTCACGAAGTAGAAGTGACTTCAACAATTCAGGAGGCTCACTTAAATACGGTAGCGTTACCTTTCCATCCGAGCAGCACAAAGAAAATTTTGGTTTAGTTGTGCCACGATCTTTACCAATTCTTTCCTCATACCACATTAGCGCTCCACACATTCCACATTTATATTCTGGATCGCCAATATCCCAATAGTTTGTAGATACTGCGGGTTGTAAAGGTAGAGAGTAGGTAAGTTCTTACTTCTACGCCAATGTATATAATATGTAAACACCAATAACATGACTGACAATATATAAATAAATTAATTAGGTTGTTAGATACAATGAATACTCTGACCTTCATTGGAGAATGGGATAATCGGCAACGCAGTACTGCTTGATCCAACCTCAAAATGGGGATGAGAGGGAGATGGTACAGCTGCTACTTCCTCCGAAGCTGAGTGTACGTCTGTTGTGTTACTTAGGGTAGGCGTGGTAGATGTACGGGCACCTAATGTTGTATAGTGTGTAAAAAAAACACAATTGCAAATGCGGAACTAATTAAAGAGGAGACAAAAATATGAGGCGAGGTTGTGTTGGCAATTCGAAATGGATTTTGATAAAGAACCGAAAAAATAATACTTAGTGCTAGCAAATGAAGGAGATGTAAGAGTACCATTGATATCTGTAATGAGTGACCGCGTAGACAACGTCTTCTGCGCATTTAATGAATGCCTCCTAGCCCTTTTTAGTTTAGCAGCTTGTTGGGCCGGTGTGAGTACAGGTGGTTCAAATGTGAGTGCAGATAATGGAGTTGGAATATATGGATTAGGTGTGGAGCCCCGACGGGAAGAGCCAATATTAGACGAAGAAGCCAACACCGGGGAACGCTGTACTCGAGAATCTACATGCAACATAGGTTATACATAGTTAAGGAGTCCAGAGTCGCAAAGCCTAATTATATCGCGATATAATATGCAAGAAAATGTATATACATAGCTCGACTATATATATACATGTGTGTGTGAATGTACGTACATACAACTTCAAATATTTATATATTTATATAAAAAAATGTTTTATGTACGCATGAGTGTGTATGACTGAATATATATATATATATATATATATATATATATATATATGAATGTAATCACGTATATAACCAATTGCATGCATGTTTATACAATAGCATGAGTAAAACATAAACGGAAACATAAGAAAGGGATACCGTTGGTAATATTGGCCAATGGAGCACGAAGGGTTGACACATTTTGCTCAGGTACGTTTACTTGGCTCATCTGATCCATGTTATTTTCAGTAGCTACAACAGACGGATTTTTTTTTCGTTAAATTGTATCAAAAGTAAAAGATACTCCCTCCGATTTTTATCTATCTTCCCTATTTCTTTATTGGGCTGAAACACCATTTCTTCCCTATTTCTATTTTGGGCCATCAACATGTGGTCTAGAATCACCCTTACATTTCTCTCTCTTCCTTCTTTTATTTTGAACCACACATTTCTACACCCTTATTTTCTTCCCCAAAACCAAAGGGGAAGATAGATAAAAATCGGAGGGAGTAAGTTGCTTGACAGTACGATAAACAATTAAGTTATCAGAAATGTTCTCGTATATTACTCTCGCCAATTATTTTCAGCCACTTTTCTCGTAAAATGTCCCAAACAACAAAACCCGATGCCCAACATGAAATCTCGTTATCAATTGCCAAAGTCCAGTGCTCGAGCCCAATAGCTGCAGAAACGAATTTGTTGTACTGGGCTGATAAAATGGCCCGTTGACACCATGCATAGTAACAATGCCTTATTTCTACCAAACCCTTACCCATTGTCAGCCCAAATAATCACCCCCATACACTCTCACAGTCTCACTCACCCAATTTCATGTTTCATTACAACAAACCCTAAAATCCTTCATTTACGCGTCCCTTACTCTGCCTACTCTCTTGTCTGTCTGTCTCTCTCTCGCAGTCTGACTGTCTCTCTATTATCTCGAACATTCCTGTCATTTTCCCTAATCGAAACATGCTTCAACCTATACTAATCTCAGGCATCAATCTGTGATGATATAACGATTATCCTTCAATGGTGGCGAGAAGAAAGTGTCTGAATGTGGATTGCTTAGTCGGAAGATTCTGGGTCAATTAAACCGCCGGGATGCAACATGCAACAAATTCCGGCGACACATTCCACAGATCTAATGTTCGAGAAGACGATAGCAGTACACATCAAACGATTAAAATGGAGCAAAATGTGGGTACTTTCGCTTCAAATCTTTTTTTTTTTTTTTCAAATTATTGCTTATTACTTATATATATATATGTAGATCTGTTATGTTCCGAGTTACTGCATGTGTTAGTGATGAACATGAAATACGAAAATTAAAATTGTGCTTTTGATTGTCTACATCTTCGAAAATGTTATGTCATTATAATTTTTGGTCCAAAATTTGAAATTTACAATCCATATTTTGTTAAAAAATTGATGCATGCATGTGAGATCTATAATTTCTTTCGGTACTGAAGAATTTGGTTTTCTGGAAACAAATATGTAGTTAGACTTTATTCAGAAAAAAACTTCGATTTTGCCTAACTTTTCCATTAAAGTTAACCTAACATCAATATGATAAATCTCTGTGTTGTCTACAAAATATTGATTTTAAATATGACATAAGTATCATTAGTTCAGTAATTGTGTTATTATGTAGATAATCCGGTTCTAAAATGGTAGTAAAGATTTTTGGGCTGAAAATTTGATTATCTCTCCTGGCCCAAACATTTCGAACCCCAAAAACTGAAACTTTAGAGGACCAACCTGCACCGGGTATAGGTTCGACTGAAAACAGTTTACCCACACAGTTTCACAAAATTTGATAAAATTAAACCGGGTTCAAGTAAAACGTGGTCCAGTTCAAGGATACTTTAACCTGGTTCAAGTAATATTTAAACCCGACTCGTTTTTCAATAATGTTCACAATTAAACCGGATCAACTCATGTCAGACCCGGTTCACGCCAGGGTCAAACCGGTTCAGTCCAATGTCAAACCGGTTCAGGCCGGGTTGAGAACCGGCTCATATTGTTTTATTTTTCCCATTTTTAAAAAAAATTTAATCACTGTTTTCCTGACTTCTCTGACTCTGAACTGGGTCACTTCTTCTTCTTCCTTCTCATTCATTATTCATCAGTTCACTATCTTTGCAACAGAACGTGTTTTTTATTCTAATACACTCCTACCCTTTTTCAAATTAAGATATACATAATTGAACAACAGCAAAAAGTTTCTTCCTAAAAAACTTACTGTAACCTCTCCTTCGTTTACCCCTACTCCTTGCTTGCTTTGTACTTGAACTTGTTCCATCTGGGTTCACCATTTTCGCCTTAACAATGGTAGATTCTTGGAATTCTGTTGCACTTAAGTGGCTAACTTTATGATTTCACAATATTTCTTTATTTTAATCTTAAACTTCAATTAACCTCGAAAATGGTTGTGATTTGCAGTGGAAAATGAGTTAGTGGTGTAAAACAGAAATTTATATAGGTGGTTAATACAATGCCTTCAAAGAGAACCACTAAATGGAACAGTTTACACTCTTAACTTACAGCAGTTACAAAATTACTGCATGTTCATTCTACACACTTTTCTTTAGTCTTAGCTATAATTTCAGTGCTACTGTGTCCATTACAATTGCCCTTTGCATTATGTTTCTTAGTCTATCCTTACTTTAATGTGTCAACTACTGCACAAAAAAAAACGAATGTCTGTAACTTATGAAAATGCACCTTTTGCCTGAATTGATTCTAAAATAACAACAGAATGCAGCACACAACTTGTAAACATAAAAGTACTCCACATAACTTTAAATCTTTGACACAATACATGCAAAATAACCTCAACGGAAAACAACTAAAATGGGAAACAACTTAAATAAGAAACAACTTGAACAAAAAGTAACTTCAACTGAAATAGACTCATAATTAAATATAACGACTAAAAAGCACACAACTTAAATAGACTCATAATTAAATATAGACTCATAATCAACTAAAAAGCACACAATTGAAATACTTTAACAGGTGAAAGTCTACTATTAAATGTTTCACTTCTTTGGACGTTTGTCAACATGCTTAGTTGCTGATTCACTGTCTAAACCATCTATTTTTTCCTCGCATGAACCTTCAACTGCGGAGATATCCCTTTTACGTTGGACCTTGCTCATGGGGGTAACTTCAGCATCAATTGGATCCGTCGAACTTGAGCCGGACAGATCAGCTTTAGAATAACCAAGAGGTATAAGTTTCTGCGGTCAATTAACAATGCATGATTATTTTAAAATAATTTAAGCTTCTTCATCATACTACTGATTTTTTGACGTATCATACAAAAAAGATGCTTACCAACTCTATGTCCGTCGATAAAGTTGATGCTGATGCTGCTGTACTAATGTTACTTGCTTCCTGAATTTTAATGGTACTGAAATTAGAACATCCTTGCATATACATCATAACACAGTGCTGTGACAAAATATTAATCAATGTGAGACCTTATGAGTGTAGACATCTTTCCTTCTGCGTATCTCTTCTTGGTTGTCACAAAAACGCACGACATTGTAACGCTTTGAACCCATGTCGACATTCCAGTGCCTTGAAACCTCCAAATCAATAATGAACTCCTTACTGAGGATTGCCTTTAAAGTAAATGGAATCTCCTTTGAGTTGACCTATAATGAATAACAACTACTTAAAAGTTCACCCAATACTACATACTGTAATATATAAAACAACTCTTGTGTTCACATATTGTTTTCATTTTGGTGGTTCATACCTCTCTTACCAATCCTAAACAATCAGCAGCTGGCAATCCAACTTCATCTTCCATTTCATTGTCTCTAGCAAGAATACTAACTTTGTCACCATTCTGATCTTCAATGAGGAATTTAACCTTGAAACTATTTTCAAAGAAAACAATTAAAACTGAAATGTGTTGTTATGATTATAGACAGAATAAGTCCATAAAATGAAGTTGCATACACTATATTCCTCTCAGTTGACCCACACTCGGAACCATAACAATAGTGCCTTGTACAATACCACAAATTATCCTTCTTATGTCCAGCTCTAGCGGTTTTGCATCTCCTGCATTTGTTGCGATACCATGGCTTCTTGGTGTCAATTTCCTTAACAGTGGCAATAATTGAATAGTTCCCGGCCTATAATTTGCAAAAAAAATGTAATCATAGATGAACGGTCAGTATTATATGAATAAAGAAGTAACACCAACAATTAAAATATATTCTTGCCTTCCTAACTTCAGTTAATTCTGAAATGCTTGAGAGAATAGTTGGACATTGGATTCTCTTAGAATTCATTTTTGTATTGGCTGATGATTGCCCTCCTTTGATCGTTGAATGTGTTTTTTTTTACTTACTGCGTTGATGCTTTAACAAACAGCCCTGGAAACCAATATTTATATGCATTCTAATACAATGTTGTTTCCCTATTTTGGTGGAGGATTGTGGTGATAATGCATTGGGTGGAGGAAGTGCCATGCTAACAAATATTGATGTTCATGGAGAAGTGGGAAGTGGCCATAAGTTAAGTCTTCTTTCACTAACCATATTTTACCTGATTCTAGCTACGTACAGTATTACTGCTCTATTCCTTCAATGTTTCATGATCTTTAATGTTTCTGCATTGACAATATGGGCGTCACATGTCATGAACAGCTAATGTGAAAACACGACTGAAATAACAGTACGTGGTTCAAACACAATAAATTGCATACATTACAGTCAGATTGTACAAACATATAAAATATATAATTATATTTCAGCCAAAATGCACATATTAATTTGATATAGTCATTGTACACTTTAAATCGAACTTACTTAACAAATTGTGCCTGTATTAGACAACCCATACACCTGACAATTCTTACCGTGTTCATATACAGTTCTTAATATACCTCATTTATTCCAGAACAAACAACAAACTTTGATTCAATCCATTTATATTACATAAACTTTATTTCACTTCATAGTTGATAATATGATGTGCATACTTCACTTTGATTATATACTAACATAAATTGGAGTAATTGCTATTAATGACAGCAAATATTTATGACAGACTTTGAAATCACTATCATATATGGAATAAAATAAATTAAGTAAAAAAAATATCACAAACTTTTAGATAATATAAACGAAGAACAATAAACTGTAGTTTCAGACTTGACCTGAAAAAAAATTATTTCGAGACATTCAACCTCTAAATACGGAACATGTTAATTTTTTGAACAAAAAAAATCAACAGCTCTATATTTTCAATCTGCTGTTTTCTGTGATTATTTCTTCCACACGACAGAGCTCAATTTCGTTTTCTCCTTTCTTCACACAAACTAATTTTATTCAAGAATACACTTCATATATACTCTGAAACTGCTGTTTTCAAGATTATGCATTTGTTTTTTTTCATGACATTATTCCACAGAAAAATATACATTCATAAAAAGTTGGAAAATACAGACATTATTCTAAAAAGTATTGTGTTCATACAAATAAAAGCATAATTCATTTTGTACAGGTGAGTCTAATATTTTCAGCAAATTTTCTGACATTATAATTGGTTGACCTCAATTTTAAAATCTGTCAGCATAGCTTTTCATTTCAATCTGTCACTAATTTCATTTTTCACTGCCAACTAAAAAATTTAGTCATTCTTTTCCAATCTTATTCAAACATAATCTAGCAGCTGTGCTCCCCTCTTCTTGGATCTTTCAATGAAATACCTAAGTCCCTTTTAAATGGTCATTTTCTTTTTAAAATAGAACTATTCTCTTCATGCTTATTATGTGAATATTAGTTATAAATAAAACCTATATTTGACAGGCAATGCATATCTAAATCCAACAAAATATAAACAATAAAGACTGCAACAAAGTGAAGTTCTAAACACCAAAAACTAAATCAAATAACACGAAGCAGACAATGTCTTAAATAGGAAACGACATCCACACCACAAACAAAGTAAGAATTTTTTTTTAACAAAACTGATGTCAACCAAAATAATTGGCTTAGTAACTTTGACAGTAGAACAAAAACATATTGACTAATTCGAGACATTGCCATCAGCACCCGGTGAATTCCATTTCACTCGATAGATCTCCCTCTCACCACTTGTGCGTTCAAAATTCCTAACTTCAGGAATGTCTGGGTCCAAGTGTAACTTTGTTGCCCTTGTTGCTTCTAGCACAATGTTCCCAAGTACATTGTCTGCTGTTATGGATGTAATTCAATGAATAAGAAATTTCAGTAAAATTCTGACGACAAAAACTATAAACATAATGCAAATGTACTATCATAATTACAGATTTACTTACTTATAAACTTGAATGCTACACACTGTAAAACCAATATCGGTCTTCGCAAGCGGTACCCCTCCTCAGTTGCAACTTCTGCCAACTGGGTGATAAAATCACCCCACAGCCACACCCTTATTTTCTCTCCACTTATAAAAGGCAATACAAAAACACATAAAACATAGACACTGAGCTTAACATTTATGCAAAAAAAAAGAATCAAACTCTAACTTAGTACAGCTTAACACTGACACTAAAATTAAAGTCCTCTACTGAGTTGACCAAAGAAAAACAATCACATACTTTATGTCCAACAACTGTAAATACACGCACGGTAGGCGTCCTTTGAATAACACTCTGTACTCCACAATTTCTCCAATGAAGTCTGGTGATCACAAAAGAAGCATTAGAAAATACAGTTGTCAAATATTAAAAATGTGCTAAATCTACGACAAATATTGCAAATACTTTAGTAGCAAAAGAAAGAGTAACCTATAAGTTCTTGTCCTCGTAAATCCTTTTCAAGAATATCTTTCACACAAACAAAGTTGAAACCATAAAATGGAAATGTCGACATTACTTCCTCCACCACAGTCTTTGGGTGAAACAACACTTTCAAACAGTGCGATGTGGCGACCTCAAATCCGATGTTATCACCACAGTGGATGTTGGATATTTTGTAACACCTGCCTTCATTGAACATACCCCCAAACAAATCTAGGAGATGCTTGTGAATAGTACACTCAACTACACAGCCCTGAATTTTACCAAGTTAGCCATATAATAAAACAAAGTAAGCATGCCACGTATATTAACTGAAGAGCAATAAACACATAGTCACCTTATTGTCGACCAACAACAGCTCTTCAGAATGAATCTCTGTTTTTTCTAGATTGCAGTCAATTCTTTTCCCCGCCCAAACTCGAAGAACCCTTCCCTCTACGTAATCTGTGGACATAAATTTTGTTGGATTCATTATATTTCTTTCAGTACGTTATGCACCTTGTAGAATGATAGTTTTGAATATATGAACGTATAGACCCTCATATATATACCCAGTGGGGAACTTTGATATGGCTGTTTTTTAATCCCTTAATTTATGGCTGCCACTATTTGCCATTTGACTATTTGACTGTTATGGGACTATTTCGAACCTACATTCGCTCGCCTCCTAATTGGTTATCTGCCTTTTTTATCTGTAGGGAGTGTGAACATAGAAACTGATTATTTTAATTCATGCACTGGTGAACAGCCGACTATACCTGCCACTGAGTGATTATGAGGATTAATAGTTAGAGACAATCTAGGATCAAATCCGCAACAACCTGCATTAGAGATTTGAAAGTAGTTGAAATTTTTTAACAAAAAAAAAAAATACATAGTGCATATTTTGGGCTCACATATAGACTCATTTACCATTAGGAAACCATGATTAACACACAATTACGGTGGACTATTTTTGACCCGAGTCTTATGGTGGACAGGTAAATTGTGCAGTGTATAGCAGCTGCAGGCAACCACCTGCTGAATATTGAGTAAGGTGGATACTGAGAAGGACGGTAAGTTGCACGTTCCTCAATGATGAGCACTGTCAACGAACAACACATGACAACAACAATTACGGTGTGCGCCATCCGAGATAATGACCAAGGTTCAACGTAAGATGCTCTTAGAGTGACAGAAACCTAAATTTTTCGTCATCTAATTGTAGCGACTGCCTGTGCTTTTGAGTTGTTGTCGTAAGATGTGCAGCCCCCTAACTAATGGTGATTATGGACACTGCCTGAGAGGAACACATAGGTTAATTCAGCCCAAAAGTCACACTGGGTTGACACTGGATTGCCATAAACCAAATAAAACCGCTAGAATACCATTACATGTCGAATAGTAAACGATTAGGCAAAGTCTAACATGAAACCAAACAAAATTATCCTTTCAAATGGCCAACTTGTTACTGGCCGTCTCATCTTTCACATAAACCTAGAAGTTTTCGAGAGAAGGCATTATATCAATCCAATACGGGTTTTTTGAGGTGACTCTTTCTTCTTTTCACATGTAAACCACTGTCCTCCCAAACGTCATTGTTACCAACACCCTCAGGGTCTGTGGTCACGCACTCTTTGTCATTTCTGTGGCAAACCGTGTCCATCATTTTGCTGGTATGCTTACTGACCGCAGGCTTCTCAGATGAAGATGCTGCTGGTATGGATTGCTGATCCTCTAAAGCACTCTCTGAGCCCGAACATGAATGTGTAGTCGTGTCCACACCTTTTCCCTGCAGGTAAACACGGATCAATATACTACAGGAAAGGCAGTGTGAGAGGTAAGACTGTTACAACCCAAAAAAAAATCACTTCTCAGACCTTGGCAGATATGATTGTTGTGGTCCCTTGAATGGCCAACTCTGAGCCTTGTCCCGCATCCTGAACCATATTGTCTTCTGTCTGCTGAGAATACATTGCCAAATTACATGTACTATTGAGGCTGCATCTTTTAGGAAATAAAATGTCCAGCAATCCTTAGTAGACAGAAACCTTACCGCTGTTCCTTTAACCACAGTCCTCCACTCTTGTTTGACCAAATCGTCCTCACTGATCTCCACAACTCCGTAACATCTTGAACCTTGTTCAATGTTGTACAGTTTTGTCACCCTTATTTTGAACAGATACTCTTTTTCAATAACAGTGCGGAATGCTGGGGGTGGCAACCCTGTCGGGCTTGACTCCTGCGAGGAACAGCTGTTATGTGGCAAATGTAATTGACGGGACTCTGTAAATTTTAGGTTGTAGTGGTGACTAATCTTATACCGTCAACTCGTTCAGTAGCTGTTGTGCTGTCTTCCCCAATAGTCTCGTCATATCTTCGTCCCAAATGATAAATTCTGCAAACTCGCAGTCGTCATCGAAGACGTGGAACTTGACTTGGTACCTGTTGAATTCATAACAACATGCACTCAACATGCTCACTTTGCCTAGGTAATGTAATATAAATAGGTTTGAAGAGATACCTAAGTTTTGGATTCTGCACAGGCATATCATAAAGGTTGCATTTCAGTTTCCCACAATACCAATTTTCGTCCTCCCTTTTCGACAACTTTGATCGGCACCCTCCGCAAGAATAGTAGCACCATTCACTTGATGTGTCCATTTCATATATAACTGCAAGGGTGACAAACATGCCAGCCTACATAGGAGACCAATATTTTAGGTGGAGACCGTGTTGTACTTGTCGCCTCAATAAGTATCGTACATAGTATGCATGATATTAATTAACTAACCAATGTACTGTCTTTTATCTCCCTAAGCGACATGCATTTAGATCCTGTGAGGATATTTGCGGTGCTGTTCGGTGTTACGGGCACTCCAACTTTCCACCGATCTGGACCGTCGACTTTTGGGTAACTACAAAAGTTGTTTAAGGTAAAAGAAGAGTCAGTAAAGATTGGAATATGGAAGAGTAGAGAAAGACACGGTAATCAACTTGAACTTACTCCCTCAAGAAAGTCTTGACCTCCTCAATCTTTGGATTAGCTGCAACCCTCGTAGCATCTCTTGTTATGAGACCAATTTGGTCTGCACATTTTGGAGAAAACACCATTATTATTATGCCCAACAAAAAAGTATATGCTCCTATCATTGCTGCGTTTCAGAAACTGCATGTTAGTCCATTATGAAACAAATTTTCACCAATTTTATGGGTTCACTTTTGCACGAATGTAGTGTAGACGAATTGTAAGCACCTCAGTGGACTGAAATTTACTAATATGTCACCTCAGTTTTCTTGTCGACAGGTAACATGTGGCTGCTATTACCGTGTGAAAGCATTTAATAGGTAATATCATAGGTTAACTGTTACACTCATCTCCCGTGACTGAATCGCATCTGAAATATGTTAACAATGCCTTGCTTTACTCTGTCGACAGGTAAGTTGAAGCAACACTACTGCAGCCTACCACTACGTAAATATTAGGTACAATTCTTCTACTCATTACAGTGCACACAAAAACAATTGGTTGCTACTACATGTCGGTATTGTCACGCCGTAAACAGTGACATCTGGCCAGTATTACGGTTTTTCAAAAAATGCATGGCAGTTCCTGTGAAAAGATGTTATTGTTACAATTCTGGACTAAACTATGATGTTATTCACTGCAGCTGACCTGCAAGTACTACAGTGGTGAGAAATGGGTTAATGTGGTCCTCACTTTTTCTGGTGAACAGGCAATCGAAAGGAACGGTGCAGCATACTACATCATGAATATTGGGTATCAACCTTCTACTTATCGTAGTTTATGTGGTGGGCCAAATCATAATAATAGCCTCCTAGGAAGACAAACCTTAAGGACGGTAAGTTGTACGTTTCTCAATGATGAGCATTGTCAACCAAAAACACGACGACAGTAATTAGGGCGTGCGCCATCCAGTGAAATGACCAAGGCCCAATGTAAGATGCTCTTAGAGTTGCGGAAATCTAAATTTTCCACAATCTAATTGAAGTGGCTACTTGTGTCTCTGAGTTTCTTTCATAGGATGTGCGGTCCCCTAAACACTGGTGAGAATGATTACTGCCTGAGAGAAACGCAGCGATTTTTTCCACCCATAAGAGACGGTGGGCTGACACTGGAACTAACAAAAGGTGACCCAAACTCCTTAAAACCCAAATAAATTGTGTTGCACACTTAGATTAGGTGAGGAGACGTACCATTCCATTCATTGCGTTTGACATGACGGAGCACCATTATAGGTCTGTCCAACTCCATATAATCAGTGACAATCGAGATGATGTCAGACACACAATGACCAAAGATCGAACAGGAAATTTGACTCCCCCTGTAAAACAGTGCACATTAGATTATGGTCCAAAAATGAATGGGTGTCATGAGACTCATAGGAAGTTAATGAGTTTACCTTGAATTTTCGAGCACAATTTTGGTCCAATTAAACCCTTTTGCTGATGTCAGGACGGGATTGTAGGCCACAAATTTCCCGATGACGTCTAAATAATGAAGTTGTTAGGGCGTCACAATAACAGTGATAGTAATGTCGTAATATACAGACACAACTGACGTGATAGAAACACAGAAAATTACCTATATATTCGTTATTAGAAACATTCTCCGCCACAATATCTTCATACTCTACGAAATTGTAGACAGACTTTGGAATGTTGGGGTCGGGATGCATCGTCATTACTTTCGTACTAAATTCGATCCAAATACGGCATTTGTGGGCCGTTGCTCGCTCATTTCCCATGTTAGATGAAACTGAAAATTTGCATATGTTGTAAATGTTTCCCTCCTTGAAACCATTGTTGAATTGTTTAACCAATCTCTGTTTTACACTTGCCTGTATTGTAGAACCCTACACGATAAATAGGAGTCAAATTACTCAACTGTATATACATGGACTTCTATAAGTCAAATTAATAGTACTATAACTGAAATAAATAGGAACCACATTACTCCACTGTACGTACGAAAACTACTGTAAGTCAAGTTAGTGAGCACTGAAACTGAAATTTAGAGCACTTACGCTGCTGTCAACCAAAATTAGTTCAACACCATGGATGAAAGGATATTTTCCAATCTGGGATGCGTCGTTGTCGGGTTTTCTGCTTGTTCGTAACCATTTACGCATCACTCTTGTCGTTATTTGAACGAACTGCAAGGATTCCGTAATATCCTTTATTAAAACGGGCTCGTATTGGAAAGACATCGAGATGTAATTGACGAAACGCAAACTGAGTTAAAAAAAAATCAAGATGAAATAATAGGAATTAGTAGAAGAAAACAGCGTGGAGAAGATAGAAGATAGAAGATGGAAGGAGAAATGAGATTAAAATTGAGGGAGGAGTTGGAGTTGCAATTGGCAACCACCCCATAACCTGGAGAAGTTACGTGCAGTTACCACAAATCAACTGCTAACCTTTAGCAGTTATCAATTATTCTACACCAAATACATTTATTGACCAAAAAAAGACGCCACGTATACCATATTCCAACGCCAAATCAGCTGCCACTTAGGATCCACGTAGGCCATCCTACTCAACCTTACACGTGGCGCAATGTGGGAGCAGTATTTGCTCCTGCTTTATATAATAAAGGATTCATGAAAATAAAAACCATACCCACTCAAATTTCGACTACACCCGCCGATCCAACCCTTTTTCTAGGATCAACACCAAAGTATTTTTATTTGACCCCGTGGATACTAGCGGCCACCCACAATCCGATCCCGTATTTGAAGTGAATTTTAGATTCTTTGTACATTACGAATATGGATTTAGTCACATTTTGATTTCACATAATTTTTAATATGATATTTTCAACTTGTTCATGGATAAGACTTCGTTTGCTATAATAAATATTCGAGTCAATTGGGTTAGGTTACGGTCAAGCTCCGATCTTCACTTCACTGTCGGGCCGACTTGGTTTTGTCGGGTCCAGTAATAGAGACAGTAAATTTCATCTTAGCTTCTATAAGTTGTAAGACCTTATTATTTTTTTTTTTTTGAATTGGTAAGACCTTATTTTTTTAGATTGAGTGAAAAGTACCTCCCCTTCCCTAAGATGTTCCACATTTTTTTTTTAGGAAAATTCACTAAGATGTTCCACTTTTTTTTAGTTTATATTTTGTGGTTCTCATTGTTTGTGACCCCACTTTTTTTCTTCCCATTCATTTTGCTCTACATATTCCCTCCTCCTTAAGAACTTCCCAAAATCTAATACTCCCTCCGAGTTCCTATTATTGTCCCACTTTCTTTTTTAGGCCATCAATGTGTGGTTCACAATTACTCTCCCATTTCTCTCTCTTCCTCCTTCTTTTTTCAACCACTCATTTCCCCTTCCTTATTTTTCATCCCAAATCCTTATGGGACAATAATAGAAATTCGGAGGAAGTATGAAAGATCATAGAAAAGAGGAGGGAATATCAAACTGAATTTAACTAAACTAATTGCACTAAAATACACTGCTTTTCAAATGTACTCAGTAGTTCATTTATGCGTGGATGTATTGGGCTATTAGCCCTTTTGTTCTGGGCCGTTATTTTTCGAATTACCATGCTCATCTGGTCCTTCGTTTTCATTGTTTCTACTCATTAATTTGTTTTGGACTATTCTGGACCTGCTGTCAAATAAAAAGCATCATCGATTCATGGACTTAGCCAAAATTCCTATTATGCATTCCTTTTCATCTATTCAATTCTTTACAATTATTATAAATGAACAATCCAATCAAATTCTTTGCATTATTCATTTGGCAAAAGATTTTATATTTTAATCCTCATATTTTTTATCTATTTACCCAAAATGTCATTCTTTTTCCTTACTTTAAGTTTGGTGGACCCATAACACCATTTAATTTGCCAATAATACACCTATTTTTACCACTTTTCTTAAAATTTGTGAAAAAGGGGAGGTAAAGCCAGGGGTGGATTTGGGGTAGGCCTAGGTAGGCACGTGCCCTCCCCCAAATTCAGATATAATTATATTTTAGGTTGCATTTTGAACATACTAATTAGTTGTACAGGTGATAACGATGTTTGCCGACAAGAGAAGTTGCCCTAGTTCGATTCTTGTAGTTTGCTGTTTTTTGTTAACAATATTATGTGTGCGTATAGAGTTGATATTAACTTAGGAACAATAATCATTGATGTTGAGTATAATTTATGAGATGAAATTTTAGAGAGTTTGGAATGAAAATTCAAAACAAAGAATTATTAATTGTTTTTTTTTTCAATCTATAACCTCGTATAAATTAAAGGTCATACTAGTATTAAGAAAAAATAGGTCAAAATTTAAATAATCAAGGCGAAAAAAATTGTTCCTTCCCTACATTGAAATCCTACCTCGGCTCCTAAATAAATGATTGAATGGATAGACGAGAGCATGAGCTTACCTTCTGCGTCTTAATTAGCAGTGGTACACACTTCAAGTAAATCAATTACTGGTAAACTTCTATTTTTGCCAGCTAAATCAAGTAATTGGTTCCCCGGCCCGGGTGAAGTTTTGGAGTGATATCCATAATTTGGATACTAATTTCATCGATATATCCGCCTCAGCAGCTCGTTTAGCCCAGTGGCGGACCTAGGATTTTCCGCCTAGGGGGCACAAAAAAAAATTCCGACATTTTTTAAGTTTATAAATTACTCCACATTTTACGCTATTATTTTCTTTATAATACTTGAAAGTTTTGAAAAATAGTTTAGATATAATACAAATCTTTCAATAATATGTAACATGAAGTAGAAGGTGGTAAAGTTGGTTGCGTTGACAATATTTCATACAAGTGACTCAGGTTCGAATCCCTAATGAAATGTCATTAACAAGGCTTGAGCTCCAGACCTATTGATCACAAGGCAAATGCCCAAACCAACTTATCAATAACCATCAAACTAATATTGCAAATGGTTTAAATCTATTTGTTTCAAAAATTGTCGGGGGGGCCCGGGATCCCCCGGGCCCCCCTAGGTCCGCCCCTGGTTTAGCCCAATGACTTCAATTACCTGCGTGTACACCATTCGTGGATATATATAGTAGGACATCATACATGTTGTCTCGATACTTCCCAAAGTCATTTTATCAGTCTACTTAAGAATAACTTCAATTGTACGTGCAATTATTGGATCGTTTTGAGTTAAATCAGTTCAAATTTTATCCTTGTCAAGTTGAGTTACTCATGTCATGTACAATATTTTTGTTTGAATCCGTTAACAAAATGAAGGTTGAATGAAGAATTATTGTATAGGGAGCTGGTATCGTAGATAAGAGAGGATCATGTGTCTAAGTTTGTAACTTTTAGGACCTTGTTTGTTGATAAGACTCTACTCGAAGGCTCCACATCATAGAAGAACATTTCGGGTAGAATATCTTTTGAGTTGGATTCACTTTGAGTTTAGAATTTTCACATCTAAGAGGCTGGGTTGGATCGAATAGATTCAAGCTATGAGTAGTATTTTTTTTTGAGTTTTCATTCTTATTCAGCTTCACGTTTATGTTTACCATGATCAACCTATTATTAATTTTTAATTGATACAAGAAAAAAAAATGTATTGATAGCTATACCGAATGATTTCTCCTCCCTCCTACTACGTACGGAGTATTTATTAAAGGATTCTTGACCTTCATTCTAGACAAAATACATTTCATATAGGAGTAGAAAAACGTTAAGAAATCGATTGAATATGAAAGGCCATACCATCATATTTGGTTGCTTTTTTTAATCAGATTCTCAAAGAAAAAGAACATTTATCTTTATTAAAACTGTAAATTTTACCTCATTTCTAGGGGTGTAAACGAGCCGATCTGGGCTCGAGTTCGGCTCGTAAATTTGAACTCGAAGCTCGTCGAGCTCAAAAAATTGAAGCTCGAGCTCGTACCAAGCTCGTTTACCATTATATTTTTTACGTCTCTTTATAAATATATATAACTGAAAATAACTTTTTTAAAAGATAAAATAATATTGTTACAAAATTTTAAAATATAATAATTATAAATATCAAATAAACATATATTTTGAATTATTAGAATTTAAAATTATAAACTTAGTATAATGTAAAAAACTAAAAAAACGAGCTCAACTTCCGAGCCGAGCCTTACTGAGCTCGGGCTCGGCTCGGCTCGGCTCGAGCTTGTTTTGACCGAGCCGATTCCGAGGACTCTACGATCTGATTCTGATCTACTCATTTCTAATCTTTTGGTATAAGTTACAGTAGTAAATTTCCAAATGGCTAGGTAATATTATCTACTTCACCCATGGGCTATGGGAAATTCTCATGTCAATGAAACACTTAGCTTGCGTGAATTATATACTCGTACTGTACTAGCCTATATTTCCACATTAAACCATCTTTAGGAGTAGTTTTGAGGAGTCAGGAGTCAAAACCATACTCCTTAATAGATGCCGACCTAAGGGACCATGACATATTCCAGAACCAAAGCTAAGGTTTCAAATTCAATACACTATATATCGCTCCACCATCTTCATTCGATTCGATTCAGTTTACTTTTATGTCTGGCTGACAACACTTAATTAAATACGTCGGCACCATTTTCTTTATATATACTATATACATTGGTTAATGGTAGTAATTACATTAATTATTGATTGGTGAATACACCTATACACTTAATTATACGCAAGCTGCAACCACAAATCTAATCCATATTCCATGTCACCCAAATACATACATACGTACATTGCATACCAGTATTATTATTTCAAATCTGTACAACTATAACCGTAAGATACTTTATTTTTTTCGTTCAATAAAGAGCGCACTTAATCGCATTACAATGGATTCGAACGTGAGAGTTACTGTCCTAGAACACCTAATCTTAACCACTAGCTAGGTTAAGACATTTTAAGATATCTTAAAATGATTAAGACGAATAATATATATTAGACAATAATAAGTCTTAGGTTCAGATATATAGTGACATACCGCAATACCGTATGTAGTTATTATATTTGACAAGTAAGTTGGAAAGGAAAGTTATTTAAAATGATGGAAACGTACAAATAAACTTTAGGTTAGATATTCTTCAAATTATATTGTTGAAAGGAACAGGAAGTAAATAAATAAATAAAAATGAGTGCAGAGTAATGAATGTATATAATTGTTAAAGAATAAATTGAACAAATGGGTCGAGAACAGAACACCTGAGGTATCAAATAATGAGCATAAAACTTGAAGGCAGATGGGTGAAAATTCTTTAGCTTTTAATTAAACTAACCAAAAGTAACATCCACCTTCTAAAGAACGAAGTTGCATAGAGCTCATCCTCATTTTGTTTTGACACCAATCATACCCCCCTTCTTCCAAGTCTACATAATAATAATAATAATAATAATAATAATAATAATTATTATTATTATTATTATTATTATTATTATTTTTTTTTTTTTTTTTTTAATTATTATTATTATTTTTTTAATTTTTTTTTTTGATTTCAAAAAAAAAAATATACATAATAATAATAATAATAATAATAATAAACTTCGTAAGTCTTTCTTGTGATGAATATATTATTCCTCATAAAGTTACACTGGACCAGAGCAAGTATAGTCCACTTGATAAATAATGATAAGCCTTTTCTATTTCTCATACACTATGTATAAGTTGATCCGTCACAGGATATAGCCGTCACAAATAAGAATTTGTATAATAAACTAATATTATTATTTTTAATTATACTGGGTAACTTGTATGTATATTAATAATTAAATGTAGTAGAATATATTATTGTTTTGTTTTGTTTTATTTTAAGAGGGAGGAATGCAAATTAAAGAAACTTTGATAGTGGGCATTTTGGCTTTTTAGAGCCATTTGAGAGTCAGTCCCTTTTGAAAACACACACACACACACTTTCTCTACTACTCTAAATAATACGAGTACTTTTCCCTAATACCCCACTACTCCCTAAAGGTTATTATGCCTTTAATTAATTCATCCTTCAAATCTTTTTAATATTCATAAAAAGTTAAGAGGGTACCACTAATAAGCAACTAATTGAGATTAGGGTGAGTCATTTATCGACATTTGTCCAATTTAAATAGTAGTTAAGCAAAGGTTTTAGATCCACTAATGATGCTCTTAATCTGTACTTTGCCTTCAATATACTTATATCACATCACACACACACACACAAATATGTTTGCGAACATGAGTGCAACCATTGATGAGGCAGTGAATTAATTGATGATTAGTTAAATTATTTAAACACTTACTCGTATTAATTATTGAGTATATATATAACTTGTGCTTAATAAGTGATGAATAATAACTACACGTATCACGTATGTAATTAATGTACTACGTACTCATAATCGTCTAAGGGGAAGTTTGGGTGGGTTTCTAATGCCATGCATGGCCTAGGTCCATACTAACTACCAGTAATTATATAAGGGATCCAAGCTAAGCTAAGATAAGATTATTTGATTTTGTTAATCCTTTATTAAAACAAAATTCTAATTCTAGGTTACTCGAATAGTCACTTGGGTAGATCAGAGTTTGGATCCACTTCATTCACCTCTTTCCAGTGCCTCCTCGCCACTACTTATATGAATGGTTTAGATGTAATTTCGGAACGATCCGACGATACTAATTACATCTATTATCTAAAGTGGGATGAAAAGTTTTAATAATAGTATTACTTCCTCCATTATCTAAAGGGGAGGAAGATGTAATAATAAAATGTGAGAGGAAATAATGGAGAGGATCTTGATTCACGCACTTGGGTAGGGCTCATCAATTCAGCATTTCAATATAGTACGAATTACTCTCTCCGAGTTTGATTAATGTTCCTTCTTTCCTTTTGAAGTGAGTCATACTTTCTCTCCCTTTCATTTTTAAACCATCAATATGTGTTCCATATTCATTCTTACATTTCTCTATCTCTTCCCTTCTTTTTGAGTCACACATTACTACCTCCTTATTTTGACCCCCAAAACCCTCGGGAACATTAGTTAGACTCGGAGGGACAGAGTATGTTTTATAGGTTTCTCTATAATTTAGACACGCACTCGTTTTGACATTTAATTAAAATAGCACTAATCCATTAAACGGTCCTGCCAACATGCATGTGTATGTGTACATTGATACTAAAATATGAGTACGGAGTATATGATTTCTAAAATGGATTAGAGTACACCCAAAAATGAAAAGATGTAGAGCCTAGTAGTTAAAACATGTGGCCACAACTCCATGGGTCTCAGGTTCAAGTCCCTACAAGAGCGTTCTTGTGGGAGTTGTATGGCTTGAGGTCATGCCATCTAGACTGTCGTCCAAAGGACGGCTTACAGGGTGTGCGTGATTTGCAGGTTAAAGGGCAACTTACACAGTGTACGTAATTTGCAGGATATTGCGTACACTCGGGTCCCTCATCACCCAAAAAAACCGGAGACAGTATTAGGCTATCGCGCTGGAATCTTGAGTTCTCCTTCTCCAATGACAGAAAAAAAGAACTATTACAAGGTTTCATCTTAATTAACCCATGCCATCATTCCATTCAAAATTATCCTAATAGTATTATTATAGATTTAGTTTGGATTGTCAATAAGTACTCCGTATGTATGTAGTGCTCAAATCAATGGATTGCACTCAATCATAGCTTGATGACGATCAAATACACCAAGAGCAACACAAAATTGTACACTCGTCAAGTAAGTTCACAAAAATTGAAAGGTTAAAAGGTGAGAATTGAATGGAAATTGTAACAGCCGGTCCAAATTAGGACTGGAGATGTTGGTCGCGGTAACTCGTCAGACTCTATACTGGTCCCCCAGACCAACACGAATCTTTGCACTTTGTTGATATGGGTAGTATTTCAATCCCTTGAAGCATAAGACATCTTCAATCAATGTGCACTACAAAAAATCATCACTTGCGCCACGGAAAATTTACCGTGGCAAATAGTCTAGCCACGAGAATTTGACACTTGCGCCACGAAAATAAACGCGGTTAGCAGCTAGCCACGTTTATTTTCGTGGCGCAAGTGTCAAATTTCCGTGGCTAGACTATTTGCCACGGTAAATTTTCCGTGGCAAAAAAAATCTGTGGCGCAAGTGGTGATTTGTTGTAGTAGTGGGATGTTTCAATCACTCCCACCCGAAGAACGCAACGTCCTCTTTGCGTCTGGCAGCATAACCGCTGACCAGCTAACTAAGATCGGAAATGTTATTTGTGATAGCTCGTCAGGCTCTGTACTGGTCCCACAGACCAACACGAGTCCTCACCCATCCTTAGACTACTCGCATCAGTCAAGCACGCTTAACTGCAAAGTTCTTTTGCATGGATGACCAGAAAAGAAAGTGCACTTTGTTGATATGAGTAGTACTTTCAATCCCTTTAAACCCTAGTCATTTAAGCTCATAAATAAGATATCTTCAATCAATATGGGATATTTCAGAAATAATTTGATGAAATAACTAAGCTAGCTTAGGGTTTGGGAGTGTTAGGAATCACCTTTTATCTCCACTTAGATTTTCATAATGTTTTCAAGATTGGGAAAGCTTGAAATTCACACCCTTAGTATGCCCCCATCTATCATAAACTGACAACATCCACTCTCACCTCACTAATCCTACCTTACATCACTCATGCTTTAATTTCTCCTAATTCATGATGTGTCCCTCCTTTTAAGGGGCTTACAAGTGAGTTAGGATCCTCTTTATTACCTTATCTTTATTATCTCTCATAATTGATTTTAATACAGTGTCATTTATCTTTCATTATTTTATAGCAATGATATCAAAACTGTTGGATCATTCAAAAATTAAATCCGGTTCATTGATGAGTGATGGAGAGTGGTGATGCTAATGAAGAGAAGGTAATGGAGAGAATCTTATTTACTTATGAGTTAACTCTGTATGAGTTAGTTTTATACCGTCTGACAGCCGTTTATATAAGATGACAATCGAAAAACTACTCCGTATAAATTAATTAATGTTCTTTCATTTAAATGAAATTTTACATTTATGATAAACGGACAACTCAATCAACTCTCGTCGTAAGTCCAAAGTTGTTAAACTTTTGTATATATTTACGGAGTTTATACAGGTTTCTGACTGAATTGTAAGTTTTTTGAGCTTAAACATTTATGTGATTTAGCTCGACAACTTAACAATAAATTAATATCAGAAAGTTTACAACAAAACTTGAAAACATTGTAACAAAGCTAGAGCTATGTACAACTGACTGGTTGTATACTCTACTCATTCCATTTTTTTCCTCTCCTTTTGTCAAACCGACTTAAACAATAACTTTGAGTTAAAATTTGTAATTGATTATGTAGTTCAGCCGATCCAAATAAACGGAGTCTCATCAATCTAATCTAGCATACCCAAAGATGGAGTTGCAACCAAGTAACATAAATAAATTAGAGTGAGTTTGTAATTGGTTTTGGGAGACGGATGTTGATGTTGATGTTGATGTTGATGTTGAGAAGGGGAGTGTGGGTTAGCGGGGACCGGTAGTAGCTTTGCAATGTAGGAGTAGGAACTAGGAAGCACAGGTCTGCTTTGCTTATATAGTGTTAGTGTTGTAGCCGGCGCCAAATATTCGTTATTCCATCTCCCTTACTTGCTTCTCATCTCAAAAATATACTCACTACTACTACTACTACTAGTACAACTAACCAACCCAACCCAACCCACAGGTATTTATACAACACATACATACTTCCATAACTTAATCTTAATTCCCCAACATACATACGGAGTATATATATAATATAATATAATATAATGGACATACTTTTGGCTTGGCTTCTTTAAAGTTATATTATTCATAAAGAAAGAAAGTAGAAGTAGTCCCTCCTATTAAACTAACAAAGTCACTAATAATTACATACAGTATTATGTGATGGATGGATGGATGATCCCTCTCTCATTCTAATTCTCATTCAATTCAATACTCCTACTTACTTATAGTTCCTCCTATTCCTTCTTCATGATATAATCCTCTCCATCTCATCTTTCTCTCACGTGCCTGCCTGCCTCTACTTCTTCTTCAATTCAATTCAATTCATATCCCTTAGTTAATGATTATGGAAAATGGGTTTACGTCACCTCGAACCGATGGAGGAGGATTCCCGGCGGGTCTAAGAGTTTTGGTGGTTGATGATGATCCAACTTGGTTGAAAATCCTTGAAAAAATGCTCAAGAAGTGCTCCTATCAAGGTTTTTTCCATTTCATCACCTCCTTCCTTCATATTTTTATTCTTCTCTACGTATTGCTTAGTGTCACAAAAATGATTTCAATTACAAATCTTCTCCCTACCTTTTTTCCAAACAAAATAAAATAAAATTTGATGGGATATATAAAGGATTGCAAATCACTTCATTTTATTGTTACTATTGTGTGACACAGTGTCACACAATTTAATAATAATAATAATAATAATAATAGTTCAAAAGTGTAAACATTTAACTTGTTTATTATTGCTAACAAAGGAGGAATTTTGGAGGGATGGATTGGATTGTAGCATACGTGAGACCGTCCTACTTGGGCTTAATTTTACATTACCCCCTGCCCTGCCCCGCTCATTAAAAGGATTTTGTTTGGAAATTGATTCATAATATGATTTCCTAGTAATCAACGAACGAACACATCATGTGGCTGTGAAAAGCGACAAAATTGCTGGTTACATTTTGATGTCGATATATAGCTTTCAATTCCATGTTTAACCACACTAACTAACTAACTAACTAACTAACTAACTTTGTTGTTATTTTGATCAGAAATATTAATTGGTAAAGTTGATAGTCATCAGTATTCATACTCATCTGATCATGATCATGTCGATTTAACAATAATTAGCGCTGTGCACCGGTCCATTTTTTCCTGTCCCCGGCCGGCCCCCAGTAACAAACAATTCATTTATATTCATGCATATATAATGGAGTAATACCAAGAAACCACTCAAATAACGTACACGTACTCCTACTCATTATTATTGTCACTAGTTTTTTTTTATTCTAGGATCGGATTTATTGTCCACAATATCTGTCTCCGTCCTTGCCACTTGACTAAGACAACTTGAATTTTGATGCTACAACGTGTATTATCTATCGTCTAATCAAGTCACTCGTAACTATTCCCTACAGATAGAATAGCTAGGTTGATCTATCTGAAGTGGTATTTTGAAATGATGTTCCTCTATTTTAGAATTTGATTCTGATCTATCAACTTGATGAATTTGGGCTAAAGGTATCTTATCTTATAATAGTAATAGTACGGAGTAAACAAACAGCTTAATTCTACTGTCAAACTATATATTCTCAGTGTGACAATGGTATTAACTAGATTTAATCGTGCCATCTATGGAAGTTATTTTGTTTTTTTATTTAATACTACTACACTGATTTCAGCAGCTGCAATGTAGCAGATGAAGCCAAACATTTTAAGGAAATTTATCAAGTAGGGAAAAATATAATCTGTTTATATGTTTCTTCAGTGACCACATGTGGACTAGCTCGAGAGGCTCTGAGGTTGCTTCGTGACAGAAAAGACGGTTTTGACATCGTCATTAGCGATGTTAACATGCCTGATATGGACGGTTTCAAACTTCTTGAGCATGTGGGACTCGAGATGGATCTTCCTGTCATTAGTGAGTCGTCTCTCACTTCACTCTACTACATCCATTATTTTCAGAACAGTAGATCTTTTTCAAATTATTCCTAACAAATTTCGTATTAATAATGGTGAAGTGATGTCCGTGGATGGAGAAACTAGAAGGGTGATGAAAGGTGTTCAGCATGGAGCGTGTGATTATCTTCTCAAACCGATAAGAATGAAGGAGCTCAAGAACATATGGCAACATGTTGTGAGAAAGAGATTGAATGAGGTGAGAGATATTGAGTTCTTTGATGACCGAGACCATCATAACGATGGCCATTATGGTGGCGATCAAACCCTATTTAAGAAGAGAAAAGATGTCGAGAGCGAGAAAGAGTCAAGTGATCCCTCCTCCTCAAAGAAGGCTAGAGTGGTTTGGACCATAGAGCTTCACCAGCAATTTGTCAAAGCTGTTAATCAGATCGGTATCGACAGTGACAGTGAGTACCTAATTTTATGTTCCTCAAAGCTAACGAACTACTAACTCTTACTCTTATGCTACTCAAACTCTTCAGAATACCAACAGTGACAGTGACACTTGGACACTTATGAGTCATCTGCGTAGGAAACTTTTAATCGAGTCTGAGTAACAAAGATAACTGCATCGATATACGTATTCCTGTGGTCTGGAGTTGCTGTCTGTATACTGATAGTATAACAGTGGAATTGATTATATTGCAGAAGTTGGTCCAAAAAGGATACTTGACTTAATGAATGTGCCATGGCTGACAAGAGAGAATGTGGCTAGTCATTTGCAGGTCATGCCATACCATCCTCTAGATCAATATGAATGTATCGTCTTCGTCGAGTCCTTGAGACAACGTTGTTATTTTAGAAGATTGACCCTGCTTAATGTCTGTTCAATTGTGCAGAAGTACCGCCTGTACCTCAGTAGGATAGGGAAGGGAGAGAATAACCTGGAAAGCTCTTTTGAAGGAACAAAGAATCCTGAGTTTTCGCCAAAGGGTTCCGCTGGTGTAAGTAATAGCATCCAGAACTCAAGTTTTACTCAACAGAATGATGTCACTAGCAGGTCCCAGTCAAACTCAGAACGTAAATTGAAGAACAAGACCGAACCCAGAAAGCCTTTCAACAACGAGAATTCCGACCCTCAGAGAGCCGATTCACAAGCAGGCCTTCACCACTCTTTCCAGTTTGATTCTGGTCCAAACCCTTGGAGAGGAGAAGTACTAGACTTGCAATTTAAACCTGAACTCAAGCCACAACCAAAGCTAAGGGAGGGCTTCGATAATCGTCAGATGGTCCCCATTTTACAGCACCAAATTCAATCTCATCTTCTGGAGCCTGCAGCTACTCACATTAGTCCTGGACTATCCGTCAATGAAAATGATGGGTTTAGCCTCATCGATGTCAAACCTCTCATTTCTAAGCACGTGAGTACCAATGTCAGGCAGGTAGACCCAATCTTGGTGAACCCTGACAGGTTTGGATGTGTTTTTGATGTGGGACAAGAGATGAAGAACCAAAACCAGAACCTGAACTCAAACTCCAGTCGCCAGGCTGGAATAGTTGGTCATAGCAATGTAAATGGTTTGGAAACTGAGTCGATAAACCAGGCTTTAGCGATGGAGTCTACATTCGGACTCCTAGGTGAAGACCTAATGTTCCGCTGCCTTCAAGGTGAGATCAGCTCTTCCAAAGATTTCGGGGTTGATGATGTAGGGTTCTCGGACTCTAATTTTTCAGAACATGTTGATGAAGTACCTTTCCCACCTTATATGCCAAAGTTCGGGTTTGAGTATGAGTATCCCTTTGATTGGATGGAATGTCCTGTTGCTGGTCAAGGTCTATTATTCTCTTGATTGGCTAGGCTATATAACTTAGTTTGCGGCGGGATCTTCAAAGAAATGCAATATTTAGCTCTAGAGTGTACTGGATTAAAGTAAACTAAGTGATCCTAAATACAAGACCCTAACCAAATTTGGAGGGTTCTTGAGCCATGTACCATATTGGATGGCAACTATTTGGCCTTATAACATTATCTTAGCTTTTAAAACCTCTATCTGCTTCATTTTCTATATCAGGGAAACTGCCAGAAGTTGGAGGCTATATTGCTCAGATTCAACTGTAAGTATCCTAATATGTGCACACGTCTGCCTGGTAACTTGCCTAATTTTTGTTAATACTCTTTTAATGGTCTAATACTCGAATGAAATTCACAGTCCGCAATTATTTGTGTTCATCAATTACTCCATGGGGAAGCAAAAATACAACTTAAGAAGGTTATTCTAATTATCCAACCTCCCAGTTCACAAAGGAAGAGGAACAGAATAACAATGATCATGTAACTTTCTTACATATATATATATATAATATTTGTCTCACAGCCAGTTCCAAGAAAACTTACTACATACACATACCAACACAAAAAAAATGTCTATCCGCTAAAGAATAGGGTAAAGATACATGAGACAACGTGGAAAACGAACCTGGCTTTGAATGTATTTGATACCCCAACAGTCTTTCTCGAGATGGAATGTTCAACCCTCAAAGAATGTTGGGAGAAACATTCTCCTGTCTTTTTTTCTTCATTGTCAAAGTGCTTGGGACTGCCTTACACTTTTCTGAAAAAGTTTTGGAACCAGCAGTCCTCTGAGAAGTGCGGAAGCTTTTATGTTGGGCCAATTCAGTAGTGGATTTAGCTTCACACTTTGGCGGGTGTTGCGAGGGAGGAATCTGCAGATAAACATTCTAACTGAGAACTTGAAAAAGGTCACACGATTTAGCTGGCTACTGGTATGAAACTGGACAATATGATCTTAACAGACGGGTAAAAATCTTATGAAGCATTAAAACAATTGTGTTTGCCTACATGGTTACATCACTACAGGCCTTAATACAACAACATCCTTGCCCAAGAGGCGTAAGGGTTCCCACAAATGGCAGGGTTAAGGGTCGGATATATGCAGTCTTACCCTTGTTTTATACAGATAAACAGTTTCCAGGTGAGCCAAGAAGCATCAAATGACTACTGCTTTACAAGAAAAACATAGCCATTTTGTTTTCCCTAATTTGAGTCAATATTATGATCGATTTAGTGAGACATTTTGCTTTATTTCATAGTTATAATCTTGAACCAAATAATTTGAGTCAATCATGTACGTGAGTCCGACGGATAAACTTAAAAGTGAGGCAAATAGCCAGAATAGTTCAAAAACTCCCAATGCGGCTTGATAATTGATCTGATCATATATCAAGGTAGCTATGATAACTATTGTTACATCTCAAAATGAATATATTTGACCATTTTGAACAAAGGCAAACAGTACAAGTCATGCTATCATGTACTCCCTCCGTCCTAGTTCAATAGTTTACAAGTACTTTATGTTTCTCACAAAATAAAGCAAACGTAAACTATAAAGTGGGACCGAGGAAGTATGAAGATAGATATACCAGCAGAGAGGGGAAGAAGTCAGGAAATGCAATACCTTCGTTAAATTACCACTTAATACTCGAGTCCTTATGGTTGCCGTAATAATGGGTTTTGGATTCCTAGACTGAAAAGATTTCCTGGAGTCAGGAGGTTTCACCTGCAAAGATAGGAAGTAGCAACACTTTCATTCTAGAGTAAGAGAGAATTATAGGGTAGTACTAAGTTTCAGTGCCACCACATGTCCACAATCACACCACAAATGTTGGTTAAACTGAGTTTAGTACCACCAGTTGGTGGTGATGCAAAATCTGGAAACTGCTTCATCTCAAATGTTGGAGAGATATTCATAAATGTCAAGATTTGATGCTCTTAAATAAGTGTCTATCAGTGAGTGAACTTTTTCACTCTTTCATGTTTGAAGAAAGTTTACCTTTGCATTATCTATAAGTGGCGCCGGTAAGTTTTCTGCTTCCTTCTCCAACCTCTTCTGGAAAAACTGATATGAGAAAACCATAAATATTGTAAACTCAGATCGCCAGTTCAGTGAATTTGGACCAAGATTAAAATTGGATCTAACCTCTCTACGTTTCGCTGCTCTTTCTTCGGTTCTAAAGCTAAAGGAAGAAAAAGTTGCAGGAGACTGTGTTGAAGGCTTCACATTTCTGTCAAGTGTCAATAGCAAGTTTAGCTTCTTCAGTCATAAATAGCATATAACTATCGAAGAGCTCTTTTGGCACTCATTTAACGTCTTGTTTCAACACCTGTAATCGGCAGTCACTACTAGCCCTTTGTTTGAATACAAAAGATGAAGGAAAAGGGAGGGCAGGGGAGCGGAATGAGGGAGGTTTCCCCCAAATTTTTCCTTTGTAGGCGGGGGGTATGCCTTTGGCTAGAAACGGAGGTATCCATTTTTCCTCCCCTCAGAATCCCTCTATCGTCATTTTATTAACCAAAAAAGGATAATGTTCCTCTCCTAAATCCCTTCCTTTCATCCCAAATTATCTTCTTCAAACAAAGCCTTATAGGCACGCTCTATTTTTTTTTAGTACTCTTTCCGTCTTATCCATTGATCTGCATTTGTTCTGATATTTGTGAGTGGAATTTGAACAAACTTAAAAAGGAAGCGGCACTAATAGCCACATCTCACATCTAAATAAAATGAAGGTATCTACATCACATATTGAGTAGATATCTTGTATCTGGTTGATTCATAGAAATCAGTAACGATGTGTAGCAGTTGCATTAGTTTTCTAGACGAGAGATCAGCTGACCAATATATGTATGTGCAAGATCTGTTACACACACTAAGGGCAAGCACGATAGACGAAGAAAAAATCAGGAGCTGAATTCCAAAATGATTGTTACAGCAAGAATTCCAGACAGAATACCCTTTTTGTGATGTTTGAACTTTGGAACATGATTTGAGACTGAAGAATCTTGTGAAGTAATCATAGCATGACAAATAACAGCCATAGATATATCATCAACAACTTTTTAGACAGGACAAAGAGAGATTCTTACCCTGTAGAGGGACACTTTAACTGCTGCTCCAACCTTCTATTCCTGTCAAATGCTTTCTCGAGAGCTACTCTACCCCTGTAGACGAAAAGGAAAACTTAAGCACCAAATATTAAGCCTGCACATGAACGTAAACGAGAACTGTTTAATTCACAGAGAATTACCTCGTGGCTTCTGACTGAGGGATTGCAGATGGATGTCCTGATAGACTATTGCCAGAAGCCTGCAATATAAAATGAGCGCGATATTATGCATCTGAAAGAACATAATCCATCTACATGATTTACAGAAGAGCAGGTGAAGTATCTCGACATAGCTTGGTACCCCTCTATTGAAATCACGAGAAAAGGCTTTTTTATAGAAAACATCTCGACACTTTGAGCGTAAGGAGGTCAGTTGGACAATCTTTCTCCTTTATTGAAAGCACAAAGAGGTTGTTTCCTAAATATTGTATCTCTCCAGAGTAAAGGTGATGCATCTCTATCTACTATAGTTGTCGTCGTGTGCCTATGGCAGTAATGATTTTGAAAGAAGAGGTGAGATTCAGCTAATTGCAAAGAGATGCACATCCAGTAGCTAGATTATATAAGCACAGACGAGACTCGAGAGCAATAAAAGGGTACATACCCTAGTTGGAGTTGCATAAGAAGCAAAGCTATCTCTTATAACCTTGGTCAAAGGAGTGAAGACATTTCCTAGTCCAGCTTTACGAGAGGCTGAAGAAGGATTCTTCATCTTATTGGTGCTGTCAGAGATAGTAGAGTTGTTTGACATTTGAAGTAATGTGCTGGAAGTCAGTTTCTTCTTCTCAGTTGACTGTTTGGCTAACATTTTATTGCTCGGTGTAGCATGGTGTTCGTTTCCAGGGCGTAGAGGAGTTGCAAGTCTAGCACGAGACGACGATGATGATGATAGCAGGGAAACCTTTGCGTTAGGAGTAGCATTAGCTTCCTTTTTAGAACGAAGAGGTGTTGCAAGTCTAGATATGGATGATGATAGCTTGGAGATATTGCTGTTCCTTTTCAACCTTTTAACAGAAGAATCAACCCGCTTTCCGTCAGTCATCATATGCATCTTTTCCTTTTCCTTGTGGGGTTTGTCCTGAAGATTGAATGGCAGCAAGATTTAATTAGACAGAAACGAGTTAAGTGAGAAATGATGTTATACACTAGACAGTTATACCTTAACATCAACCATCCTTTGGGGTGTGGCATCTTGAAGAGTGTCGACGGAAGCGGTCTGAGTGAGAGTTGCATCTGCTGATCCCACACAAGTAGCAGAAGAATGAGTGAGGTCCACGCCTGCAGGATGATCCGTTGTAGAAGACTCTTGAATGCTAGGTATTGGTATTGGTATTGGTATTGGTATTTGTCCTGAAGAATTAGGGTGATGATCAACATTTGTAATGCTAGGGGGTGGTTTGAGTTTCCTGGCAGCGAAGGTTGGAAAATGGGCCTCGAAATGGGCTTTCATCTTGGCAACAGAGCCGGGTTTGGAATACTTTTCAGCTTCCTCGAGGTAGCGGTTCTGAGTAAAGGCGGACCATCTCTCCCAATCCAAGGTTTCCGACATGAATCTCCCAAAGGATATTGATTCCCCGAGGGCGCGACTTGGATCATCATCATCCTAGTAGGTTCAATCATCATCATCAATATTCAATTTTCAGGCTACATCATCCTATTTATTTCACCACATTCTACTGTACTGTAGTGTAGGATGTCAAATGTATAATAAATGCAGTCAAACAAGAAATTCAGAGAGCATATAGTCTACAATTACCCAGTACATAGGCAGTGAGTAGAGAGTAGAGAGTAGAGAGTGGAGAGTGGAACCTGGGTAGAATGAAAGGAAGGGTTAGAGAAGGAGCGTCTCAGACAAACTGTTTCCGCCATTTTCGTTCCAACAAGGAATAATAGCGGTTAATTAATCCAACAATTCCTAATTCCTAAACCCACTCCTAATAACTGTATGTCCTCACCTGCTCGCTCAATGTTTTGTTTGTTTAGTCACCATAATTTCTTTAAGCCTACTCATACAAGATTTCGAATTTGAATTCGGCTCAACGTCTATCAGGGATGGGGACGCCTACGGCCCCCCCCCCCCCCCCCAACTTTTTAGTTAATCACAAATCCACTATCCCGGGTTCCTCCCCATTCACCTATACACTCTACTCCGTATAAAAATAAACTGAACTTTTTTTTCCCTTTTCCTACCATAATAACAAGTTTTAACGATGGTATCATCTTATTAAAATTTCTAGGGACAGAATGTGGAATAAGTCGCAGAACTTGTTGAAAAAAAAGAAATGTGAAAGATATCAATGAAACATATAGGGGTATAAAAAAAAGTTCATTTGCCTATCATTTATTGGAAAATGAGAAACAACTGTGCATGAATCTATAATCGATAAAAATTGCAAAAATGTATAGTATTATATACAAAAAAATAATTGCAGCATACGTGGCTCAAACACAAGATCTGTTATATTATAGAGTACTGAAATACTGTAAGATGTGTGTTATATAGAGTATTTTATGTTTTTTTTTTTTGCCAGCCAAGAAAAACAGATGAGATTACATAATGCATAATACATCCCTTTTTTTTTTATCTGGTAGCCCATAATACATCCCTTATTATACATAGAAACGAAATACAAGACAACTATTAGTACAATAACCATAAGAAAAAAGCGTCGGTAGACAACGGCGGGCTGATGGTGAACGAAGCATTGGTCACGAACGTCATTATCCATTTCATCAAGACAATCGCCAGCTCTCAGGGGTCACTGAAACAACTGAGTCGCGAAGTGACAGGAGCAAGGTATGTTAGAAATAATGTAAAGACAATATGTTGACTATTGTTGCATTGTAAGGGTATCTCCCATTAAGTAGCATATTGACACCATTTTTATGATGGTTATTAATATCATTATCTTCATAGTAATGACAATTCATTACCTATCATAAAGTGACTTTGGATACCTTTTAAGGTTAGTCTCATATGCACTTATTATATAAGTATGAGAATGATAAGACATATGGATATAGACATCAAATGTCTGCATCCAAATCTCTTTGATAAATTTTAAATATACCATCGAGTTCCAACTCCTAATGGTTGAGTACACAACCTTTTAGGAGTGTTGTGTGACCTTGGGGGACGACGCCCATTCCGATTTGTACCGTAATCGGGGCGATTTCGTTTCTCATTCAGTGGCCTTCATACCACGACACAACAACGTATATTCTCTAGTTATATATCGCCCCTATAGTGACCCTATATTTCCAACAATTGAGAAACGAAATTATGTCACTATTATTGTGGTTGTGTTCATCACTTGTCATGGGAATTATTTCTATTGGCTATCTTGTTTCGTTGGTAAGATTCATCTCGTTGAGGGTGAGACAACAGTTAGGTATTATGGCAATAACTCCGTCTCTAGACCTCCGATTTGGACGTGTAATATGGCGTTGGAAAGTTAAGAAGAAGGGCTACAACTCTTTAGTTGAAGTCGTGAGCTGATTCTGCCATTTACCCTTCGGAAAACGGGACACAAAGTCGTGGTAGTATGATGAAAGTTTTTGAAGGTTTATAAGTGGATGGTATTATCTTATTTTATTATCAATATTCATCCTTGAGAATGAGGTATGGTATCTATTAGTTTAGTTCTTGTCTTCTTGTGATTCATGATGATACAATAATTATGTTTGATAGATGAGCATTATTTATCGTCATTGATTGGAAGATGAATTATCTGATAAGGGTAAGATGTTATGTTGTTTCTGAACATATGTTGAATGTGTTAGTTTCAATATTTCATGGTGAATGATGAATTTGCACACATGTTTGTATTAGTATACAACTAAAAGGTGAATGTTTTTCTGTGTTAATGAATAATATTATATGTCTACGATCAAAATAATTAATGTGATTATTAGTGGAGTAATAATTAATTATTAATGATTTTGTGCAAATTATGCTGTGTTGGGAGATACCATGTGGAGATTATATGCTCTTATGAGTAATGAGAGCAATATTTGAATTTATTATATAGCCGTTATAAATTTATTATATAGCCGTTATAAATTTATTATATAGCCGTTATAAATTTATTCTATGCACTTAATATATATGATATTGAATATTATTCATTAATCAATTTAAGAACATCATGTATGTTTTGCTTGAGAAAATTGAATATGTATACTATATGTTGGGATTATATATTAGTGTGATTTTTCGTATCCTTACTAATGTTTTGAAAAGGCACGTGTGTACTTGTCTTGTAATTATTTTGGATACATTTGGAAGGAGAATTCAACTTCACACTAGAGACGCATCAATGCTCTTTTGAGTAAAATAAACTATATGTGGGGGTTAAATATTTTATTTTTATTGACATGCATAATCTTGATCAAGTATATGTATTAAATAATTGGATGAATTATTTGATAAATTACTCTTAGAATAGATTATGGAATAGATAAAATTATTTGATATCGAAAAGTTGGGATGATTAATGAATGAATAATTTGTATATTTTGTTTGAACGATTATGTTTGTCACTATTTCATGGTGTGACAATATGTGGGGGAAGTCATTCAACTTATTTGATAAAATTATTCATGCATCAACTTTAGAGTTGATATCTTATAATTTGTGAAGAGTATGTATATCTCTAATTGTGGGGGAAAGTGATGATCGATAACATGTTTTATACATGAATAATTGGACCAAATGTAAGAGTTTTAGTTTGTTGACTAAGTCAATAAATAATGGTTGCGTAAGGTCCATTTATTTATGTTGTACATTTGGCTTACATCACACTATATGAGATTATGATGATTGATTTTATGTGAGTAAAGATATATATTTTAATTTGTGGATTTGCAAAAAGAAAATATAAGTGAAACAATCATCGAGATAGTTGTTCTCTAATATAAGAATGATAATGTATATATGGTGCAATATTGAGAATTGCAACATGTTGGATATTTATAAAGATATTGGATCACAAGGTGAGATGCACAATGATCATGAGTAAGCTTTCATCTTTATAATAATTTTATTATAAGTCTATTGAAAAGACTGATATAATTTTATGTATTATGTATGCGTATTATTTTACTCTTTTAACCTTACCGGAGTAATGTATGGTGATTGTGAGCTTAATATTTATTGCATAATTGTGAGGGCATCAATTGCTATGCAATGTTTGACGCTGATTTCAGCTTCATATTGCTAAAAATGATGTGTAGTGAATTACACACATGCATTATGCAGATTTGAGGGAGTTGAAATCATCAAATATAATTTGGTGTATTTGAAAGGTTGAGCATATAGCTCTTAATGGTCTTATAGCTCAAATTTGGGTGGTCCTTGTGAGACGGACTTGATGAGATCACCGTAATGATAGAGGTTGAGCATATAGCTTTTAATGGTCTTATAGCCCAAATTTGGGTGGTCCTTGTGAGACGGACTTGATGAGATCACCGTAATGATAGAGATTGAGATATTTCTCTTAACGAATCTATATTATCCCTATGTTTGGGTGGTCCTGTTGTGAAGGACTTGATGGATTCACCGTACGTAGTATTGTGAGGTTGAGCTTTAGAGCTCTTAATGATTCTATAGCTCATAAGTGAGTGGGTTATGTGGAGATATCCTTGATAGAATCACCTAAGTGAGTGTGAAGGGTTGGCCTCCTTCTATGAGAGATTGAGTTATCTTTCTAGAGCACTCATCAAAATCCCAAGGTTCATTTGGCCATAAATTTGTTGAATCGTATCGCGGAACTCGTGTGGAACTTAAAGGTGTGATATGTGTTGTGAGGATAATTCAACCGAAGTTCAATAAGGAATTCAAATCGAAAGATATTCTCTTGTTGTAAGTAAGTTGTTGACTCATTTCACTAATACGTTAATTCAAATCGAAAGATATTAACGTCTAAGTGTCAACCTTTTCATATGCTCAGAATTTTTGTTTCCGGTTTGTCATTTGCATTAGTGGGGGATTGTTAGAAATAATGCAAAGACAATATGTTGACTATTGTTGCATTGTAAGGGTATCTCCCATTAAGTAGCATATTGACACCATTTTTATGATGGTTATGAATATCATTATCTTCATAGTAATGACAATTCATTACCTATCATAAAGTGACTTTGAATACCTTTTAAGGTTAGTCTCATATGCACTTATTATATAAGTATGAGAATGATAAGACATATGGGTATAGACATCAAATGTCTTCATCCAAATCTCTTTGATAAATTCTGAATATACCATCGAGTTCCAACTCCTAATGGTTGAGTACACAACCTTTTAGAAGTGTTGTGTGACCTTGGAGGACGACGCCCATTCCGATTTGTACCGTAGTCAGGGCGATTTCGTTTCTCATTCAGTGGCCTTCATACCACGACACAACAACGTATATTCTCTAGTTATATATCGCCCCTATAGTGACCCTATATTTCCAACAAGGTATACTTACGCCCTTGCGAAAAGGACATAGAAAGAAACAGTGGAGAGCAGACATGCCTCCGATGGAGAATAAATTCCTATACCTTGATGATGTAACCCCACAATCAAAAGCCCAATGGTCCAAAAGATCCACGAAGTAGAGAATCGAGGACAAGGAAAATCTCACAACCAAACTCCGAGTAAAAGACCTCATACAAGACTAAATCATGGTCAGGTTAACCCACACCGACCGCAAGCACAAACCTAACTTATTATCAACCATATTTCCTTCAAGGAGGAAATTTATTGAAATAAAAAGTATAAGTAGAAAGTTAATAATTGTATTAAGCGACATGCAAATTGAAGAACCACCGCAACCAAACCACCCACAAGGCCACAACCAAACCCAACCCAACTCGAACACAACACACAAGAGCTCTCATACCCCTTCGATCAAACACAAGAAATCAAATAGACCCAAGAACCAAGAAAAGACGAGTCCTTCTCCCAAAAAACGCTGAAACAACATACCAAGAAACAAGAAAAGTCAAAACAAGTGGAGCCCAACCACATGCATCCTAACCTAAACATATCACCCAAATGGACGAGACAAACGGATCTTCAAACGGACCCAGGAGCTTCAAACGGAACGTTACAAACGGATCTTCAAACGGACCCGGGGTCTTCAAACGGACCCAAGAAAAGAGGTAACGCAGGAATTGACGAGGTGGGGGAGGGGGGCGAGGGGGAGGGGAAACACCCAATCAAAACCTACACAGACCTCAACAAGACAAAGACAAAGACCAAAAAAGAAGAAAACAACCTGCCAATCCTACGGCCAACAAAACACAAGGAAGACCAAGCAAAGCTTCAAAACAAACTTAAACATATCACTGTTAGTTTGTTTGTTAATTAAATTTTTTTAAAAAAACCAAAAACTCAAAGAAAGGGAAAGTGGCTCACCGAGAGAGGTGGTGTAGACACCCGCGTTTTGACCGCCAGGTGTCTATGGCAGTTTCCAAAAAAATACCCGATGATGATCGGACGCTAACATGCTTCTATGCGCTCGGATACGGGCTCAAATCCATTAATCGTTGACTTACACACTTATGGAGTACAAATCTCACCAAACGGACCTCAAATCCAGGCCCAGTGGATCATTCCGAGTCAAACAAGACTAATTTGGGCCAAAACCGACACCGGAATTAAAACCGACTTTTCACGATTGGGCCAACCCCGGTCAAAGTCGCTTCCGAGACACACAAAACAACCCATCAATCATCAAAAGTCCAAGTCAAACACAAAACCCATTAAAGTCAAGGTCACGGTCCAAAGTCAACGGACCTGCGCGATCCAGTTGGGCCACTCGATCGAGTGACCCACCCACTCGATCGAGTGGGCTTGTTTCAAGCCCGAAGGCTGGCATCACGGGCCACTCGACCGAGTTGGCCCTCTACTCGGTCGAGTAACCCTAAACCGGGTGCCCTAGTTTTTTCTATATAAGCAACCTCCATGCACCACTTTACACATCTTTTTAGAACCCGAATACACCCTAGAGCAATCATACACCCACTACATCCTTACAAACCTTAATCAAAAACCTAGTGATCCTACACTAGCAAAAAAACCCTAAACCTAGTTTTAGGAAATCAATCCCGAGCCACCATAACTTAATCTACATAAAACCTTGAAGACTCTTGTGTTGAAGCCACGGTTACGAGTCCGCACCGAGACAATAACATGTAGGTTGAGGGTGTCAAAACCCTCTTTTCTTCTCCCTCTCTTCTCGTCGTCCGTCCTTCTCTTCTTCATCTTTTTTCCGTTTTTTTTTTTTTAATTTTTTATTATTTTATTCATCGCATCATAATATCGATAATACTACTAATATCAAAACATTAAAATATTTATCGATTTGTGTCGAATAAGAAGGATACCGGGATAAGGAAAACCGCATATACAAGTGTACTGCACACGCGTCGTCGGTCGCTTATCCCGGTACCCCGATTATTTGATTATTGAGATAAATCAACTCAAACAACAATTCGCTTTTATTTCTCGTTATCATCATCATCAACTTTGCATCCATCAATTTCTTTAAACATCAATTTTAACAAGGGTCGTAACCCGTTGACACGGATCCGACATCACAATCCCTAGGGATTTATTTCGATGTCGGAGAAGTCGAGGGAATCAAGTTTTTTATTTATTTATTCAAGTAAAGCGTCGATTTTGGATTCGATACCAATTCCATAATTGGATATCGAATCTAACAACCAAGTCATATGAATTAATTAACTTGACGATAATTAATTTAAAGCGACTAAAATTGATTTTTTTTTATTTCACTCTAATATCCCATATCGATTCAATAATCGAATATGGGATACGATGGGTATTCAAATTTAGAATCGGGTATAAATTCAACAATATTTATATTCGGTTCAACAAAATTCGCAATTTATAAAAAACCAAGTCGAACATAAATTATGCAATATTCATGTCCGATTCGGTAAAAACGTCGAATTATCAAAAATCAAAAGCAATTTCAAAATCAACAATTAAATTGCAAACGAACCAAGTTCGTACAGGTGCCACTCGACCGAGTGCCTTAGTCACTCGATCGAGTGACACCCTAAAATCAAGTCAGAATGCTAATCATGACCACCACTCGATCGAGTCTCACAGTGACTCGGTCGAGTGGCCATGTACTCGACCGAGTTGGTCAATAACTCGGCCGAGTACGGTCATAAACGCAAAACAGAAATCTTTTTTAAAGGTCTACTCGATCGAGTCTATTGACCACTCGATCGAGTGACCACATAACGACTAAAACGCGAGTCGTACATTCTCTTATTTTTCAAACTCGATAGTATTTTGCGATTTGGGTCAACACGTGCTTAATTAATCACGTGTATACTATCTTTTCAAACCATGCATCTCATGTTTACATCTCGTTTTCATCATTCAATTCGATTCATCGTTTGCACAAACCGTTATTATTCATTGCATCGTTTACTAACGCGTTTGTTATTTCTTTTGTAAATTTAATAATTGTTCGTTTATTATACTAAATGAACCCACATGCTAAAATTCCACTTTGACGTAGAATTAATTGCATTAAATTGACTTAGAAACCCGTTTCAATTCCATTCACATGTTTAGGGAAGATAAATCTTTGCATATCATTTTCCCGTTTTACTAGCACGCGTATTAGAAAGTCACTCGAGTTCTTAGTAGAGGCCGCTAATGTGCGGGCGGGGTTGGGTGTCCTTTGTGGGCTTCCCAACACGTACCCTCACCCCTTACTCAGAACCTCGGTTTCCGGATGCCCGAAACCGTTGGCGAACGAGAGTCATTCAATACACAATATTCGATAACATCGGTATTGGTATCAAATGCAAAGGGACGAGCCCAATAAACTCTGACATCGGAAATGGGCCGTATTTTGTATACGGACCACTACGACATAGAGTGGGCTCGAATGGTTCCGAATAACCATAAAATTCGGTGGCGACTCCACATAGACCTAAATTTCAATTCGATCCTTCTCATATGGAGATTCATTCGCCTACCCAAACCCGCGCGTGGCCGCGTCGGGGTGGACCTATGTCATGTCCACAATTTGGCGACTCCGCTGGGGATTAACTGATGCGTGACTTACCATCGGCATCCTCAGGATGAGACTCGAATAGAAATCGTTTGACTAGTACAATACGCGTTTTAGTTCTACGGTTCATGCATAACCCATATTTTCCCGGGCCGGTACTCGCGACCGACGTCCCACTATACCGTTGATGTACTCCAATATGGATATGTCAAAAGGTGTCCATAGTCGATTCGAGTGGGTTTCGCGGCATGTTCTAAGATCAACTCGACTTAGGAAGTCCGTCCCGATCAACGTCTAGACTATGTACACTGGTATAGACCTCCTATAGACCGACCGAGACTTAGTATAGAGCATACACGGCGTCGTTATAATGCTTGTGTGACTACGTGCTGCTTGGTTTCCGAGTCGTTTTCAAAAACCGTCAATTTCTTCAAAATTGCATCCTTTTCAAACTATTCAATTTCAAAACCCGGGACACATACCGAATTTAGGACTTATGATTTTTACTCAAAATAGCCTATTTTCTAGACGGTATGCTGTCCAATTCAAAACTCAAAATTACTTTCGAGCCTTCAGAACCCGCGGCCCAATACTCTTTTCGTTTTTTTCGAAAATTGGGCCCTCAACCGAGTTTTCTCGGACCTTTTCAAAAAACCATCAATTTTCAAAACCTTCCTCTTCTAGGACTTCCCATATTTAGCAGTGTCGGGTCACGTCTTAAGTTGTCAAGGTCCGTAGCGTCGAAACTCTGTCGATCTTACATCACGAGTTTCTTCCCTTTCCCAGTCCGCCTTATTAGACTAAGGCAAGGCCCACCTACGTAGGACAAACCCCTACAAAGGAGGGCCCGTCAACACAATCGAGTCTAAAGTCTGGGGATGTCTCACGTGAACCTTCTTTCGAACAGGACTAGGCCCACCCGCCGAATCCTAAGGAAGGCCCACATTTTACAAGTCACCCGTCTAGGTGTCTTTTCTGAGTCATTTTCCTCTCCTAGTCTCGTTCGGGATGTAATTTCTACTTCGGGATTTTGGGCTAGTTTCTGATTACGTGGTGTTCTTACAGATAGGCCACCCGTGACTAGACATCAACGCAAGATGGACGAATTGAAAGATGCCCTCGCCAAGCTCGAGACTCAACTAACTTCCATCCAGGCTAACCAAACAACGTTAGCCACCCGACTGAGCGCCGTAGAGAAGACGACCCCTTTTGAAGGATCCGAGCCCAATGGGCCCATGGCCGAGCTGGTCAGTATTGTTCGTAGGCTCGAGGAACAAGTCTCCTTATCGACGAACAACTCGATCCACACCGAGAATGCTCGTATTTATTCACCTTTAGATAACGAGCTTCCTGCTAACCTCAACTTAACGGGACTTCCTATGTTTGAGGGTACCGAAGACCCGGTCCACCACATCCGGGCTTTCAAAGACTTCATGGCGGTAAAGGGGGTGAAGTCAACTATGTTCAAGCACTTGTTCCCTTCTTCCCTGGAGAAACACCCTAAGGCCTGATTCTACAGGCTCGACCCCAAGAAATACAAGACTTGGGATGATGTGGCGACCGAATTTGCTCGGAACTACGCCGATAACACCGAAATCCAGACTACAATGCGTACTCTGGAGGTAATGGCCCAAGAGCCCAAAGAAGGGTTCACAAAATATCTGCAAAGGTGGAGGGCCGAGAGTGTGAAGCTGGTCGACAAGCCCGGCGAGAAGGCTTTAGTGGAAGCCTTCGTCAAAAATCTACTCCCATCCTACCGGGTTTATCTCCGGTATGCTATTATCCCAAACTTTGCTGTTCTTACTGAAATGGGCACAAGGATCGAAGATGATCTAAGGTTAGAGAGCCTGACTAAGGCCTCTACCAAAGGCTATCAAGGGGCTAGTTCGTCCACAAACAAGCCCGTACTTGCAGCTGCAACCCGCAGCATCTTCGACGAGGTAAATCTGCTCGACACCTCAACCAAAAAGAATACACCAAATCGGGTATTCACAGATATAGGGACTACCTATACTTATGCCTTACAAAGGCTATCTTCAAAGGGCCTGATCCAACCGATAGGCCCAACTGCGGAGCCTCCAGTAGAAAAGAGGCCCAAAGCTTATAACGCCCAAGCCTACTGTCAGTATCACCGCGGCAACGGACATGATACTGAAAAATGTTGGAGGCTAAAGCATCTAATCCAAGATCTTATCGAGAGCGGGAAAATCCCGTTGCCCGGGGACAAGCCGAGCAACAAAGAAAACCCATTCAGCGCCCATGCCATATTCACGGGGGAGGTAATCGATTGTTCTCACCTCATTTCTCCTTTTATCCCACAACCCAATGGGATATGGTTCGATGACGAGGACGATGTGTACTTAGCCAAGGGGGAAGCTGTCCCCATCACTCTTGAAGAGGTCCGAAAAGCCAAATCCAAGGCTTTAGCCACCAACCACCTCGCCACTGCTGGGCGCGCCACTCCAATACCCGTCACTGAACCTGCCAGGACAGAGCCAACCCTCGAAGAACCAAGCAATGACACAGCCTTGGTCCAACAAATGAAGAGGGTTCGAGCTGATCTAACTATATGGCAACTATTGGTTAGCTCACAGGCACATCGAGAAGCACTGACTAAGGCTCTCGATGAAATCAAGGTCGACTCGCAAGCTACCCCTGCTGAAATGGTAGCTACTATCATGCCCTACCTCAAGGGTAGGTTCAAGAACGAAGGCCCACTCATAACCTTCGATGAATCTGATCTGCCGCCATTTGGGCCCAATCACAATCTAGCCCTATACATCACAGTCATCTGCAATGGTAAGTACCTTCCGATGACCCTTATCGACGATGGATCAGCTGTGAACGTCCTACCCCTAAGGACTGCTAGGGCCCTCGGCATCACTAATGCCGAATACCTCCCGACGGCCCAAACTATCCAGGCTTTCGACGGAAGCCCAAAACTAGTCGCCGGGGCCGTTAAATTAAAGATCATAACGGGCCTTATCGAAAAGGAGTTGGAATTCCAGGTGATAGATGTCACCTCATCATTCAACCTCTTACTAGGAAGGCCTTGGATCCACGCAGTCAAGGCCGTCTCGTCTACCCTCCATCGCAAAGTCAAGATGCCACTTCAAGACGGTATCATAACACTGGAGGCAACACCGATGACCGTGGCTAGCTGCAATGCCACGAGCCGGGCTGAACCACGAGGTTTCGATTTCGTGGGTATGATCGAAGAAGAATATCTTTTCAAGCCCTACTTCGCCCCTAGCATCAACACGATGCTACAAAATCTGGGTTACCTAGCCGGAGCTACTTCAAGGCCATATCTTCCGGCAGGGAAGATCATCGAGGTTTTAGACAACGCAGAGTCCCGACTCGGACTGGGATATACTATAACCTCGGAGAATGTGGACCGAGCCTATGCAATCAAATTCGTCACTCCAGTCTTCAGAGCCATTCAAGTGGGCCTCTACCAACCCACCATCACATATCCCGAGACCAAAACGGCTCGGGAATGCAACTATATCCCCGATGATATATTTACCATCATCCAAGACGAGTCCGAAAAAGAAGGCGACTCCGAGCCCGTGCTGGGGCTTTTATTTGGAGAAGACAAGACCGTCCCTGCTCCGAAAGATGACCTGGTCAATCTAATCCTCCGCAGCGATCGGTTTGACCCAACAAAGCTGATCACCGAAGTGGGTGCAGATACGGGGACAAGGGCCTGGAGGAAGACCGTCAAATGGACCGACAGTCAAGGACGGGTCTGCAAGTTGACCACCGGCGAGGGAGACATGCCGGATACTGAGTCCGAGTCTGAGTCAGAGTCAGAGTCGGAGTCTGAGTCCGAGTTTAGAGGGTCTGGTGCTGGAGTCGAGTCTGTAATCCCTCTTTCCCTAGCCACTGAGGTCTCGGGGCTGTTCCAAGACCTCTCCCTATCCCGCCACTGACCAACGATCATATGGCAGCTCTATTCGAGCTATTTTCCAAATTTACTATCAATAATAATAACGAACACCGTTCTGCTTACGACTTGTCTTATTTCCAAAATTTTCTCAATTTCAAAATTTTTATATGCAATGACATTGAGAAACCCGACGAACAGGTACCTCTACCACAACATATGGTCGAGCTGCTCGAGCAAAGGGAATCCCGAGATCCGGTAATCGAAGAAACCGAGTCCATCAAAGTGGGAACCACTTTAGAGCCCCAAATGCTTAAGTTGGGCCAATCTTTAGATCCAGAGGAGAGACAACAGTTCACGGACCTCCTCCTAGAATTTAAAGACGTCTTTGCATGGTCCTACAAGGATATGCCGGGAATAGATCGAGAAATAGCTAAACACCGAATACCCATCAAAGATGGGTGCAGACCGGTAAAGCAGAAGCTCAGAAGAATGAAGCCCGATGGTCTCTTAAAGTCAAAGAAGAGGTCGATAAACAATTCAAAGCAGGCTTTATACAAGTGTCTGAATATCCAGACTGGGTTGCAAACATCGTGCCAGTACCCAAGAAGGACGGCAAGGTGCGAGTATGCGTGGACTTCCGGGACCATAACAAGGCCAGCCCAAAAGACGATTTTCCGTTATCACACATTGACATATTGGTGGATAATACGGCCGACCATGCCCTTCTATCATTCATGGACGGGTATGCCGGATACAATCAAATTAAAATGGCAGAAGAGGATATGAGTAAGACTCATCACACCTTGGGGTACTTACTGTTACACTGTCATGCCATTTGGGCTGATTAATGCAGGAGCCACTTATCAACGGACCGCCACCACCTTATTACACGACATGATGCATAAGGAAGTGGAGGTCTATGTGGACGATATGATCGTTAAGTCTAAAGACAGAAGCGGGCACATCACGGCCCTAAGAAAGTTCTTCACCAGACTGCGAAAATACAACATGAGACTAAACCCACAAAAATGCAGTTTTGGGGTAACGTCAGGCAAATTACTGGGTCATATCGTTAGCCAGCGCGACATCGAGGTCGACCCAGCTAAAATCAAGGCCATCACCGAGATGCAACCACCCAGGACCGAAAAGGAAATAAGGGGGTTTCTCGGGAAAGTCCAATACATCAGCCGTTTCATTTCAAAGCTAACCATGGTATGTGAACCCATTTTCAAGAAACTAAAGATCGGGGAACGGGTCCTATGGGATGATAAATGTCAGGCGGCCTTTGATAAAATCAAAGAGATCATGTCTGCTCCGCCGGTACTAATGCCACCTCAACACGGTCTGCCTTTGTCGTTATATCTAACAACAACCGAGACAGCCATGGGGGCTATGCTGGCCCAGACGGTCGAATCAGAAGAACGGGCTATTTACTACATTAGTAAAAAGTTCCTCGAATACGAATGCAAATACACAATGCTCGAGAAGACGTGACTAGCATTGGTTTGAGCCACTAAAAAGCTCCGACACTACATGCTCAGTCACGAGGTACATTTGTTATCCAAAATGGATCCAATCAAGTACCTATTCGAGAAGCCCATTCTCAACGGCAGGATGTCAAGATGGACTTTAATGCTGTCCGAGTTCGACCTCAAGTTCGTACCATTAAAAGCCATCAAAGGCCGGGTAGTTGCCGAGTTCCTCGCTGGCAGCCCAATATCCAAAGAAGGCCACACTGATACATGAGCCTTTCCTGATGAAGAGATATTCCATACCGATACCGAGACATGGGATTTGTATTTTGATGGAGCATCCAACTTCCGAGGATTTGGGGTCGGAATTCTGATAATCTCACCCCGAGGGGAACACACTTCCTTATCCATCAAGTTGGACTTCGACGTGACCAACAACGCAGCCGAATACGAAGCATGCATTCACGGGTTGCAAGCCGCCGCTGATTTAGGGGTAACAAACCTCCGGGTCCACGGTGATTCATCACTAGTCATTAACCAAGCACTCCAAAAATGGAAAACTCGGAACGCCAATCTCGTGGCTTACCAAGCACGGGTACGGATTCTAGAGAAACAATTCCAGATGGTGGAATATATCTACCTGCCTCGGGAAGAGAATCAGTTCGCAGATTCACTCTCCAAATTAGCATCTTTACTGAACATCCCGGATCACCTGACCAGCATGCCAATCTGTGTCGAAAGGCGGTCCGAACCAGCATACATCCATGCCATTCAAGATATCGAGATAACTGACCCAGAACCTTGGTATCAAGCCGTCTTAACGTACCTGAAAACGGGAGAATATCCTCCGGAAGCTGAAAATCGGGCCAAAAAGGCCCTACGAAGATTAGCAACCCAATTTGTTCGTACTGATGACGGGCAATTGTATAAAAAGACGGCACAGGGGGCTCTCCTCCTATGTATCGACAAAATTCAAGCCGAGAAGGTCATGACCGAGGTCCACGACGGTGAAAACGGTCCGTATATGAACGCCCATATGCTATCCCGTAATATCATGAGGCTCGGGTATTACTGGAACACCATGGAGACAGACTGTCAGTTATACGTCAAGCACTGCCATAACTGTCAGATCTTCGGTAATGTACAGCATATGCCATCTTCCCTATTATATATCATGACATCACCATGGCCATTTTCGACATGGGGTATTGACATAATTGGGAAAGTGCACCCTTCCGGGACGGGAGGACATTGCTTCATATTGGTGGCCATCGACTACTTCACCAAATGGGTCGAAGCTGAGTCATACCGTGTCTTGAACGCCAAGCACGTGGCCAAATTCATCCAAAATAAGATCATATGCCGATACGGGATCCCGCATGAATTTATCAGTGATCACGGGACCCATTTCCAAGCTGAAACCACTGCATTACTGGCGAAATACAAAATTCAGAGGCATACATCTTCACCTTACCGACCACAAACAAATGGAGCGGTAGAAGCAGCCAACAAAACAATTGTCAGCATACTAAAAAAGATGGCTGAGAATTATCGAGACTGGCCCGACAAGATACCATTTGCCTTATGGGGGTACCGAACTTCAATTCGCACCGCAACCGGAGCAACTCCATATTATCTGACATATGGAATGGAAGCAGTCCAACCGGTCGAGCTAGAAGTACCATCCCTAAGAATTTTGCTTGAAAGCCAAGTGCCCGAAGCAGATTGGGTCCAAGCCCGATACGATTCGCTAGTCCTTTTGGATGAACGGCGATCCCGGGCCCTCAATAATATTCAAGTGTATCAAAAGAGAATTCAACGGGTTTTTAACAAAAGGGTTAGGCCCAGGAAAATCAAAGAAGGTGATTTGGTCCTAAAATCGGTTCGTGCCTTACTACCGGTTGACCCAAGGGGAAAATTCAAACCCAATTGGGCTGGGCCATACTTAGTCAAGAAAATTCTATCGGGAGGAGCGGTGATGCTAACGGACCTGGATGGGAACGAATTCGTCAACCCGACCAACTTGGACCAGCTGAAGCGCTACTACCCATAAAGCCCAATCTCAATGTCATTTGCAAAAATTTATAAAACTTAGTCTTTTTATAAATTTTCAAAATTTTAGACAAGTCAATAAGTTAGAATTAACTATTCTACCGTCGCACATCTCGAACTAATAATCTTGATGTATTTCGAAAATTGCAAAAAAAAAAAATCAATCAAATCAAATTTTGAACTACGTTTGGTTTGATTCCGCTAATTGTGGATACGTAGGCAACCCCTCAAAAGGGTACAACCACTGCAATAAACGAAAAGACGGGAACGGTATTCAATAATACGTCTTTTATTAATATCTCGATAAACTCGGAATTACAAAAAAAAAAAAAAAAAAAAAAAACGCCAAACACGGCATACACAAAAAAATCACACCGAAAAATAAATAGTAATATTCAAATAATAAAATACGGAGACTAATATCCGGGCATCTTCCCCTTTCCCTTGTCCTTCGGGTCGCGTGGAGCCCGAGGTCGTCGAGGTGGGGATGAGCGTTCCCTAATCATAAGGGGAACCTCTTTAGCACGAACCCGCTTCTTTGATGACGGGTCTTCAATCACAGTCTTCGGCCCAAGTCGGGCTCACACATGCTCGGGTAGCATATCCCGTGGGCCAAGTCGGTCTTGCACGGCTAATCTAGAGCCCAGTCTCCTTTCCAAGTCTGTCTGGGGGCTCACCCTCCCCCGAGCACCTTTAGCACCGGACCCTTCAGCTTGAGTCTTAGCCTTCTTCTTATGCCCTGACATTAGACGAACTAGGGTAGCCGGAGTGTCTCCCTCATCAGAAAACCCCTTGTTGTCTTTAGCTTGCTCTCTCCTCAGCAGGTCAAAGGCTTCATCAACTTTCAAAGCAGCTCGGGCTTTAGCATCACCTGCTTTGGTCCACTTCACATATGAGTCTGAAACCCAGATCGAGTGGCGAGATTTGGGAATAGGCCAAGTATGTCGGGTATACCATCTTTGCATCCACGTGTCACACATCACATCTGTCAATTGGGTAGGGTCACTCACAATTGCCTCTATTTCTGGTATCCGCTGAGTTCGTCCATACTGTCTTAGTATGCGATCCGGGTAAAGATGAACCGTTTGGTTGAAAGACAAGATGACTTGGTAACGGGCCCGCTCCCTCGGGTCCAAACCTGACCAAACTTGGATGGGCCACCATGGCACGACCCATCGAATCAACCGCCCACCGTGGATTGATAGTACCTCATCCCAATATTTCTGGCTAATCAGGCGAGAAAAATCGATGGCCCGTCTCCTCGTCATCAGCTGATTATGGCGGTAATTACTAGCATCAAGTGGGGGATCTATCACCGATAGCCTCTCATAAAGCCAGATCTGAAAAAGAAAACAAAAGCTTTAGATTTCGAGACAAAACGGACGACACTCGATCGAGCGTCAACGTGACTCGATCGAGTGGCGTCACTAGAGATGAACAAAAGCCTTTCAGCAAAGGCACTCGATCGAGTGCCAGGGTGACTCGATCGAGTGCCCCACGGCAGTAGCCCGATTCTCGAAAAAAATTCAAAAATCGAGAAATATATAAAAAAAAAAAAAAAAAAGGGTTCAACGTACTTGCAGCAAACGGGTGCTTCCGGTGAGACGAACGGAAGAGTCCCTTTTGCGATTATCTAAACCTTGGATGATTTCGCCCGTGATTAACCAAGCCGGACTATATTCAGTCTCCATCAAGTCAACCACCGTTATAAGACGGGCACTACCCATGCAAGATAGCAAATCCATGTGACCTTCAAAAGCGTAAACATGGAGCATGCAAAAAGAAAAGGCCCTACGGCTATGGGCTGACCTCACCCGGACATCCTGCGGGTTCATGAATTTCTCGGCCAAGTCGATCAGAGAAATATTGCCACCTTCCATCATACGGGACACTTCGTTATGGGATAGCCCCAGAAATTCCCTCAGCTTCCTCTTTGGGTCATAGACTGAATACGGGATGGCGGGCCGAAGCATCGGGTTCCATCCTCCTATAGCTGCAATCTCTTCAGGTAGAGGGCAGATCTCGCCCCGAGAGAAAGCAAAGACATGATATATGTCATCCCAGTAAGCTAAGCATGCATCCAAGAAGTAACGATCAACCACCATCTGATGGAACGGGTACAGCTGAGTTATACCCGTCTAGTTCAAAACCACCCTATCAACGTCCCTAAACTGTCGGGACCACGCCTGCAACATAGCACTCAACCTGTCGATTCCCATGATAAATTTCTTGAAAGGATAAGGAGACTCTCCTTTTGCCTTAAGGGAAGTAAAAGACTTTCTTGTGATGGGAATTATGAAGAAAATCAAGAGCATGGAGGGCTATATATAGCATTAGCCATGCAAATCTCTTTCCATATCACTTCTAGGAAAAGTTTCCTAATTACAAACGGAATCGAGCTACAAGCCTAGTCCCGATACTAGCTTGAAAATAATCATCCCGAACTTTCCTAATTTCTTTAGGAGTCGATTTCAAAAATTTCAAAAATTCAAAATTTTCAAATTTCAAAAATTCAAGAGGCATTTTCCCCAGCACGATTCATTTTACTACCTACGTGTTGCATGCATTTTATGTGACTTATACAGGTACGACTCAAACAGGGACATGCAAACCATCAAATCTCCCCAACAGCATTTTCCGGGATATCACGGGATGGGCCAACACACAGGCACACCCAGGGATTACGCGACAAGCCCAAATTACCCACAGAGTACGATCATCCAGCGTAGGTATGATCTCTGCCTTACGGATGGCGAGCCCTTCACGCGAGTCCAATGGACTATAAACGACCCGAACGGAAGTCTACCAGGTCTTAACGGGCTTGGTAGCTACTCTGACTTTCGCCCTGTCCAAGCCTCAGTCAGAGTGGGGGCTCTGTAGACACCCGCGTTTTGACCGCCAGGTGTCTATGGCAGTTTCCAAAAAAACACCCGATGATGATCGGACGCTAACATGCTTCTATGCGCTCGGATACGGGCTCAAATCCATTAATCGTTGGCTAACACACTTATGGAGTACAAATCTCACCAAACGGACCTCAAATCCAGGCCCAGTGGATCATTCCGAGTCAAACAAGACTAATTTGGGCCAAAACAGACACCGGAATTAAAACCGACTTTTCACGATTGGGCCAATCCCGGTCAAAGTCGCTCCCGAGACACACAAAACAACCCATCAATCATCAAAAGTCCAAGTCAAACACAAAACCCATTAAAGTCAAGGTCACGGTCCAAAGTCAACGGACCTGCGCGATCCAGTTGGGCCACTCGATTGAGTGGGCTTGTTTCAAGCCCGACGGCTGGCATCACGGGCCACTCGACCGAGTTGGCCCTCTACTCGGTCGAGTAACCCTAAACCGGGTGCCCTAGTTTTTTCTATATAAGCAACCTCCATGCACCACTTTACACATCTTTTTAGAACCCGAATACACCCTAGAGCAATCATACACCCACTACATCCTTACAAACCTTAATCAAAAACCTAGTGATCCTACACTAGCAAAAAAACCCTAAACCTAGTTTTAGGAAATCAATCCCGAGCCACCATAACTTAATCTACATAAAACCTCGAAGACTCTTGTGTTGAAGCCACGGTTACGAGTCCACACCGAGACAAGAACATGTAGGTTGAGGGTGTCAAAACCCTCTTTTCTTCTCCCTCTCTTCTCGTCGTCCGTCCTTCTCTTCTTCATCTTTTTTCCGTTTTTTTTATTTTTTATTATTTTATTCATCGCATCATAATATCGATAATACTACTAATATCAAAACATTAAAATATTTATCGATTTGTGTCGAATAAGAAGGATACCGGGATAAGGAAAACCGCATATACAAGTGTACTGCACACGCGTCGTCGGTCGCTTATCCCGGTACCCCGATTATTTGATTATTGAGATAAATCAACTTAAACAACAATTCGCTTTTATTTCTCGTTATCATCATCATCAACTTTGCATCCATCAATTTCTTTAAACATCAATTTTAACAAGGGTCGTAACCCGTTGACACGGATCCGACATCAAAATCCCTAGGGATTTATTTCGATGTCGGAGAAGTCGAGGGAATCAAGTTTTTTATTTATTTATTCAAGTAAAGCGTCGATTTTGGATTCGATACCAATTCCATAATTGGATATCGAATCTAACAATCAAGTCATATGAATTAATTAACGTGATTTGTTCATATCACGATAATTAATTTAAAGCGACTAAAATTGATTTTTTTTTTATTTCACTCTAATATCCCATATCGATTCAATAATCGAATATGGGATACGATGAGTATTCAAATTTAGAATCGGGTATAAATTCAACAATATTTATATTCGGTTCAACAAAATTCGCGATTTATAAAAACCAAAGTCGAACATAAATTATGCAATATTCATGTCCGATTCGGTAAAAACGTCGAATTATCAAAAATCAAAAGCAATTTCAAAATCAACAATTAAATTGCAAACGAACCAAGTTCGTACAGGTGCCACTCGACCGAGTGCCTTAGTCACTCGATCGAGTGACACCCTAAAATCAAGTCAGAATGCTAATCATGACCACCACTCGATCGAGTCTCACAGTGACTCGGTCGAGTGGCCATGTACTCGACCGAGTTGGTCAATAACTCGGCCGAGTACGGTCATAAACGCAAAACAGAAATCTTTTTTAAAGGTCTACTCGATCGAGTCTATTGACCACTCGATCGAGTGACCACATAACGACTAAAATGCGAGTCGTACATTCTCTTATTTTTCAAACTCGATAGTATTTTGCGATTTGGGTCAACACGTGCTTAATTAATCACGTGTATACTATCTTTTCAAACCATGCATCTCATGTTTACATCTCGTTTTCATCATTCAATTCGATTCATCGTTTGCACAAACCGTTATTATTCATTGCATCGTTTACTAACGCGTTTGTTATTTCTTTTGTCAATTTAATAATTGTTCGTTTATTATACTAAATGAACCCACATGCTAAAATTCCACTTTGACGTAGAATTAATTGCATTAAATTGACTTAGAAACCCGTTTCAATTCCATTCACATGTTTAGGGAAGATAAATCTTTGCATATCATTTTCCCGTTTTACTAGCACGCGTATTAGAAAGTCACTCAAGTTCTTAGTAGAGGCCGCTAATGTGCGGGCGGGGTTGGGTGTCCTTTGTGGGCTTCCCAACACGTACCCTCACCCCTTACTCAGAACCTCGGTTTCCGGATGCCCGAAACCGTTGGCGAACGAGAGTCATTCAATACACAATATCCGATAACGTCGGTATTGGTATCAAATGCAAAAGGACGAGCCCAATAAAATCTGACATCGGAAAAGGGCCGTATTTTGTATACGGACCACTACGACATAGAGTGGGCTCGAATGGTTCCGAATAACCATAAAATTCGGTGGCGACTCCACATAGACCTAAATTTCAATTCGATCCTTCTCATATGGAGATTCATTCGCCTACCCAAACCCGCGCGTGGCCGCGTCGGGGTGGACCTATGTCATGTCCACAGGTGGGGGAAGGGGCGAGGGGTCGGGGAGCACCTCTTGATGATTAACCACTACAACAACAAAAACACGACATAAATCGACAAGAGATCCATCAACAGGGATGGTTAGATTAGAATGCAAATTGGCAGCCACGACAACAAAAAAACACAATAGAGGAAGAAGAGCGATCAAATGAGAAGAAAGACCAATCAATCAAAGAATCAATGGGCCTAATTGAAAAGGGGTTAATCGAAGGAGGAATAAAAGCTCGCTGGAGATGGAACTAAGAAGAGTCGCATCTCCGGCGAGGTTGTGTGAGAAGGGAAGGAAGAGGTGGGGCGGCAGCTGCGGTGGTGCACCAGAAAATTAGGGTTTTATTATTTGGGGAAATAATTAGAGAGAAGTTTTAGAGAGAGAAGTGGATGATTATTAGAGTATTTTATGTTTGGTGTTGTAGACTTGTCGCCTTGTAGGCTTATGTTTGGTTGCACATGTCATATGGGTCAAGTATATGTTACTCGTCGGTATTCACTCATCGTTGATTGGAATAATTCTCCTTACTCGAGCTATCGATTGACGTGTTTGGTGTTATCGTTGTCTCGTTCGTCCAATTTTCTTTTAGTGAGTGAGTCTATGACGATTCAATTAATATTTTCGATCAATTAAGAAATAATGTATCTCACAAGTACTATAAGATGGCTTATGCTTGCACCGCTTTGTCTACTTAACTATTAAAGGAATTATTGCTGCTGTCTAGAGGGTTTCATCAAGAAGACTATCTTAATTTCTATTTCGATGAATTGCCTAAGTATAGTGCTTCAAATCTAATCACAACTAGTGTATTACCCGTGAAGAACCTTCACGGGTTGTTCGCTTTTATTTATATAGAGAGTTTATTAGATTAACAACTAAAATTAGGTTATTCGTTAATAGACTTTTAGTTACTTTAGGTGTTACTCCCTCCGTTCCAATGAATTGTTTGCCTTTTTCATATTGGGACGTCTCAATAAATTGTTTGTCTTTCTATTTTAGGAATGTTTTTTATATGTAATTTGATCCTTATTGCCTCCACATGTCACATCCTAATTGGATCTCTTTCTCTTGGTGTCAAAACCAAAGGCAAACAATTCATTGGAACGGAGGGAGTATTAGGTAAGCGAAAACATGAACAACATATAGTAAGTATGGCGCAATCTCTTCGACATTCTTTGATCATGCACTTTCTACTCCCTGCTATAAGTGTTTTAACCGATTCATTAGATAAGAGGTGAATATATGAACGAAGGGCTGCCCACTATTATTTTGACAAATATTGATTACAGTCGAATTATAAATTTTAGATTAGTAATAGTGTGTTACTCGTGAAAAATTTCACGGGTTGCCCATTTTTATTGACACTTAAAGATAAAGGAAGCGAGATTGGTTTTTAAATTAGACGAAATAGTGTGATCATCAATATGTGGGTTAATAGTACGAAAGATCGAACAACATAATCGTCTTAAAGGATAATTTTGTTGCTAGAATAAGACAATTTATTCTTTATTTCATATATAAAGTACAATTAAATATACTCATAAGCAAAATTAAAATAGTTACATATATGGTTTGACCCGTCTTGAATATTGTTTGATTATAGTGAAATAGTTAAAATGAATATTTTGGCTTCGTTTGATTATAGTGAAATGTTACTCATGCATGTATTACTTACTTAGTATTAATTATACTAAAATCTTATCTACAATATATACTCCGTAGGAGTTACGAAGAAATATATTTATATCTTCAATAAATCATAACCCCTCCGAGTCTGATTTATGTTCCCTCTTTCTCTTTTGGGGTGAGTCATTTTTCTTTCTTCTTTCCTGTTTAAACCTATGTGATTCATAATCTTCCATTTATTTCCCTCTCTTTCTCCTTTATTTTTACACCATACATTTTCACATTGATGATATAAAGTATTTTCAATTGAAGTTTAAGTATGCTTGTAAAATATAGAGGAATTAAAGTCTTGAAATTTATAAGTTTCTATAGTTCTATAGTCGAGCAATTGAAATATGATAAATTAGCCTCGGAAACATAATATATGATTGTGCTTTACAAAAAAGGACAAAAAATAATGTCAGATAGAAATATAGAATCATATAACATTAATGAAACAACTCTTTTACCCACACTATGTATTAATTTTTTTTTTAAATTGCGGTGTATTTAAAAATTTTGGGGAATCAAAAAGCAAGTGTTGGGAAATAAGAAATTCACGAGGAAGATTGAAAAATTAATTACATGTTGGTTATGTAAAATGTATTATGCTATTAATCTTTGTATATTTATTTTGACTATGTGAACCGTGTTATGTAATTGCTGATTATTTTATACGGAGTAAAAATAAATAGTAATTGCATAATACAATCGACATTATCGAGATACCAAGAAATTGTGGACAACGTATCATGCTAATTACAACTATTCTCATATGACACCGTCTTTTATTGTAAAAAAAAAGGTCATTTATTCATTATGTCAGTCATTTTTCTAAAGGACAACCTAAATTATGAAAATTATTTATGTTGAGAGATTAATTATAACATGAGAATTACCGAGTATTATTTTTAATTTTTTTAAAAAAATACTCATTTTTTTCTCTTTATTTTTTTAAAAAAAAATTAATGTTTTTTTTTCTCTAGTAAAACTTCAACTTTCAGAAGGTATAAATATGAGAATCATAAATATGTCAACCTTCAACTTTCAACTTTCAGCTGTAGAAGGTATAAATATGTCAACTTTCAACTCAAATATTATAGAGAAGGGAAGATTGTGGGGAAATGAGAAAGATATGGGAGGGTTGAAAAAGTTAAATTGGACATAATTTGTTAGAAAGTATTAAAATTATGAGTGATTCAAGAAATAAGGGAGAAAGAAGTAAGAGGCACAATTAAATGGTAATGAGAGTTGTCCAAACTTAATACTCCCTCCGTTTCTATGATTTCTTCTACCTTAAAAGTGACACATTTCTTAAAGTAAAAGTAGAGAGGGAGTAAAGTAAGTGGGCCACCTAGGTAAGAGAGAAGTGTGATAGAAAAAAAGAAAATGGAAGAAATCAAAGAAATGGTTGAAAAAGGAAATGTGGAAGATATCAAAGAAACAGAGGGAGTATCTTATTACCCGTGTATTAATTAATTATGGTAAATAAGATGATTTACTTAATTTCTATCAATTATATTAACTTATATACCAAATAAGTATGTCGGATTTACAACGGACTGTTAAACGTTTGATATACGGAATAACATTTTTCATAAGCATTAAACAATGCGTAAAAATGAATTGACAAACGTGTCATGTAACGTTACATGTGAAAATAAATTGTTTCATCATTTGCAAAATCATATAATGAAAAGAAGAACCTCGGAGCAAGTGTCATGTAATATTCCACAATTCTCAAACATTAAAAACTTTTGACCCTAAGTTTCAATATAAAGTTCTTAAATGGGGTCCATTTTGTTAGAATATTTAATAATATTCGTGTGGCCTAAGTGTTTCGGTTTAAATATAAATTAAGTTCATATTAAATATTACGAGACTTTAATATAAAAGACGACACCGTGATGGATCGGTTTCGATTAATGTACTTAAAGTCGGGAGTTACTATTCCTTCCGACCTTACCCAGTATCAAGAGATGTCTTTTCACGAAGAGATATAAACCGTTTGAGTTGTACGTATCCCTTGACTTGTATATACACATATACATATCAAAGCAAGAGAGAACGTAACATCTTCATCTTCTCAAAACAAGGGCAAACAGTTTATATTTACAGAAAAGACACAAGTTCCATCTCCATCATCAAGGAGCATTAAGGAAGGGTTAAGGAGGAGAATCAATCATCGTTTATTCTTATTATTGAGTGCGTCTGATAGACGTGGACCAAGGTTAGTCCTTACTTCCATTAATCGATTGTATTGGGTTGGATTAATTCGAATCTATAACGATTGTGGGACAGAATTCATTATCAATTCATAGAGTATTATTTACATTTGGTATCAGAGCGTTTATAGATTTGATTAATTTACCTATAAAAATTGGATTACGTTTTTAATCGATTATGTATGTTATGTACGCCTGAATTCTCTGCCTTTCATATGAATGATGTGTTATGAATTATGATGAGTGTATTGATAATGATTTGTTTTTTGCCTAACAAGTATTACTGCCACTTGTTAACATGTAAAGTATTAAAGAATTAAATAACAGCATCAATGACATGGAGTCTGTTTCGTAATTATTAATGATGATTAATAACTATGTCATATCAACATAGTATATAATTAATTTTATCCGCTGAAATTATCCGCTGCATGACTGATTATATATGATTGTTTTTCTTATCTGCATGATGAATTGTTGACTCATGATGTAAAGTAGTGTACAGACACAATTTCGCAAACTAATTTTCTGTTTCGACATTATATTATATTATTTCAAGCATTAATTATACTCTGTAGAATGTTAAGTCATTATACGTCTCTGGCTAATGCTACGGTTTGTTGATCATGTTATTTATTCATGCTTTATTTGTGTGTTTATGACTAAGATTGACCTAGGTAAATCTTGTGTTACGAATTACTAACACATTATGTTGTAAATTTGCCATTATAGTTAAAATGTTTATGTTGTATGTGACATGTTAGTCACCAAAGTGGCCTTGTTATATTAAATTTAGACATTTTAAAAATAAAAGTTATGTAATTGATCATGATTAAAAAGATGTTAAAATGATATTATAGTTCGATTGATCAATTGGTTTATTATCTATATTTTAGGAGATCACCCAAAGGTGGGTCATTAAATATAGTTGATAATATAAAAGGATTAATTATTCATAATTGGGTCTAATAGTATGTATATCCAAAGATAGCATTCTTATTTGACTTGTATATGTTATAGTTAATTGTTAAAGTATATATATTAACATCAATGAAAGTTACTTGTATTTAATATGTTGCCCAAAGGACATTTAAATACATCTATGAAATGTTTATATGATATTGTTTGAATCTGTATGAAAGTATTTCAAAGCACTAATAGATAATCATGTATAAATGTCGCAGCTTCTCCTAATATGTTTGCATCTGCTAGCTCTGTCGTCAAGTTTAATGGGCTTAATTATGATGAATGGGCTGAAAAGATCCGGTTTACACTGGGTATAATGTCATTAGACATTGCCATCCTCACAGATGAAGAACCTGCAACCATTAATGATGGTAGCTCCGAAGCCGAGAAATGTCGTTATCAGGCTTGGGAGCGATCTAATAGGTTGAGCTTAGACCTTATGAGGATGACAATGGCCGATAACATTAAGCCGTCTATGCCCAAGACAGAGAAAGCAAGGGAATTCATGCTCAAAGTAAAGGAATGTTCACAGTCGGATTTAGCTGACAAGTCAATTGTAGGCAGCTTAATGAGTGAGCTGACTGCGAAAAAGTTTGACTGGTCTCAGCCAATCCATGATCATGTGACACATATGTCTAACTTGGCAGCAAAGTTGAAGACCTTGGGGATGACGGTTAGTGATTCATTCTTGGTTCAATTCATCATTAACTCTCTACCTTTTGAGTTTGGTCAGTTCCAGGTGAATTATAACACCATTAAATGTAAGTGGAACTTTCAAGAATTAAAGGCCATGCTCATACAGGAAGAGGGGAGATTAAAGAAGATGAAGGAACAAGCAATTCATCTCCTAGGTCATGACGGTGCCAGCAGCAGCAAGGATAAACCGGGTAAAAATGGTAAGAAGGGAAAGTCTTTCTTTAAAGGACCTGAAAGTGCTATCCAGAAGGAAACGAAGTGTCACTTTTGCAAGAAAGTTGGACATTTCAAGAAGGATTGTCCTAAAAGAAAGGCATGGTTTGAAAAGAAAGGTAAACATTATAGCTTTGTTTGCTTTGAATCAAATCTTATAGAAGTAACTAATAATACTTGGTGGTTAGATTCATGTGCTACTACTCACGTTTCTCATATTAAACAGGGATACCATATGATCCGGCCCATAAGAGGAGCTGAACAGTTCGTGTCCATGGGAAACAGGATGAAAGCACGGATTGAGGGCATTGGGACTTACAGATTAATCTTAGACACTGGTTGTCATATAGATCTTACCGATTGTCTCTATGTTCCTGATTGTGCACGTAATCTTGTATCGTTAAGTAAAATGGATAATTTAGGTTTTAATTTCAAGTTTGGACGTGGTGTTTTTTCTTTGTACCGAAACGATTACTTTTACGGTAGTGGTACTTTGATAGACTCACTTTACAGGTTTAATCTTGATGTTAAATTTTCTGATTCCCTGTTTTATGTTGAAAATCAAGGTATTAAACGTAGTGCATCGAATGAAAATTCAGCTCTCTTGTGGCATCAAAGGCTAGGTCACATATCCAAAGAACGGTTAACGAGGTTGATGAAAAATGAAATTCTACCTCAATTGGATTTTAGTGATTTAGATGTATGTATAGACTGTATTAAAGGTAAACAGACTAAACATACAGTAAAGAAGCCAGCTACAAGAAGCTCTCAGCTATTAGAGATTATACACACTGATATCTGTGGACCTTTTGACATTCCGTCTTGGAGTGGCGAAAAGTACTTTATTACCTTTATAGATGACCTATCACGGTATGGTTTCACTTATCTACTGCACGAAAAGGCTCAATCTGTGGATGTCCTTAAGATATTCATTGATGAGGTAGAAAGGCAGCTAGAAAAGAAAGTAAAGATTGTGAGGTCGGATAGGGGTGGTGAGTTTTATGGTAGGTTCACTGAAAATGGACAATGTCCTGGTCCATTTGCAAAGTTACTTGAAAGTCGAGGCATTTGTGCACAGTATACAATGCCCGGTACACCTCAGCAGAACGATGTTGCTGAAAGGCGAAATCGTACTTTAATTGAAATGGTTAGGAGCATGTTAAGTAATTGTTCCTTACCTTCTTCCTTATGGATCTATGCGTTAAAGACTGCAACCTATGTTTTGAATCGGGTTCCTAGTAAAGTAGTTCCTAAGACTCCTTATGAACTATGGACGGGAAGGAAACCGAGCTTAAGACATCTTCGAGTCTGGGGCTGCCCAGCTGAAGTAAGGTTGTACAATCCGAATGAAAGGAAGCTAGATCCTAGGACAGTCAGTGGATTTTTCATTGGCTATCCTGAAAAGTCAAAGGGGTATACATTTTACTATCCTAACCACAGTACGAGAATAGTAGAGACCGAAAACGCTAGATTCATTGAGAATGGTCAAACTAGTGGGAGTATTGAATCACGAAAGGTGGACATTAAAGAAATTCAGGAAGAAGTTCCTTCTCCTGAAGTTGCACCTGAAATTGTTGTTCCAGTTGTGCAATCACAGTCAAATGACATAATGGAACAACAAAATGACGTGCAAAACCCACAAAATGACAATAACAATGATGATCAAGTCACAAATCAAGGGGAGAATAATATGTCATGTGAACAATTAAGGCGATCTGTAAGAGAAAGAAGATCAACCATTCCAGATGACTACCTGACATATAACATTGAGGTTGATTGTGACTTGAGCATTATGAAGGATCCTGTCTCATTCCGTAAGGCCATGGAAAGTGACAATTCTGAAAAGTGGTTTGATGCCATGAAAGAAGAGATGAAATCAATGGATGACAACAAAGTTTGGGACTTAGTTGTGTTACCTGAGGGTTCTAAGACCGTTGGCTCGAAATGGGTCTATAAGACCAAAACAGACTCTAAAGGTAACATTGAAAGGTATAAGGCCCGACTAGTTGCCAAAGGTTTCACTCAAAAGGACGGTATTGACTATAAAGAAACTTTCTCTCCAGTATCAAAGAAAGATTCTTTAAGAATTGTCTTGGCTTTGGTAGCTCATTATGATCTTGAGCTTTACCAAATGGATGTGAAGACCGCCTTTCTAAACGGTGAGCTTGAGGAAGAAGTGTACATGGACCAACCCGAGGGGTTTACATCCCCGGGTAATGAAGATAAGGTGTGTAGGCTGAGAAAGTCGATATATGGACTAAAACAAGCTTCCAGACAGTGGTATTTAAAGTTTAATGATACCATTACGTCATATGGGTTTGTAGAGATCATCGTTGATCGGTGTATCTACATTAAGATCAGTGGGAGTAGATTCGTTATTTTAGTCTTATATGTTGACGATATTTACTTGCTGCAAATAATCTAGGCATGTTACATGACGTAAAGAAATATCTATCTAAGAACTTTGAAATGAAAGATATGGGCGAGGCATCCTATGTGATCGGAATTGAAATTTTTCGTAATAGATCACAAGGATTGTTAGGATTGTCTCAGAAAGCTTACATTGATAAAGTTCTAGAGAGATATAGAATGAGTGAATGTTCTGCAGGGATAGTTCCTGTACAGAAAGGGGACAAGTTCGGTACAATGCAATGTCCCAGTAATGAATTGGAACGAAAAGAAATGAAGAATATTCCTTATGCATCTGTGATAGAAAGTTTGAATTATCTTCAGACATGTACTCGACCAGACATCAGCTTTGTTGTTGGAATGTTGGGTCGATTTCAATGTGATCCCGGAATGACCATTGGAGAGCAGCGAAGAAAGTCCTTAGGTACTTGCAAGGCACCAAGGAGTTCATGCTTACGTACAAGAGATCCGATCATCTTGAGGTGATTGGTTATTCAGATTCTGATCATGGCAGGTGTACTGATAGTCGAAAATCGACATCTGGCTATGTATTTCTTTTAGCTAATGGGGCAATATCATGGAGGAGTAAGAAGCAGTCTATTATTGCTACTTCTACTATGGAAGCTGAATTTGTGGCATGCTTTGAAGCCTCTGTTCATGCATTGTGGCTACGGAACTTTATTTCAGGACTTGGGATTATCGATAGTATAGCCAAGCCGCTGAAAATTTATTGTGATAATACCGCAGCCGTCTTCTTCGCTAAGAACGATAAGTACTCCGATGGTGCTAAGCACATAGAATTAAAGTATTTATCGGTCAAGAAGGACGTTAAGAAAAAAAGAGTGTCAGTTGAGCATATAAGAACGGATATAATGGTGGCAGATCCATTAACTAAAGGATTACCACCCAAGGCGTTCCTTGGCCATGTTGAACGTATGGGTGTTATAGATAGAGCCTTGCTATTGTAAAGATAATATGCCTATTATGAATATGACATCTAGAATTCACTAATTGTTTGTTTCTGCTTTTACGAACATGTTGTCATTAAAGTGTAGGTATACATTACAGTTATTAGACTACATGTGACTAATAGTGAGAATTAAGGTTTTTCTCAACTTAAAGATTACTTAGATTTGGAATTGATTCGTGATACATGGAAGGAATCATGTCGATTAATATATGACGTGTGACCGATTCAATTAGTTCTAACTCGATTAAGGATATGAAAGTTAATGAACTTAAATATCAAAGTGCACATGATGGTTATTTAACCATTAAGTCAACACATAGGCCAAGTGGGAGAATGTTAGAATATTTAATAATATTTGTGTGGCCTAAGTGTTTCGGTTTAAATATAAATTAAGTTCATATTAAATATTACAAGACTTTAATATAAAAGACGACACCGTGATGGATCGGTTTCGATTAATGTACTTAAAGTCGGGAGTTACTATTCCTTCCGACCTTACCCAGTATCAAGAGATGTCTTTTCACGAAGAGATATAAACCGTTTGAGTTGTACGTATCCCTTGACTTGTATATACACATATACATATCAAAGCAAGAGAGAACGTAACATCTTCATCTTCTCAAAACAAGGGTAAACAGTTTATATTTACAGAAAAGACACAAGTTCCATCTCCATCATCAAGGAGCATTAAGGAAGGGTTAAGGAGGAGAATCAATCATCGTTTATTCTTATTATTGAGTGCGTCTGATAGACATGGACCAAGGTTAGTCCTTACTTCCATTAATCGATTGTATTGGATTGGATTAATTCGAATCTATAACGATTGTGGGACAGAATTCATTATCGATTCATAAAGTATTACTTACACATTTTCCATCATCTTAGTTTTTATTAATTAATTATCATGAAATAAAACATTTTGATTGAACGTTGACACATTCCAATGTCAATTTAATTGCTCTCAACTTCCAAGATTTACAAACTGAGTTCTTATTTTAGAATTCGATTCTTAAATTTAAGAACAAACTTTATTGTACAATAGAGAACTTTTAAAAGGAGGTTATTGGTGACAAACCCAATAAAAAAACTATTATTGCATTTACTCTCATATAGGTTTAACTCGAAAGTCTTGATACTTTATAACGTTAATAGCAACATGGTTTACGGGAAAAAATTTGTGAACGAAATATTACGCATTAAGTTACTAAGCTTCTAAATAACAAATTAAAATGTCATATTTTACATGATTACGTGGTACACCCTTTCTCCTTCATTTTTTAGTCACGCATTCACACACCCTAATAAAGAGCTATTTTAATCGTATTTGGGACCGCAAATTATGCAAACCTAATCAATGCAGATTATTCATGTGGGAACTCATGGGATTGTTTATAACTTTATTATATTTACACAGATTATATAAGTAAATTTCTTACGACAAATGCATAATTAATGGGACTAACATTCAAAGACTAACATCAAATTTTATTAAGCGTATACATGATACGCGTATAACTCAAAGACCCGTCTTGAATATACTGAAATAGTTAAGATGAATCTGTCGGCTTTTGTTTGACCCGTTTTTGACTCATTTTGTCCCGTCTTTCTTGAGTCCGTACCTACAAATAGAAACATCGATGCACACTAACAAAATTCCGAAAAATATGATTAATATATACATTAACTAAGTTGAAAGTCAACTAATTAGCTAATTAAAGACAACGGCCAAATAAAATCAAACCATATAAAAGAATCTGGTAAGTAAGAGTAGAATTTTGGGACAAAAATTGGTAAAATAACACTAACAAAAATCTTCTCCATGAGTTACGGAGTACTATGTAATATATTTATGTTTTCATTAACTCATATTTGACATACTAAGCCTCAACTCCTGATGAAATATAAATTATAAAGAATTTAATTTTTTTCTCGATTCCAAGAAGCATAGATAATTGGAGGAGTAGATAATGAAGAGCCATTTAATTGCATTTGCGACTACAAATTATGCATACTTAATCAATGTTATTATTCATATGGGTATTGCAAATGTATTTAAGAGCCTTATTTTTTTAAAAATCAATTCACTTTTTTTATGCACCTAATTTACCACCATTTATTTAAGAAATAAATTAGTCAATTCTCTAAGTTAATCAAACTTATAATAAAATACAAATTGGTAAGGAACGATCACTAATAGTTAATTAATTAATCATAATAAATCGGGTTAAAATGAAGTAATGCATATAATTATGTAATTACACAAAATGTTGAAATAAAAATAAAAATTAGAAATAAAGTTGAACTAACAAAATCATTGTTTATTTTAATTCATAATATACGGAGTACAATGTAGTGAAACAAAGATAAAAATTGTGCCTTATTCCAAAAAAAAACAATTATGCTCAAATTTATTTATCACTTATCTCTTTCTAATTGAATGTAACAAATTTTACACTCACTACACTGGATTATTTATGACCCGTACTCGACTTATCTAATCTAACTTATTATCGGTATGCAAAACAACAATTAGGCAAACTCGGCTGATAAATGAGCTAATGATCGTAAATAAAAACTTTTCACTTTAATAAGTAACTTATGATCGTAAATAAATTTTTAATCCCTACTTGTAAATTAAACACCACAATTTAGTCTATAATCTTCAACTAAATCCCTTGATGAATGTTCATCAATTAAATTAATCAACTAAATTTTGTAAAAATCTTACGGCGACAACCGAGCTCCTCAGTTCTTCATCCAATCTGAGAGATTCCTAACGTTCTCAATCCACTATCGGCTAACGTTACTATAAGCAAATACGAAAAGAATCAAATGAAACGAAAATAAAAACTTAATATTAAATGGGCATATGTTAATAACTTAATTATGGTAAGATTGTCAATCAAATAATTATCACGATAAATTAAAATATTAACTTATATTGAGTAATTATCATACTAAAATATGATTGAGAAGAAATCATATGATTCGGAAAATATGATTGATAAGACGTTTTTTTTATACTCTAATTATATACGGAGTATTATGATTCGTAGATAATTGATAGGCAATGTTACTATATATACTCCGTAGTACATTTCTTTTAGAAATTGTTACTATACATAATTATGGAGCATAATTTGTGATACTCGGTAATTAGAAATAATCACAATTGGAAATATTAGAAATCACAACTCAATATTAAATGGGCATATGTTAATAAATCACTTACGGTAAGATTGGCAATCAAATAATTATCATGGCAAATTAAAATATCAACTTATATGGAATAATTACCATACGTAAAAAATATGATTGATAAGAAATCATTCCATTTCGGAAATAGGATTGATAAGACGTTTTTTTATACTCTAAACATATATTATGATTCGTGGACAATTCGTAGACAATGATACTATATACTTCGTGTTGCCTTTCTTTTTGAAATTTTTACTATACATAATTATGGAGCATAATTTGTGATACTCAATAATTAAAAATAATCACAATTGAAAATATTAGAAATCATAGCTATAAAAGTTAGAAATCATCACAATTGGAAAGCAGCCTATTCAAAAATTAGAAATCATAACTAATCTTAAAAATTAGAAATCATAATCAGAGAAAAATATTAGAAAATAGCACAATATTATAACTATAATCGAAATTAGAAATAATCACAGTTGAAAAGTCATAAATTTCTATAAAAGTTCATATAACTTTTATAAAGGTTCATATATACCATCCTTTGAAATATATCGTACAAAACTAATGTTAATACATATGAACATTTATATAACAAATATAAAGTGGAGGCCTGTACTTTCATTTTTTAACAAATCAGTTAGCCTACTCGTTACTGTATTTGTTTCATGATAACTGACAAATACGATATGGAAGTATATCCAAATAGTATATACCTGACAAATTGTATATGAAAGTATATAACTGACAAATACGATATGAAGGCCTACTCATCCACACCATATATTATAGACACTATTATATATAAAAAATAATGAAATAAACTAAGCTAAAAAAATGTTTAATTAGATTAGATAATTACCATTGATTACTCAAAGCCCTTTCTTGATAGTTTAACTAATTGAAACTATGAGCTCTCCATAATCAAAAAAATGTAATTAGATCTGAAATCAATTGATTTTAATACAATCCCGATCACAGTTGTGTCTTCTCAACCCTGCAATATAAACGCATATTTTTATTATATTCTTCCGAAAAATATTAAAAAAATATTAAGAAAAAATGCAATGAAACAAAGGCATTAAGAAAATACAGCAAACTTCTCCAAAAAAAAAAAAAGAAAAAGAAAATACAGCAAACCGTGGTCGATCTTATCCTTTCACTTAATTATGAAGATTATACTTCGAACAATTATTTTTCGAATTCTTATGTCAAAAGTATTTAGATTCAACTCATCAATTAATTTTAATACTAAAATATTTTCATGTATTTCGCGAATATTCTCTAAAAAATGTAAACTTAATATATTGAAATTTTCGCTAAAAATGTTTAGATAATTTACTAAAATAATAATATTTTCGGAGTATACTATAATAATATACTAAAAAACACAATATATCAAATTTGTTTAGAGCATCCCAACATCGGGCCTATTCCATGTTCTCAAAAATACTCCAACATGGAGTATTACAAACCGTGTGGAATAATGAGAGAATGAATTAATAAATGAATGAATTAATAAATTAATTAGAAGCAGCGTATTTACCTTCGAATATTGTTGGTGGCTTCCTTCGTATCTTCATCTGGATCATTTTTCTCAATACCTTCATCATCTTTAATTTTATTTCTTTATAATATCTTCATCTTCATTTAGTTTTAATATATGTTCATCATCTGCGTCAAAATCACAAAAATATTCAGATTAATTTCGATTAAATTAAAAAAAATTGATCAGTACATAACATTAACTAAATGTTAGAAAATTGATAATTGTAAAAAAGATTTCAAACATAGAGAAATAAATAATCTAATTCGAACTATGTAGAGAGAGATAAAGCCTAATTTGAAAATAAAAAAAATTCATGAGTGGGAGGAAAAATTTATGTTTTCAACTAAAATGTCATAAATTGAAAACGACATTTGGTGAAATCGACATTGAATAGGTTTGAAGTGATGAAAGATGTGAACGTGACTTCTTTGAGAGAGAAAGAGTAGATGAAGGAGGATTGCAGAATTCGAATTATAGTGCATTATGGGCAAAAAATGCCTAATTTATGCAATCCTGACAATTAATTGAAGAACCTAGAAAATGATCCAAAAAGGTGGGATATGAGTTTGATAGAATCAAAGGGCCAAGATGCAATTTACGAAATTGTATTAATTAAATAGCATTAATTTCGATTTTTAATTAAGAGAATTTTCAAATTTCAGATTTGACCTTTCATTGTACGGTTGGTTTAAGAAAACAATTAAGAAGAGAATTCTTTGTATATGAGAAGGCTACTATATTTTTTTTTTCTACAAATTTTTCAAAGATATTGATGACCTATGATGTATTTTCGAGATTAACTATGAATAATGACATAGGGTTCGATGAAGACTAACCATTAAGAAGATTGAATTAATTGGTAATGCATTCTCGAGAAGGATGAATTAATAGTTGAAGGGATTGCTTCGTGAATCATTAAGCAACATCAATGAAAGGATTAATTAGTTGAAGAAGAATAATGGTGGAGATCAATTAAGAGTAAAGCCTCGGGAACTGTTTCTGCAATTTAATGTGCTGTTTTTAATTTTCTATAGGAAGGCTCCTATATCTATTTTCTACAAAATTTTCACAGATTGATGTCTTGCATCAGTGGTTTGCGTTTGTGGTATACCCCCTAGAGGTCGCAGGTTCGATTCATATTGTTGAAGTTTTTGGAGGGAGATTTTGAGGAAACTTTGAAATTGCTTTGGATGTTAATACAATCGTGTTCACACTTGGGGGGTAAAAAATTATATCAAAAATAAGGACTTATTTCGAAATGAAGATCCAGCATTGTGCCACGTCATTGCAAATGGGTCTTGCTTTAATATATAAGAGATTCTTCTAACCATAAATTAGCGAGTCTTATGACTTATGGAAGTCTTCGAAAACATCCTACATACCCTATTTCCATCTTTTCATTAATTTCGTTTCTACTCGATCTCTACCCTCTTGATAAAATTATATTTTTTTTTTCATCTTAATAATTTATTTACTTTTTACCGTACATTATATCATCTATGATGAGTATTTTGATCAAAGATAAATTTATTTAACATAGTTGCAAAAAAAAGGATGAAATCTTAAAGATTTGGAAGGACATGAAAACGTACGGGATACTTCAAACACAGATTCTTATTTGCGACGATCATATTCGTCATTTTAATATGACGGGTCAAATAATGTTCATTTAGAAGGAAAAAGACAAAATCAAAGCACATAGGTGGTACTTATGTTTTGTTCTTATTTGTCTAAACGATCATTATTTAAGCCGTTATACCAATGAGACGAATAGTTTCGTCACAAGGATGACTTATTGTACTTCAAATTACTCGGAATAGAGTCTTATATTTTAATATCAGTGCTTTTAACAAGTAGCCCGTCTAGCTCAGTTGGTAGAGCGCAAGGCTCTTAACCTTGTGGTCGTGGGTTCGAGCCCCACGGTGGGCGTCTTTTTAGGTTTTATTTCATTGCGCTGTGTGTGTTAAACTTTGTAACAATGTTAAACGTTGGCAATCGAGTACCACTTGGTTTCGTGGTGTAGTTGGTTATCACGTCAGTCTAACACACTGAAGGTCCCCGGTTCGAGACCGCGCGAAGCCATATTTTTCATTTTTGATGGAAAACGTGTACATCTTTTGTCCTTATTTACTCTATATATGAAAAACACTTCGCCGATGATAGTCACTTGGGTTTCGTGGTGTAGTTGGTTATCACGTCAGTCTAACACACTGAAGGTCCCCGGTTCGAGACCGCGCGAAGCCATATTTTTCATTTTTGATGGAAAACGTGTACATCTTTTGTCCTTATTTACTCTATATATGAAAAACACTTCGCCGATGATAGTCACTTGGGTTTCGTGGTGTAGTTGGTTATCACGTCAGTCTAACACACTGAAGGTCCCCGGTTCGAGACCGCGCGAAGCCATATTTTTCATTTTTGATGGAAAACGTGTACATCTTTTGTCCTTATTTACTCTATATATGAAAAACACTTCGCCGATGATATTCACTTGGGTTTCGTGGTGTAGTTGGTTATCACGTCAGTCTAACACACTGAAGGTCCCCGGTTCGAGACCGGGCGAAGCCATGTTTTGCATATTTTTCATTTTATTTATTCAAAGCTGAGAGTCCCTTCTTTGAGACTGGGCAAACCCAAGGCCGCCATAGCCATAGGTTTGTCATATACAAACTTCAACAGTTGAGCTCATATTCAAATGCAACACGCACTAATCTAAGTACATTGTTTCACAACCTATACTTTCACCTGTCAATAGATATATTGAGTGAGTGGAAACAAATAGGGAAAACGTTGGACAAAACATGTCCATAATGACTCGATCAGCTTTAACAAAATTTTAAGAGACGACTAGTCTGTAGTTTAATGTTTAAACTCGGAAGCTGTAAGGTCAAAAAATGTGTCATGAGGAGCAGGAAGTATGTTTACAGGAAAGAAAAGAGACATAAACATGGTAGACAAGTGTGGCAAAAGGCAGCGCGTACTTGATAAACCACAGCCGCTAGATTCCTGGAAAGCATTTCCTTGTAAATATACTTGCGGGCGAAGCCATGTTTTTCATATTTTTCATTTTATTTATTCAAAGCTGAGAGTCCCTTCTTTGAGACTGGGCAAACCCAAGGCCGCCATAGCCATAGGTTTGTCATATACAAACTTCAACAGTTGAGCTCATATTCAAATGCAACACGCACTAATCTAAGCACATTGTTTCACAACCTATACTTTGACCTGTCAATAGATATATTGAGTGAGTGGAAACAAATAGGGAAAACGTTGGACAAAACATGTCCATAATGACTCGATCAGCTTTAACAAAATTTTAAGAGACGACTAGTCTGTAGTTTAATGTTTAAACTCGGAAGCTGTAAGGTCAAAAAATGTGTCATGAGGAGCAGGAAGTATGTTTACAGGAAAGAAAAGAGACATAAACATGGTAGACAAGTGTGGTAAAAGGCAGCGCGTACTTGATAAACCACAGCAGCTAGATTCCTGGAAAGCATTTCCTTGTAAATATACTTGCCCCGAAAATTATCTTTTGCAGCAACGTAACCATGATCTTTGCAGTTGTACCACCCGTTACTAAAGTAAGCGGATAGCATAGAAAAACCTGGTCGAAATAAATTCGATCATTACGTGACAACAACTATGAGTCATTGAGTCTATAATGGGCTTTACCTCCTCTTCTTTTGATCATAACATATATGCCGCCACGGCCACGTCATACATCGTAGATAATGTTCACTAATTAATTTTCATCCTAACTCCGGTCCTCTAATTGATCTTGATGGAGTGGGTGGCTTAAGCTTACTGGTTTCGACACAATGACATAAACATGAATGAGATGCATTATGAGGAACATGCATGTCATTCTTTTCCCAAAAACAGAAACCGATCTTAGTAATTATAATGTAATTAGTGGATGTCTCTTTGTATTCGTAATTAGTAGATTTGTATTCGTGATAATCTATGTTATTTCGATAATCAAACAAACTATTACATCTCGGTATATAAAGCCGAGTCGAGTCCAAGATACAATGAACATAATTAGCTCTACTAATTACACGGTAATCGAAAGGTTAGCTCTACTAATTACGAATACAAAGAGACATCCACTAATTACATTATAATTACTAAGACACCCCCGCAGTCGGAACGGTAGGAGGACGGACGTTCAGGCTGGACCGAAAACGAGTGAATAGGTACCTGGGCAGACCCTTTGTGAAAATATCGGCATACTGATAGTCGACGGGGACGTGGAGAACACGGACCAAACCGAGGCGAACCTTCTCGCGAACAAAGTGAATGTCAATTTCAATGTGCTTGGTTCGTTGATGTTGGACCAGGTTACCGGAGAGGTAGACGGCCGAGATATTATCACAGTAGACAACGGTGACATGCGTAGAGGAACATGAAGCTCAAGAAGTAAATTGCGAAGCCAACACGTCTCAGCGACGACATTAATTAGCTACGCCTCTGTATTCTGCTTCAGCACTTGAGCGGGAGACAGTAGGTTGCCGTTTGGAGGACCAAGAGAGCAAATTGTCACCGAGAAACACACAATAACCGGAAGTGGAGCGATGGAGGTCAGGACAACCGGCCCAGTCAGCATCAGAGTAAGCGGTGAGTTTATCGGAGACGGATTTCATAATGCGGAGCTCATGAGCGAGAGTGTCCTTGACATAGCGAAGAATACGCTTGAGGAACTGAAAGTGAGGCTCTCGAGGGGCGTGCATAAATAGGCAAACCTGTTGGACGACATATGAGATGTCTGGTCGAGTAATAGTCAGATACTGTAGGACGCCAGCTAAACTGCGGTAGAGAGTGGAGTCAGGGAGAAGAGCGCCGGAAGTGGCACTAAGTTTGGACTCGGCTTCAACGGGTGTAGAAACCGAGTTACAGTTGGACATGTCGGCCCGAGCAAGAATATCGCGAGCATACGATTCCTGAGAGAGAAACAAACCTGTCGATTTACGGGTCACCTGAATGCCAAGGAAATGGTGCAGGGAACCCAGATCGGTCATAGCAAATTCCTGTGAAAGAGTAGTGATAATGCGTTGTAGCAAGCTAGTACTTGAGCTGTTAGGACGATATCATCAACATATAATAATAGATAAGCAATGTCGTGCCCGTGATGAAAAATAAAAAGAGACGGATCACAGGTGCTACTCTTAAAGCCTCGGGAGAGAATAAAATTCGCAAAGCGTTGGTACCACGCCGCCCGAGGGGCCTGTTTGAGGCCATACAGGGACTTACGGAGATGACAAACGTGGCCAGGAACCGAGGGATCAACAAATCTCGGGGGCTGGTGCATAAAAACGGTTTCAACAAGGTCTCCATGTAAGAACGCATTTTTGACGTCCAACTGGTGAATGGGCCAGGCCCTATTAACCGCGAGACTAAGAACGGTCCGAATGGTGGTGGGTTTGACCGCAGGACTGAAAGTCTCGTCACAGTCAATTCCGACTTGTTGACTCTTCCCATTGACTACAAGACGGGCCTTGTACCGGGCAAGGGAACCGTCTGAATTAAATTTGTGGCGATATAACCACATACACCGAATGACTGGTGAGTGTGAGGGCCGAGGGACCAAGTCCCACGTTCCATTTTTAATTAAAGCACGATATTCGTCATTCATGGCAGCATTCCAGTTCGGGTCACGAAGGGCTAGGTGGGGTGATTTGGGAATGGGAGAGAGGGGTGGTGAGGCCGAAGCAGTGAGGACATGGGGTTTGAAAATGCCATGCATGGCTCGAGTAGTCATGCGGTGGGAACTAGGGGGAGGTGGTGGTGGTGGTGGTGGTGGTGGTCGAGGAGGAGGAGGGGATGAATTGGGTGAAGGAGTATGGGTTATTTGGGAAGAGGTGGGTTGGGCCTGGGGAGAGGTAGAGGTATGTTGGGGGGGAGGATGTTTGGGCTTGTTCTGAATGTGGGGAAGGAAAGGGCTGGGGCTGAGGAGAGGGGGTGATGGATTGGGCCGAAATTGGGGAATTGGGGGGAGTGGTTGGGTTGGCAGGTTTGGGGGTTGGGTTGGGCTCAGGTTCAAAGAGGGATGATAAGATGGGTAGTGGAAGAGATGAATCAAGGAAGGAGTATGATTCGATGGTTTTAGGGTCGGATTGTGCAAACGGGAAAACCGATTCATCGAAAGTAACGTGACGCGAGTGAATGACTTTGCCGGTGGTGAGGTTAAGATATTTGTAGCCACGAAATTCATCGGGGTACCCGATAAAGACACATTTCATGGAACGGGGGGCAAGTTTGTGGGGACGGGTGGAACTTGGAAGAGAGATTTGGGTAACACGCACATCCAAAAACACGGAGGTGGTCATAGGAGGGAGTTTTAAAAAAGAGGATGGACGTGGGTGATTGAGATTGGAGAAGACGGGAGGGAAGTATATTATGGAGGTGGGTAGCGGTTTGGAGGGCATCGACCCAATATATGGTCGGGACGGAGGCATGAAAAAGTAAGGTGAGGGTGATTTCATTTAACCGGCGAATCATGCACTCGACTTTGCCATTTTGAGATGAGGTTTGGGGACACGAAAACCGAAAAATGAGGCCGTTAGCATCTCCAAATTGTCGAAACGAATTATTATCGAATTCACGGCCAAGGTCACATTGAAAAGCTTTAATTTCGCGATTAAATTGGGTTTTGACGTAGGCTCGAAATTTGAGAAATTTGGCATAAGTCTCAGATTTAAACTTCATAGGATAAATCCAAACAAATTGCGAAAAATTAAGCACGAGATAATATTTATAACCGGATTTACTAGTTACGGGAGATGTCCAAAGGTCACTATGAATTATGTCAAATGGGGCCACCGTCTGAGAGAATGACTTGGAAAACGGTAAGCGTTTATGTTTGCTTATTTGGCAAGAATGACAAAGTTGTGAGCGATGCTCGATTTTATTACAATCAAGGGAAAATTTATTACGCAAAATATCCAAAATATTCGGTCCGGGATGCCCCAGTCGGGAATGCCAAGTGTCAGAGGATAGGGTGACAAGATGCTGATTAGAGGAGGTCGGGGTGGTCGAGGTGGAACACACAGGGTATAACTCACCGTCACTATTACTTCTCAGAATCAAATTCCCGGTCACAAAATCCTTGACAGAAAATCCATACGGGTCAAACTCGACGGAAACATTATTTTCTTTCGTAAATTGACGAACGAAGATAAGGTTTTTAATAATGTGCGGAGTGTATAAAACATTTTTGAGTTGAAGGGGTCGGGTTTTAGTAGGTAGGTGAGAGGTTCCGGACCCGAGAACCGGAATACTAGAACCATTACCGACATAAATTGAACGAATCGAGCTAGAATTAAAAGGGGAACGAAGGTTACCTGGATCGGCACTCAAATGAGAGGATGCACCCGTATCCATGAACCATGGACTGTTTTCAAGTTGTTGGTGAATGGAGTGGGCCTGAAATGCTTGGCCCAAAGGAAGTTGTGCTTGTGCACACTTAACAGAAGTCACAAAATTGTGACCTGTTGGCAGACCCCAACAATATGAAGAAGGCACAGGTGGTGGCGGCTGGTGAGGAGCGGCCGGCCAGCAAGCAGTGGCGGCAGGCCAGTGAGGGGCGGCCGGCGGCCAGAAGATGGCGGCAGACGCGGCAGTGGAGGTCGTCGGTCCACTTTGGACGGAGGGAGTAGGCGCACACCACGGACGGTGAGGGGCGGCCCACTTGGCTTCACCGGGGCAGGCGCCGAGCACGGTGGCGGCGAGCGGCGGCTCCGTCCGGGGACGTTGGTCAGCGGCAGGCGGGGGTATTGGTGGTGGTGGCTGACTGTCACCGAGTTTGGATCGGGAAAGGGGTGGGCTCGACGGGGCGGACTTGGCCATGGGCATGGGTCGACGGCCCGGAGACGGTCACTGCCGTGGGCAGGGATGTAGGATCGAAATAAGTTTTTTTTTTTGATCGTGAGGATCGAGTTTAGCCTGATACCATGATAATTTATGTTATTTCGATAATCAAACAAACTATTACATCTCGGTATATAAAGCCGAGTCGAGTCCAAAATACAATGAACATAATTAGCTCTACTAATTACACGGTAATCGAAAGGTTAGCTCTACTAATTACGAATACAAAGAGACATCCACTAATTACATTATAATTACTAAGAACCGAGATAGGAAATAATGTGATGAAAGCTGATAGAGAAGTTATCGAAAAGAAAGCAAACATTGGCAGCGCGGATGAAGATGCCAAAGCGAGGGTTGCCATCATCTTCAATCTTGGGCAAAGGAGGAGGAGGAGTTGGGGGTTAGTGGAAACTGACGGCTCATCATTCCCTTTTTGCCCTTGGCCTCAACTACAAAAAGCAACCGCCTTTTGAGGTCTTTTGGTGATGAAAGACTGCCTCACCATTGATGAGCTTCTTTCATCACTACTTCGCTTGTTCTTGACTTTAGCTTCATGGGAAGTCCAATTAAGGGGTTTAGAGACATATATACCCACCTCCATTTTTGGGCTGATCGGTCAACTTTATCTCTTTATTTCTTTCTTTTCATTTTGATTTTGATTCTTCTTTCTTGTTTGTGACGGAGACCATATGACGGGTCAAATAGAAACCAAATAGAGGGATGAAACAAAAGTGAGATTGGTGGGACCTAGATAAATAATTGTTTTCATCCCCTCAACTTGACCCGTCTTATATCCGTTGCAAGAGAGACAACCGTTGTTATTACTCTATTTACTACTGGTGGATAGCTTGACATGTCACCCAATTTTTGTTTATCCACAATATTTTTTGTTTCCTCCAGTTTTACAAGCCTGCCTTTTTTTTTTCGAAATTACTTTTTCTCAACGAACCTTTACTAAATCCTAACGATATTTTACCGCTTTACTCCTCTCATTTCATCCCATCAAAATGTAAAGGTTTGAATTTCTCTCTAAATAACTCTCAAACACCCATATAAAACTCACCATGAACCACCACAAATATCGGGACTGTAACAGCCCTAAATTTTCGCGACCAAAATAGAAGAATAAAATAGGAAAATTTAAAGCCGATACTCCGCATTTAGCTCACAAGGCCAAATGCAAGGCAAAAGAATATTATAAGAATTAAAAGAAAATATAAATCCGATAAATAATTAAATGAAACATTGCAGCGGAAGACTTAAGTCCCACAAAATCCAAAATGGTTTAAAACAACTTCAACCCAAAAATTCAACATAAATATAAATAGTTTGGAGGTAAACGTTAAATAATAAAATTCTTCCTCGCTCAGCATCCCGAACCAAATGCACTCATGCAACATATTAATTGTACCTATCAACTGTACCCAAAACACAAATAGGTACAGGTTCCAGCGGGGGAACGACCCAAAACAAAAGGACGTCAGCAAAGCTGAGTAAAATATATTATATTGAAAACGTAAAACAATAATTATAATTTGTAGTAAACTAAAATCAGAGTTGAATATCATTGACTCAATACCAAACCAAAAAGTACTGTGAAAACAGTAGTCAAAACCAAAACCAAAATATATTGTTTCCACCTGTGTGCCAAGGTCCTACCCTTTTGCACGATCTAGAGGTACCACCTATGCTTAGCTAGACTTACTATAGTGCGCACTACTCACATTTGGGCAGTCAGTAGGATGAGGCTGCCAAAGGAGAAAGTCTAACTACCTAGCAAGTGGGGGGCCGGAAAACCCCACTTAACACAACTCGGGCCAGGAGTTCAGTTTCGGGACGAAATCCCGGGACGTCTCAGACGCACCTTAACCTCATAGACCAACAGAGCTCCCAGAGTCTGTTATAACCACCAAAGATTGTACCAAAATAATACCAATACGTGACTTGTGTCACAAAGTTCCAATATCCAAAATATTACAAAAATATCGTAAAATTTCACCATTGACAAAATAATTATAAAACCGTTTCAAGGATATAATTTAAACCGAACATGCTCTTTACTTAAAGGTGAAAAGGTCAAAACGTCCTTACCTCTCGAGAGAGACAATCCAAGCTAATACTAATCCAAAAATTCTTTCTCCTTGAACCCACAAGCTACAATCAATATAATTTGATTCATTAATCTAATTGGTATTAAAACGGGTCTAGCCTATATACAAAACTCCTATATCCATAAATTTAGTAAACTATAGAATTACTCACAAAACTCGATTTATATATATTTATATAAGAAAAACGAATAAAGATCTTTAATAAAATCGATACTTACAATTTGATGAAGAAGAACGTGAAAACGTGCTACAATAAGGATGAAGAATCAAATTCTCGGATTACAATTGGAAACTGGAAATCGAGGACAGATGGAGAGATAGGGAATATGGCGGCAGGCTGAGGGGAATGGATGAATGAATTATGATGGGGTTTTGGGGGGAGATACGTGGGTTTTATATTTTGAGGATTTTCCTTTTTTTTTTCTTCTTTTTTTTTCCTTATTGTGTTTGAATCAAATTCGAACCCGATACAAAGTCGATTTATAAAATAACGTTCCACTTTTAAAATAGTCAAAACTGATTTCTAATAAGACGACCCAAAATACTTTAAAATATTTACAACGATATTAAAAATATTTTCTCAACTTAAAAACTCGATTTACATAAAAGTAGGAAAGTTAAGCTTTATAATTGACTCGGAAAATAATGGGGTGTTACAGACTTCCCTCCTTAAAACAAAACTTCGTCCTCGAAGTTTAAACTCATCCTCGAAAATAAAGTCTCACATTACTAACGAATGTCCAAAATGACTCGCTCACTCTATATATCTAAAATCCACCAAATTTCTTCATATATCCCCAAATAAATCATTTACTTCATATATCCAAAATCCGTCAAATTAACCACAACCTTAAAGATATCTCACATTTCTAAATCCTCAAAAATCCATAACCACCTAATTCCTCAAATTTCAAAGTATACAATTCACCACCACCTAAATCCACAAGATAAGATCACCTAATTTCACAAGATAACACCAAAGTTCGAAACCACCAAAATTCTCGTACTCTAAGGTAAAAGTATCACTTGCCAAGTTAAGAGCATGTCGGACCAAAATATTTAAATAAATTTTGAAAATTTGAAATTTCACAAGTTCAAAGTTTTTTTTCCCACAAATGCTAAATGCACAAAATCAATCAATTACGTGCGTTGAGCACAACCAAACAATCATATGTGTGTTAAACACAAGCAAACAATAATATGTGCGTTGAGCACCAACAAACCACCAATATCCAAAATATGTGCGTTGAGCACAAACAACCAATAATATGTGTGTTCGTTGAGCACAAACAAACCATAAATATATGTCAACAAATCAATTTCGTGTAATAACAAATAACCAATGATATTGTGCTTATTAAGCATATCAATGAGCCAAAATATTCATGTTTGTGACCAATAAATAGATATTAGCATGAAATCACACAAGAACATGCTTAGTTTACCACAAAAACAAGTAGTCATGCATATTTCTACCCACCTTAAAATAAAGCTTCATCCTCGAAGCACGAAAATTTACCTTAGGCAAAAAGATGAGGGTATTTGTCTCTCATGGTTGGCTCAAGTTTCTCCCAAAATATTGGAACACATATGTTCGCTACCTAATATAATAACCTTTGAAATCCAATGAAGTCCTATCACATACTCCCTCCGTTTCTATGATTTCTTCTACCTTAAAAGTGGCACATTTCTTAAGAAAAACAATAAAATATGTAAAAGTAGAGAAGGAGTAAAGTAAGTGGGCCACCTAGGTAAGAGAGAAGTGTGATAGAAAAAAGGAAAGTGGAAGAAATCAAAGAAATGGTTGAAAAAGGAAATGTGGAAGATATCAAAGAAACAGAGGGAGTAATATTTATAAGTATCAGCAAGTTGCTTCTTCTCTCACATATCCTTCGTGGGAATAAAATGTGCTCTCTTAGTTAATCTATTTATTATAATCCAAATCATATTATTACCTTCCTCCGACCTTAACAACCCCATTATAAAATCCATAAAGAGTAAACTCCACTTCCACTCGGAAACTCCTAAAGGATCTAACTCATACTCCAAGCATCAACCACCACATTGGCTTTTCTTACCTGATACTGAATCTCGATCTTATAGTCCTCAATCAAATCCAACCAGCATCTTTATCTCACGATTAGCTCCTAATGGGTAAATATATATCTTAAAATTTTGTGACCATAAAAACCTTAAAGGGTACACCAAACAAATAATGTCTCCAAATTTTCAAGGTAACGACTACCGTTGTTAACTCTAAATCATAAGTAGGGTAATTTTTCCATAAAGGTTCAACTGCCTAAATGCATAAGCAATCACTCTCTTATTCTGCTGCAAAACACTAACTAATCCATTCTTAAAATGCATAGATATAAACTTCAGAAACTTCATTTCCATCCAGTAAGGCCAATCCTAAAGCAGTGGTCAATTTTTCCTTTAAAATTCGAACGATTCCTCACACCCCTCATGCCAATGAAATTTTATGGCTTTCTACATCAGTGTAGTCATTAATCTATCTATTTTGGAAAAATCCTTCACAAATCTCCTATAGTAACCAGCTCAACCCAAATGCTACGAATTTCAGTCACAAATTCCGATTTAGGTCACCCCTAAACAACCTTAGCAGGATCTACTGATACTTCATCCTTAGATATAATATTCCCAAAAATTACTCGTACCAGCCAAAAATCACACCTCAAAAATTTAGCAAATACTATTTTTCTCTCAAGATGTCTAAGATAATTCGTAAATGTTCCTCATTCTTCTCTTCATTCTTTGAATAAATACTATGTCATCAATGAATATCACAACAAATTTATCTAGGTAAGTCCTCAAAGTTCGGTTTGCTAAGTCCATAAAAACATCAGGTGCACTAATCAACCCAAAAAGCATCACAATAAATTCACAATAGCCATATCTAGCAGAAAATATACTCTCAGGTAAATTCTCAAACACTATCATCAATTGATGGTTCCTAAAAATCGTAATTTCAGAGAAAACATAGACTTGCTTCAACTGGTGAAATAAGTACTCAATCCTATATAAGGGATTCTATTATGTATAGTAACTTAATTCAATCCTCGATAATCAACGCACAACCTCAAAGTTTCATCCTTATTTTTCCACAGATCAGATAGGGACACCCCAACGCAACACTGTGCCTAATTTATCCTTTTTCCATCAGTTCATCTAGTTGTTTCTTAAGTTCTTGGCTTCCTAATGATGTCATACGATATGGTGATTTAACGATTGGACCCGTTCCTGTCACTAGGTCAAAATTCTTACACAACTTCTCTACTTGGAGACATTCTCGATATTTCCTCGGAAAACACATCAACAAACTCACTCATTACTGGAACGTTACTCAAGTCAGGATATTCAAACCGAAATAAGCTGCACCCTAAGACCTCTCACACGACTCTTATAAGTACTCTCACATTTTAGGCCCTTCTAAGAAAATTTTACTATGTCCACAATCACTATTGGCCCGATGAGGTTTGAGCCAATCCATCCTAAAAATCACATCAAAGTTAGCTACTAGGAATTCTATAAGTCTGCCTCAAAATCATGATCACCCAAAAAAAACACACACATCCTTATACATCCTTTTTACGATTTACTAAGTCCCCAAATTGCATCACAAAAATCAAAATCCACAATTTCACTAGCTTCTACGCTCCATTTATCCACAAACATAGTTCACTAGAGTGAGATGCACCAGGGTCAGATAAAACATGAACTGAAATAGACTTCACCAGAAAATTAACCGAAACAATATCTATATTCCCAACTTCCTCTTTATTCATGACCAAAAAGCTTCCAAAATTCCAGTAAATGATATCCCATTACAATTAGGCCTGAGATGTTTTATTCCAATAATAACGCAATTAGGGCTTGCCTCTGTCACAGTTCAATCAGGTAAGGTAATAGCACTAAAGCAAGACAAATATAAATATATAAATAACATAATTCATGCGTATGCAATGCACCCAATCCACCAAAACACTCTCGGTTTATAAAGAAAGTTTTTTGTTTTTTTTTTGTTTTTTTTTTGTTTTTTTTTTATAAAGTAGTAAACATTTTTTTTAAACCATTTCAAATTTTGCAAAACTTTTCGGAAAGACCTATTGCTCTGATACCAACTGTAACAGCCCTAAATTTTCGCGACCAAAATAGAAGAATAAAATAGGAAAATTTAAAGCCGATACTCCGCATTTAGCTCACAAGGCCAAATGCAAGGCAAAAGAATATTATAAGAATTAAAAGAAAATATAAATCCGATAAATAATTAAATGAAACATTGCAGCGGAAGACTTAAGTCCCACAAAATCCAAAATGGTTTAAAACAACTTCAACCCAAAAATTCAATATAAATATAAATAGTTTGGAGGTAAACGTTAAATAATAAAATTCTTCCTCGCTCAGCATCCCGAACCAAATGCACTCATGCAACATATTAATTGTACCTATCAACTGTACCCAAAACACAAATAGGTACAGGTTCCAGCGGGGAACGACCCAAAACAAAAGGACGTCAGCAAAGCTGAGTAAAATATATTATATTGAAAACGTAAAACAATAATTATAATTTGTAGTAAACTAAAATCAGAGTTGAATATCATTGTCTCAATACCAAACCAAAAAGTACTGTGAAAACAGTAGTCAAAACCAAAACCAAAATATATTGTTTCCACCTGTGTGCCAAGGTCCTACCCTTTTGCACGATCTAGAGGTACCACCTATGCTTAGCTAGACTTACTATAGTGCGCACTACTCACATTTGGGCAGTCAGTAGGATGAGGCTGCCAAAGGAGGAAGTCTAACTAGCTAGCAAGTGGGGGGCCGGAAAACCCCACTTAACACAACTCGGGCCAGGAGTTCAGTTTCGGGACGAAATCCCAGGGACGTCTCAGACGCACCTTAACCTCATAGACCAACAGAGCTCCCAGAGTCTGTTATAACCACCAAAGATTGTACCAAAATAATACCAATACGTGACTTGTGTCACAAAGTTCCAATATCCAAAATATTACAAAAATATCGTAAAATTTCACCATTGATAAAATAATTATAAAACCGTTTCAAGGATATAATTTAAACCGAACATGCTCTTTACTTAAAGGTGAAAAGGTCAAAACGTCCTTACCTCTCGAGAGAGACAATCCAAGCTAATACTAATCCAAAAATTCTTTCTCCTTGAACCCACAAGCTACAATCAATATAATTTGATTCATTAATCTAATTGGTATTAAAACGGGTCTAGCCTATATACAAAACTCCTATATCCATAAATTTAGTAAACTATAGAATTACTCACAAAACTCGATTTATATATATTTATATAAGAAAAACGAATAAAGATCTTTAATAAAATCGATACTTACAATTTGATGAAGAAGAACGTGAAAACGTGCTACAATAAGGATGAAGAATCAAATTCTCGGATTACAATTTGAAACTGGAAATCGAGGACAGATGGAGAGATAGGGAATATGGCGGCAGGCTGAGGGGAATGGATGAATGAATTATGATGGGGTTTTGGGGGGAGATACGTGGGTTTTATATTTTGAGGATTTTCCTTTTTTTTTTTCTTCTTTTTTTTTCCTTATTGTGTTTGAATCAAATTCGAACCCGATACAAAGTCGATTTATAAAATAACGTTCCACTTTTAAAATAGTCAAAACTGATTTCTAATAAGACGACCCAAAATACTTTAAAATATTTACAACGATATTAAAAATATTTTCTCAACTTAAAAACTCGATTTACATAAAAGTAGGAAAGTTAAGCTTTATAATTGACTCGGAAAATAATGGGGTGTTACAGGGACCGTCCGGGATCGGTGACTGAGATGTAAGGATCGGGTCAGTGGGGCTGAATGGGTGAGGTCGGGTCGAAGCCGGTGTGTGTCGAGTTGTGGGGTGGCTTGCTGGTGCGTGGTAGGCGGCGGTTGGGCTGGATGGTGGGCGGGGTCGGGTCGGGTGGGCTGGGTGGTGGGTCGTGAGTGGTGGTGCGTGAGGGTCGGGTTGTGGGTGAGTGGTGGGTGGTGGTGGACAGGTGGCTGAGTAGTGGTGGACGCGTGAGGGTCGGGTGGGCAGTGGTGGTCGGCGGTAGGTGAGGGTGGCCGGCGGTGGGTGAGTGGTAGGGGTCATGGGGGGGCGTTGTTGTTGTTGGTGTTTTTTTTTAAAATTAATCTATTTGTTTAATTTATTTATTTTTCGGAAATTTTCCATGGTACCCTCGAACTATATCACATTACACATGGTACCCCTGCTTTTAAGTTTGTTCACATGGTAACCTTGAGTTTTATAGTTTAGTTCCCGATTTGCCCTTACCCAAATTTCTGTCATGACGCCGTTAAATTATGACCAAAATTAATAACTACTTTTCTTCAAAAAGAGAGGCGTTCTCATGGTACCCTTAACTTTTCATAGTTGTTCCCATGGTACCCTTAGATTTTCATTGTTGTTCCCATAATACCCTTAAGTTCTCATAGTTGTTCTCATGGTACCCTTAAGTTTTCATAGTTGTTCTCATGGTACCCCTAAAAGAAAAACAACGACTCATTGAAGCAAAGCAACGATTAGTTTACTGAACTTGCTGTTACACAAGTGCTTATAAATTCAGTCATCTTTCTATTTTGGCAGAAGAAGATCAAATCATCTACACTTACTCACTCAACCTTTTCACCTCCTTCTTCACTTGTACAAAAAAATGGAAAAACTTCATCACCATAACCTTGAAGCTCGATCATCCGGAAACATCAGTTTTTTCCACTTTTTTGTACAAGTGAAAAAAGAGGTGAAAAGGTTGAGTGAGTAAGTGTGGATTATTTGTTCTTTTTCTGTCAAAATAGAAAGGGAAGTGAATTTATAAGCACTTGTGTAACGACTAGTTCAATAAACTAGTCGTTGCTTTGCTTCAATGAGTCGTTGCTTTCCTTTCAGGGTACCATGGGAACAACTTTGAAAAACTTAAGGGTACCATGAGAACAATATGAAATAAAATTTAAGGGTACCATGGGAACAACTATAATTAATTTTGGTCATAATTTAACGGCGTCATGACAGAAATTTGGGTAAGGTCAAATCGGGAACTAAACTATAAAACTCAAGGTTACCATGGAAACAAACTTAAAAGCAGGGGTACCATGTGTAATGTGACATAATTCGAGGGTACCATGAGACTTTTTGTTACCATGGGAACAAACTTAATCTATTTGTTTAAATTTCTTTTTTTTGTTGATGTAAAGAACAAGATACAGGAGGCACTCTAAGAAAGTATTCATACTCAAGAACTAGAAGAAAAGACTAGTTTCTAATAGAGTAGTAGTAGAGTCCAACTTAGACATGACATTCTGCAGTGTCCATAGGACAATTTACGGCTGCTGGTTATTACCCAACACTCTTCTTTATTATGTCTACACTTCTGTACTTGTTTATTTTATTCAATCAAAATATACAACAAAAATATTAACTCTTCAACCTCAACCACTTCATGTCTCTTCATCATCAAATGTCTTCTGCTTCCCATATTGATCTAAACTGCATTTAAATCTCATTATGGTATCAGAGCACAGGTGGGAGAAGGAGACTGATAATCAAATTTAAGCTGAGCATTAAAACTCAAACAACAGAAGTACAATAGCATTAAATGGGGTGCTTATTAATAGGACTACTCTGAACTTGCTGAAAACACAAACACCTGCAAACAACAAGCTCTAAAATCAACAATGTCCAATGATACTGAACCCCAACCCCCCCCCCCCCCCCCCAATTCCCCCACAAATTCCACAAACACCAACATTCCAATCTCTAAGGCACCTACTTTCATTGAACCTACCGATCTCCTCAATCTGCACCCAGCTGAGAGTGCACATCCTTTGGTGGTGGACACCAAGTTATCTGGGATTGAAAATTACCTAGAATGGAAAAGGCAAATGAAGATAGCCATCTGCTCCAAAAGGAAGCTCGGGTTCCTAACCGGTGTAACCAAGAGGCTCACTGAAGATCTGCTGAAACAAGATGCGAGGGACACTTGTAATTGTCTCCTCATCTCATGGATCTTGTACAATGTGGAGAAACCAATCAAGAAATCTGTTTTGTACACAAAAACAGCAAAGGAGATCTGGGGTTATCTTCAGAAACAGTTCATAGTGAGCAATGGTGCACGAAAATTCAGGTTGAACAAAGAGCTAGAGGAGCTAGAGCAGGGAGACAAAACCGTTTGTGAGTACTTCACTGAACTTAGGACCCTCTGGCAGAATCTGGAGATTATGTCAGATTGGCCACCCATAACCCATGTAACACGTGAAACAAACGCTTGGATGGATACATACCACAAAGAACAAGAAGAAAGGAAGTTGTTTCAATTCTTGAACGGCTTGAATTCAACCTACTCAACCATGAGATCTAATGTTCTGATGATGACCCCTCTGCCAACTGTGGATGAAGCCGCTGCCCTCTTCTAGCAGGAAGAAGCTCAAAGAAGGAACTACAGGAATAATGTGAAGGTAGAGCCTGATAGTGCGGCCTTCTTTGCAGGACAGAAGGAGGGCGAAAACATGCCCTACTGCAATGTGTGCAACAAGAAAGGTCATACAAGGGACAAGTGCTGGACGGTGGTAGGTTATCCAGCAGAGCCCCCAATATCAAAGAAATTTCCAGAGAAATCTCATGAAAACAAGGCCAAAGGAGGATATCAGGGATCAGGATCCAGGAGACACAAGTCTGGCATGAGCAGAGGTAGAGGAAATCTAGGGCATGTCAGACAATGCAGAATGGCAGCTACGGTCATGATAGGAGAAGAGCAAAGTGACACTGGAGGCTCATTCACCCTGACCACTCAACAATTTGCTCAACTCATGAACAAGCAAAAGGGTAAGGAAATCAACTACTCAGAGATGGAGGAGGAAATGGAGGCAAACTTTGCAAGTATGGCCTACCTAAATTGCAATTCTGTCTCTAACACATCTCATGAATGGATTATTGATTCTGGAGCATCAAATCATATGGTGTCTGATTTGTCAATATTGGATAACATTAAGGAATTGACCAATAAGCCTAAAATCAATTTACCAACAGGAAATACTGCAGTGGTTTCACATACTGGAACCTATAAATTTCTCAATGGACTAATATTACGAAATGTATTGTTTGTACCTGCATTCAGACACAACATGATGTCGGTGCAAAAACTCACTAGAGATGAGAATTATTGTAGACACCCACATTTTGACCGCCAGGTGTCTATAGTAGGTCCCACCAAACACCCGATGATGATAGGACGCGAACATGCTTTAATGGACTCGGATATGGGCTCGAAATCATGGACATTTGGTTTAGGCTTATTACGGAGTACAAATCTTATAAAACCAACCTCAAATTCAGGCCCAGTGGGTCGTTTCGAGTCAAATTAGACTAATTTGGGTCGATTCCGACACCAGGGGTAAAACCGTCTTTTTGCGACCGAGTCAAAACCCGGTCAAAAATATTCTCGAGACACGCAAGTCAGCCGTGACACCTCACGCGGCTGATTCAGTCTCCAACACCACAAAAATCAGCTTCAAAAAGTATTAAACAAATCCGTTTAAGGATAGAATTCGATCTCAAGTAGGAATTCTATCCAAAAACCGAAACAATTCACAAACCGAGCTCAAATACTCGGCTAAAACACCCCAAGCAGCCGAAACACTCCTCCATTCAGCCGAGACTCTTGCTTCCCCACCAATCAACGAAATTTACGTTCCTCTCGACTTCCTACATTTCCTATCCAAACCGGTGTTTCTTGTTACCCAAGCAAGATACCTCTCCTAAACCTCTGCGCCTATAAATAGGACCCTCCATTCAACACTGAAAGGGACCGAAAAAAACACAACACACACAATTGTTAGTCACACACATCCTCGACACCTAGCAAAAATAATCCCGACACACATCCGAAGAAGTACAGAAATACTGTCCAAAAACCGACGAATCCGACCCCGTCATCCGGCCGAATCCGTTACCTCCCACGTCCAAAAAAAACCGACACCTTAACTCATCCGCATCATCTCGACGCTCCTGTGCCTAAGCCACCGTCCGACGAGCCTTATACCGAGAAAACGAAGCATGTAGGTTGAGGGTGTAAATCAAACCCGACTCTTCCCTTTTCTCTCTCTCTTTCTCACGTTTTTTTTCTTCTTTTTTCGTTATATCGTCGGTCGTTTCATATTTTAATATGGGTCGTTCGTCACATATTTTTATACCAAAAACTATTTTCTATATAACGTTCTTAAAATACGGTATCGATTCTCTAATCGAATATCGTATCTAACAAGAACAAAATTAATTAATTCTCGTTGATGCTAATAAAATCGTTACATCTTTTTAACAAAAATCGACGATTTTAAACGCGGAGAGAATTAACATCTTTTTCGTTCAAATCTTTTTTTTACTTTGCGTTCAAAACAAACTTTTTTTAAAACCTTTTCTAAAAGCATTCCGACTATTCGATATCGATTTCATAATCGAATATCGAATACGACGAATATCGAAAATATGAATCGGGTATAAATTAATCCATATTTGTACGCGATTTATAAAAATTAACGATTTTCGACAAATAAAAAAAACCGGACAGACCGCCACGCGAGTCGCGCGCCTGTCAGGCGACTCGCGCGGTGGCCTGGTTCGCCGGGTTCGTTTTTTTTCGTTTCCTCGCTTTTCTATTTTTTATTCTTTTCGAATCTTATGTAAAAAGCGACTTTCGCGACATATTTCGATAAATACTTTTCTTGACTTCGGTCAACACGTGCTAATCCATCACGTGTCACTAAATCTTTTCCAAAATCATGCATATTATTTATTTACGTCTTTATTCAATTTATTCAATCGTTACTAACTCGTTTTCTCGTGTTTGTAGCAATTTATTTGTTTTTATCATTTTATTATACTAAAACGACTTCACATGCTAAAATAACGTTGACGTTATTAGTTTAACATGCATTAAACGACTTAGCAACCCATTTATTTTTCTCACATGCTTAGGAAAATAATGTTTGCATATCATTCAACCGTCGAACTAACGCGTGTACACCAAACACGAACGATATCTTAGTAAAGACCGCTAAGTGCGGGCGGGGTTGGGTGTTTTTAGTGAACTTCCCAACACGTACCCTCCCCCCTTACTCAGAACCATGGTTTCCGGATGTCCGAATCCATTGGCAACGAGAGTCATTCAATACACGGTATCCGATAATGTCGGTATCGGTATCGTAATGCAAAGGGACGAGCCCAATAAACTCTGACATCGGAAATGGGCCGTATTTTGTATACGGCCCACTACGACATAGAGTGGGCTCGAATGGTTCCGAATAACCACAAAATTCGGTGGCGACTCCTACTTCGATTTAAATTTCAATTTGACAATCTCATATGGAGATTCATTCGCCTCCCCAAACCCGCGCGTGGCCGCGTCGGGGTGGACCTATGTCATGTCCACAATTTGGCGACTCCGCTAGGGATCAACTGATGAGTCACTTACCATCGGCATCCCTAGGATGAGACTCAAAAAGAAATCGTTCGAATAGTAATGTACACGTTTTAGTTCAATGGTTCATGCATAACCCAATTCTTTCCCGGGCCGGTTACTTGTGACCGACGTCCCACTATACCACGGTGCGTTCCTAAATGGACCCACTAAAGACTTCGATGGCGGAACTCGCATGGGTTTTACGGCAGGTTCTAAGACCAACTCGGCTTAGGAAGACCGTCCTGATTTGCGAGAAAGCTATCGTCGTTGGTATAGACCCTATTCGACCGACCGAGACTTAGACTAAGAGCATACATGGCGTCATTATACTGTTTCCGTGACTACGTGCTACTTGATCCGTGTCTCGTCTTTTCAAAAACCGTCATTTTCAAAAACTTGCATCTTTTTCGAAAACTATCCATTTTTTCAAACCCGGAAAGCTACCGAATTTAGGACTTATGATTTTGACTCAAAATAGCCTATTTTCTAGCCGGTATGCTGTCCAATCCTTTTCAAAAATTCGAAAATCTCGGCCCGTTGACACCTTTTTTTCGATTTTCAATAAAGATCGGGCCATCCTATCCGACTTCGCTCGGTTTTTAAATTCAAATCCTCTTTTCAAAGCTTTCTTCTTAGGACTTCCCGTATTTAGCAGTGTCGGGTCTTGTCATAAGTTGTTAAGAGTCCATTGCGTCGAAACTCCGTCGATCTTATATCACGGGTTTCTACCCCATCCCAGTCCGCCTTATTTGTCAAGGCACGGCCCACCTACGTAGGACAAACTTCTACAAAGGGAAGCCCACTTACACTTTAGGGTTCAAAGTCTGGGGAATAGCTCACACGTAGGTCTTTCTTCACACAGGACTAGGCCCTCTCCGCCAAAATCCTAAAGAAAGCCCACCGTCCTTTGAGTCACCCGTCTAGGAGTCGGTTTTTAGTCTTTTTTTTCGAGTCTAGTCGTTTCTTCTTCTTGCTCGGGATGCACTCTTCGATCTGGGTTCGATTCTGATTACACGGTGTTCTTACAGACAGGCCACCTCACACCCGAACCATGACTAAGGATTCAATTGATCAACTGAACGCCACGCTGGCCAAGATCTAAGAACAACTTGACCGAATGAGGGGAGACCAAATCGCTATTGTTACCCGAGTAAGCGCCATGGAACAGGATAGGCCGAAGGATGGAGATGAAACTCATGGGCCATTAGCCGAATTGACTAGCGCGGTCCTCAAGTTACAAGAGCAGGTCCATTTGTCGACCCACAACTCGATTCATACGGAGAATGCTCGGACTTATGCACCCCTAACCGACTAATTGCCCGCCAATCTCAACCTGACGGGCCTCCCAATGTTCGACGGAACTGAAGACCCGGTATTACATATCCGGGCTTTCAAGGAATTTATGGCCCTTAAGGGGGTTAAGTCAAACATGTTCAAACATTTGTTTGCCTCCTCGCTCGAGAAGCACCCGAAAGCCTGATTCTATAGGCTCGATTCCAAGAAATACAAGTCTTGGGATGATGTGGCAACAGAATTCGCTCGGAACTACGCCGACAACACGGAAATCCAAACCACGATGCGCACCCTGGAAGTAATGGCCCAGGAACCAAAGGAAGGGTTTACGAAGTACCCTCAACGCTGGAGGGCTGAAAGCGTCAAACTGGTCGATAAGCCCAGTGAAAAAGTCCTAGTTGAAGCCTTTGTCAAGAATCTCCTGCCCGCCTACCGGATCCATCTTCTCCGGGGAAGTTATAGACTGCTCACATCTCATTTCCCCGTTTATCCCGCAAATCAACGGGATCTGGTGCGATAATGAAGACGACGTCCGAAGAGATCCAAAAGGCTAAGTCCAAGGCCTTAACCAGCAGTCACGCCTTCATCATCACCGAGCCGCCACCTAAAGCGGAGGTCGTCCCGGAAGAGCCGCCAACTACTGAAAAGGCTCTTGCGAAGCAGCTGATCAAGACTCGAGGTTACCTCCTATATGGCAACTCCTAGTTAGCTCTCAGGAACATCGAGAGGCACTCACTAACGCCCTCGATCAAGTCAAAATCGACTCTACGGCTACTCCAGCTGAAATGGTAGCCACGGTTCTGCCCCACCTAAAGGGGAAAGCTAAAGAAGAAGGCCCACTCATCACCTTCTCCAATGCTGATCTGCCATCATTTGGGCCAGCCCACAACATGGCTCTCTACATCACGGTAATCTGCCGTGGAAAGTATCTGCCCATGACCCTAATCGACGACGGGTCCGCAGTCAACGTCCTCCCCTTGAGGACCGCCAAAGCCCTCGGTATCACCAAGGCCGACTACATTCCTACAGCTCAAACCATTCAGGCTTTCGACGGAAGTCCAAAGTCAGTAGCCGGGCCCGTGAATCTCACCATCATAACGGGCCCGATAGAGAAGGAGCTGGAATTTCAAGTGATCGACGTGACTTCTTCCTTTAACCTTCTTTTAAGAAGACCCTGGATCCACGCGACCAGGGCTATGTCCTCCACCCTGCATCGGAAGATCAAGCTACCTTTGCACGATACCGTCATCACTCTAGAAGCCACACCTATGGCTGTGGCTAACTGCAACACCTCGGGCCGCACCGATCTTTGGGGGTTCGACTTCATAGGGGCCATCGAAGAAGAATACCTTTTCCGACCCTACTTCACGGTTAGCATCGACCGGATGTTGCAAAGTCTGGGCTTTCTACCGGGGGCTACATTAAGGCCCGATCTTCCCGCAGGAAAAATCCTCGAAGTTCTAGATAACGGGAGGATTCAAACCGGTCTGGGTTACACCCTGACCCCGGAAAACATGGGCCAAACCGGAGCCGGCAAAGTCATCTTCGTCACACCGGTGTTCGAGTCCGTCCAAACAGGCCTATATCGGCCCACAACCACGCGCCCTGGGACCCACTTGGCCCAGGTCTGCAACTACATACCAGATGACATCTTCGCCCTCGGCCGATCCGAAGATGTTAAGAATGCTGAGCCCGCACCGGGGCTACTTTTTGGGGAGGAGCTCGCGACCCCAGCGCCGAAGGAGGAGCTAGTCAGCCTCATTCTCCGTAGCCGCACTTTCGATCCATCCAAGCTGATCTCGGATGTCAGATCCGGGACAGGAAAGAGAGCCTGGAGGAAGGCTGTCAAGTGGACTGACAGTCAAGGAAGGACTTTCAAGCTGATCACAGGGGAAGGAGAAATGCCAGAATCTGAGTCTGAGTCTGAGTCAGAGTCCGAGTCAGAGTCTGAGATTGAGTCTAGTGAGTCCGGTGCTAGGGTCAGTCCTGTAACTCCCCCTCTCCCTTTAGCTTTTCCTGGTGCTTCGGGGTCTGTCCCGGGCACCTTACCTATCCCGCCACTGACTAGCGATCAGATGGCAGCTCTTTTCGAGCTATTTTCTCAATTCATGAATAATAACAACCGTTCTGCTTACGACTTGTCTCATTTTCAAAATTTTCTAAATTTTCAAAATTTTCTGTGCAATGACATTGAGAAACCCGACGAATAGGTATCCTTACCTCCACATTTGATCGAGCAGCTAGAGCAAAGGGAGTCCCGCAATCCGGTAATCGAAGAAACCGAATCCATCAACGTGGGATCAACCTTAGAGCCTTGGATGCTTAAGATAGGGTTATCTCTAGATCCTGGGGAGAAACAACAATTCATTAGTCTCCTTCAAGAATTCAAAGACGTCTTCGCATGGTCCTACAAGGACATGCCGGGGATAGACCGCGAAATAGTCGAGCATCATATACCGATCAAGGAAGGGTTCAAGCCGGTTAAGCAGAAACTCCTACGCATGAGGCCCGAATGGTCCCTCAAGGTCAAAGAGGAAGTCGACAAACAATTCAAGGCTGGGTTCATACGAGTCTTCGAGTATCCAGATTGGGTTGCGAACATCGTACCGGTCCCTAAAAAGACGGTAAGGTACGTGTCTGTGTAGACTTTCGGGATCTTAACAAGGCGAGTCCGAAAGACGATTTCCCGTTACCACACATCGATATACTGGTGGATAACACAGCTGATCATGCCCTTCTATCATTCATGGACGGGTATGCCGGGTACAATCAAATAAAAATGGCAGAGGAAGATATGGATAAGACCACCTTCATTACACCTTGGGGTACTTATTGCTATACTGTTATGCCATTTGGTCTCATTAATGTCGGGGCCACCTATCAACGAACCGCCACGACTTTATTACATGACATGATGCATAAAGAAGTGGAAGTTTACGTGGACGATATGATCGTCAAATCCAAGGACAGGGACGGTCACATCACCGCCCTGAGAAATTTTTTCACTCGATTACGCAAATACAACATGAGATTAAACCCTCAGAAATGCAGTTTCGGGGTAACCTCTGGCAAATTACTGGGTCACATCGTCAGCCAACGCGGTATCGAAGTCGATCCATCCAAAATTAAAGCCATCACCGAGATGCAACCTCCTAAGACCGAAAAGGAGATAAGAGGTTTTCTCGGAAAAGTCCAATACATCAGCAGGTTCATTTCAAAGCTAACCATGGTGTGTGAACTGATCTTCAAGAAGCTGAAAATAGGGGAACGGTTGCTATGGGAAGACAAGTGTCAAGCAGCCTTTGACAGAATCAAAGAAATCTTGTCTTCACCACCGGTCCTGATGCCACCTCAACCCGGTTTGCCTTTGTCGCTGTACCTAACCACGACAGAGACAGCCATGGGGGCTATGCTAGCTCAAACGGTTAACTCCGAAGAACGAGCTATATATTACATCAGCAAAAAGTTTCTAGAGTACGAGTGTAAATACACCATGCTCGAAAAGACGTGTTTAGCTTTGGTCTGGGCCACTAAGAAGCTCCGACATTACATGCTCAGCTATGAGGTGCAAGTACTGTCAAGAATGGATCCGATCAAGTATCTCTTCGAAAAGCCCATTCTTAACGGCAGTATATCGAGATGGACCCTGATATTGGCAGAATTCGATTTAAAGTTCGTACCGTTGAAAGCCATCAAAGGCCGAATAGTAGCCGAATTTCTCGCCGACAGTCCCGCAACCGAGGAAGGGCACACCGACACTTGGTCCTTCCCGGATGAAGATATTTTACATACTGACACCAAAATGTGGGATTTATACTTCGACGGAGCATCTAACTTCCGAGTATTTGGAGTCGGAATCCTCCTAATCTCACCGAGAGGGGAACATACTCCCGTGTCTATCAAATTTGACTTTGACGTCACCAATAACGCCGCTGAGTATGAAGCATGTATCCACGGGCTACAAGCCGCCGCCGATTTAGGGGTCACAAACCTCCGAGTACACGGCGACTCATCTCTGGTCATTAACCAAGCACTCCAAAAATGGAAAACCCGAAATGCTAATCTCGTGACCTACCAGGCACGAGTAAGGGATCTCGAGAAACAATTCCAAAAGGTGGAGTATATATACCTACCTCGGGAAGAAAATCAGTTCGCAGATGTACTTTCAAAACTGGCGTCTTTACTAAACATTCCCGATCATATGACCAGCATGCCAATCTGTGTCGAAAGACGATCCGAGTCAGCACATCCACGACATCGAAGACATCCAAAAATACCTGACAACCGGGGAGTATCCTCTCGGGGCCGACAATCGAGCCAAAAAGGCCTTACGTAGGCTAGCGACCCAGTTCGTCTGTACCAACGACGGACAACTTTACAAGAAGACACCACAGGGGGCTCTCTTTTTATGTGTCGATAAGGGTAACGCCGAGAAGGTCATGGCCGAAGTACATGACGACGAGTGTGGTCCTCACATGAACGCCCAGATGCTAGTCCGGAAGATCATGAGACTCGGATATTACTGGAACAGCATGGAAACCGATTGCCAGCTATATGTCAGACATTGCTATAATTGCCAAATTTTCGCTAATGTGCAGCACATGCCACCATCCCTGCTGTATACCATGACGTCACCCTGGCCGTTTTCAACCTGGGGAATCGATATAATCAGAAAGATAAACCCCTCGGGAACTGGAGGACACTGCTTCATTTTGGTAGCAATCGACTATTTCACCTAATGGGTCGAAGCGGAATCCTACCGTATTCTCAACGCCAGTCATGTTGCCAAATTTATCCAAAATAGGATAATATGCCGGTATGGGATTCCTCACGAATTCATCAGTGACCACGGGACCCATTTTCAAGCCGAGACGACAGCCTTTCTAGCCAAGTATAAAATCCAAAGGCATACGTCGTCACCCTACCGACCCCAAACCAATGGAGCGGTAGAAGCAGCTAACAAAACTATTGTCACCATACTAAAAAAGATGGCTGACAATTATCGAGATTTGCCCGATAAGATACCATTTGCCCTTTGGGGATATCGAACCTCGATTCGTACTGCGACTGGGGCAACACCGTATTACCTCACATACGGGATGGAAGTGGTCCAACCTGTTGAGCTAGAGGTACCGTCACTTAGAATCTTGCTCGAAAGTCAAACCCGAAGCCGATTGGGTTCGAGCACGATATGACTCGCTAGTCCTTTTAGACGAACGACGATCTCGTGCCCTCAATAACATACAGATTTATCAAAAAAGGATCCAACGGGCCTTCAATAAAAGGGTAAGGCCCAGGAATATCAAAGAAGGAGATTTGGTTCTCAAATCTATTCGAGCTTTATTACCAGTAGACCCAAGGGGAAAATTCAAACCTAACTGGGCCGGACCATACTTGGTAAAGAAGATTCTATCGGGCGGAGCAGTGATGCTAACAGATCTGGACAGGAATGAGTTTGTCAACCCAACTAACCAGGACCAGCTGAAACGTTATTACCCTTAACCCGTTTCTCTCAATGTCATTTGCAAAAGTTTATAAAAAAAAAACATCTTTTCAAAATAAACTTTTAAAGACAAGTCAAAAAGTTAGAATTACTTATTCTACTGTTATAAACATCTTGAACCAATAGTCTTGATGTATTTCGAAATTGCAAAATTAAGTCTGAACTATGTTTGGTTTGATTCCGCTATTTGTGGATATGTAGGCAGCTCCTCAAAAGGGCACAACCACTGCAATCGAAAAAAACAGGAACGGTTTTTAATAAACTTCCTTTATTTATTTCAAAAAAATTCAATCACAAAAAAAAAAATCCAAAAAAAACACACACATAAATAGTACTAATATTTAAATAATAAAAAATCTAAGGCATTTTTCCCTTTCCCTTGTCCTTAGTCTCTTTTTCGGTCCACCGGCGTCGACGCGGAGGTGAACGCTCCCGAATCACCAAGGGAACCTCCTTAACCCGGGCTCGTTTCTTTAAACTTGACTCCCCGGTCACCTCGGTCGGCCCCAGCTGGACCCTTACCCTCTCGGGTAACCGTTCCCGCGGCCTAAGTCTGTCTCGGACCGCTAGTTTTGGTTCGAGTCTTCTCTCCAAGTCGCTAGCACCGGTCTCTTTAGCTCGAGTCTTAGTTTTTGACTTAGAACCCGACTCCGGCCCGACAAGGGTAATTGGAACTTCCTCTTCATCGAAGAACCATCTGTTGTCTTTTACTGATTCTCTACGGGATAGTTCAAAGGCCTCATTAGTCTTCAAAGCTTTACGGGCTTCTTCAGATTCTTCGGAAGTCCATTTGCGATATGATTCGAAAACCCAAGCGGTTTGACAAGGGCGAGGTATAGTCCACATGACACGGGTAAACCAGCGTTGTAACCACGTGTCACACATAGCGTCCGTCAATTGGAGCGAAACGCTAACGATTGCTTCAGTTTCGGGGATCTGTTGGAACGAACCGAACTGCCTTAGAAGACGATCTGGGTAAATATGGACGGTCCAATCCAAAGACAAGATCACCAAGTAACAGGCTTTATCTCTTTTAGCTAGTCCCGTCATCTTCGAGAGGAACCACCAGATCACGTTCCACCTAATCAAGGGCCCACCATGGAATTTTAGCTCTTCATCCCAATACTTCCGATTTATGTGATGACTCGAGCTTATCCGTCGGGACCGTGAGCCAATTTAACAGCTTCGATATCTGGATATGTTCACCGGGGGCTCTATAATCGACAGACGCTCGGATAACCAGATCCACAAAAATTTTCGAAAAGTAAAAAACTTTCGAAAAATAAAAATTCAAAAAAAAAGTTTCAAAAAAACGAAATAATAAAAAATTTCGAAAAAAAAACCGAGTTAAAAAAAAATTTCGGAAATTTTAAAAAAAAATCGGAAAATTTCGAAAAAAAAGGTCAAATACCTGCAAAAGACGAATATTGCCCGTCAATTGCCGATCCGGGTCAAGTCTCCTAGCGTCAAGGCCCATAATAATCTCCCCAGTTATCAGCCAGGCTGGGCTGTAACCTGCCTCCATCTGATCCACTTAGCTGATCAGTCTGATTTCACCTAGACATGAGCCAGCATCCATCCGACCTTCGAAGGCGTATCAATGCAGCATGCAAAAGGCAAAAGGCCTATGCCTATGGGTAGAAGAAATTCTGGCACCATTCGGATCCATGAATTTGTCAGCCAAGTCAAACAGGGAAACAGAATTTCCCTTTACCATACGAGATGTCTCAGCATGAGACAACCCAAGAAAATCCCTCAGTCTCCTCCTTGGATCAGGATAAAAAGGAGGAATATCAGGATGAGCATTGGGACACCAACCCCCTACGACGGCAATTTTTTCAGGAAGGGGACATATTTCTCCCCGGGGAAAAGCAAAAACATGGTGGGTAGTATCCCAAAAAGATAAGCAAGCGTCCAGGAAATGTGCATCCACCTTGAGTCGCTGAAGCGGGAACAAAGCCACAATTCCCATCTGAGTTAGCTGAACCTTATCTTAGTCTCGAAAATTCTGGGCCCACGCATGAAGCATTGCGGTCAAATGTTCAATACCCATAGCAGAAAATTTTGTTTTGTCTTAAAAGTCTAAAGGGATTTTAAGATAGAAGGAAATATTTGGGTTGGAATATGAGAAGATTAAGGGCAAGAGCTCTCTATTTATAATAGAGAAATCCCTTCTCCTAGTCACCCCTGGAATAGAGATTTTTATGATGTTCCCTACTTCATCTAGGCATACAGGCCTAACCAGAAGATTTTAGCAGTCTGTGTCAGAATCCGATTAGGAATCAAGTCATCCCAAGCATTCTAAATTCCAAAAAATTCAAAAAATTTCGGCATTTCCAAAATTTTCAAAAAAAAAATCGGCATGTTCTATATTTTTAAAAAAAATCTTTCTCCAAAAAATCAATCAGTCAAAAAAATCTTTTTCTTCCCCAGCGTGAGTCGGTATTTTATATGAATATTACATGCAATTTACAGACAGATACCCCAGCTCCCTAGGAATTCTCCAGTGGAAAGGTACAAGCGACATTTTTTGGATGTATCTGTAAACAGGTACACCCGTAGCCTCCAATGCAGGCTCCCACGTAATTCAAAGATGGGATGTGTCTGTAAACAGACGCACCCATAGCTGCCAAGGCAAGCTCCCGCGCAATTCGAAGATAGGATGTGTCTGTAAACAGACACACCCAGGACTTTTTTAGAAGAAAGTCCCCGCGACATTATTTGACATCTATCCAGGTATGATTTTTATCTTATAAATGGCGGGCCCTTCACGCAGGTCTAATGGACTCTAAACGACCCGATCGGAAGTCTGCCAGGTCTTAATCCTCGATTGGCCTGGTAGCTACTCTGAATTTCGCCTTGTCCAAGCCTCTGTCAGAGTGGGGGCTCTGTAGACACCCACATTTCAACCGCCAGGTGTCTATAGTAGGTCCCACCAAACACCCGATGATGATAGGACGCGAACATGCTTTAATGGACTCGGATATGGGCTCGAAATCATGGACATTTAGTTTAGGCTTATTACGGAGTACAAAACTTATAAAACCAACCTCAAATTCAGGCCCAGTGGGTCGTTTCGAGTCAAATGAGACTAATTTGGGTCAATTCCGACACCAGGGGTAAAACCGTCTTTTTGCGATCGAGTCAAAACCCGGTCAAAAATATTCTCGAGACACGCAAGTCTGCCGTGACACCTCACGCGGCTGATTCGGTCTCCAACACCACAAAAATCAGCTTCAAAAAGTATTAAACAAATCCGTTTAAGGATAGAATTCGATCTCAAGTAGGAATTCTATCCAAAAACCGAAACAATTCACAAACCGAGCTCAAATACTCGGCTAAAACACCCCAAGCAGCCGAAACACTCCTCCATTCAGCCGAGACTCTTGCTTCCCCACCAAGCAACGGAATTTACGTTCCTCTCGACTTCCTACATTTCCTATCCAAACCGGTGTTTCTTGTTACCCAAGCAAGATACCTCTCCTAAACCTCTGCGCCTATAAATAGGACCCTCCATTCAACACTGAAAGGGACCGAAAAAAACACAACACACACAATTGTTAGTCACACACATCCTCGATACCTAGCAAAAATAATCCCGACACACATCCGAAGAAGTACAGAAATACTGTCCAAAAACTGACGAATCCGACCCCGTCATCCGGCCGAATCCGTTACCTCCCACGTCCAAAAAAAACCGACACCTTAACTCATCCGCATCATCTCGACGCTCCTGTGCCTAAGCCACCGTCCGACGAGCCTTATACCGAGAAAACGAAGCATGTAGGTTGAGGGTGTAAATCAAACCCGACTCTTCCCCTTTCTCTCTCTCTTTCTCACGTTTTTTTCTTCTTTTTTCGTTATATCGTCGGTCGTTTCATATTTTAATATGGGTCGTTCGTCACATATTTTTATACCAAAAACTATTTTCTATAACGTTCTTAAAATACGGTATCGATTCTCTAATCGAATATCGTATCTAACAAGAACAAAATTAATTAATTCTCGTTGATGCTAATAAAATCGTTACATCTTTTTAACAAAAATCGACGATTTTAAACGCGGAGAGAATTAACATCTTTTTCGTTCAAATCTTTTTTTTACTTTGCGTTCAAAACAAACTTTTTTTTAAAACCTTTTCAAAAAGCATTCCGACTATTCGATATCGATTTCATAATCGAATATCGAATACGACGAATATCGAAAATATGAATCGGGTATAAATTAATCCATATTTGTACGCGATTTATAAAAATTAACGATTTTCGACAAATAAAAAAAACCGGACAGACCGCCACGCGAGTCGCGCGCCTGTCAGGCGACTCGCGCGGTGGCCTGGTTCGCCGGGTTCGTTTTTTTTCGTTTCCTCGCTTTTCTATTTTTTATTCTTTTCGAATCTTATGTAAAAAGCGACTTTCGCGACATATTTCGATAAATACTTTTCTTGACTTCGGTCAACACGTGCTAATCCATCACGTGTCACTAAATCTTTTCCAAAATCATGCATATTATTTATTTACGTCTTTATTCAATTTATTCAATCGTTACTAACTCGTTTTCTCGTGTTTGTAGCAATTTATTTGTTTTTATCATTTTATTATACTAAAACGACTTCACATGCTAAAATAACGTTGACGTTATTAGTTTAACATGCATTAAACGACTTAGCAACCCATTTATTTTTCTCACATGCTTAGGAAAATAATGTTTGCATATCATTCAACCGTCGAACTAACGCGTGTACACCAAAAACGAACGATATCTTAGTAAAGGCCACTAAGTGCGGGCGGGGTTGGGTGTTCTTAGTGAACTTCCCAACACGTACCCTCACCCCTTACTCAGAACCATGGTTTCCGGATGTCCGAATCCATTGGCAACGAGAGTCATTCAATACACGGTATCCGATAATGTCGGTATCGGTATCGTAATGCAAAGGGACGAGCCCAATAAACTCTGACATCGGAAATGGGCCGTATTTTGTATACGGCCCACTACGACATAGAGTGGGCTCGAATGGTTCCGAATAACCACAAAATTCGGTGGCGACTCCTACTTCGATTTAAATTTCAATTTGACAATCTCATATGGAGATTCATTCACCTCCCCAAACCCGCGCGTGGCCGCGTCGGGGTGGACCTATGTCATGTCCACGATTTGGCGACTCCGCTGGGGATCAACTGATGAGTCACTTACCATCGGCATCCCTAGGATGAGACTCGAAAAGAAATCGTTCGAATAGTAATGTACACGTTTTAGTTCAATGGTTCATGCATAACCCAATTCTTTCCCGGGCCGGTTACTTGTGACCGACGTCCCACTATACCACGGTGCGTTCCTAAATGGACCCACTAAAGACTTCGATGGCGGAACTCGCATGGGTTTTACGGCAGGTTCTAAGACCAACTCGGCTTAGGAAGACCGTCCTGATTTGCGAGAAAGCTATCGTCGTTGGTATAGACCCTATTCGACCGACCGAGACTTAGACTAAGAGCATACATGGCGTCATTATACTGTTTCCGTGACTACGTGCTACTTGATCCGTGTCTCGTCTTTTCAAAAACCGTCGTTTTCAAAAACTTGCATCTTTTTCGAAAACTATCCATTTTTTCAAACCCGGAAAGCTACCGAATTTAGGACTTATGATTTTGACTCAAAATAGCCTATTTTCTAGCCGGTATGCTGTCCAATCCTTTTCAAAAATTCGAAAATCTCGGCCCGTTGACACCTTTTTTTCGATTTTCAATAAAGATCGGGCCATCCTATCCGACTTCGCTCGGTTTTCAAATTCAAATCCTCTTTTCAAAGCTTTCTTCTTAGGACTTCCCGTATTTAGCAGTGTCGGGTCTTGTCATAAGTTGTTAAGAGTCCATAGCGTCGAAACTCCGTCGATCTTATATCACGGGTTTCTACCCCATCCCAGTCCGCCTTATTTGTCAAGGCACGGCCCACCTACGTAGGACAAACTCCTACAAAGGGAAGCCCACTTACACTTTAGGGTTCAAAGTCTGGGGAATAGCTCACACGTAGGTCTTTCTTCACACGGGACTAGGCCCTCTCCGCCAAAATCCTAAAGAAAGCCCACCGTCCTTTGGGTCACCCGTCTAGGAGTCGGTTTTTAGTCTTTTTTTTTCGAGTCTAGTCGTTTCTTCTTCTTGCTCGGGATGCACTCTTCGATCTGGGTTCGATTCTGATTACACGGTGTTCTTACAGACAGGCCACCTCACACCCGAACCATGACTAAGGATTCAATTGATCAACTGAACGCCACGCTGGCCAAGATCTAAGAACAACTTGACCGAATGAGGGGAGACCAAATCGCTATTGTTACCCGAGTAAGCGCCATGGAACAGGATAGGCCGAAGGATGGAGATGAAACTCATGGGCCATTAGCCGAATTGACTAGCGCGGTCCTCAAGTTACAAGAGCAGGTCCATTTGTCGACCCACAACTCGATTCATACGGAGAATGCTCGGACTTATGCACCCCTAACCGACTAATTGCCCGCCAATCTCAACCTGACGGGCCTCCCAATGTTCGACGGAACTGAAGACCCGGTATTACATATCCGGGCTTTCAAGGAATTTATGGCCCTTAAAGGGGTTAAGTCAAACATGTTCAAACATTTGTTTGCCTCCTCGCTCGAGAAGCACCCGAAAGCCTGATTCTATAGGCTCGATTCCAAGAAATACAAGTCTTGGGATGATGTGGCAACGGAATTCGCTCGGAACTACGCCGACAACACGGAAATCCAAACCACGATGCGCACCCTGGAAGTAATGGCCCAGGAACCAAAGGAAGGGTTTACGAAGTACCCTCAACGCTGGAGGGCTGAAAGCGTCAAACTGGTCGATAAGCCCAGTGAAAAAGTCCTAGTTGAAGCCTTTGTCAAGAATCTCCTGCCCGCCTACCGGATCCATCTCCGGTACGCCATCATACCTAGCTTCGCGGTCCTAACCGAAATGGGGACGAGAATCGAGGATGATCTAAGGTTGGAAAGCCTCACTAAGGCCTCCACCAAGGGATACCAAGGGGCCAGCTCGTCGACAAGCAAGCCCACATCCGCCGCTGCTACTCGTAGCATTTTTGACGAGGTAAATCTACTTGATACACCGTCCAAGAAGAATACCACACCCCGTGTATTCACCGGCATAGGTACTACCTATGCGAATGCCTTACAAAGGCTCTCATCGAAAGGCCTGGTCAACCCGATAGGCCCAACACCTGAGCTTCCAGTCGAGCGTCGCTCCAAGTTCTACGACATCAAAGCCTACTGCCAATACCATCAGGGTAAGGAACACGATACAGAGAAATGCTGGAAGCTAAAACATCTTATCCAGGATCTCATTGAAAGCGGGAAAATCCCCTTACCTGGAGGCAAGCCCAACAACAAAGACAACCCGTTGGCCACTCACGCTATCTTCTCCGGGGAAGTTATAGACTGCTCACATCTCATTTCCCCGTTTATCCCGCAAATCAACGGGATCTGGTGCGATGATGAAGACGACGTCTATCTCACTAAGGGAGAAGCCGTCCCTATCACGCCCGAAGAGATCCAGAAGGCTAAGTCCAAGGCCTTAACCAGCAGTCACGCCCTCTTCATCACCGAGCCGCCACCTAAAGCGGAGGTCGTCCCGGAAGAGCCGCCAACTACTGAAAAGGCTCTTGTGAAGCAGCTGAGCAAGACTCGAGTTGACCTCCTATATGGCAACTCCTAGTTAGCTCTCAGGAACATCGAGAGGCACTCACTAAGGCCCTCGATCAAGTCAAAATCGACTCTACGGCTACTCCAGCTGAAATGGTAGCCACGGTTCTGCCCCACCTAAAGGGGAAAGCTAAAGAAGAAGGCCCACTCATCACCTTCTCCAATGCTGATCTGCCATCATTTGGGCCAGCCCACAACATGGCTCTCTACATCACGGTAATCTGCCGTGGAAAGTATCTGCCCATGACCCTAATCGACGACGGGTCCGCAGTCAACGTCCTCCCCTTGAGAACCGCCAAAGCCCTCGGTATCACCGAGGCCGACTACATTCCTACAGCTCAAACCATTCAGGCTTTCGACGGAAGTCCAAAGTCAGTAGCCGGGCCCGTGAATCTCACCATCATAACGGGCCCGATAGAGAAGGAGCTGGAATTTCAAGTGATCGACGTGACTTCTTCCTTTAACCTTCTTTTAGGAAGACCCTGGATCCACGCGACCACGGCTATGTCCTCCACCCTGCATCGGAAGATCAAGCTACCTTTGCACGATACCGTCATCACTCTAGAAGCCACACCTATGGCTGTGGCTAACTGCAACACCTCGGGCCGCACCGATCTTTGGGGGTTCGACTTCATAGGGGCCATCGAAGAAGAATACCTTTTCCGACCCTACTTCACGGTTAGCATCGACCGGATGTTGCAAAGTCTGGGCTTTCTACCGGGGGGCTACATCAAGGCCCGATCTTCCCGCAGGAAAAATCCTCGAAGTTCTAGATAACGGGAGGATTCAAACCGGTCTGGGTTACACCCTGACCCCGGAAAACATGGGCCAAACCGGAGCCGGCAAAGTCATCTTCGTCACACCGGTGTTCGAGTCCGTCCAAACAGGCCTATATCGGCCCACAACCACGCGCCCTGGGACCCACTTGGCCCAGGTCTGCAACTACATACCAGATGACATCTTCGCCCTCGAACGATCCGAAGATGTTAAGAATGCTGAGCCCGCACCGGGGCTACTTTTTGGGGAGGAGCTCGCGACCCCAACGCCGAAGGAGGAGCTAGTCAGCCTCATTCTCCGTAGCCGCACTTTCGATCCATCCAAGCTGATCTCGGATGTCGGATCCGGGACAGGAAAGAGAGCCTGGAGGAAGGCTGTCAAGTGGACTGACAGTCAAGGAAGGACTTTCAAGCTGATCACAGGGGAAGGAGAAATGCCAGAATCTGAGTCTGAGTCTGAGTCTGAGTCCGAGTCAGAGTCTGATATTGAGTCTAGTGAGTCCGGTGCTTGGGTCAGTCCTGTAACTCCCCCTCTCCCTTTAGCTTTTCCTGGTGCTTTGGGGTCTGTCCCGGGCACCTTACCTATCCCGCCACTGACTAGCGATCAGATGGCAGCTCTTTTCGAGCTATTTTCTCAATTCATGAATAATAACAACCGTTCTGCTTACGACTTGTCTCATTTTCAAAATTTTCTGTGCAATGACATTGAGAAACCCGACGAACAGGTATCCTTACCTCCACATTTGATCGAGCAGCTAGAGCGAAGGGAGTCCCGCAATCCGGTAATCGAAGAAATCGAATCCATCAACGTGGGAACAACCTTAGAGCCTCGGATGCTTAAGATAGGGTTATCTCTAGATCCCGGGGAGAAACAACAATTCATTAGTCTCCTTCAAGAATTCAAAGACGTCTTCGCATGGTCCTACAAGGACATGCCGGGGATAGACCGCGAAATAGCCGAGCATCATATACCGATCAAGGAAGGGTTCAAGCCGGTTAAGCAGAAACTCCTACGCATGAGGCCCGAATGGTCCCTCAAGGTCAAAGAGGAAGTCGACAAACAATTCAAGGCTGGGTTCATACGAGTCTCCGAGTATCCAGATTGGGTTGCGAACATCGTACCGGTCCCTAAAAAGACGGTAAGGTACGTGTCTGTGTAGACTTTCGGGATCTTAACAAGGCGAGTCCGAAAGACGATATCCCGTTACTACACATCGATATACTGGTGGATAACACAGCTGATCATGCCCTTCTATCATTCATGGACGGGTATGCCGGGTACAATCAAATAAAAATGGCAGAGGAAGATATGGATAAGACCACCTTCATTACACCTTGGGGTACTTATTGCTATACTGTTATGCCATTTGGTCTCATTAATGCCGGGGCCACCTATCAACGAACCGCCACGACTTTATTACATGACATGATGCATAAAGAAGTGGAAGTTTACGTGGACGATATGATTGTCAAATCCAAGGACAGGGACGGTCACATCACCGCCCTGAGAAAATTTTTCACTCGATTACGCAAATACAACATGAGATTAAACCCTCAGAAATGCAGTTTCGGGGTAACCTCTGGCAAATTACTGGGTCACATCGTCAGCCAACGCGGTATCGAAGTCGATCCATCCAAAATTAAAGCCATCACCGAGATGCAACCTCCTAAGACCGAAAAGGAGATAAGAGGTTTTCTCGGAAAAGTCCAATACATCAGCAGGTTCATTTCAAAGCTAACCATGGTGTGTGAACCGATCTTCAAGAAGCTGAAAATAGGGGAACGGTTGCTATGGGAAGACAAGTGTCAAGCAGCCTTTGACAGAATCAAAGAAATCTTGTCTTCACCACCGGTCCTGATGCCACCTCAACCCGGTTTGCCTTTGTCGCTGTACCTAACCACGACAGAGACAGCCATGGGGGCTATGCTAGCTCAAACGGTTAACTCCGAAGAACGAGCTATATATTACATCAGCAAAAAGTTTCTAGAGTACGAGTGTAAATACACCATGCTCGAAAAGACGTGTTTAGCTTTGGTCTGGGCCACTAAGAAGCTCCGACATTACATGCTCAGCTATGAGGTGCAAGTACTGTCAAGAATGGATCCGATCAAGTATCTCTTCGAAAAGCCCATTCTAAACGGCAGGATATCGAGATGGACCCTGATGTTGGCAGAATTCGATCTAAAGTTCGTACCGTTGAAAGCCATCAAAGGCCGAATAGTAGCCGAATTTCTCGCCGACAGTCCCGCAACCGAGGAAGGGCACACCGACACTTGGTCCTTCCCGGATGATGATATTTTCCATACTGACACCGAAACGTAGGATTTATACTTCGACGGAGCATCTAACTTCCGAGTATTTGGAGTCGGAATCCTCCTAATCTCACCGAGAGGGGAACATACTCCCGTGTCTATCAAATTGGACTTTGACGTCACCAATAACGCCGCTGAGTATGAAGCATGTATCCACGGGCTACAAGCCGCCGCTGATTTAGGGGTCACAAACCTCCGAGTACACGGCGACTCATCTCTGGTCATTAACCAAGCACTCCAAAAATGGAAAACCCGAAATGCTAATCTCGTGACCTACCAGGCACGAGTAAGGGATCTCGAGAAACAATTCCAAAAGGTGGAGTATATATACCTACCTCGGGAAGAAAATCAGTTCGCAGATGTACTTTCAAAACTGGCGTCTTTACTAAACATTCCCGATCATATGACCAGCATGCTAATCTGTGTCGAAAGACGATCCGAGTCAGCATATATCCACGACATCGAAGACATCGAGATACCTGATCCCGAGTTGTGGTATAGGGCTATCCAAACATACCTGACAAGCGGGGAGTATCCTCTCGGGGCCGACAATCGAGCCAAAAAGGCCTTACGTAGGCTAGCGACCCAGTTCGTCCGTACCAACGACGGACAACTTTACAAGAAGACACCACAGGGGGCTCTCTTTTTATGTGTCGATAAGGGTAACGCCGAGAAGGTCATGGCCGAAGTACATGACGGCGAGTGTGGTCCTCACATGAACGCCCAGATGCTAGTCCGGAAGATCATGAGACTCGGATATTACTTGAACAGAATGGAAACCGATTGCCAGCTATATGTCAGACATTGTTATAATTGCCAGATTTTCGCTAATGTGCAGCACATGCCACCATCCCTGCTGTATACCATGACGTCACCCTGGCCGTTTTCAACCTGGGGAATCGATATAATCGGAAAGATAAACCCCTCGGGAACTGGAGGACACTGCTTCATTTTGGTAGCAATCGACTATTTCACCAAATGGGTCGAAGCGGAATCCTACCGTATTCTCAACGCCAGTCATGTTGCCAAATTTATCCAAAATAGGATAATATGCCGATATGGGATTCCTCACGAATTCATCAGTGACCACGGGACCCATTTTCAAGCCGAGACGGCAGCCTTTCTAGCCAAGTATAAAATTCAAAGGCATACGTCGTCACCCTACCGACCCCAAACCAATGGAGCGGTAGAAGCAGCTAACAAAACTATTGTCACCATACTCAAAAAGATGGCTGACAATTATCGAGATTTGCCCGATAAGATACCATTTGCCCTTTGGGGATATCGAACCTCGATTCGTACTGCGACTGGGGCAACACCGTATTACCTCACATACGGGATGGAAGTGGTCCAACCTGTTGAGCTAGAGGTACCGTCACTCAGAATCTTGCTCGAAAGTCAAGTACCCGAAGCCGATTGGGTTCGAGCACGATATGACTCGCTAGTCCTTTTAGACGAACGACGATCTCGTGCCCTCAATAACATACATATTTGTCAAAAAAGGATCCAACGGGCCTTCAATAAAAGGGTAAGGCCCAGGAATATCAAAGAAGGAGATTTGGTTCTCAAATCTGTTCGAGCTTTATTACCAGTAGACCCAAGGGGAAAATTCAAACCTAACTGGGCCGGACCATACTTGGTAAAGAAGATTCTATCGGGCGGAGCAGTGATGCTAACAGATCTGGACAGGAATGAGTTTGTCAACCCAACTAACCAGGACCAGCTGAAACGTTATTACCCTTAATCCGTTTCTCTCAATGTCATTTGCAAAAGTTTATAAAAAAAAACATCTTTTCAAAATAAACTTTTAAAGACAAGTCAAAAAGTTAGAATTACTTATTCTACAGTTCGAAATTGCAAAATTAAGTCTGAACTACGTTTGGTTTGATTCCGCTATTTGTGGATACGTAGGCAGCTCCTCAAAAGGGCACAACCACTGCAATCGAAAAAAACAGGAACGGTTTTTAATAAACTTCCTTTATTTATTTCAAAAAAATTCAATCACAAAAAAAAATCCAAAAAAAAACACACACATAAATAGTACTAATATTTAAATAATAAAAAATCTAAGGCATTTTTCCCTTTCCCTTGTCCTTAGTCTCTTTTTCGGTCCACCGGCGTCGACGCGGAGGTGAACGCTCCCGAATCACCAAGGGAACCTCCTTAACCCGGGCTCGTTTCTTCAAACTTGACTCCTCGGTCACCTCGGTCGGCCCCAGCTGGACCCTTACCCTCTCGAGTAACCGTTCCCGCGGCCTAAGTCTGTCTCGGACCGCTAGTTTTGGTCCGAGTCTTCTCTCCAAGTCGCTAGCACCGGTCTCTTTAGCTCGAGTCTTAGTTTTTGACTTAGAACCCGACTCCGGCCCGACAAGGGTAGTTGGAACTTCCTCTTCATCGAAGAACCATCTGTTGTCTTTTACTGATTCTCTACGGGATAGTTCAAAGGCCTCATTAGTCTTCAAAGCTTTACGGGCTTCTTCAGATTCTTCGGAAGTCCATTTGCGATATGATTCGGAAACCCAAGCGGTTTGACAAGGGTGAGGTATAGTCCACATGACACGGGTAAACCAGCGTTGTAACCACGTGTCACACATAGCGTCCGTCAATTGGAGCGAAACGCTAACGATTACTTCAGTTTCGGGGATCTGTTGGAACGAACCGAACTGCCTTAGAAGACGATCTGGGTAAATATGGACGGTCCAATCCAAAGACAAGATCACCAAGTAACGGGCTTTATCTCTTTTAGCTAGTCCCATCATCTTCGAGAGGAACCACCAGATCACGTTCCACCTAATCAAGGGCCCACCATGGAATTTTAGCTCTTCATCCCAATACTTCCGATTTATGTGATGACTCGAGCTTATCCGTCGGGACCGTGAGACAATTTGACAGCTTCGATATCTGGATATGTTCACCGGGGGCTCTATAATCGACAGACGCTCGGATAACCAGATCCGCAAAAATTTTCGAAAAATCAAAATTCAAAAAAAAAATTCAAAAAATCGAAATAATCAAAAATTTCGAAAAAAAAAATCGAGTTAAAAAAAATTCGGAAATTTGAAAAATTAAAAAAAAAAAAAATTCGGAAATAAAAAAAAAATTCGAAAAAAATCGAAAAAAAAAAGGTCAAATACCTGCAAAAGACGAATATTGCCCGTCAATTGCCGATCCGGGTCAAGTCTCCTAGCGTCAAGGCCCATAATAATCTCCCCAGTTATCAGCCAGGCTGGGCTGTAACCTGCCTCCATCTGATCCACTTAGCTGATCAGTCTGATTTCACCTAGACATGAGCCAGCATCCATCCGACCTTCGAAGGCGTATCGATGCAGCATGCAAAAGGCAAAAGCTCTATGCCTATGGGTAGAAGAAATTCTGGCACCATTCGGATCCATGAATTTGTCAGCCAAGTCAAACAGGGAAACAGAATTTCCCTTTACCATACGAGATGTCTCAGCATGAGACAACCCAAGAAAATCCCTCAGTCTTCTCCTTGGATCAGGATAAAATGGAGGAATAACAGGATGAGCATTAGGACACCAACCCCCTACGGCGGCAATTTTTTCAGGAAGGGGACATATTTCTCCCCGGGGAAAAGCAAAAACATGGTGGGTAGTATCTCAAAAAGATAAGCAAGCGTCCAGGAAATGTGCATCCACCTTGAGTCGCTGAAGCGGGAACAAAGCCACAATTCCCATATGAGTTAGCTGAACCTTATCTTCGTCTCGAAAATTCTGGGCCCACGCATGAAGCATTGCGGTCAAATGTTCAATACCCATAGCAGAAAATTTTGTTTTGTCTTAAAAGTCTAAAGGGATTTTAAGATAGAAGGAAATATTTGGGTTGGAATATGAGAAGATTAAGGGCAAGAGCTCTCTATTTATAATAGAGAAATCCCTTCTCCTAGTCACCCCTGGAATAGAGATTTTTATGATGTTCCCTACTTCATCTAGGCATACAGGCCTAACCAGAAGATTTTAGCAGTCTGTGTCAGAATCCGATTAGGAATCAAGTCATCCCAAGCATTCTAAATTCCAAAAAATTCAAAAAATTTCGGCATTTCCAAAATTTTCAAAAAAAAAAATTCGGCATGTTCTATATTTTCAAAAAAATCTTTCTCCAAAAAATCAATCAGTCAAAAAAATCTTTTTCTTCCCCAGCGTGAGTCGGTATTTTATCTGAATATTACATGCAATTTACAGACAGATACCCTAGCTCCCGAGGAATTCTCCAGTGGAAAGGTACAAGCGACATTTTTTGGATGTATCTGTAAACAGGTACACCCGTAGCCTCCAATGCAGGCTCCCACGTAATTCAAAGATGGGATGTGTCTGTAAACAGACGCACCCATAGCTGCCAAGGCAAGCTCCCACGCAATTCGAAGATAGGATGTGTCTGTAAACAGACACACCCAGGACTTTTTTAGAAGAAAGTCCCCGCGACATTATTTGACATCTATCCAGGTATGATTTTTATCTTATAAATGGCGGGCCCTTCACGTAGGTCTAATGGACTCTAAACGACCCGATCGGAAGTCTGCCAGGTCTTAATCCTCGATTGGCCTGGTAGCTACTCTGAATTTCGCCTTGGCCAAGCCTCAGTCAGAGTGGGGGCTCTGTAGACACTCACATTTCAACCGCCAGGTGTCTATAGTAGGTCCCACCAAACACCCGATGATGATAGGACGCGAACATGCTTTAATGGACTCGGATATGGGCTCGAAATCATGGACATTTAGTTTAGGCTTATTACGGAGTACAAAACTTATAAAACCAACCTCAAATTCAGGCCCAGTGGGTCGTTTCGAGTCAAATGAGACTAATTTGGGTCGATTCCGACACCAGGGGTAAAACCGTCTTTTTGCGACCGAGTCAAAACCCGGTCAAAAATATTCTCGAGACACGCAAGTCTGCCGTGACACCTCACGCGGCTGATTCGGTCTCCAACACCACAAAAATCAGCTTCAAAAAGTATTAAACAAATCCGTTTAAGGATAGAATTCGATCTCAAGTAGGAATTCTATCCAAAAACCGAAACAATTCACAAACCGAGCTCAAATACTCGGCTAAAACACCCCAAGCAGCCGAAACACTCCTCCATTCAGCCGAGACTCTTGCTTCCCCACCAAGCAACGGAATTTACGTTCCTCTCGACTTCCTACATTTCCTATCCAAACCGGTGTTTCTTGTTACCCAAGCAAGATACCTCTCCTAAACCTCTGCGCCTATAAATAGGACCCTCCATTCAACACTGAAAGGGACCGAAAAAAACACAACACACATAATTGTTAGTCACACACATCCTCGACACCTAGCAAAAATAATCCCGACACACATCCGAAGAAGTACAGAAATACTGTCCAAAAAACCGACGAATCCGACCCCGTCATCCGGCCGAATCCGTTACCTCCCACGTCCAAAAAAAACCGACACCTTAACTCATCCGCATCATCTCGACACTCCTGTGTCTAAGCCACCGTCCGACGAGCCTTATACCGAGAAAACGAAGCATGTAGGTTGAGGGTGTAAATCAAACCCGACTCTTCCCTTTTCTCTCTCTCTTTCTCACGTTTTTTTTCTTCTTTTTTCGTTATATCGTCGGTCGTTTCATATTTTAATATGGGTCGTTCATCACATATTTTTATACCAAAAACTATTTTCTATAACGTTCTTAAAAAACGGTATCGATTCTCTAATCGAATATCGTATCTAACAAGAACAAAATTAATTAATTCTCGTTGGTGCTAATAAAATCGTTACATCTTTTTAACAAAAATCGACGATTTTAAACGCGGAGAGAATTAACATCTTTTTCGTTCAAATCTTTTTTTTACTTTGCGTTCAAAACAAACTTTTTTTTAAAACCTTTTCTAAAAGCATTCCGACTATTCGATATCGATTTCATAATCGAATATCGAATACGACGAATATCGAAAATATGAATCGGGTATAAATTAATCCATATTTGTACGCGATTTATAAAAATTAACGATTTTCGACAAATAAAAAAAACCGGACAGACCGCCACGCGAGTCGCGCGCCTGTCAGGCGACTCGCGCGGTGGCCTGGTTCGCCGGGTTCGTTTTTTTTCGTTTCCTCGCTTTTCTATTTTTTATTCTTTTCGAATCTTATGTAAAAAGCGACTTTCGTGACATATTTCGATAAATACTTTTCTTGACTTCGGTCAACACGTGCTAATCCATCACGTGTCACTAAATCTTTTCCAAAATCATGCATATTATTTATTTACGTCTTTATTCAATTTATTCAATCGTTACTAACTCGTTTTCTCGTGTTTGTAGCAATTTATTTATTTTTATCGTTTTGACGTTATTAGTTTAACATGCATTAAACGACTTAGCAACCCATTTATTTTTCTCACATGCTTAGGAAAATAATGTTTGCATATCATTCAACCGTCGAACTAACGCGTGTACACCAAAAACGAACGATATCTTAGTAAAGGCCGCTAAGTGCGGGCGGGGTTGGGTGTTCTTAGTGAACTTCCCAACACGTACCCTCACCCCTTACTCAGAACCATGGTTTCCGGATGTCCGAATCCATTGGCAAGGAGAGTCATTCAATACACGGTATCCGATAATGTCGGTATCGGTATCGTAATGCAAAGGGACGAGCCCAATAAACTCTGACATCGGAAATGGGCCGTATTTTGTATACGGCCCACTACGACATAGAGTGGGCTCGAATGGTTCCGAATAACCACAAAATTCGGTGGCGACTCCTACTTCGATTTAAATTTCAATTTGACAATCTCATATGGAGATTCATTCGCCTCCCCAAACCCGCGCGTGGCCGCGTCGGGGTGGACCTATGTCATGTCCACAATCATCATATACTCCCTCTATCCATTTTTAATCTTCCTACTTTCCTTTTTGGATTGTCCATCTTTAAACTTCCTACTTACAATATTTCCTCTTTTGGTTGATTTTTGTGGTCCATATCATTTCTGACCCCACATTTTCTCTCAACTTTCATTTTCCACCACACACTACACTACACTCTTAATTTTTGTGCCTACTCCCCGATGAAGTTTAAATTTGGATGGAGGGAGTAACATTTTCTGCCCAAACATGTGTTATACAGGACTCTCACACCAGGACTACTAAGGGTATTGGAAGAGAAAACAAGGGTGTATATTACCTACAATATAATGCTACTAAGAAACACCCTATATATGTTAGATTATGTTGATGCATGTAATGCTAATGCTAATGTATCCTCTAGTGTCTCTAGTAATAGTAAGGAACTAAGTAATGTAAGTCTAAGTACATACCGTGCTCCTACGAATGAATGTAAGGAAGTACAAATTTTCAATGATAATGACTCTGATATCTGGCATTTGAGGCTGGGTCATGCGTCTAATGGTAAATTGAAACATATCCCGTGCATTGCTCAATGTCTATAGCCGAACTCTAAGAGGGTCTGTGTGGTATGCTCCATGGCAAAATAAACAAAAACACCATACCAACTACGAACCCAATTCAAACTGCTGCAGCCATATGTGATTTAGTTCATGTGGATGTATGGGGACCATATAGGAAAGAGACAAGGAATAAACATAGATACTTCCTGACCCTAGTGGATGATCATAGCAGGGCAACATGGGTCTACCTCATAGTTCATAAATCTGAGGTAGCTAATTTATTGGTTCAGTTCTATAATTTTGTCAACAATCAGTTCAATACCACCATCAAGGTACTTAGATCGGACAATGCCTTAGAGATAACAGAAGGGGAAAGCAAGAAATTTCTTCAAGCCAAGGGTATATGGCACCAAACCAGCTGTATGGACAGACCACAACAGAATGGAGTAGTAGAAAGAAAACATAGGCACCTTCTTGAGATAAGCAGGGCTCTCAGGTTTAGTTCTGGTATACCTCTCTCATTCTGGGGAGACTGTGTCCTAACAGTTGCATTCATCATCAATAGACTGCCTACCCCTCTTGTGGAAAATAAAACACCATATGAGGTTCTTTTCAAGAAATCACCAAACTATGAGAGAATGAAAGTCTTTGGATGTTTGACCATGGCCTACAATCCAAGCCGTGCCAAAGACAAATTTCAGCCAAGAGGTATACCTTGCATTTTCTTGGGATATCCTTTGGCCCAAAAGGGATACAAGATGTATGACATCGTCAAGAAAACAGTTTTTGTATCTAGGGATGTTAAGTTCTTTGAACAGGTGTTCCCGTGCAAGATTAAAATTTTTGCCCAACACTTACCTACCCTGCACTCAGGTATTTATGAAGATATGTCTCCCCATATCCAGAGGAGTACAAGTGATTTTCTGGACAATGATGTTGTTCCTACTGGTTCACCTGACACTGAAGTGCCTGAAAACGACCCACAGAATGAAGGAGAGACATTAATAACCACAGAAAGTGTTGATACATTCACTCAGGAAAGACCTAGGAGAGAAAGAAAAGCTTCTGAGTGGGCAAAAGACTTCGTTGTTAACAACCCTGTGATGGCACCACCCTCAAGTATTGCTAATGTGGTTCAACTGCATTTTGAAACACCTTTTGCAGGACAGGCCACTGTCACAACAAGGGAACCAGATCCCATGACATTTCAAGAAGCCATTAAAGATCCAAAGTGGTTACAAGCAATGAATCTTGAAATTCAGGCTCTCCACGACAATAATACATGGATTCTCTCTGACTTACCGAAGGGAAGGAAAGCTATAGGGTGTAAATGGATCTATAAAACCAAGTTCAACCCAGACGGCTCGATTGAAAGACATAAAGCCAGGTTAGTTGTGCAGGGATTTAGACAAAGACATGGGGTGGACTATGATGAAACGTTTGCACTAGTTGCCAAGATGTCTACAGTTAGGGCTCTTCTTTCTCTCATCGCTATCAACAACTGGGAAACATGTCAAATGGATGTGGCAAACGCGTTTCTCCACGGGGACTTAATGGAAGATGTATATATGAAGTTACCCCAGAGCTACTGTGATTGGACTTTGATGAGCGTTGGACAGGAGCAAGCAAACTCGATTGGAAAGGTTTGCAAACTGCTGAAATCTCTATATGGATTGAAACAAGCTCCTAGACAATGGTTCGCGAAACTCTCTCAAGCTCTCCTCAAATATGGTTACAGAAAGTCACATGCGGATCATTCCTTGTTTATTAAGCAACTAAATGGAAATACCACAGTCGTGCTAATTTATGTAGACGACATGGTCATTGCAGGTGATAGTACTCAGGACATCAAGTCCCTCAAGACCAAACTAAATGCACAATTCCGTATGAAAGATTTGGGGGAACTCACAAATCACAAAAAGAGATTTGGATAATACTTAAGTTGAATTTAGTCATATATAACCTTATACTGTTAGAGAGATGTTAGAGAAAGAAAGCTTTGGATAATACTTCTGATTTTAGCAATGGCTAAAACCAAGAAGCGTTCATCTAAAGCTAATAATAATTCACAAAAATCCAATAATAATTCATCCAGTAATAGCAAATTCACATATACTAATAGTAATAAATCACATATTAAAAATGATTTAGCAGAAATTAATGCAAATAAACACATACATACTGATGAACAAGACCATGCTGATACGTTTTCAGATATGGAAGCCGAGCAATATGATATGGAGCATGAAATTGATGACGGAACAAAGGAGATTGAGAACTCTTCATGGCAGATGGTTGGTGAATCCTCCAAACAGTCTGCTAAGAAGGGACTCTGCCTTACTAACGAAGATGTACAAACTGAAATTGATTTTTCGTCATCTGCAGTCGTCTGTTATGTCATTGGGGCTAACCCTCCTTGGTATGTCCTCAACGGATTCATCAAGAAGATCTGGACTGAAAAGAAGATCGATAAGATATCTCATCAGCCAAATGGAGTTTGTTTGGTTAGGTTTAAAACCTTGGAGAAGAAACAAGAGATGCTGGAACGTGGCCACCTTCTTTTTGATAGCAAGCCATTTATCATCAAGGACTGGACATCAACAACTTCTCTACAAAAGGAGGAGGTAAGCAAGATTCCTATCTGGATAAGATTTTACAATCTTAAACTAAAATTATGGGGACCTGCACTTAAGAAAATAGCAGCAATGGTTGGGAAGCCGATTAAGGTTGATGATGCTACACAATCTAAAAACTTCCTTGGGTATGCTCGTGTTATGATTGAGGTGAAATTTGGAGAAGTATTGCCAGATATGGTGGAATTCCATGATGAACTTGATATGCTCCATAAACAGATTGTTCATTATGAATGGAAGCCTATCAAGTGTGATAAATGCAAGGGTATTGGTTATGCTACGGAGCATTGCAGGAAAGACAAGCCAAATCGTCAATGGAAACCTGTAACGAAGGCTCCTGTACAGCCTAATGCACCTATCCAACTGCAGATATCACAGAATACTGTTTCTAAGGTACCAACCCCAGATGCTAGGAATGAAGGAAGTGACACAGGCGCGCTAATTACACCTGTGGGTAATTATGGCATCCAATTTCCTGCCTCTACTCCAGTTCGTATTGCGACCAAAATGGCACAACAAGAAGGAGGGGGATTTGGAGGCATCGGCAAGTCCTTCTATGAGGTCCTCAATTCTTCAATTCGTCCAACACCTAATCTGAATACTGATATGGGAGTGGATCAAGGATTGAGTGATCATGGGTAGCATAGGATTTTGGAATGTCTGAGGAATAAATAACCCGAATAAACAACAAGATGTTAAGAAATTTCTCCACAATAAAATTTGGGTATTTTTTGTTTGATAGAAACTAGAATTAGAATCAACTCGATCAATAAAGTTCATGATGGCATTGTTAGGAATTGGCATCTAATCCACAATACTGGTTTGAATGGTGGAGGGCGTATATGGATTTTATGGAATGATAGCCTGTTTAATGTGCAACAAGTTATGATAGAGAAACAAGTCATCCATTGCAAAGTGGAGTCACTTATCCATGGCAACACTTGGTGGATGTCTGTGGTGTATGGGTTTAACAGGGGTATTGAAAGACTCCCGTTATGGACCTCTATAAAGAGGTTGAGTCTCGTTGTTGATGGACCTTGGTTAATAATGGGAGACTTCAACTATGTGCTTGAAATGAATGAAAGAATAGGAGGAGCACCTGTCACTGCGGCTGAGCTAACTGATTTCAGAGACTGTAATGTTGCTTGTGGGTTGTCTGATCTGCCTGCTAAAGGAGCTTTCTATACTTGGAATAACAAGCAGGAGACATGTGAGAGAATTTTTAGTCGACTTGATAGAGTTCTTGCCAATGATTATTGGATGATAGAAATGGTGGATACTAAAGTAACTTTCATGCCTGAAGGCCTCTATGATCACTCACCTTGCATCATTGAGCTTTGGCCTACTGCTATGAAAAGGAAGACTTGCTTTAGATACTTCAATATGTGGGGAAAGGATGACCAATTCCTTCATGTAGTACAGAGTAATTGGAAGATGGACATACAAAGAACCCTAATGTACCAAGTGGTCAGAAATTTGAAGGGGCTGAAATATCCTCTCAAGCAGATTAATAACTCAGCTTTTGCTAATATTGAAACAACAGCGAAGCTTGCACAGGAGATAATGTTAAATGTGCAGTGTAGGTTACATCTTGACCCAAGTAATAGGGTCGTTCAACTAGAGGAAAGGATAGCTGTTGATACATATAGGCAGCTCAATGATGCGCGGATCAGTTTTTTGGCTCAAAAAGCTAAAACTCAATGGTTGTTGGAAAGTGACGAGAACACGAGCTACTTTCATAGTGCTATAAAGGCAAGAAGAACACACAATAAAAATTTTAGCATTAAGGATACCAATGGGCAGAATTGTGATACGCCAGATGCTATTGAGGCTGCGTTCCTGATGTATTATCAAGAACTGCTGGGCACTGCAATTGAATGTAATGATGTCATTCTAGCTATTGTTAAAAGAGGAAAGCTGATTACAGATGACCAAGCCAATCACATGATGCGTCCAGTTACGGAATAGGAGATTAAAGATGTATTGTTCTCTATCCCTATTACTAAATCCCCCGGGCCTGATGGGTTCACGAGTGCCTTCTTCAAGGATTCGTTTGAGGTGACTGGTCCGCTGATCATTGCTACTATTCAGAATTTCTTTAACCAGGGAAAGTTACTTAAACAAATGAATGCTACCAATGTCACTCTTATACCAAAGAAAGATAGACCAGGAGATGTGACGGACTTTCGTCCTATAATGTGCTGTAATGTGCTATACAAGTGTATAACTAAAGTGATCTGCAATAGAATGATGGAAGCTTTACCCTCTATCATAAGCAGCAATCAGAGTGCCTTTATAAAAGGCAGAGACATTATTGATAATATTTTGATATGTCAAGACTTGGTGAGACTTTACGATCGGAAGAGTTGCTCACCAAGAGCTCTCATGAAGATTGATCTACGGAAGGCATATGATACTATAAATTTGAAATTTATCAAGCAAATGTTAGAGGCTCTAAATTTTCCTTCAAGAATGATAGGGTGGATTATGGAATGCGTCACCACTCCCACATATACTTTGAGCCTGAATGGCAGTCTGTTTGGTTATTTTCAAGGGAAGAGAGGAATCAGACAAGGAGACCCAATGTCGCCTCTTATATTCACAATTTGTATGGAGTACTTGTCCCGACTCTTGGAGTTTTTGACAATGAAGAAGGAGTTTAGATTTCATCCGTTGTGCAAACAGCTAAGACTTACACACCTATGCTTTGCAGATGACATCTTACTGTTTTGCCGAGGGGATTTTGATTCAGCTAGAGTGTTTGTTCGAACTTTTAAGACCTTCTTTAATGCTTCAGGACTCCAGATTAATCACTTTAAATCTGAGATTTTTATGAATGGAGTTCAGAGTGATGATGCTTACAGGGTGATACAATTGACTGGGTTTAAGAGGGGGGAATTTTCCATTTAGGTATCTTGGTATTCCCATTCTATGCAAGAAAATTCCAGCCGATGATTGCTCTAATATGATGGATAAAGTTACTGCAAAGTTGCGAGGTTGGGGACATAAAAAATTAAGCTATGCTAGGTGGATGGTCCTGGTTAAATTTTTTTTGTCTCAACTTCATTCTTAATGGGCTCGAATTTTCCTCATCCCGAAGAATGTGTTGAATAAAATCAATAATTTTTGCCGGAATTATTTGTGGGAGGGAACAAAGAACTATCACAAGGCACCTCTTGTTGCTTGGGATTCCTGCTGCAGGCCGAAACAAGAGGGGGGCTTGGGTATTACCAATTCAATTTTGTGGAACCAAGCTTCCATTGCTAAATACAGTTGGTGGATTTCGTCTAAGAAAGATCGCCTATGGGTAAAATGGGTGAATGGGATTTATATAAAAGGTCAGGAGTGGTTTGATTATAAACCTTCGCAACAAACAAGCTGGACGTGGCGGAAAATTTGCCATGTTCGGGACCAATTTAGAGTTGGCTATAGAGGTGATGTGTGGCAATCCAACAATGGTATCTACACGATCTCCACGGGATATGTCTGGCTTATGGGGGTGCGGAGTAAACATCAGTGGTATAACAATGTTTGGGGACGTATGGCAATCCCGAAACATTCGTTTATTGGATGGATAGCTGTTCAGAACAGGTTACTTACTATGAGTAGACTACAACGACTTGGCATTGCTAATAACGATAGATGCTACTTGTGTGGGGAGGGACCTGAAGATATTAATCACTTATTCTTTCAGTGCAAGTATAGCAGCCAATGCTTGCAATTATTACAGGTATGGATTGGTAAACAACTATCTCGGACGGATGTATTATTGTGGCAAGGAGCAAGCCGACATAAATCGTTGTGTGAGAAGCACATTATCATGGCTAGCATTCTGGCGCTGGTGTATTTTACTTGGCAAGAAAGGAATAGGGCATACTTTGTTCTGAGTATACGCAGGCTTGAGTACCTTGTTCAGCAGTTACAGGCTATTCTTCGGCTGAGATTTAGAGATATTATTAGTAGAATCCCATCTAGGATCAGCTCAGATTGGAGGGATAAATTAGCAGTTTAATATAGTCTTATTGATTGTATGGCAGAAATGAGATTGTAATGCTTGATTGTAATTCACTTAATGATATAATATCACTTACCTTTTACCGAAAAAAAAAGATTTGGGGGAACTCACATACTTCTTAGGGCTGGAAGTGACCAGAAATAAAGCTGGCATATTTATCTCTCAACAAAAATACACTCCTGATCTTTTAAAGGACTTTGGAGTGGACAAGTTTAGGACAATACACCTACCTATGAATCCAGTTCTCAAACTTTGAACCTGGAAAAGGGACGCCCTTACCGCATGCTGATCAGTATAGGAGGTTAGTAGGCAAACCGATCTACCTGACTATTTCTCATCCTGATATTGCATTCTCTGTGCAGCTCTTGAGTCAGTTCTTACAACACCTGACCTCGGATCATATGCAAGCCGCGAGAAGGGTCCTCAGATATCTCAAGTCCAATCCAAGTCAGGGGATCCTGTTTGCAAGTCACTCCGCAGAACAGCTCACAGCATACTGCGATTCAGATGGGCATCCTGTCCATACAGTAGAAGGTCTACCACGGGTTACTGTATTCTTCTAGGAGACTCTCCTATTTCCTGGAAATCAAAAAATCAATCGGTTGTGTCAAGATCATCTGCCGAGGCCGAGTACAGGGCCATGGCTATGACGACTTGTGAAGTAACTTGGTTGTTCCAACTATTATAAGACTTGGGCCTCAAACATTTGGGACCTGCACATCTAAAATGTGACAATCAAGCAGCACTTGCCATCGCAGCGAACCCAGTTTATCACGGGCATACTAAACATATTGAGGTGGATTGTCATTTTATTCGGGAGAAGATTCAGCAAGGACTCCTTACCACGTCCTATGTCAATACTAAAGACCAAGTGGCGGCAGATGTTTTTACCAAGTCATGCCCGATATCTCAGCATCACTACTTACTGTCCAAGATGGGAGTTACGTCTCCACTATACTCCCACCTTGAGGGGGAGTGTAAAGAAGAAGATACAGGAGGCACTCTAAGAAAGTATTCATAGTCAAGAACTAGGAGAAAAGACTAGTCTCTAATAGAGTAGTAGTAGAGTCCAACTTAGACATGACATTCTGCAGTGTCCATAGGACAATTTACGGCTGCTGGTTATTACTGTAACACCCCGTTATTTTCCGGGTCAATTATAAAGTTTGACTTTTCTACTTTTATTTAAATCGGGTTTTTAAGTTGGAAAAATATTTTTAATATCGTTATAAAGTATTTTGGGTCGTCTTATAATAAATTGGTTTTGATTTTCTTAGAGTGGAACGTTATTTTATAAACCGACCTTGTATCGTATTGGGTTTCGAGTCAAACACAAAAAAAAAAGAAAAAAAAAAACTTAAAACTATTTATACCTCACCCGTCATCCCTTTTTCCATCACCCTTATTCCTACTCTATTTTCTATCTTTCTTACTTCACCTATCGCCCCACTCTATTCCTCCTCACCTTTCTCCCTTATATTTCTTGGTTTATATCGGATCCATCATCATTCAATTGCATCTGATTGTCTCTTTCTTCCTTCAATTACAGATTTATTTCTTGTGGGTTCGAGGAAAGAATTCTTTGAATAATATTAGCTTGGATTGACCGTCTTGAGAGGTAAGAACTTTTTGACCTTTTCACCTTGAAGTAAAGAGCATGTTCGGTTTAAATTATATTTTTCAAACGGTTTTATAATTATTTTGTCAATTGTGAATTTTTACGATACTCTTGTAATATTTTGGATATCGGAACTTTGTGACACACGTCACGTATTGGTATTATTTTGGTACAATCTTTGGTGCTTATAACAGACTCTGGGAGCTCTGTTGGTCTATGAGGTTAAGGTGCGTCTGAGACGTCCCTGGGATTTCGTCCCGAAACTGAACTCCTGGCCCAAGTTGTGTTAAGTGGGGTTTCCGGCCCCCACTTGCTAGGTAGTTAGACTTCCTCCTTTGGCAGCCTCATCCTACTGACTGCCCAAATGTGAGTAGTGCGCACTATAGTAAGTCTAGCTAAGCATAGGTGGTACCTCTAGATCGTGCTAAAAGGGTAGGACCTTGGCACACAGGTGGTGACAATATATTTTGGTTGATTTTGGTTTTGACTGCTGTTTTCTCAGTACTTTTGGTTTGGTATTGAGACCATAATATTTAACTCTGATTTCAGTTTACTACAAATTATGATTATTGTTTTACGTTTTCAATATAATATATTTTACTCAGCTTTTCTGACCTCCTTTTGTTTTGGGTCGTTCCCCCGCTGGAACCTGTACCTATTTGTGTTTTGGGTACAGTTGATAGGTACAATTAATATGCTGCATGGGTGCATTTGGTTCGGGATGCTGAGCGAGGAAGGATTTTATTATTTAACGTTTACCTTTTGGGTTGAAGTTGTTTTAAACCGTTTTGGATTTTGTGGGACTAAAGTCTTCCGCTGCAACATTTTTATTTAATTATTTATCGGATTTATATTTCATTTTAATTCATATACTATTATTTTGCCTTGCATTTGGCTTTACGAGCTAAGTGCGGAGTAACGGCTTTAAATTTTCCGGTTTTATTCTTCTATTTTGGTCGCGAAAATTTAGGGCTGTTACAGTTGGTATCAGAGCAATAGGTCTTTCTCAAATGTTTTGCAAAATTTGAAATGGTTTAAAAAAAAACTACTTTACAAAAAAAAAAAACATTTCTTTTTAAACCGAGAGTGATGGGTGGATTGGGTGCATTGCATACGCATGAATTATTTTATTTATATGTATATGTATATTTATATTTGTCATGTTTAGTACTGTTACTATTCTTACCTAATTGAACTGTGATAGAGATGAATGCTAGTTGCATTAATATTTGTGATTTGTGATTGAACTTTCTTATACTTGGACTTAATAGAATATTGTTTATATCTATAGTAACAATGCCTCCACGAAGAGAAAATGAAAACAATGATATGGTCGCTATGATGGCACAATTGATAGCTCAAAATGCAGCTCTTCTCCAAGCTGTGCAACAAATGACCACTGTTACCCAGAATATGAATGATAGAGTTGAGAATGAGAATGATCCTACACCCACTGTTGCTGGAATGTCTGAAGCGGTACAGAAGAAGAAACCGCCGACCTTTACTGGGAAAGGGGATCCTAATGAACTAATAATTGGGTTAGGGAGATGGAGAAAAATTTTCTAGCTGTAGGTTGTCCACATGAATTTCAGGCTAGGATCGCTGTCTTCTATCTGAAAGAAGAGGCGGATATTTGGTGGCAGACTGTGAAAGAGGACTTTATGAAACCAATTAGGATTAGAAATCCAAATGGCACACACACACTATATGATAAAGACTGGGATACTATTAAGGAAATATTAGAAGCAGAATTTTTCCCAGAACATGTGAAACATCAAAAATTAGCTGAATTTGGAGACTTAAAACAAACTGATGAGATGAGTGTGAAAGACTTTTATAATAAATTTGTCGAGCTCAGCCGTTTTGCTAAGGAGCTAGTGCCAACTGAGGGGATTAAAGCATCTAGGTTTGAGGATAAGTTACATTGGAAGATTAAGGGTAGGTTTGCTGGAGAGACATTTACTTCATTAAGAGATGTTTATGCTAGGGCTGTTAATATTGAGAGGAGTAACCAGAAGATGGAGGTTGAGATGGGAAGTACTGGGACTAAGAAGAGGGAGTTTCAGGGGAATCAATCTGACAACCCAGCAAAGAGAGGGAATTTCAACGCTAATAATAACACCCAACACAAGTCTCGATCTTTTGGAGGGAATGGGAAGGAAGAAGATAATAGCTGGAGAGGTAAAAACCAGGGAACAACTAATGACTTTACCCCACATTATTACTGTAAGTTATGCAAGGGAGATCACCCAGGCGTTGACTGTCAGGGAAATAAGGTGACATGCTACTGGTGCGGGAAGTTAGGACACTGAGAATTTGAGTGTAGGAACAAGAAGGCAGGGAAACCTCGTGCTACGCAATCTGCTAGTGCTAGTGTGAATCAGAGTAACCGACTTGAGGGTCAGGGGAACCCACAAAATTTTGGTAGGTCCACAACTAACAATAATTTTAAGAATCCAGCTCCGACTCAGACCAACATTACCGTAGCTAGTAAACCCGCGGGCCAAGTAAATGCTGCACAGAATAGCAAAAAGCCTACTGGGAAGCTCTATGTCATGAATAGAGAGGAAGCCAAAAACACAGACATTGTTTCGGGTAATTTTCTAGTGAATTCTATTTTAGCTCATGTTTTATTTGATTCTGGTGCATCTCACTCTTTTATTTCGACTAAGTTTGTGGATAAAATGAATGTTGAATCTAGTAAAATTGTGGATTATGATTTCGCCATGCCATCTGGGGACTTAGTAGACTGTAAGAGGGTTTATAGGGATGTGTCAGTTTTATTGGTGATCCTGATTTTAAGGCAAACTTGATAGAATTTTCAATACCTTACTTTGATGTTATTTTGGGGATGAATTAGGCCTAGTGTGCCGCCTTAGGGTGACCCTAATTTATTTGTGGAAAAAGAAGGATGGAACTTTAAGATTATGTATTGATTATCGGGAATTGGACCAAGTTACTATATAGAATAAGATTCCCTTACCTAGGATTGATGACTTATTTGACCAGTTGACCTAAAATTGATTTGCAATTTGAGTACCATCAATTAATGACAGCGCTTAAGGATTTAGCTAAGAGTACATTTTCTACTAGATATATTGTCATTGTGAGTTTACTGTGATCCTTTTTGGGTTGATTAGTACACATGATGTGTTTATGGACTTAGATGAACCGAACTTTGAGGACTTACCTAGATAAATTTGTTGTGATATTCATTGATGACATAGTATTTATTCAAAGAATGAAGAGAAGAATGAGAAACATTTACGAATTTTCTTAGACATCTTGAGAGAAAAATAGTATTTGCTAAATTTTTGAGGTGTGACTTTTGGCTAGCTCGAGTAATTTTGGGGTATATTATATGTAAGGATGTAGTATCAGTAGATCCTGCTAAGATTGTTAAGGAGTGATCTAACCTGAAATTTGTGAATGAAATTCGTAGTTGTTGGGCTTAGCCGGTTACTATAGGAGATTTGTTAAGGATTTTTTTTTTTTCCAAAATAGATAGATTAATGACTACACTGATGTAGAAAGCCATAAAATTTCATTGGGATGAGGGGTGTGAGGAATCGTTCGAATTTTAAAGGAAAATTGACCACTGCTTTAGGATTGGCCTTACCGGATGGAAATGAAGTTTCTGAAGTTTAACCTATGCATTTTAAGAATGGATTAGTTAGTGTTTTTCAGCAGAATAAGAAAGTGATTGCTTATGCATTTAGGCAGTTGAACCTTTACGAAGAAAATTACCCTACTTATGATTTAGACTAAGCAGCCGTAGTAGTTACTTTAGAAATTTGGAGACATACTGTTTAGTGGACCATTTTTATGATCGTAAATTTTAAGATATATATTTACCCATTAGGAGCTAATCGTGAGATAAAGAAACTGGTTGGATTTGATTGGGAATTATAAGATCGAAATTCAGTATCATGTAGGAAATCCCAATGTGGTGGCCGATGACTTGAGTAAACTTTTGCCCATACAATACTGTTAGTGATGCACCGTGATAAGCTGAAGGAAGAGTTTTTGATATTTGGGATCAAAATGGCAAAAATTAGGAACCTTGCATAATGTGTTTTTCGTTGAAAGTGAACTGATGAGTGTATTAAAGAGTTGAAAGGTGGTGATAAATTTTTCTATGACAAGTTGGTTGGTGAATGAGTTTTTGTTCAAGCGTGATGACAGATTTTTTTTTTTTGGCTCAATACTTGATATATTGGAAAGTTAGAAGTGAACATATGAGACATCAGGGAGATTTAGATCCTTTAGGAGGTTCTGAGTGGAAGTGAAGTTTAATCTTTATGAATTTTATAGTTGGATTGTCAAAGGTAATAATATGATTTGGGTTATAATTAATAGACAAATCAAGAGTGCACATTTTATTCCAATGAAGGATATGTGAGAGAAGAAGCAACTATCATGGGGTCTCAAAGGATATTATATTAGGTAGCGAACACATGTGTTCCAATATTTTGGGAGAAATTTGAGCCAACCATGAGAGACAAATATTTTCATTTTTTTGCCTAAGGTAAATTTTTCGTGCTTCGAGGACGAAGCTTTATTTTAAGGTGGGTAGAAATATGCACGACTACTTGTTTTTGTGGTAAACTAAGCATGTTCTTGTGTGATTTCATGTTAATAATTATTTATTGGTCACAAGTATGAATATTTTGGTTATTATCGATGCTTAATAAGCACAATGTCATTGGTTATTGGTTATTGGTTATTGGTTATTGGTTGAAATTGACTTGTTTACACGTGTTTGTGATTTGTTTGTGCTCGACGCACATATTTGTGGTTTGTTTGTGCTCAACGCACATATTGGTGATTTCGTGCTCAACGCACATATTGTTGGTTTGGTAGTGTTAATCGCACTTATTTGATTGATTGATTGATTGATTGATTTTGTGCATTACGCACTTGGAAAATGGTTGAACTTATGATTTTCAAAATTTTGAAATAATTTAAATATTTTTGTCCGACATGCTCTTAACTTGGCAAATGATACTTTACCTTAGAGGAGTATGTGAATTGTGGTGGTTTCGAATTTTGGTATTATCGTATGAAATTAGGTGATCTTATCTTGTGGATTTAGGTGATGGTGAAGTTGTATACTTTGAAATTTGAGGAATTAGGTGCTCTTGGATTTTTGAGGAAATTAGAAATGTGAGATATTATTAAGGTTGTGTATTTAATTTGACGGAGTTTGGATATATGGGATAAATGATTTATTTTGGAGATATATGAAGAATTTTGGTGGATTTTGGATATATGGAGTGAGCGGATCATTTTGGACATTCGTGAGTAAGGTGAGACTTTATTTTCGAGGATGAGTTTAAACTTCGAGGACGAAGTTTTGTTTTAAGGAGGGAAGTCTGTAACACCCCGTTATTTTCCGGGTCAATTATAAAGTTTGACTTTTCTACTTTTATTTAAATCGGGTTTTTAAGTTGGAAAAATATTTTTAATATCGTTATAAAGTATTTTGGGTCGTCTTATAATAAATTGGTTTTGATTTTCTTAGAGTGGAACGTTATTTTATAAACCGACCTTGTATCGTATTGGATTTCGAGTCAAACACAAAAAAAAAAGAAAAAAAAAACTTAAAACTATTTATACCTCACCCATCATCCCTTTTTCCATCACCCTTATTCCTACTCTATTTTCTATCTTTCTTACTTCACCTGCCGCCCCACTCTATTCCTCCTCGCCTTTCTCCCTTATATTTCTTGGTTTATATCGGATCCATCATCATTCAATTGCATCTGATTGTCTCTTTCTTCCTTCAATTACAGATTTATTTCTTGTGGGTTCGAGGAGAAAGAATTCTTTGAATAATATTAGCTTGGATTGACCGTCTTGAGAGGTAAGAACTTTTTGACCTTTTCATCTTGAAGTAAAGAGCATGTTCGGTTTAAATTATATTTTTCAAACGGTTTTATAATTATTTTGTCAATTGTGAATTTTTACGATACTCTTGTAATATTTTGGATATCGGAACTTTGTGACACACGTCACGTATTGGTATTATTTTGGTACAATCTTTGGTGCTTATAACAAACTCTGGGAGCTCTGTTGGTCTATGAGGTTAAGGTGCGTCTGAGACGTCCCTGGGATTTCGTCCCAAAACTGAACTCCTGGCCCGAGTTGTGTTAAGTGTGGTTTCCGGCCCCCACTTGCTAGGTAGTTAGACTTCCTCCTTTGGCAGCCTCATCCTACTGACTACCCAAATGTGAGTAGTGCGCACTATAGTAAGTCTAGCTAAGCATAGGTGGTACCTCTAGATCGTGCTAAAAGGGTAGGACCTTGGCACACAGGTGGTGACAATATATTTTGGTTGATTTTGGTTTTGACTGCTGTTTTCTCAGTACTTTTGGTTTGGTATTGAGACCATAATATTTAACTCTGATTTCAGTTTACTACAAATTATGATTATTGTTTTACGTTTTCAATATATATATTTTACTCAGCTTTTCTGACCTCCTTTTGTTTTGGGTCGTTCCCCCGCTGGAACCTGTACCTATTTGTGTTTTGGGTACAGTTGATAGGTACAATTAATATGCTGCATGGGTGCATTTGGTTCGGGATGTTGAGCGAGGAAGGATTTTATTATTTAACGTTTACCTTTTGGGTTGAAGTTGTTTTAAACCGTTTTGGATTTTGTGGGACTAAAGTCTTCCGCTGCAACGTTTTTATTTAATTATTTATCGGATTTATATTTCTTTTTAATTCATATACTATTATTTTGCCTTGCATTTGGCTTTACGAGCTAAGTGCGGAGTAACGGCTTTAAATTTTCCGGTTTTATTCTTCTATTTTGGTCGCGAAAATTTAGGGTTGTTACAATTACCCAGCACTCTTCTTTAGTATGTCTACACTTCTGTACTTGTTTATTTTATTCAATCAAAATATACAACAAAAATATTAACTCTTCAACCTCAACCACTTCATGTCTCTTCATCATCAAACGTCTTCTGCTTCCCATATTGATCTAAACTGCATTTAAATCTCATTAGTTGATTGATGTTTTCCTTTTTTGTGTTTTTACATAATCGAAAATTGAATTAGAAGTCATAATTGAATTCGATACCGATGAATGATCTAAATTGATGGAGCAAAAAGAGAGAATTGTGGTTGAACCTCAATGTTAAAGTATAGCGTATAATTGGAAAATTTTAGAAAAAATCGTTAGGATTGAGTAAAGGTTCGTTAGGAAAAAGCACGACCCTTTTTTTTACAATCAATTTCATTTCTGAATAGTGAGTGACAGATTGAGTAGGAGTAGACCTGTCAAAAAGTGACCCGACCCGAAAATCCAACCCGAAACCGTCCGAAAAAAACCCGAAAAAACCCGCCCGAAAATGACCGAAACCCGAAAGTGACCCGACACGATAGTAACCCGAATATATTGGTCAAAACCCTCCCGAACCCGTTACCCGCCCAAAAATAGATAAACTAAAAAAATATTGCTAATATACACTAAAGTTTCTCAAAAATACTAAAAAATATTTTTTTATCTTCAAAATTTTAAGAAATAATATTTATATATATCTTTAAAATCATATTTTTATCACACGATTATTATAATGAGAAAAAAAAATCAATAAATTGAGTCAAAGTTCGTCATATATATTCGAACTTCCTATAGAAATCAAATATCAATGTATATTAAAAAATATATTAAATAAAACACGTTTATCCACACTAATATCATACTCCGTATATTAAATGAGATGATTAAGAAAATTAAGACTAAAATTGCATTTATGATAAAAAAAGTAAAAAATTAATGTTTTAAAAGTGCGTTAATAACCCGTATTTGACCCGAAACCCGTATAAACCCGACCCGTATAAAACCCGTATTTTTCAAACCCGAAATACACCTGACCATTATTTTACCCGAACCCGAAACCCGACCGCCCGACCCGTTCGACAGGTCTAAGTGAGAGGGATCGTATTGGGCTTGAACTACATGGTTCCTTAACATTAAAATTTACGGAATTGCTAAATTATACACGAAAATTAATTTGTTGTATACACGTGTAACACCCCGTTATTTTCCGAGTCAATTATAAGGCGTTACCTTTCTAATTTATTTAAATCGGGTTTTTAAGTGGGAAAAATATTTTCGAGGTCTTATAAAATTAAAGTATTTTGGTCGTCTTATAATAACCGGTTTTGATTTTCTTAAAATGGAACGTTATTTTATAAACCGACTTTGTATCGGGTTGAAAATTTGGGTCAAATACAAATAATAATAATAAAAAAAAAGAGACTAAACCTATTTAAAACCCCACCGTAACTCACATTCATCCTACAATCTCACAATACACCCTGTTGACTTAATCCCTCCTCTCTGCCGCACAAGTCCTGTCTTCCCCCGATTTTCAATTTTCCGATCAATTATTCGGAGCTGTAATTTGGTCGTGATCCTTGTCTCGCCACCGGTATTTTTCCGTTTCGACTCAGCACACTACCCTTCTCCTCCCTCTTTTGCCTTATCTCAATTGTAAGTTTCTACCTCCTTAATTTTAATCTCTCCCATATTTGGTGTTAATTCAGTTTCAGTTTTGCTCAATTTTAGAACCAAATTTTAAAATATTATGAGGATTATTGAATAGGATCTTGTAGATTTCATGGGTACGTATTATTAATGTTGAATTCCGGGTTCGGTGTCTCGTTTAAGAGTGGATTAGGGCGTTGGTCCTGTGCGATTTGTGAGGAAGAAAAGGTTGGGTAATTGGATAATATGAGTGTGGGTGATTAGCTTGGGGTATTGGATTTGTGTGGGTGGGATTTGTGGTGCCGTTAATAATTGGATTAGGGAGGCAGGAAGGAGCAATTAAATTCCTAATTTTGATAGTTTTGGATTTATCATTTTATAGTACTCTAATTTAATGTCCTACGTACAAGGGCAATTGGGGGTGAGGTTTAATTTGGAATGATACTAAACAACAGATATAGGTTGAGAGAATCTTCCTTATTATTAGAGTGAGGGTGTGAGGCAGTAAGTATATAGATACGGAGTACATTGGATCAATTATTGAATCATATGTGTTATTTGTAGCTTGTGGGTTCGAGGAGAAAGAATTCTTGGAGTAATTCTAGCTGAGTTGTGACCGTCTTGATAGGTAAGGACGTTTTACCCCTTCACTTTTAAGTAAAGAGCATGTTCGGATCAAAATATATTTTTTATAACGGTTTTGTAAATTATTTCGTCGATCGTTAATATTTTTATAATACTCGTAATGTTTGGATATTGAACTTTGTGACACGACTCACATATTGGTACTATTTTGGTAAAAATTTTAGTAACTTATAACAGACTCTGGGAGTTCTGTTGGTCTAGACGGTTTTAAGGTGCGTCTAAGACGTTCCTGGGACTTTGTCCCGAAATTATTTTTGAGTGAGGATTGTCCGGCCCTCACTCGCTAGGGAGTTAGACTTTCTCCTTTGGCAGTTTCATCCTACTGGCTGTCCAGATGTGAGAGGTGCGCACTATTATGAGTCTAGCTAAGCACAGGTGGTTACCTCTAGACCGTGCAAGGGTAGAACCTTAGCACACAGGTTGCGAAAAATATATATATTGGTTGGTTTTATTTTGACCGTTATTTTTTTTGGTATTCTGATATTTAAACGATGGTTTTAATTCTGATTTCAGTTTATTATTATTATTATTATTATTATTATTATTTCACGATTTATTATATTATTATATTTTTACTCAGCTTTGCTGACGTTCTTTTGTTTTGGGTCGTTCCCCCGCTGGAACCTGTACCTATTTGTGTTTTGGGTACAGCTGATAGGTACACTTGATTTCTGCATGGGTGCATTCTGGTATCGGGTTATGCTGAGCGAGGAAGGACTTTTATTATTTAACTTGACTCCAAACTATTTATATTATTATTGGATTTATTATTATTGGTTTGCTATTGTTTTAAACCGTTTTGGATTTTGTAAGACTTAAGACTTCCGCTGCAACGTTTCCATTTTATTAGTTATCAAATTTCTATTTTTATTTAGTTATTACTTATCATTTTTCCTTGCACTTAGCTCGGTAAGCTAAGTGTGGAGTAACAGTCTTGAGTTTTCCGTTTTTGGTTTATTATTTTGGTTGAGAAAACTTAGGGCTGTTACAACACGAATTCCGTATTTACACAAAACTAAAATGGTAGGGTAAGGGTAGGATCAAGGTCCGAAAAAAATGATCCTGATCCATATCCCTGTACTTGATCCTTATCTTATGGATCCAAAACAATGAGATTCAAATCTAATCTAATGATGTAGGAACCGGAGGATCAGAATAAGATCAAAGATCCACTGTCATCCCAGTAACAATGAAAAATTTGTGAACAAATTATGAGTAAATTTTTTGAAGTTTTGGCCATGGATATAAAGGGGTACAAATTCTTATTTGTGATGAAGTTATCCGTCATATTAGTGTAACATGTCAAATAATACTTGTTTCGATAGCAAAGACAAAAAGTAAACCACATGGAAAATTTCAATGATTTGTCCCTACCTAAGAGCATATACAATAGAGAGGATTTACCCTTCTCTTTTCTTTAAGAGGAGGACCTCTCTATTGTGATGTGTTCTTTGGGCATCCTCTTAGTAAGAGGAAGATGACTTTTTCCTCTAATTTTAGAGGAAAAACATTGTTGGCCCTTGTGCCAAATTAACCAATAACATACTGCATGTGATTTTTTTTTAGCTTTTATAAAAATTGGATGGTAATTATAATAATAAGAAAAGTAATATATAAGAGGATCCTCTCTATTGTGGGAGAAAAATTGAAGAAAATAAGAGGAAGAGGATGTAGATAGTGAAAATGTAGTAGACGAAACAGAGTATGAGGTGTCAAAAAAATAGAGGGGAAGAGAAGAAATAAGAGGATGGAAATGTCCTCTCTAATGTACATGGTTTTGTACTCCCTCCGTTCAAGTAGAACCTATCCATATTTTTTTTGACGTTTAAGTTCAATCTATCCATTTTCATTTTAGTCATTATTTTTAATATTAAACAAATACTTTAAACCTTACATATCTACATAAATGTCACTATTTATCCTATATTTAATATTAAACGAATACTATACTTTTTTGTACCTTTAATAATAAACAAATATTTTCTTAAAACTTGTACATAAAGGATACGGTAGGTTCGACTTGAACGGAAGGAGTAAATGCTTATTACTTCTGACTGTGTTCATACGTAGAGCTGATGAAACAGCCCAGGCCCATAAGCCCAACCCGGCCCAGCCCTATATTTAAGAGGGCTTGGGCTATGATTAGGCCCACAAAAGCCCAAAGCCCGACCCCAAAGGCCCATGCTAAAAATTGGGCTGGATATGGGCCGTGTTTAAGGTCCTAAAGCCCGGCCCTAAGGCCCAACCGAGATTCATATTATATTATTATAATGTATTGAAATACGGTAAGGAGAAGTCAAATTGTTAATTTACTTGTTAGTTTTTCAAATAACTTGTTAATACTTGTTACTCTATTAATTTGTACGGTACCGAGAGTGATAGACGAGTTACGAATATTATTATTACAGTTTTTCTAACGTGTGTCCATATTGGGCACACGTTAATAAGCTAATTAAATCAACATTAACACATATAAATATCGTCTAAGTATGGTAAATAGAACTTAATATTTCAATTTATCAGGATAATATCGAACTTTTTATTAAAATAATGTTGAAAAATAAATAAATTATCGTTTCGGGTCGGAATTGAAATTAATTAACAAAATGGTGTCCACCTAGACTTGGACAAATACAAACCTAACATTCACCACTTAACCCTCCCCAAACCCAATTCATCTTCTTCAACCCAACAAACACCCACCATACGGCCATACCCCATTAACACCACCAACCACCTTGGCCACACAACCACCACGCAGCCACCGTCCCTCTCCATTCACTCCGACGAGCCCCACCACGGCGACCACCGTCGCCCTTCTCTGCAACTACCGTCCCTTTCCTTTCACTCCGATCCGCCACTACGACCACCGTGGCCCTTGTCTCTACCGATCAAATTTCAATCCTTTGGCCACTGTTCGCGTTTTTCGCTCGCTGACGTCCCGATTTTGCTCGTTGGTGTCTTCATTGTAAAATGGAGGATTGAACTTGGAAATCGGATTAGGTTGCGATGGTTCGAGGCTGAGTTGTGGTGGTTACTCGACTTTCGGGAATTGGGCACGAACTCGAGTCATGGTGGCGGAAGAAGACATTAATGGTGGCCAAGGGAGAGAAATTCGATCGGTGGAATGTGACGGTAGTTGCAGAGAAGGGTGACGGTGGTCGCCGTGGTGGGGCTCGTCGGAGTGAATGGAGAGGGACGGTGGCTGCGTGGTGGTTGTTGGCCATGGTGGTTGGTGGTGTTAATGGGGTATGGCCGTATGGTGGGTGTTTGTTGGGTTGAAGAAGATGAATTGGGTTTGGGGAGGGTTAAGTGGTGAATGTTAGGTTTGTATTTGTCCAAGCCTAGGTGGACACCATTTTGTTAATTAATTTCAATTCCGACCCGAAATGATAATTTATTTATTTTTCAACATTATTTTAATAAAAAGTTCGATAATATCCAGGTAAACATTGCTTTAATTAGCTTATTAAAACCCCATTTGACCCAGAGGCCCATTAAAAACCCTCTAGGACCGGGTATGGGCTTCTTAAGAAGGCCCAATCAAATAGGTCGGCCCAGTCTAGCTCATGTGCTTGGCCCGACCCAACCCGGCCCATGTTCACCTCCAGTCATAGGTCGATTAGAAATTTGGCACGTATAGAGAGGACTCGCACTTCACCATAGTTAGTTAAAGCGTCTGGTATGAATTTTGTTCGCAACCTATCGACTCCCCCAATGGCAAATTCGGCAATTCTTCGCTCCTTCCTCTCAAACTCTACCAAATCCACTCCCATATTTCTACTAAATTCCTCTCAAACTCTCATAACAAGGCCATTTACATCCTCTGAATCAATCCCCATTTCTCCAACCAATAACTCCAACCCACCCATCTCATCCGACACGTCAACCAAACCCACCCTAATTAACCCGTTACACAGAATACATAGTAGCGCAAGGCCCAGAAGTCAGAAGAAACTGGTTGAAGATTTGTTCAAGGTGAGGATCGATGGGTTGTTCGTTAGTGCAGGCAAGGTGTTTGACAAAATGCCCAAGAGAGTAAGACCCTTGAATAACAACAGAAGGTTGAGCCGTGAAGCTCTGGAGAAGTCTCGGGGACATGGTGGAATGCTTGATGTGGTGGCTCACATCGCGGTCCTGGAGACGTACGCGAACGCAGGCCTGACTAATGACAGTGCCCACAAGGTTTATCTTAAGATGTTGGGAGCAGGGGCAATCCCTAATGAACATACATACAACGTGCTGATCAAGCTGCTTGCTTCGACGAGTGGTGGTGATTGGATGTTGATGAGGCAGGCGCAGAAGTACCTTATAGAGATGTTGGGGATGGGTATGAGGCCGAATGCAGCGGCCTCAGTAGCGATTTTCAGGGCGCTTGCCAAGGAAGGAAGGGTGAGGGAGGGGAAGGAGTTATTGGAGGATGTCAAAGCAAGAGGGTTTGTGGTGGATGATAAGATGTTAAGGGAGGTTGTTAAGGGGAAGGGCAGAGGAAGTCCCCTTAACCTGAAGGTGCTTCAGGGTAAAACATGGGATGTTATTAAGACAATGCTCCAAATTCTCTTTGCCAAAAAGATATGACTGACTTCACTTGTCATTGTCATTGAAACCAAACCAAGTCTTGGCCTTCCTCAAACACCACTTCAACTCCTGTCACATTGATTAATTGATTTATTAGCCAAGTTTTTGCTTCCTTCAGGTTGATTCCATCTGAAAAACAATGTTTCTCAATTTTATTTTATTTTATGTTTTGTCAGGAAGAACAAAACCAACCTAATGCGATTGAAGAGTCATCGCCATCGCTTGTGCGTGCGTTTTATTGTTAAGGGATCGAGGATACCATAAATGAAATACAGTAAAATTTTCTTGTTGAGTTGAGGCCAGAATAAATTTTGAGCATGCGTTTCTGAGCTTTTAAGTCTTGTGATGACGAAAGTGTGAAACATAATGGTTAGTATACCACTTACCATCAACGATGATGTATCACCGAAAGGGTAAATCCAATGTGAGCAGGGTCGATCCGGATTGATTATGCAGAGGATTTAAGCAAAATCATAGAACAGGGTCACGTTTAAAATTAATACGGAGTAGTAATCACTGTTTTCACTTTCATTTGTGGGTGTAATTTTGATTAAGTACATTTCTAACAACATAGGAGTACTATAGTATATGTCAATAACATTATGATTTTATTAAACCTACCATATTGCAATGCAATTCTTGCGCATAGTACCACACAATTTATCAAATGATTCAAACAAAAGAGTCAGATGATAGTACTCCTCCAGATTTTATTAGGAAAGAACACTTTGATATGGAGGGGTATTATGCGTATGATGATTTACCGATATTGCGTATCACTGATAGACCACCTTTTCTCTATGTGTTTGTATTATTCCAAATCTGGACCTGAACGCCGAGTAAAATTGACCAAAATACAGTGACATGACTTGACCCGATCTGATGATGACCTGTAAGTCCGTAACCCGATAAGATCCACTTCAGCCCAACCCGACCCCGACCTGAGTCGACTCAATAACTTATCCAAACTGACCTAAAAGTTGTCCCGACCCGGAAATGTACTACTCCGTTCTATTTATTAATATGTTCATCCTTTGATTTTTGAATTCTTTAGTCCCGAGTTTTAGAGGATTCTTTTCTAGTATTACACGTTAATTGACGCTCAAAATAAAAAACCAATCCTTTCAATCAGCTTATGTATAATTATGTACTAGTAATACCGGCTCACAAACGACTAAATGACCAATAGAGTAATAACTTAACACCAAATAAAAACGCCAAAGGTAAACAAATCTTGAAAAGGACATACTCGTACAAAACTGTTACAAATTGATGTATTTCATGGCTGTTCGGGTTGGATTGAGTTACAAATTTATGTATTTTCTGGTTCGTTTGGGTAGAGTTAGTCTCGGGGCGTGTCAGTTCAGTTCAAGTCAAAATCATTCCGGGTCCTATTAGGTCCACGGTCTACCTTCGGGTTGATCCATCAGTAATCGGTTAGCCCTTTGGATTGAGTTGGGTCAGTTTTTATTCATCCAAAGTTCAGTTTCTATCGGGTCGACGGTTTGAATCGGTTTCTCGGGTCGGCTAGCTCATCAAATTGTATCCTTGTCAGTCAGAACTCAGAAACTCCGACGGTCAAAACTTCATCAACGCCACGCATTCCTCTGTTTCTCGCGTACCGTCTTCTTTCACCTGAAGGTTTGAGACATTACAAAATTAGGGTTCCAAATCCCCAATTACAGTTCACAGTACAAATTTGGACTCATAAATCGAGGCAGTATAGGGTTGAATTGAGAGGCCATCTTTGGTTGTTCGATTGGGCTGTAAGTCTCTGAATTCCCTTGTTTTCATTTTCATAAAACAAAAGAAGAAAAAAGATATAGTCTTTTCTGATTCGAAATTTTATGCTGCTGCTGCTGCTGCTGTTGTTCTAAATGTCACTCGTAGTAATTTGTCAAGTAATGGACTGTTTTGGTTAACTAAGGTGTGATTGTAGGGCGGTTACATGCTACTTCCATTATCCGTGTTGAGCTTTGTTGTTGTTGTTGCTGCGAGTTTGGTTGTACCAGAATTCTCGCGTAGACTGAATTAGAGATTGAGCTGGTTGAAATTGTAGCGAGTCAGTTAATAGGTCTGCACTGATTTCATCTATAAAACTTGTTGGTGTGCCATTAGGAAGTTTTGAGTGGTGAACTGGTGATAGACTGACAGTGCTGCGATTTTCCGATTGGTGTGTGGGTATTTCTTCCTTGTTTTGCAGGATGCCTAAACTTAAATCAACATCTGAGACAGGCATCACTTGTACTAAACCCACTTCACACCTTAAACCTTGACCCGGTGAGGAACTGAGGATTACATGTGGGTGTCGATTATCCCCAGCTTAAAAAATAAATTGGTACGACCTCAAAAATTCCATGAAAGAGATCCTAACCACAGGATTCTTTGACAAACCAACCTTAACCAAGTTAGGTGTCTTGCATTCCGTACCGCGGTTATTAGTTAAAGAGGGGTTGGGGGGTTTTATCAACCTCTGAGCATCCGCATACAAACACCTTACCCTTGAACTCCTTACTTCTTTTCCGGTTTCCACTCTTGCTACAATACCCACCAAGAACCCCACGAGCATACAATTCCAACTCATGAACCAGACACATACTATGTCCTATAATTGAATGTATTGAATATTGCAATTGAATGCTTTCAATTGTTAGATTGATTATTTTCAACGACCGAGTAAATATAAGTTGATTATTCGTGATTATTGTTGGAGTAATTATTGGTAGTTGATATAAGTTCGGATTAAGTCATTTTCCTACATCAAATTTTCATTATTATTTTTCTATCAATTTTATTATTCATGGCTGGTTACTTCAACTTTACAATCCCCCAATTTGGTTACATCAAAGATCGTTTCTTTTTACACTAATTTCTCAATTCGGTTAACCCGATTCCTTGTGATTTCAACCCTTATTTCCAATTTAATACTCCGTACTATTTATTTAGTATTCGGACCTAAGTGATATAAATTTTAATTTGTCGCATAAGACTTCAGCATGTCCATGGCTCATCGTAGAAGAATATGAAAATAGGAGTATAAGTAAGGTCTGTTGTGGCTTGGAGGGTGCGGGTATTTGAGTTGGACCCTGAATCAAAGTGACCGCCATAACCATCGCTCAATTTAGGCGCTCCACTCTCCCCGGTCACCACGAATTAACCTAAATATTTGAGTTTGAGGTTGTGTTTTAAATTGATTGCCATAGGTCAATTGATTTTTCAAATTCCCGCCTTTTCTTAAAAGAGAATATTGGGCACTTACATTTTTGGCAAATTGTTCAATTTTAGTGTGGGAGTTGCATAATGGATAAACGTATACAAGAAAAGGTCCAAAAATTCGAGGAATTTATCGATCGTCACTTAAAACCTAACCTTGTTATGGCCATTGTTGAAAGGTACGAGAATATTTTTATATACCTTCGATTAATTATTTATTTTGATTTTTTCAAGATGTCTCATGTGAGATGGTCTCACATACGATTATTGTGAGACCTCTCATATAGGAGGAAGTTATTAATTTGGTAATTTCCTCTATGTGAGAGGGCTCACAATAATCGTATTGTGAGACCGTCTCACATTAGAATTTGTGTTCTTTTTAGCTTTGTTGCTGCTTGCAAATGCATCTGAATTTGACAAACTCGTGATTTGTGACTCATGTGTGATCATGATTACAAATTCGGACATTGCATGTTCACGTTGATGGCATCTGTTCATCACTCATCCTGCTCTTGTGTTGTGATTCGTTATCAGAGCAACAGTTAACTTTTGAATGCTCAGTTGGTTAGTACGTACATCTTACTTGAATGTTGTAATGGTACTAGTTGCTATAAGCGATAAAAAATTACGAAGAGAAACACGCATCGCAATTGGCTGTGCAGCCTCACTACATTCTATGGCAGAATCTTGCATATCTTTACTGTTTGCACTTCAGATTACGGAAAAAACAGCTAATTTGGACATAATAGATAGCTTTAGTAACACACTATGAAATTTTTCGAATAGTTCTCATATGCATGTATGCTTGTGAAGTTGCACTAGAGTATTACCCTCTTTATCCACGTCACGTGTTAATTTTATTAGGTCTCTCACATTAGGTTACATATAGGGCAATGCCAAAAGAGAGTTTTGGAGGTAAGGTTGAACATTAGAAGATGTAGCCAAGATGTGATTGTGTGTAATTGTGATTGTGACAGACACTTCTATTGTTTGATTTGCTTGCAGGGACAAGGTTTTCGAACAACAGAAGACTTAGTATCCTTTTACACTTTTTGTTTGCCCATTTGAGTTTTTATTGTTACCGAATGCCATCTTTAAGTGTGGTGGTTGTTGGGGGTAAAAACTTGTACATCATTTAATAGCTGTCAACTCTTTCTTGATGCTTCGTGTTTGATGGGTGAATTTTATCTAAGCATGTTTTGTAATGCTCTTCCACTCCCTCAACTCCATTTATATATTCCATATTTGATTTGTTAAAATCTTGTTGACTTACACAGATATAATCACACTATGCAACAGTCAAACTTTATGATTTTAAGAAATCAAACACAACAATTTAGTATTACATCGCTACTGTATCTTTGGGGAAGTTAAAGGTCATAAATGACTTGGATGGAGGTCGTATTATTTGTATAACACATTGTTATTTGTGTCTCTTAACATATTTGAACATAGCTCAGATTTGAAAAGGAACATTCAGAATTTGGAGAAGAATAGTGTAAGTAGCCTGAAGACATTAGTCAATCTTGGCTCTGAAGTCTATGCTCAAGCGGAAGTGTATGACTTTAATTTCCCGTCTTATTAGATCTCTGCAAGCCATGAAAAACATATTATATTCTCTTCCATGGACTTTGTGTTTTTTACCTATTCTGAACTTGATGAATTATATGGCGAAATAATTCAGTCCTTTTTCGTCTTTGGGCAATTCCTTGCAGAGCTGATACACGCCACATATTTGTCGATGTTGGTTTCGGTTTTCATGTTGAGTTTACCTGGTCTGAAGCAATACGTTACATCTCAGCAAAAGAGGAGTGGCTAGCCAAGTAAACCTCTTTGTTTACTTTGTTGTAGTCACAATTTTTAGTTTGTTAGTAAATGGAAAGTCCCCTCCACATCAATTTTCTATCTAATGAAGAAAGTGTTACAATGGGAAAATCAAAGTGGTTTTTTCTCAAGGAAAGTGGGAAAATCTTGATGGAGGGAAGGGGGTACGTATGTTTGGTGTACCTTACTGTATAATATTAGCAATAACTCCTATTTGACTACGGTCACTAAATTTACGGAGTATAATATAATTATTTTTCGGAAATGTAAAAATCAAATGAATGAGGTCCAAGGCTCTGAATTCTGAGTTAACAGAAGGCAGTTCTATGGTTGGCTTGCCATGATATTGCCTATATGTTAGGGCCAACTAGATTATATTCCGTTTATGAACATCCACAATTGGCGCTGACCTGGAATTTCAGATACAATTTCAGATACTCATGGTTGTCGTTACATGATTGTTTCTTTTGCAGGCGAATTGAGGAGCGTACTCGTCAAATTGCATCAATCAAATCCCATATTAAGCTGGTATGCCTTGCACCCCTTTTATTCTCCATTTACTTATTTCTCCCCGGGCACATCCCGTCTTTAGTATCCTTAATAGCTTGTTTAATCAAGTAAAACCGCACTTGAGGCTATGTATCATGGGGTGATTATGATCTGATCACTGCTCAACTGATTTTGTGCAGGTTTGTGAAGGTATTCGAGAGTTGCTTGAGCTGCCGTCGGAGTGACACCTTTAGGATTTATGCAGGCATTGTCACCCTGCTCATGGGTCATGACGAGACAATTCGAGCAAGCCTAATTATGCTCTTCATGTCGGCTTGGAATGTGAATACAGATTAAAGTTTGGCTGGATTAGAGATTTTTTTGTGAATCTGTTGAACTATAGCATAACTTAGCCGTATCTTTTTGAAGTTCTTTTGATTTTTAGCAAATCTTATAGGAGATTGACACAACACATGCGAATCCTGAATTTGCGGTTTATCTTAGAGATGTTATGCTACTACCAACTGAAGGCCTCTACATTAGATTGGTGACTGCCATTCATAGAAATCAGAGACGACATGATTTCCTCTAATCAGAAATTAGCCTCTTGATAGTTCATGAACACCTTCTAAAGTTCTGGGTTTGTCGTCACAGCTTTTTCAAAAGAGAAACCGTTGGTTTAATGCTGCAGCTGGTAATGGTATGAAGCATTGATGTTTGCCTTCATTGCTTCTGTTTCAATCTGTCCATATGATCAGAGCATCAGTTCCACTTCCACTGGAGTTATTCTTGGGATCTTTGGTTTTATTTCATTGAAGCATGTTGAAGAAATTCCTTTGAGAGTATGAAGCTGCAACATGGCTGCCCCTCGAGATTATCTTTTTGATGCATCTGTGAGTTTAGAATGCATGCACCACATCCACATATTAAGAAGAATAACGCTACACAATTTCAGAATCTGGTTTTTATTCGATTCCTGTGAGCAACCTGAAACTGAAATGCTCATGTAGTTCAGCATTGAAATGATTGAATCTCAGAGCCATTCCATTCCTTGATCCAACAACATACTCCCTCAGCGTATTTCTTTTCGGTTGAGTTTCTTCTTTTACCCACTTTTCATTTTGTGCTATAAATGGGTAATTCACATTTGCTCTTCCATTTCTCGTTTTTCCTCCTTTTTTTAAATCCCATTCATTTTATTCTCCTTATTTTCCACCTAAAAACAAATTTGTAAATGATAAGAACTCGGAGGGAGTGAGTTATTGAGCGAAGTAACATTGGTCAAGTACTATTGGAAGAAGCTTACTACTATTACTTACATGAATCATAAATCATACTGTAATACAACAATATAATTAGTACGGACTACTAAAAATATTAATGCAAGGTCAATGATAAATTTTTGTTTATGACGTATATTGTCTTAAAGAAGACTTACTTCAGGTTGATTCCAGGTAAGCTGGCGACAAGGCAACTGGAGTTACGATGAAAATTAGGATGGGATACTAAAAGAGGTGGGAATAGGATTGGAGTGTCACCCAGTAAAATCACATTTTCCCTCAATCAGCTAATCTTATCATCACCTTGTACTTTGTTATAAGTTATATGGAATACTCGGTAACCAATTAAATATTACCCATTTATATAGAAAAAACAAATATAAATTTAACCGTTATAATTCTTTCCGTTGTAAACCAAAATTTATGAGTGTGGGGATGTTTTTAAAGGGTAAGTAAGTGTGTTAGGCCCACCGCTCACTACACCAAGTAATTTAAAAAGGAAAAAAAGGTGTGCATTAAAGGATTGAAAGTCAACGAGGGAGTATGTTGTTAGAATCTGGAGTACAAGTAACTGCATCTGTATATACTTCATTATACACTTCCACCGCCCAGGCAGCAGCAGTCTACAGTCTACAGTCTACAGTCTACAGGCAAGGCAGGCAGGGGGCATCAATCTCAATCAAATCTGTCTACAAACATATTCATTCATTCATTCCCAGGTACCCTCTTCCATTCATTCATTCCTCTAATTTTGTGACTATTTCATTCATTCCTTCATACGGCTTCTGGTTTTTTGTTTACGGTATCTGCTCTCTCCTCCGTTCCAATCAATTCCATATATTTGATTATCGTGCACTATTCATAATTAAGAAAAATCATCAATATAAGTTTTAATATATACAATAAAATATCAAATAGAAATATATAACTAAAAGATATAGACGGAAGAAAACAAATTGATTGCAACGGAGGGAAGGAGTATTACACTTGCATTTGATGATGATGATCAATCATAATACTGATTTATTTATATGTGTTAGCTCACCTCAGTATTTGTCACTAATGATGGATGGATGGATGGATGATTATTATTGCAGCAGGTAGTATTAATTAATTTAATTAGTGGGAAATGAGGCTGACTCCAAGAGAAGTGGAGAAATTAGCGCTCCACAATGCTGGTTTTCTTGCTCAAAAGCGTCTCGCTGCTGGTCTAACCCTCAATTATACTGAAGCTGTCGCCCTCATTGCTACTCAGGTCCCCCTCTCATTCTTTTCCTTCATTTTAAATATATACATACTCCCTCCCCAGCCCCCATCACTTGTTTACTTTTGGTTTTGGCACAAACAAACACGTGACGAGGATGGCAGCAAGGTTCACCCGCTCCATTTCTAAGTATTCCTATTGGAATAGAGTATTTCCCAATATACAAAGATAAACAAATGACCTGAGGCTGAGGCGGAGACCCACGGACTATATATATATATTGATATCTTTCGTATTTCTATAGATTTTGAATTTTGTTCGTGTCGGAAATAAGAGCGTAGCACAGCTCATGGACATTGGCAAGCAGCTTCTTGGGAGGTACTCTACTCTACTTTCCTCTCCTTTTCACCACCCCACATATATATTATTATGATTTTTATGGTTCAAAATGTTTAACCAGCCTACGTACAGGTACAGTCTCATAAGGGTACACATATATTATTGATTACAACTTAGAGGATATCTGAGATTGTTGTGGCCGCTTAAGCATCTATTCTGCAAGCTAAGCCTGAATATTACTGAATGACTCAATGTATCTTTTAGGCTTTGTAAGCTTAGTCCCACTGTTAGTTCCGTCATATTTTTGCCACCAATTTCTTAAGAGGAAGTAATGATGTCGTGGCTTTCATTGTTAGCAGCCTCTCTGAAACATAGTTTATGTTCCTTTTTCTTTATGAGTTTATGGTAAGATGCTAAACATTTGTTGCCTCTCTTTGCGGTATTGACAGGCGGCAGGTCCTTCCAGCAGTTTCTCACCTTTTGCACACAGTCCAGGTAACCTGCCACTTCTCCGATTTTCTCTCCCCCTTTTCGATCTGTGCACGTATTTTTATTTGTTCTGGGATGACATCACTTGATCACATCTAATTCTGAGCTTATATATGCTAATTCCATCCCAAGTTTCCGATTGGCTTTTTAGTCCACTAATGTCAACTTTGATCAATAATTTCTTTAACTAAGATACTCTGTACGAGATAAAAAAAATACTCGTATCATGTTCTATTTATCAAACCCCTCCATTTTTATGAAGTAACCCCATTTCCCATTTTGTGTGAGGGGAAAAGTGGGTATGTGGGGGCTAATTCATGAAAATAGAGGGAGTATTTTACAATGCATTTTCCAAAAGTTGAATCCTTCGTCCCAAAAATGATTTGGCTAACATGAATTTTGTGAGAACATATCATCCAAAGTTGACATTGTAACAATTGGTATGACCGTGAGTCTTCTCTCTAACAGGCTTGACATACTTAAATCTGTGATGCTTCTGGCTTCATCTGAACAATAAGCACAATCAAGCTAAACACATGGTTTTAGATTGATTACTGGAGCTTGTAAGTTTGTATTGCTCTGTCGAATTTCATCTGAACAATAAGTACAATTCATTTTTGTTCTCATATATAGGTTGAAGGGACCTTTCCGGATGGGACAAAGCTGGTCACAGTCCATGATCCTATTGCCTGTGAAAATGGAAATTTGATACTAGCTCTTGAAGGTTCCTTTCTTCCAGGTAATTACGGCTTCATGTTGCTTAAATAAATTTAAGTTTGAGTAGAAGAGAGCCTAACTAGTATGATGGAATGAAGCAAAATGGATTCTAAAATACCGTCCTTTTTATTGTCAAGTATACTTGTCATTTGGTGTAAGTCACAACACGATTTCTTTCATTTTGGTTAGAATGGCAGCAGAAACAATCTCTTATATGGAGTATGTTTCTGTTAACTTTTATTTGGTCAAGTATACCAGTCTCTTTTCTGTTATCATTAGTCATTACCAATGTTTGTTTTACCATTTTCTCTCAGGTTTTTTGCAGTTTATTTTTTCTCATATAGATATCTCCTTTACACATTCAAGAGGTTCTCCTCATTTTTTTTTCCAGTGGCTCCTTTTCTTCTCTTTACTCTTATTTAACTGTCATCCTTCCTCCTCTGTTTTTTTCTCAAGCTTTTCGTTATGCTACTGTCTCAGATTGATACTTCCATACCCCGATTCATGTTAGCTGGTTTAGAAGTTGGGCTTTGTTATTATTGCTGTTACAATCTCATCACCTGTTTTCTGAACCCGTATTTGCTCTTCAGTATTTCAGCTTTAGAACCTTCCTTTTGCAGTTCCGTCAGTGGACATATTCCCGGAGATAGAAGATTACAATATCCCAGGTGAAATTAGACTTGGGGATAGCCATATTTCTCTCAATTGTGGAAGGCGAGCCGTAATTCTTGATGTTGTCAACAATGGAGATCGGCCTGTTCAGGTGAAACTTAGCTTCTTGGCATTGGCTTCGTATCAACAGTTTAATTTGGTTCACCTCGATACGTTACGACGTGTCGTAAGTTTGTGTATAGACTTTTCCATCTTTTTTGAAGAATTGGAGTTTCTGCACTTTAGGTCAATGCTGTTTTCATCTATTGATTCTGATGTCAACGACAGAATGTTATCATGATTGTCTTCACTGTATTGCCTTCTTGTTGTCCAAGTTAACCCAAAAAATATTGCATCTTTATTTAGCTGGTAAAAGATTCTCTGGGGTCATGAAATGGATAATTTTCTTCAAAAACACTTAAGAAATGTATATCCCTCCCTTCACTTGAACATTAAATCCTGCTCCAGATGCGCAGTTATATTTCCTTGAGAAAATCATTCCAGACAAAACCTAGTTGATCTTTCTTTCTTCTGTTTCTCTCATAATATTTCTTAATTATATGAATAATGTCAATTGGGCATCTATTTTAAAGTAAATGTCCAGCTACTTATACAGGTTTCATCTTGACTTCAGGTTGGCAGTCACTATCATTTCATTGAAACCAATCCTTCCTTGACATTTGATAGAAGAAAATCTTATGGGATGCGGTTGAATATACCTGCTGGAACAGCAACTCGTTTTGAGGTTGGAATATGTTTTTCCCTTTTCTTACAGTAACCATACACTCTTGCTGAAATTTGTTGCTTAAATTTAACCTCTCGCACAACCACTCCACTGTAGAGCAGATGACTGCTAATGTTCAATGTTGTGATTTCTGGCACCCCTGAGGCCCTGAATGATAAAGGGGTGCCTGTGACTTAAGCATGCTTAGTTAGCTATTAAAATGATGACAAGATTTCTGGTCTTCTATTTTTAACCAACTTCAGAACCAATGTTTCCAGATGGTAACTTTACTGTTTGTTTGAATCTATATCACTTCAACAACTCCTAGAGTTGCTGTGCATCGCATGTCTCAACTCCGATATTTCGACATGACTTGGCACTTTAACTTTCATTTCAGGACAAATATGTGAGACATTTACGAACTATCCGTGTTAGAAATTTTATAGTTCTGTCTTCTTGCTAGCCAGGGGATCGTAAAAGTGTCACACTTGTAAGTATTGGAGGTAGAAGATGCATTAGAGGGGGAAGCAACATTGCTGATGGCCCTGTCGATGATGCCAGTATTAAAGCTATCATGGAAACTATACAAACCAAAGCATTTGGGCATTTAGAAGAAATAAATGCTAGGTCAATAATTTCCTGCATGGTCATAACTTGTTTTTAAAGTGTCAGTCATTTGACGGAAGAATGAATGAACTGTTACTAATCACTGATTTTACAGTGAGGGAGTCACTGGAGAAGATTCAAGTTTCACTAGAAAAATGTCTCGTGAGGACTATGCTAACATGTATGGCCCCACAACTGGTGATAGAATCCGTCTTGGTGATACCGACTTGTTTGCAGAAATTGAAAGGGACTTTTCTGTTTATGGCGATGAATGTGTCTTTGGAGGTGGGAAAGTTCTAAGGGATGGAATGGGCCAGGCAGCTGGGTATCCGCCAACTGTTTGTCTCGACACTGTCATCACTAATGCTGTAATAATTGATTATATCGGAATCTTTAAGGCAGATATTGGCATCAAAGGAGGACACATTGTTGCCCTGGGAAAAGCGGGTAATCCTGATACAATGGATGGTGTCTCAGCAAACATGATCATTGGGGTAATGGTTTCTGCTTTTGATCATTACTCTTATTGCCTAAAAAGCACTAAATGCACTTGACTCTCACTATTGTGTATATATCAGGTCAACACTGAGGTGATTGCTGGAGAGGGAATGATTGTTACTGCTGGGGCGATAGATTGCCACGTACACTTCATATGTCCTCAGTTAGTTTATGAAGCAATAGCCAGTGGTGAGATTCGAACAATTGTGATTGACTTAAACCATAAAATGCTCATTGGATGAACTATGATTATGGTCATAATGCTAAGTGGGGAGTATAATTTATAAATTTAATAAGAATTATATTCCACTGACTTGGATTGAATTATATTACTTGGAGCTTAGAGCTGTCGATATGCTTCAAGCAAACTTTTTGAATTGAATTGTCTAGATCACTAGATGTACTACATTTCTTTGTATGAATTGTTAAACTGGCCCAAAATGTTATGGAATCACTTGTTTTACCTTTCATATTTTCAACACTGGATTTGAGACAACACCTCTCTATAAAAGTCTTTGCTGCTCTTGTTTTTCTGGTTAAGCTTTAGCTTTCCATCAGAGTCTATATTGCTATGTCTCAGTCTGTCAATAGCAATTTTCTAACACAATTTCATTTTGAGCCATCCGGAAACACTGCAATAGTATTTCCTGTGTTTTTCATGACAAAGCCAACACTCTGACGAGTCTGATCTGATGATCAGAAGGCAGGAAGGTCAAGGGTGGGATCTTTGAAGCTTTGTGGTTGTTGTTGTATTTCTCTATTAGATACCCATACATATGCTACCAGGTTCTTTATGAATTTTATCAAGGAATCTCAAAGGAATTATTTGAAGCTGCAGTATTTTTATCTGGTTATGAGACTGTCTTGAGTTTGAAACTATGTATTTTATTATTCACCTTCCTAATATTGCTACTATTATGCCTTTTATATGATTGTTTTTTGGAAACGAATTGATGATTTCGGATAATGATTCATGTTAGCCGACCCCGAATCTTTTTGGGACTAAGGCTTTGTTGTTGTTCGTTGTCTGTCGTCCATTGTCGTCGTCGTTTTTTTTTTTTGTAAATCAATCTTAATCAATTATTGGCTGTATGTAGGTATTACGACTATGGTGGGAGGTGGAACCGGACCTGCTGATGGAACACGTGCTACTACTTGTACGCCTGCACCTTCACACATGAAAATGATGCTCCAATCTACCGATGATTTTCCATTAAACTTTGGTTTCACTGGAAAGGTACGCTTGTACTTATAGCCTGACAGGATCCAGTAAGGCCCTAGTGCTATTCTGGTTCCCCCCCCCCCCCCCAAATTAAGATCTTCCCACTTATTATTTTAATCTCTCACATTTGAATAAAAGTGGGAAGATCATTTGGTAAAGGTCTAGCTGAAATTATTCGAAATGTATTCTGGTGAATTTTATATTGAGATATGCTTGGAATAGGGAAATAGCTCTAAGCCAGAAGGATTGCATGAGATAGTAGCAGCTGGAGCAATGGGACTGAAATTGCATGAGGATTGGGGAACCACTCCAGCTGCAATAGATTGCTGTCTTAGTGTTGCCGAAGAACATGACATTCAGGTATTGCTAATTTACCATCAATGATCATGCTCTTGTAGGCTATCTTTGTGCTTGTTATTAGTTGTAATTAGTCTTACATGTGAAAATTTCTTAGCTACTGATATCATATTTTTATCAGGGACCGATTTATATAACAAAATTATGTAGGAATAACACGAGACTAGATATTTTTTATCAACCTCATTTATTTTTCGATGCTGTTTTGCTGTACCTCTATATTTAAATTCATGGGGTTTTCTTTGCTTGTATTGCTTTAGCTCAATATTTACTCATGGTTTTTTCACCCAACATATTGCCAGGTCAATATCCACACTGATACTTTAAATGAATCTGGATTTGTTGAACAAACAATAGCTGCATTTAAGGGAAGGACAATACATACTTATCACAGGTGCGAGTCAGATTTCAGTTTATCCTTGTTATATGAGTTTCTCTGGTTTTAGGGAAAAGTTTTGTAGAATAGCAATCACTACGATGCTCAACTGTTTATTTGCTAAACTCAAAAATTAGGGCTGCATATTAGTACAGGTTCCAGAAAAACATTTGAACAATTGTGTTTCCGGATGACAATGTGATGAAAATGTCTAGTCAATGCAATTTTAAAGGGGGCTCAGTGGGTGCGTCTGAAACCCCTCATTGTCCAGAAATAATTTGAGTTTTGTGCACTAATAAAGCACAATAATCAAGTTGGTCTAGTGGTTGGGTGCTAATGGGCTTAACTTCTTAATTGAAGGTCATGGTTCAATTCTTAAGTGAGCAATTTATTTCAATCTTTACATCTGTTTTTTAAGAAAAAAAACTTTTTTAAGTCAATTTTTCATTGTAATTTTTTGATGCACCTCTTGATCAAATTCTAGAATCTCCACTTATTCAGATATAAATGTCCAATGCCCAGTATAATCATATCATGTGCGGGTTAATCATGATGTAGTGAGCAGCAGTATGTTCTATTGAGAACGCAAACAAAGAGATGATTTGTACAATTGTAGCTCAGCTTATGCACGTGTTGCCGCATATTCTTCTTGGCACTGTTTGCCCGTGAACTACTTTATTTGTGTACTGGCTGATCATAGTCTAATAGCATGTGGTATTGCCTGAGCAGTGAAGGTGCAGGTGGTGGCCACGCTCCTGATATAATAAAAGTCTGCGGTGTTAGGAATGTGTTGCCATCGTCAACAAACCCAACAAAACCTTTTACTTCAAACACAGTAGATGAGCACCTTGACATGTTGGTTTGTCCTCTGATCCTCTCTCTCTCAACGATGAATTGAACAGAGGAAACATTTTCTTACAGTATTATGTATTTATGCCCATGAATAGAAATTCCTAATTTATTATGTATAAAGAGTAAGGAACAAAGTGAGACATAGATGGAAATGCAAGTTCATGGCACATAAATAAATGAAAAATGTTAAAACTAAAAACATTCCTAGTGGGAAATTCGTTGATGACACAAGAATAGAAACCAGTGAGTTTATTGCTGAAGAAAGATTATGTACTGTGACTCATTCCTCTATTTCAAATTTTATACACAGATGGTCTGCCACCACCTTGACAAGAACATTAAAGAAGATGTGCAGTTTGCGGAATCACGAATACGTGCAGAAACAATAGCTGCAGAAGATATAATGCATGACATTGGAGCCATTAGTATCATATCATCTGACTCCCAGGCCATGGGTCGCATTGGAGAGGTCTGCCAACTTGATAACCTACCACTGATATGCTTTTTTATCAATCACTCCGTATTTGTGTGCAACTAGTTTGCGTTTAATGTCTATTTTTGTTTTCTGATGATGATATATATGAATTGTTTAATACCTTTGAACTTTTTAGAATTGGGATGTATTAGCAGTAACCCTCAGACGTGAACCATTAGTTTTAGTGGATGTTACACTGACTTGGCTGCAAGTGCATTGGCATAGCAATGTGCTGAGTGTTGGATACGGTAATTATAGGCGTGTCCACGAGAAGACACGTCTTATAGAACAGGAAAAATGTTACGTACTCGTATCATTTCTGTTGTTTCCCTTCCTTCTCTTTTCCTTTTCCTTTGTCTTTTTTTTTTAAAAAAAATTGCTACTCAGGCCGACACCATGTAGCTCGAGCACTATCTTCTTTTCTCATGAAAACTGTATTGCACAGGTTATAACAAGGACTTGGCAAACCGCGCACAAAATGAAGATCCAGAGAGGCAAACTACCCCCTGGTGACACTGACAATGACAACTTAAGAATAAGGCGCTATGTAGCTAAATACACCATAAACCCTGCAATAGCTAATGGTTTTTCCAACCATATTGGATCAGTTGAGGTGTGTTGCCTCAACTTCTTTTTAGCAATATGGCGTTATTTCTATTGGACTACATTTCTGTGTATGCTACCTGCTGTCGAGAGTTTATCTCAACTATTCCCAAGAAGACAGGCCACTTACTGTGCGTTACTATTGAAATCTCGGCCGATCCTTATTCTCTGAAAATGAGTTCCACTGTTGTCAATGTTATTTATAACAGTAGAGATTACCTTTGGGTATATAAGGCATTGAATATACTTAATTGTCGGGATGCTATTTCATTTTTAATTCTATTCTTCATGCAGGTTGGAAAGCTGGCTGATCTTGTTTTGTGGAGCCCTGCTTTCTTTGGGGCGAAACCAGAACTGGTCATTAAGGGAGGTGAAATTGCTTGGGCAAACATGGGTGATCCTAATGCTAGCATACCGACACCTGAGCCGGTGATGCATTTCTCTTTCCTTGATAGTGTCTATAGAATCAAAATGTAGTCAGTTCTCCACTGACTGGTAGTTTATATAGCTTTTGTATTGCATCCTGTTCTCATCTATAGTAGCTTTGTTCCAGGTGATGATGAGGCCAATGTTTGGAGCATTTGGGAAAGCTGGAAGTGCCAACTCCATTGCTTTTGTCAGTAAGGTGTGCGGAATTCTTACGCGACACCTTTTTTTTTCTTTTGCTATGGCTATCCCTCTAACACGAAAGATCCTTTAAATTTGAAACTTCCTGTGTACTTAGCTTTTAACTTGGTTTCTTTCTTCAACAGGCTGCCCTGGCGAAGGGAATTAAGGAACAGTATGGACTTAACAAGAGGGTGGAAGCTGTAAGCGGTGTGAGGAATGTAACCAAAGATGATATGAAACTTAACAATGCCCTCCCAACAATCACAGTCGACCCTGAACATTACACGGTAACAGCAGATGGTGAGGTCCTCACATGTGCCCCTGCTTCGACTGTTCCTCTATCACGGAACTATTTCCTATTTTAGACATCAAAGGGTGAGTAACTTCTTCAATAGAGGTTGATATGCTTTTGAAATATTCCACCCGGCCTTTGCTTTCTCCTTGAGAATTTAAGATTGCGATTAACTACTCTTTAATTAATTTTTGCTTATTACATTTCACAAATACTTGTATGAAAAGTAGTTTTACATTTTTATATAACCATCATTGTAGGAAGCATATTATTAATCTTGCAAAGATGAGAGCATTTGAAGCAAATAGAAAGGAATTTCTGAACAGCCGGGATTTGCAAGCCCCTGTTTTGTGGTACTTTCCTCTCATTTTTACCACGTTCTTTAGCAGCGACCGACTGTAAAAGTCGTAGAGCCATGTAAATATCAGCCTGTGTCTGTGATAAATGTTGTCCCCAAGGACTGTTTGTAATTTCGGGAATAATGTCATATTTTCATTCAAGTTTGATTTGCTCAACTTCTCTGATTTGTTTTTAAAAAAAATTGTTTAATAGAATTTTTTTTTCTGTAGATACTAGATACTGAAACTGTACTTGGATCTCCTTATTTGGGTTATGCCATTGATGTGAATAAATACTACAAGTAGGTTACAAAAGTGTGATCGTGATATACAAATAATATTCTAAGCTATACAAAACGTAACTAACTGGTACGAGTATCTTTATCTACTAATACCTCGTAATTGAAGCGGTGGAAGATTGGATGTAGAAATTGGACTGAAACTGATCGAAGAGATGGGGGATTGGCATGTGGTATGCAGGGAAATCTAAAACACGAACGTTTCGAGGTTGGACCTACTCACCAAAAAATTGTATTTCTAAGTCAGAATGTGTTTAGTGCATTGGTGATGAATGAGGTTGTCGAAGAGGTAGATAGCTAAAATATTGTCACAATAGATTAATGTAAAACACGAACGTTTTAGGAACTTTCTTGTGCTGTCGTGTTGAGACTTGAGATCATGTCATAGTGTTAGAAGATGTGAATACAAATGGCGAGAGATGGACGAGGGCCGTAACTGCTCCTAAAAGATTTTGTACTGACTCAACAACACAACTAATGGAAAAGAAAAAAGAAAAAAAAAAGGATAAAAAGACTATAATCCGAAAAACAAAACACTCGTCTAGGCTCGTAGCCATATGAGATGACCTTCAGGATGGGACAGGGCGGTTGTCGTGACAAACATGAGAGACGAGAGTAATGATGAGGACTAGGAGTACGGGAGACGGAGTCATAATGAAACCAAAGTTCGCCGGTTAGTCTCTCTTGTGAGTTGTGACGAGTATGTCCATCACCAAGATATAACAAGTGGTTAAATATTAGCCACATAAGTAGATAAAGACAAAATCAGAATGCATTGGTAATACCGAATATGTCGCCTTCATCTACCCATTAAAAAAAAGAAAAAGAAGAGGAATTTGTTCAATCTTATCTTATCCTCCTATCTCCACCTCCCAAACATATAGGAGTACATTTTGAAACAACTTTATCAAATACTCACTCACTCACTCACTGCCTACTGTCTCCATCTCTACTACTCTACTGCTACATTCATTCATTCATTCATTCATTCTTCTAGTTAAAAAGCCCGGGAAAGAATAATGGGTAGTAATAGTAACAGTAATAGTAATAGAATTAGAATTGAGGAGAAAGAAATGGAAGTGGTAAGAAGAAGAGTCTCAAATGTAGGCAACCATCTCAACTACAATTACAACTACTCCTCCTCCTCCTCCATTCTGGGCCTGTCGCCTTCCATGAACATGAACGATACGTACCACCGCATCCATGGCCAAGTATCCTCCCATGCTGTTCTTTGGAGCCCCGCTTCTGATGAAGAATTCGTCGACATCATCTACCAGAAAGCTGTCGGGGAAGGCATTGCTAAGGTTGTACTCCATTAATCACCATCACTTTTATATTATTTCTATCTACTCTACTTAATTACCTGTTGTTGTTATTGTTGTCGTTGTTGTTGGGGTGGACGTACAGATTACAATAAACAGACCAGAAAGAAGGAATGCATTTAGGCCGCTGACAGTGAAGGAGATGATTCGGGCATTCAATCATGCTAGGGACGACTCTTCTATTGGCGTCCTTATTCTCACTGGCAACGTACCCTACCTTCCTACCCTACCCTACCCTACACTCATCAATTCAATTACATATTATATATGTCATCATGTATTCATCAAAAACTTAGTTACTTACTTAGTTAGTTAGCCGTGGTTGAATTCTTCTTCTTATTATTATTAATGTAGGGGAGCAAGGCGTTTTGTAGTGGGGGTGATCAAGCATTGAGAAGTAAGGATGGTTATGCTGATCCTAATGATATCGGCCGTCTCAATGTTTTAGATTTGCAGGTTCCTTCTTTCTCCATCTTACACCCACTCTCTACTCTCTACTCTCTACTCTCTACTCTCTACTCCTACTGCCTTAGCTTTAAGCTTTGGTTGTTTAATTTCTGTGTGTGTATATATATATATATGCTGAATCATCTCACACGCATTTTGCAGGTTCAGATAAGGCGCCTTCCAAAACCTGTCATTGCAATGGTACATACTCATTTCTTATACTCCCTCCCATCGATTCAATTTTTTACACTTACTATAAATGGACAATCCAATCAATTTTTTACATTCCCCTTTTGTCAAAACACTTTACCTTATAATCCTAATATTCTTACTCTATATACACAAAATGTCACTACTTTTTCTTTACTGGTAGACCCATAAAACCATTTGATTTATCAATAATACCCTTACTTTTACCATTTTTCTTAAAAGTTGTGAAACCCTCCCGATAAAGGATTGAATGGATGGGAGAGAGTTACTTCCACATTTTACAGTTTAGAGGAAACATACTCGATTTGCTGGGACGATGGGATGACAAAACAAGAGAGTCGTGAGTATATGCTAGTGTCTAATTAAGTGAAGTAGTTGATGCTATAGTATTATTCTTTGGTTGTAATATTGTGTGAAGCTCAGGTTGCTGGTTATGCTGTTGGAGGGGGACATATACTACATATGGTCTGCGATCTAACTATCGCTGCTGACAACGCCATTTTCGGTCAAACTGGTCCTAAGGTTCTTCATCCATTAGCTTTCTTCATACCAATTTCGTCTCACCTTCCATTGCATTCCATATTTTCATGTATGATGTTGCATTATATTAATGAAAATGGGCATCCAGGTGGGCAGTTTTGATGCTGGCTACGGAAGCTCCATAATGTCTCGTTTGGTTAGTACCGCTTAAACTCAAATTATACAAACTAATCACTGTATGATACTACCTCAGTAGTATATACTATCTGATTCTCATCCGAAATGATGATGATGATGATGATCCTGCAGATCGGCCCCAAAAAGGCACGTGAAATGTGGTTTCTCACCAGGTTCTACACAGCATCAGAAGCAGAAAAAATGGGACTCATCAACACAGTTGTACCTGTGAGTTCTCATTATACAATCAATAAAATTCACATGAAATTCAAGTCTGTATCCAAGTGTAGGAAATGGTTTATTTGTTGGTCGATTTGAAATGAAATGCTCTGACTGACACGGGTAGCTAGCTAGTCACATCAAACAGATTGCATTGTAATTTGAAGATGCATGCACTGTCTACTACAGTACTTGTTAGTATTTGTTAATGGTCTGGTGTGATGTACGTTCAGTTGGAGGAATTGGAGAAAGAGACGGTAAAATGGTGCAGGGAAATGTTAAGGAACAGTCCGACAGCAATCAGAGTACTCAAATCCGCTCTTAATGCTGTTGATGACGGTCATGCTGGACTCCAGGTACCTCTACCGACCCTACTCCATCCACCAATCATAATTCAAATCAAGATAAGATCCTCCTATTAATTTGTAATGGAAAATAATGCAGCAAATAGGAGGAGACGCCACGCTTCTATTCTACGGAACTGAGGAAGGTAATGAAGGGAAGAGCGCTTATAATGAACGAAGGCCCCCCGACTTCACCAAATTTCCTCCTCGTCCCTGAATCTATCTATCTATCACGCACCCGGCACCTCACCCTACTTTTCTTTTGTGTATCAAAACTACCTACTTGGAGTATGTATCAAGGAGCAAGCCAAGGTCCCATATTACCAATTATATTCTCAAACTATATGGCCATAGATAGGTTCAAATCATCTCCCAACATTGTAATTGTAATGCACTAATGCCCTTGCGCTTCATTTCTCAAATAAATGGGTATTTAGTAAACATATCCTAAGATCTAATGGCGAATTTGAAGATAATAATCCACGTTTTTCGAGCCGATTTGCATTGGTCCCGAAATTAAATGTCCTCAAATTCGCACTGTAACTACTCTATACATTGTAGAAATTTCTCGATATAACAAAAAGTACATATGATTTACATAAACACATTTAAAAGACTTTCGAGTATTGATAGATTAAGGCAGAATCCTAGATATGTATACTTAAAATTGGATCATTTTAGATTTTTTTTAACAACCGCATGTTATTTTATGTTATACAGATACTATTTAGATGACCATCAAAATATTTCACATTTTTCGAAAAATCACCTTAAATGGGATAATTTGAAAATAATAATTCACGTTTTTCGAAGCGAATTGATCCCGAAATTAAGGCCCTATTTGGTAAGCAGCGGAATGATATTAGCAAAAGCAGATTTGACTAGCAGAATCAATTGACAGGTTTGACTGGCAGATTTATTTAGCAGAAATTTTTAATAGTGTTTGGTTACTAGCTGTTTTAGATTAGCGGATTGTTTACCTGTTTTGTAAAATGAAAAAAAAGGACATAAACAATTTTTTAATTAAATATACGTGTGTGTATATATATATATATATATATATATATATATATATATATATATATATATATATATATATATATATATATATATATATATATATATATATATATATATATATAGAGGTGGGATCAGGTGAGTCACTTATATATGTTGAGTCCGTGAGTCCCCATCTTAGCCCTTGATTCAAGGTTATATTAATGGACAAGATTTAATCTCATAATTAAGGAAATAACTAACAAATTTGGTAAATATATCATTTCTCTCTCCTCCTTAATTATCTCAATAAAGATCTTTTATCTCTCTTATCAATCTTTTTAAATGTTTTTTCTCTCATACAACAAGTTTTTTCAAAATTAAGTTTTTTTCATTTTCACCAAAAAATCATTATTTTCCTACTGTCATTGTACGTATGTTACTATGTTACTGCCATAATCCATAAACTATGTTACTTTAACTCATATAACGTGTTACTTTAATTCATGAACTGCGTTACTTTAACTCATAAAACTTGTTACGTTGTTTAATATATTCTCCTGCAAAAACTATTACTCTAACTCATACAATGTGTTACTCTAATTCATGAACTGTGTTACTTTAACTCATAAAATCTGTTACGTTGCATAGTCTCTTGCAAAAACTGTTACTCTAACTCATACAATGTGTTACTTTAATTCATGAACTGTGTTACTTTAACTCATAAAATCAGTTACGTTGCATAGTAGTCTCTTGCAAAAACAGGAGTTTCAATTAACAAAAAGAACAATGTTTGTTTTTATTAAGATACTCCAAAACAAAAAGTGGTACAAGATTCCAACTAAATCAACTCCATTACAATTCCAATGTTTCACACTTGTTACTCATAATGTCCTACTTATAATTCTGTTTCTTCTTCATCCTTCTCGTTCTCTCCGTCTTTCTTCTTTTTCATCTTTTTCATCATCATCTCAGAAGCTTTAATTTAATCTCACCACCGCACAATGGAGGAAACTCTCACCCACATCCCTACATCATTCATATGGATTAAAGTAACAGATAACAAGAGTTAAAGTAACAGATGAAGTGCATTGAAATAACATTGAATTAAATTAACAGAGTATGCTTATACATCAGATATAAAGTAACAGAGGTCAGACATTAAAGTAACAGATAGTATGAATTAAATTAACAGATAATGTTCATTAAAATAACACCAGATATAAGTTAGTGCAAAAAATTCATATAATGATAAAAATGAGAGTATGACGCAGTATATTACTATTTGATATTGTTTCCTATTTTGAAGTCATCACGTCCCATAATTATAGGAAGTAGTATTTTTTTTTCTTTTTTTTATATGGTGTTACTCTTTGATGTTGTTTCCTATTTTGGTGGCAATCACGTCCCATTATTATAGGAAACAATATCTTTTTTTTTTATTATTTTTTTTAATATGGCAGTTTCCAAAATTCTTAGGACACTACAATGCACTACAATAACAGATGAAAAACACTAAAGTAACAACTGGAGTGTATTAAAGTAACACGACATATAAAGTAACAGATGGTAGACATTAAAGTAACAGATGCTTTACACTAAGGTAACGCAGTATATGAACTACAATAACTCAATATATTGTAAACGTAAAAACTAATAATTGAGTAGCATCTTAATGACTTTCATGGCGATTTCAGTATAAATTACAAAACATATATATATACTCACCGTTTGTGTGTTCTACGATTTGCATATGAATCTATGATGAATAACACCATGAAAACAATATCAACATGAAAATTGACGCAAACCATGAACACAAATTGACGCAAATTAATCAAAATAATGAATAAAAATTGACGCAAAACATGAAAGCAATATCGAAACTCACCATTGTTATACTCGATGAATTGTTTATCAACAGTTAATGAAGATGTCGCGATCATTGAATTCATAGTAACGGAATTTCGAGCACATATTTGATTGAATGAATGAATGAACGTGATGATTGATGGGAGCGTTTTTTTTTTAAGGTTTTGATAATGAACCTGTAACGTGAATGAATGAATGAATGAGGAATGATTGTGATTATGGGAGTTATTGTTTCCTAAAATCATGGGAGTTATTTTAGGAGATATTGTTTCCTATTTTGGTGGCAATCACGTCCCATTATTATAGGAAACAATATCTTTTTTTTTTTTTTTTAATATGACAGTTTTCAAAATTCTTAGAACACTGCAATGCACTACAATAACGGATGAAAAACACTAAAGTAACAACTGAAGTGTATTAAAGTAACACGACATATAAAGTAACAGATGGTAGACATTAAAGTAACAGATGCTTTACACTAAAGTAACGCAGTATATGAACTACAATAACTCAATATATTGTAAACGTAAAAACTAATAATTGAGTAGCATCTTATTGACTTTCATGGCGATTCCAGTATAAATTACAAAACATATATACTCACCCTTTGTGTGTTCTACAATTTGCATATGAATCTATGATGAATAACACGACCATAAATACAATATCAACATGAAAATTGACGCAAACCATGAACACAAATTGACGCAAATTAATCAAAATAATGAATAAAAATTGACGCAAAACATGAAAGCAATATCGAAACTCACCATTGTTATACTCGATGAATTGTTTATCAACAGTTAATGAAGATGTCGCGATCATTGAATTCATAGTAACGGAATTTCGAGCACAGATTTAATTGAATGAATGAATGAACGTGATGATCGATGAGAGCGTTTTTTTTTTTTTTTTTTAAGGCTTTGATAATGAACCTGTAACGTGAATGAATGAATGAGAAATGATTGTGATTATGGGAGTTATTGTTTCCTAAAATCATGGGAGTTATTTTAGGATAGTAAATCTTCCTTTTTTTTTTTTTTTAATACAAAATATTAGGATGCATCTTGTCCATCCATCCTCATCCCATCCAACGGATGGGATGAGGACTTAGGGACTCAACACTTATATAGGGACTCATTAGAACCTACCTCTATATATATATATATATATATATTATATTGTGAAGATATGCTCAACTTTTATTAATCTAAAGATGAGATTGTGATATTAAATAGATTATCAGTTGTTATAATTGACAATATACCTGTTGTTTTCACAGTTTCATGATGAGAGGTTTTAGTTCTTTTGCACGATTTGGTATACTCAATTGTTATTAATCTAACACTAAATAAAAATAACATAAAAATAATACTGTATCATTATTTTCCAATTATGAAACCACTATTAAGTTGGATAAAAAAACTACCCATGATCCCCCACTAAACTTAACTTCTCAATTTTAACCAACCAAAAAACCACCTTTCCCAAATTTAACCAACAAAAAAACTCACCTTTCTCAAAGGTTAAATACCCACATTTAACGGAAGAAATTTTCATTCAAAACATTATTCATATCAGAAAAATTACTATCAAAATGTTAGAAAAACCAAAAAAAATAAATTAACTAAATAGAGGAGTATTTGTTGTCCATTTGAAAGAAAGAATTGTTCGAAAATGACGTAAGAAGAACTTTAAGCCACAAGGGACTAGAAGACTATGTATCTCTAGAGATATTGTTGATTGATGAAGTGGTAATTACATAAATTAACAACAAAAAGCTTTTTTAAGTACAAGTTATTCATTTTACTATATATCATAATCATAGATTAATGTAATTATTTATCTTAAATACTTACCTTAAAACGTTCTTATTTGCGGGGATGAAAGGGTGGATCGAACGTGACGACAAACGTAGTGTGCAAGGAAAATTTGAAAATTTTTGATATATTAGATCTTTTCGGACTTAAACATGTATGTTAGTATACATGCTATTTCTTTTACAATTATTTCGACGATAATCAATACGTCATTTTTTTTGTACGGGTGTTTATTGACAATACATAATTGTGATGATATTTAAAACATAAATCACAAAACATTTTTTAGCGATCGCCCGTGCATGCTATGCACGGGGTTAATACTAGTACAGTGTCAAACCGAAGATTATTTCAATAAAGACGATAAACTGAAAATATTTCAATAATGTATCGAGCGACTCAGATCGGTTTTGTATAGTCGGATCAAATTTTTGCGTCAACAAAGTTCAAGCATTGCAAAAGTATGATTATCTGACCAATGTGGCTTGGCTCACTCTCCGGAAAATCACAAGTTTGAAATGCTCCAACCATCGCTGTAACTTTCAGACATGACGAGTAGGATAAGTGAAGTCCAACCAGTGAATGGGCGCACGCCTTTGCCCTTCCCCGTCTCTTGATCATACTGCTCCCACAGATAACCACTTCCGGTATAGTTCTGAACCACGTTTCTGCCATTAAATGAAGAAATGAGTCTAAGCCGGGTACAACCACCACACTTCAATCCCAGCTGGCCAGATTGGTGAATTACCTTATTAAATTGGTTCTCAAGTCATTGTGTATCCTTCTAGCTCTCAGTTTATATGGCCCATCCGCTGCAAAAACAATTACAACAAATGTCACACCGTTGATTGCAATGTGTAATTCTAGTCTTCAAAAGATTCATCATTCACACCCCTATTCTCATTAATCATTTAATCTTCTTGTCCGACTCTTGGGGTCAATAATCAAAAAGATTAGACTGTAAATATCAAAGAAAAAACTTATAATATGAAACCAAACCTTTTGAATTCAATAGAGTAAAAGAATTCAAAAATAAATTTCAAGAATGAAGTAGAATATGTATATGTAGGAAGATATAGTCAACGTATCATGTTGCAGATTGCCTAACTTGGCAATAAAATAATTTGAAGCAAGGGACGTGCGTGTACGCTGTACCTTCGGAGTAGTATTTGAGAGCGGAGAGGATCATATAGTTCATGTTCATCCAAATTGAGCCCCTCCAGTAAGGTGCATAATGCTCCGTGTTGTATGTCATGTATAATGAGCTGCAGAGACGATTTTTTTTGGGGAAAAAAATGAAAACAGAATCACTACTGCAGAGTGCAGAGAGGAGATTTATTTAACAGGCAGTAGGTAGCAACACATTTAAGCCACTCGAGAATAAATTGAACCTTGTTTTGGAAAGGGAGCGAATCCCATAATCTGACCACAATATGCTCTTGTTAGAAATAAGGTCAAGTTGTTGTTCTAAGATCCTTGATTCCTGTAACAGAGCATCAAGTACTAGAGTCTAGTAAATGGATAAAAGAAGACTGTAGTAAAATAGGTCTCCGTTTATAATACAAGTATACAACCATTGGTGATGTGATGGTGTCTTTCAGTCAAACATGTTAGAGAACTAAGCAAAAGTGAATGTAAAAATTGGAAAATGTAAGAAATGGAAAGAAAGGATGCATCTAATCTCACAATAGATTAAGCAGTTAACACCTAACCGTCTAATTTCAGAGGAATCAAGACAACTTACAGGCGGAATAACCTTTCCTATAAATGGAAAGAGGCTGACATAGCCAACATGAGGTACCAACTGCAGTTTTGGCAATTCCAGAACCTCCCGTACCATCACTTGACTAGCATAATTTCCATTCACGATCACTTGTCTTTGTAAGCGAACCTGCATAAAAAGTTGGCCGTATGAACATCATGCATATAAATAATATGGTTATACAGATACCGGCAATTTGTAACTGGATTTCTGTATAGTATCTGTCTTAGCATACCGAGTTTCTATACATAAGAGTTACAGAACCCAAGACTAGAATCTCCAGCCCAAATAATCATCATCCACACAGTCTACTGTTTTTATTTTGTTTCCAGAAGAAAATTATACTCGTAGTACTGAAATAGTCAATATACAGGAAAGAGGATAAAGACAACTTCGTAAGATACTATCAAATTATAAACTGCTCCACTTGCGTTGTAACCTCGTATGTGTTTTTATAAAAATTAAAAAGCAAGGGAAATCCATTTAAAAATAACCGGAGGCTCCTCTCCTCCTAACCATCACCTTAAATGAAAATAGTAGAAGCAATGGCTTTCCACCATAAAGCGCAACTACATGAGTTTCATGACATGTCAAGAGGAGAAGAGTCTGGAACTGGATTTCATTAGCATGTCCATTTTACTAAACAAACTATGAAATGAAGTACAGTGATGGAATATACAGACCTTTTCAGTGTGGTTACCGAAGTCAAAATATGCTCCATAAGCCTCATCAAAATGCATCTGTAGAGAAGATAAAATGAAAAGATATACCTTTTCGTTTGAAAAAAGTAATCCTCCAAGAAGTCCTAGAAAAGACATGTCAATTCATTTGAGTACGACGACTTTGAAGAACCATGGTAACGAAAAGGTTTTAGCCTTAAACCTCATACTAATATAAAGTACTTTGTTTGGACGCAAAAAAGGGAGGGAAGGAAAAGGGAAGGAAGAGAAGAGAGGGGGAATTGAAAGTTTCCCTCCAAACCCCCCCTTTGTTGAAGGGGATCAACTTTTCCTCCCCTTCAAATACCTCCACCTCCATTTTGCTATCCAAATGAAGGATATTGTCTCCCTCCGTACCCCTTTCTTCAAAGGGTTACAGGAACAAACAGCTTCATTTTAAAGATTTAAACCTTTAAGCTTTGTTTGGATATGGAAATTCACTTCAAGGGTACCACGTGAACTTTCCATTAAAAAACCAGGAACAAACAACTTCATTTCCTCAATACGACACTATAACACTTCAAGGGGAGTTTGGTTTGCACAAAGGTATGGGTATGGAACATGCAATATGGACTCTATTCCTGATACCCGTATTTGGTTCAATTCTAGAATAAGGAATCTAATTTTAATTATAATATTTATATTTCTAGTTTTATAAGAGTACGGTCTACTTATGAATTATTTTTCCTTCAATTTTTTATAGACATTTTATCATTGGGAAAACAAGTGTTTGAGTTACAAAAAACATAGAAAGTTTTCTGTATAATTTTTTTTGGTGTGTGGGGTGGGGGGATACCCACCTTCTCGCTAGGGTATGAGAAACCCATAGCTCATGGGTTTGAGGTATGGGTATGAAAACTAAACAAATTATAAGCAAACATAAGGTTTGGGTTTTGCTTATCCCAAACCCATACCTCATATACCTAGATAGAGTGAGCCAAGAGCCCCAAATTTCTATCAGACATGCAGAGGACAGAGTCTGTAAGTAGCTCTAGCTGACAATAGAAAGCCAGCCACCCTAGTTTTCAGTCTTTAACCCGAACGGCCTCCACAACCAAATTAATGCAGACTACAAACCTTGTTGAGAATTTCAAAATCTGACAGCTGTCGAGCCATTAAACCGTACTCCTGCAGTAAACAATTTAAAAGCCTCAGTGATCAAGCAGATAACAAAACCAAAATGCCACAATTACATCTGAAGATGCACCCGTGTAAATACGGTTGGGCTGCAGTAGCAAATGTTACACCATGATTATATAACAGAAGGCTATTTTTGCATAACCTTGATCCAATGACTGATCAAACAGACGAGTAGTTGAAAACACAGCTGTTTTCACTGCATACCTTTCCTACTTTATGGTTCTCAGAAAGTTCGGCAATGGTATGCAAGCAATTTGCAGCAAGAAGCATCCAACATCTAAGGTCCAAGTGTCTTTCATCTTCACTAGGGTGGGAAGCACGTGGATAATCATCTAATCCAGATGACAGTGACTGTAAGGTTTCAAAATATACAGAAATTATCCGTCATAGCCGTCGTATAAAAATGGTGTGCATGGAAGAAACTTCTATATATGACAACAAACTGAGCATTTGTATAATAGTTTCGGTATCTAGACATGGAGAGTGACAAGTGAAGATCGTTACTTCCTGAACTTCACCAACTTTGTTGCACTTAAAAATGATGAATCACAAAGCTAAGCCTATATAAAGCATAGTCGTTCATAACATTACAAGTTAAGCCAAAAAGGGCTAGTTGCTGAATTCGACCAGTCCTCAGCGTGTTGTGCGTCCTAGTTTCACATGTATCACACTTATTAGAATCTTTTATATTCATTGAAAGTTTGTCAGTCTTGTACTGCAGATCCATACAACATGTAGGGCAAAGAATGTACAAGTTGAGTGACCCATAGATTTTGTTTTCGGTGTGTTTTGAAACAGAAACCCCGTTATTAGATTTCTTTTACCAAAACTTCGATCAATCATGACTCTGCACTAGACATTGCGAATGAGCCAGTTTGATTTTTTCTTTTCTTTTCAAACAGCTGATCTTGACAAGATCTAAGCAGCATTTCAGCTGTGTTTCTCACAAAATGAAACAACTTAAGCATGTTTTGCAAATGACAAACACTCAACCAAGAAGAAGTTTTCATGTCATCGATGAGAATGTGTAACTGAGATTAAGCATGAGACGCCAGTTGCACAGAGTAAGAACTCTGGTCGCAAAAGAGGTCCATCAAGAGTCAAGTGTGGAACAAGTTATCATGTAAACACACATAGGAAAACACTCTCAATCAACTTAGTAGGCATTCATGGGCAAAATCGGAAAATACAATGAACTGTTTGATAAACAATTAATAGAATGCTTATAACATACTTGTGCATTCAATTCTTCAATATTATCATTATCTCTACCATGCCAAAAGAAGCTGTTGGGTTGCTTTCCTGCACACACAGGCAAGCTTGCTGTTATAGGTTTTCAACATCTTGGACATTCTTTGTTTTATCAGAAGGTGGATGCATAAAAAAGAGAGAATTTTTTTAATTTACATGTGCATGCCCCACACAATTGGATTGAATAGAGAAGAAATCCTTATCAAACAACCAGAACACAATGCAACACATCATTGCTGCATAAACAAAAAAGAGGAAAAGAGAATAACCACCTGATTGTGACGTATTGAACCATTTAAACCATGCATCAAGACGAATAAATGCACGATTTAAGAAGGATGAAATCTCAATGCTTTCAGTTGCAGTAAATTGGCCTGTCTTTAATCCAGAGACCAGATCTGGAAGAGGTAAAGGCGTCACTATACATCGAAATGGTTTCTTTCTACTCCCCCATATCTTGGAACATATTATGGTTCATTATCAACAGCCAAAAGGACAAGTAATACATACTCCTTCCATTTTCCTATTTTCTTCCCACTTCATTAAAATACTCCACCAATATAATAGAGAAGTGGGAAGAAAACAAAAAAAATGGAGGTAGTACTTCTTAGACAGATGGGACACTTTTCAAATGGCATTTCAAAAGTTGTATATTTCTATTACTGAATGGGAGTCTTCAGTTCACATTTTATTACTACGGAGTACTTAATAAGATAAACGAACCATGTAAAACCAAAAGCAATGTAGGAGGATTGCCGTTTGATGGATATTGGAGAACAACTTCTTCAGGGACTTTACTGCAGGACAGGACAGACAAGTTACAGGACTATAATTCTAAGTTCTAACAGTAACGGGCATGAGTTAAATCACTTCAAACATAGCAAAAGGGAAAGAAAAAACTGTATTAGAATAGTAGTCACCTTAAAGCTTCAGCACCCAGGATCTGCTCACGTGGAATCCAACCTTCACTGTTTAACAGATCTAACCAGTGACCAATTATATCCAAGCAAATACGAATGTCCCAGCGCCTAAATCATGGGCAGATACGATATTGTTAGCACACTCTCTCTTATGAATAATATTATACAAATGTAGAGCAAACTGATCCCACCAGATCAGAAGTTGATGAAAACCTTCATCCCACAAAAAACCCCTGGGGAAAAAGGAACGACTAGGAACAGCAGTGTAGAGCTCTGCAGGCCAGTACATCAGATAATCATCACTTTTTAACTGCATTATAAGGATTCATATTGTCAAAACTTTTACCAATCCATAAATACTACAAGAATAACAACAATACCGTCCTTGGTCAGGAACAATCGCAGGAGTAAGGCATACTAAAGGCCTACAACTAGTATAGTTGAGAATAGTTTTGGAATGATGAATATTAAAAGCATATCCTCACAGTATCCCAACATAAATATTCAAACATGCATAGAGAGACCTTTAGTCAAACTAAAAAATCTGAAGTAAATCATATGGGAAAGAAAGACAGTAGTTGTTCTTCACGATGACTTTCTGAAGCTGATGAAAATCCATAAGATCTTTAGGATGTTCAATGCGTCACTACGTTACCATGCACTAATGTAGATTTGTAGTCCTCAATAGAGTGCACATCAATACTGTACTCAAACATTAAATTATAACAAACAAATAAGCAAAGTTGCCGGAACTTACACCAGATTCACTTGGCACCGATATTTTTGACTGGCCATAAAAGTAGCCAATACCACCAAGCAAATTTGCAAGAGCAGCCTTACCAACAACAACAGACTCGGCATTAACCTGGATAAAAGTAAGAGATAGGCAATGAGGATCAGCAGAAAGACAAGTTAGCAGAGGGTCCCAATTAATTTCGCATAGCACATCAATGGAAAATAAATTTAGATGATTTTATATTGCTTCAGGCAAATATTACCGACAACTTTCTAGCTATTTCATACTGACATATAGCCGACCTCAAGTATCAAACATGATACATGTATTCCTTCTAAATGTCTGATTGGGCTTTAAAAGACAGCCATGGGCAAGTATCCAGAATTCATTTTTGCACACCAACGTTATATTTACAGATTCTCAATCCTGTACCTTTGACGCTTTAACCATGCCTATCAGTAAGCGTTCACACTCTCACAGTCCTAAGAGCATATAGAGCATCATAGCATAATGGCAGTGCATTATAACCTATAGAGAGTCAAGAGATGTGGATAATTCAATACTTTTAATTTACACATGGGTACTGACTGGTCTCAGAGAGTAAGAATTTGTTTAATATTGGAATCAGGAATTATCTGTATTAGATTTCAGAGAATGATACACTTATTTGAGGAATAGCTGCTTCAATTACTGGAAGAGAGAAGACTGGCATACAGGGAATGCTACGTATATCAGCTCAAAAAAATTCCTTAGGATTAGGCACTAACCAAGGTCAAAAGGAATATTGACCGGCTTATCGTTGCCCATGTTAGCAATACCTTGGATCCACCTAAAGTACAAAAGGGAGTGGAAAGAATTACAGCTGGCATAGCTGTACTGGAGGATCAAGGAATGTGCTTACAAGGTGCTGCATAACGGCTACCCGATTATCTACTAGCCTATATAAGTCTGCAACTGTATTGGCATCACTGCTGAATTTTATGCAATTTCTCACAAATCTTATGAACTCTTGTAATCGTTCCACATACTGTAGTATTTTTGACGCCAAGTACTGCATTTCATAGTATTAATCAGACCTATCTTTCTTAAATGTTTGAACAGTCCGAGTCTCTAGACCCGCCCCATTGCCATCCCTAGTCTGAGATTACCCTTGCTACTGTATTTTTTTCTAAGTAATTGCATCAGCTGCTATCTAATTACAGAAGTAAGAATCAATGAGAGATGCCACTGTTCCTACCGTACCATCTGAGGATCCTGTGCTATCAGTGATGACTTTTTTAAAGCAGTATGATTAAGATAAGCAAGGCATAATTAACTTCTTTCTAAAAAAAGAAAAGAAAACAGCAAGACATAAATAACATGCACAACATTGCTTTGAAACACCATTTGTACCCAAATTTAAAAGTTATCAACTATGGGCAAATTTAGTTTACAAGCAGCAACAAATTCTTGTGAGAACATTATAAGAAAAACGATCAAGAAAGCAGGAAATCCACCCAAACTGATACCTTCTTAGACAAGTTGAAACATGTTTGAAATTTGTCCTCAAACTCTGTCTTCTTTTCCATTAGCTTTGTAGTAAGGGATTCACCTGCACGCATTTGTCAAATGAGTTGGTTTAAGTTTATCATAAAGGTAACCAACTCAAAACTGAAAAAACTCGTCAATAATCACATATTGCAAAATACATAACCACAAATTTCTTTTCAAAATCTTGTATTCCTGGAAGTATTAATCTGAAACTCAAGTTTATGGCGAGCAATATAATAAGCATTAACTCTTTCTCGCAAAAAGTGCAGATTGTTTTACTTATATTTGCTAAAAGTTACGGACAATCTATCCTAGTACCATTTCGCAAGACTTTTAAGTTGAATGTTTTTTACCCTCAACCAAATTACCCTAGAGACCAATTGTATATTGAAATGGCAAACAAAGATAATAACAAGTGAATCAAGTTTTCCTATTGATAACCGAGATTAGATAAGAAAAAAATTGATACGTCACAAATCACAGTATGATCTCTCTAACAAACATCTGAGCAAAATATGCAACATAATAGCTGTACTTTTTAGAGGTACTTTGCCTGAGATAGCCAACACATCATAATACAATACAACGAGAACCCACCTGAGAGCCTACTAATGCGTTCTTTCACATTTGAGTTCGTCAGGTCAGTACCTGACACAAATGTCAAGTCTGCTCTCAGTGGGAATGTTGCAGAAATCTGCGAGACTTTTAAACATAAGGATCGTGGAAGTGACAGTCCAAAAGTCGTGTCGCTTGGGCAATTGATGAATATAAAGAACGTTCCATGACAAAAGATTACCTGAAAGACAGCAACATTTGACGTATGGCTAGAGGTGTCTGGAAATTCTAGATGGCCAAAGTTTTGAATCTGCCATGTAACAAGGAAAACTCCAATACCATCAATCATACAGAGTAGTTATCTAAGAGCAGATAAGGACCATAATGAAGTCATCTTATCTCAGGCCGAAGCAAAAGGAATCTTAGAGGGAAGTTACAAGCAAAATGAATCTTATAGTGGAATGGAGGGAGTAAAATTTAAATAGATAGAAGAACTTCATAAGTACCTGATGTGGGGGATTAACTTGAAAATGGTCAGACAAATTATGAAAATGTGATGTCCGGAAACCAGAAGAGTGAACCTCCACTTCATTCTGTAGGGGATATTATGTGTTAGTGAACAGTATTTTTTTTCTACTCTTGTTCATTTACTCCGAAAAGTCGGAAACAGTTATATCTAACAAAAGCAGAGTATAACCAAGACACAACTCCCACAAAACAACTGAAAATGGATTGCCTGTGCAGAAAATCTATGCCTGCATAAATCATACTATGTCTGTAATTTCAAGCAGCACACAAAGAATCTATGTCTGTATTATCTTAAACCTGCATACATTTATCTTTATAGAGAAACCAGGTCATGATGGTCATGGAAAAGCCAAAAAAAGTACTGTTTCAACGCACATCAAATTTGGACACCCAATGATGATGATTACCGATAACTAGCTTATAAGACACGAATTCTGATTTGATTCCAGACAATTTATCACCGAGAACTTAATAAGAAGGCAAGTTACGTAAAGTTGCCAATTTCACGTTTCAAATGCAGGCAACAACTAGGTTTTTCACTCATCTATAATGGTTTGTCATGAAGGAATGAAATGAAATGGAATGGAAATGACACAGCAATATCTCCACAAGATAACCCAACCCCATTACCTAAAGGACTCCCACAAAATGCGAAGGTTCGAATATCGTATGTACACAACCTTACTCTTGCGTTAGCAACATAAGGAGGTCGTTCCCAAATGACCTAAGATGAGAACTGTGTCGAGAAATGCATTTAATGATTGCTACTTCACAATAAAAAGAAACGCGGTCAGTGAGTCATGTTGTTCTATTCCTTCCTAATCCAAAACCAGATAATAATGAGTCTTTGCCTCCATTGGAAGTGGATATGGCACAAAAGAGACGAAAAAAAGTACAAAGGGAAAAAGGAAACTATGCGGCTATATTCAGTAGAGGAGAAAAATGAAGGGGGGGAAATGCAGAACAGAGTTTTCCCGATTTGGTAGCATACTGTTGATTCCAAATGCAGCTGCCAACCTCCAACATCCTCTCTAGAACCTGAAGCCAATAGAGAACTTTCGCGGATGTCCAAATTATCTCTACTCAAACTGATATTATTTCCACCTTCATCAGCCACATAGAAGAACAGATGGCCAGATTCTAAGACATCCACATCTGGGCTTAACCTGTGAACCAGTGATAAAAATTGAAAATTGCAGGGGGGAAGGAAGCTGTAAACTGATAAACTTTATAATGAACTAGCAGCCCATCACATGCAGAAAACGCGTACAGTAAGAACCACTGGATTACAGAATATGATACTCATGAAAATACAAATACAACAGATTTATCATAGACATGGACAACATACATATGCCTCGGTCACTGAATGCAAAGTCACTGAATTATACTCTTGTGGAATTCCTATAATACTGCGATTCATCTCCTACCCACTATCCCTCAGAGGGAGTAAGCAAAACTTAAGATCTGATCTTGCAAGAATATACTCCGTAGTTATCAATATTTCGGACAAACAATAAAAAAAATTAGATCCAAGTCTCCTACATATCAACTTTTACATGACAGATCACAGATTAGTGATCCAAATAAAAGATCAAAGGCAGGAAAACATCCTTCCTAACTATAAAAGATTAATAATGTCATCACTGTGGATAAACTGCATTCTTTGCAACTAAAGTTTTGCATTCGATCCGAAACTATTTGAAGAGCACAAATCAGAAACATTGATCGTGTTGAACTGAAATGAAACCATAAGCCAAGCTACCATTAAGCCAGAAAAGGGGGGGAAAGAGAAGAAAATTACATCTCACTCTGTACATCAATGCGGACAGCCCAGTCGCCTCCATAACCACCACCCTCCACCTTTGACTTGACAAAACTAGTCTCCAATGTCAGCCCATTGTCGACAATACGCTGCAGTGCGTAATCTCGTCCATTGTGATGAGTCCAGCCATAAGTGGCAAGGTTGTCAGAATCTTGGCACACGTGTCGCATATGATACCGTCCATCTTTCACACCAATCCACATCAATCCAGCAATCAATGACTTGGGTGTCCTACATGAATTTTTCACATGTTACGTATTCAGATAAAATAGAGTGCGAGACGAAATTGAAGTCGTAAGCGTAACAGCAAAGGCCCAGAATTCAGCTTTGCATTGGAAGTACAACATGCATATGTAACTACTGAATAACAGAGCAAGTAAAGTGATCAGTAACAGGACACAATTAGTACTCCCTACTCAACTAGGTAGCACTCCGATTCCAGACAGGTTGACTTTGTTTCCCTAAATTTTAAGCGCATTTTCCATTAATTTATGGGTTCGTCCGTCAAAGGGTGTGGAGGCTGCTAGATGGGCACAAAAGACATGGACTTTCAAACATCAATTCATATGATGAGAGAGAGACAGTAAGGCCATGTTTTTTCGGCACTGAACTGAATTTAAAGTGGGTGGCCTTAACTTCTGAAGTGAACTAAATTGGGTCGCAGAAGCTAAAACTCAATGCACGAATCATAGACGGTCCAATTCCGTAAAAACAATTCCTTAATTATTAAATAACCGTTTTACGTGTGTGAAAGGGTCTCACATAATAGCTAAACTAAACCGAATTGAAGTGAGCTGAAAAGAAGGCCTCAATGATATCATGATAAAGTCCAAAAAAATAAAAAAAGAAGCAGTATGTAGTGTAGTCACCTTGCGCGAATACCAAGATAAACATTTGGGCGATAAGTTCCCCAATACAGGCTCTCTTTGTGATCACCTTGAAACTGAAATCATCAACGAATAAATCAATGGCTGCTCTGCTGTCAGTGTCAAAAATCAATGTAAAGACGAAAACAAACCTGAGGAAGGTCCATGAGTTTAGGCGAGGGAAAAGGCGTGATAACCCTAGCCTCACCGGAATCCATCGCCAAATAAAAAGAAAAAGTAGTCGAAAATGGCGGAAACGAGAATCAACAGCTGAAGCTTGAGTTTGAGTACTACAGTAGTGCGACTGCGAGTATTAGTATTTGATGTCGTGTCTTCTGATTTTAGTGAAAACAGACGAAAATTGGAGAAGGAGACCGCCATTGCCATGGATCAGAAACACATAAGAGACACACTTCGTTGACTACGCTTCCTCTTCTTTTTTTATTCTTTTCACCATCCACTACCACTACCAGTATACTGTATGTTTTTCGGTAGCTCCAAATGACAACCGAATTTGAAGCCACTCAACTCAATTCAACCAACATCTTAATTGCTTCGAGTTTAAATATGATACAGACCACAGGAAGCTTCTCGCAATTGGATGGAGAATGAGAGCTTCGAGGTGAATGTATAACAGAATTAACAAACTAGAGAGAGATAGGAGAGGTGAATTTTGGGAATTTGTATTATGTAACAGAATGAGTATTACAGTTGAGATTCTAGCTTTTATAATGTTTGTTATCTAACAACTTTTCCCGCCTCTTTTCATTATTCGATTACAGTATGCTATACTGTATCATATCTTCCCTCTTCAAGAAGAGACTTGTCCTCAAGTCTCAGACAAACTCATTGCAAATTCTGGATAAGCTTTCTCAAATGCTTCAGCAAACTCCCATGTAGCATCATGGTCAGGAAAGCCTTCCCACTGTACCAGGTATTGAACCACAGCTTGGTTCTGCCTTTTGACGACCCTTCTATCCAAAACAGCAGCTGGTTTGACTGTATCCCCACTATTCAGCCCTTGCATCCATCCAGGGATGTGTGGTGCCGACGGTAAAATGCCCCGAAACATCTTTAGTTGAGAGACGTGAAATACAGTATGTATCTTGGCGTCGGTTGGCAGAGTCAGCTTGTAGGCTACCTTCCCTACTGTATCTTCGATTTGAAAGGGCCCATAATACTTGGGAGAAATCTTCTCATTCGCCCTCCTTTGGATGGTAGACTGTCGGTAAGGTTGCAGCTTCGGCCACACCCAGTCACCTATCTTAAACACCCTCTCAGACCTTCCCTTATCAGCCTGTATTTTCATTCGGTGTTGCGCCTTCATTAGCTGTTGTCTGAGTAATCCCAACATTGCTTCCCTGCGTTGCATAGTCCTATCTACACCCTCCACATTAGATTCGCCTGGTAAATAGGGAAGATAAACGGGAGGTGGTTGATTATAAACAGCTTCATATGGAGTTATTTGAGTTGCAGTATGAAAGGTGGTGTTATACCACCATTCAGCCAAAGGTAGCCATAAAGACCATTCCTTGGGTTTCTCTCCACTCATACATCTAAGGTATGCTTCAATGCATCTATTTACCACTTCGGTTTGACCGTCCGTCTGAGGATGATAAGCTGACGACAACAACAGGTTAGAACCTTGTAATAGAAAAAGGGCCTGCCAGAATTGACTAGTGAAAACCGCATCTCTATCACTGACAATACTTCTTGGCCACCCGTGCAACTTGAATACATTATCCAAGTATGCTTGAGCCACTTCCACAGCTGTAAATGGGTGAGATAATGCCATAAAATGAGCGTATTTGCTCATCCTGTCCACCACGACAAAAATGACTTCCCTTCCTTGAGATTTAGGTAGTCCGGTAATGAAATCCATGGATACATCTAACCAAACTTCTTCAGGAATGGGCAAAGGTTGTAGAAGACCTGGATAAGCGGAGGTATCATATTTATTTGCTTGGCACACAACACAATTCCGCACAAAATGGCTAACATCCTTAGTCATTCCCTTCCATACAAACAAAGATTTAACTCTTCTTGTGGTGGCATCTCTCCCTGAATGTCCGCTCTGAGCTGAACTGTGTAACCAATCTAGAATAATGTTTCTCAAAGTAAGGTCAGGACCAACCACTATCTTTCCTTTCTTCCTCAGCAACCCATCTTTTAACTGATAAGCTGAATCCACCACTACCCCTGAAGATAATTGAGTCTGCAAAGTGCGTAAGAAGTCATCAAGAGTATAACTCTGCTGAATTTGTCGGGACAAATCAGACTGAGCTGCGGAAAGCGATAGGCACAATAGTTCACTTCCAGGCAGCCTAGACAAAGCGTCAGCTGCTAAATTCTCCTTCCCGGATCTGTAGTGAATCTCATAATCAAAGCCCATTAATTTGGACAACCAAAACTGTTGAAACGGGGTTGAAATTTTTTGTTGTAGCAACCATTTCAGACTTTTCTGGTCTGTCTTAATGACAAACTTCTGTCCTGTGAGGTATTGTTCCCACTTTTGGACTGCAAACACGATTGCTAATAATTCCTTCTCGTAGACTGACAATCTTTGCCATTTGACGCTAAGGGTCTTGCTTATATAGGCTAGGGGATGACCCTCTTGCATTAGGACAGCACCAATCCGTCCCTTGGATGCATCAGTCTCTACAACAAAGACTTTTTTAAAGTCGGGTATAGCAAGCACAGGAGCAGTACTAAGCGCGACCTTGAGCTGTTGAAATGCAGTATTTGTTTCATCATTCCAACCAAACTCTCCCTTCTTTAGTAGTTATGTCAAAGGGTGGCTAACACTGGCGTAATTCCTCACGAATTTCCTGTAATACCCGGCCAATCCCAAAAAGCTTCTCAATTCTTTGACGGTTTGTGGTTCAGGCCAATTCACTACTGCCTGGACTTTCTTTGCGTCAGTCTCAACGCCTTGCCCAGAAATAAAATGCCCAAGGTATTCAACCTTCTTAATAGCAAATGAGCATTTGCTTCTTTTAGCAAACAGATTGTTGCTTTGCATCAACTCAAACACCTCAGTCAAATGCTCCCAATGAGTCTCCAATGAAGGGCTATATACCATAATATCATCGAAGAAAACAAGCACACACTTCCTTAACAAAGGTTTGAACACACTATTCATCCAATTTTGGAATGAGGCAGGAGCATTAGTCAAGCCAAAGGGCATGACCAAAAACTCGTAGTGACCAATATGGGTCTTAAAAGCTGTTTTAAAAACATCTTCAGCCCCTACTCTTAACTGATGATATCCTGCTCTTAAGTCAAGTTTAGAAAAGACTTGTGTACCAGCTAACTCATCTGTAACCACAAATTTTGTATCGCAGCTAACTGAAATACAAAACAAGGAAAACAAATAGATTTTATTAATTATTTATCAAAAGTTCGTGTACAACCTCTAATGTATCCTCTGATTCTAACGCCGTTTAGGGAACACGTGTACGCGGTACACGTGAGGGATGCGTGCGTAGCTGACTTGTACTGCCTCGCGCGCGTTGTAATTTGATGTTCTTGAGAGGGTCGCGATGACTTGAATCTCCCTTGAACGTTTTAATTTGTCTTGGATCTTCTGACTGCTTGCGACGAATTTGATGGAGAGCTTGTAGCGACTTCTTGTCTTTTTCTCTCTGGATCCTTTGCTTCAGAATTTTCCAATCGTCTTCAAATGAATGAGGAGAGCTCTATTTATAGAGTTTTGGTTCTCCTTGGTGGACTTTGTAGTCACAGACCCGTTTATGGGCTTATGAGTGACATTGGCCCAATTTGTCTTCTTTTCGGGTTTAATGATCCAAATAAGCCAATTTGTAATTCGGATCGACCCATATTTTATTTACTCGGGACAAAATAATTAAATTGAGTTAAAATTTCGTATTAACTCAAAATAATTAATTAATTTAATTTATTCGGCACTTTAATAAATTTTTAGTGCCTACAAATTGCCCCCTCGGGACCTTGTCACGTACACCGTTTGGGTGTTTTGGAGTGACAGGGTCTCGAAATTTTTTTTTTTGTTTGACTTTGACTTGGAAGTCGATGAGCACCGGACTTGTCGTAGGTAGCTCTACTTTTTTTTTTCGTCGCCCTGTCATTATCTGACTTGATGGACGACCTGAGATCCTGTGAATTTTCTTGACCTGGAAGTCTCCGGGACATCATGCCTCGGTAGTAAGACAATATCATTGCACCGCGGGTAGCTAGAACTTCGTTCCTTCCAATTAAACTTGGATATAATTAGGAAACCTCACGAGGCATGACTTGGTGACCAAGGAAGAAAAGACTACTCCGTATTTGATTTAGGAAACCGAGTATAGTAAAAAAAATATGAGTTTCCTTATCTTGTACCGTAGTCTTCTTGTAGAATTAGGGTTGAAGAGATACCTGTGTATATATATATGTACGCAATTTATCCCGATTGATGCAAAGTTTTGTCTTAAACTTTGGTACCGCGGCCTTGCACTGACACGGGTAATTTTGTATATCTACCCTTCTTTTGCCTCGTATATCTGATTATTAGTGCATGTAACTTGATGCCACAGATTTGTTTCTCCGTCTTTCCTCGTGTTTCGTCTTGAATTCTTTCTTTTTTTTCTCAATTTCAACGCATCTTACATGCAATTCTTTTGCTTTGCTTCGACACGTATTTACATTTACTTACTTCAAGTCTTGCGATTTTGGCGGAAATTTCATCTGCGCAGCATTAATTGCAATTGTGTGTTGCATAGAAATAGTGGATAACGATGTACTAATACCACCTCCTCTTATTTGTTTGCAGCGTGAATATATAGCTCTCATGGTTTTTTTTTTTTTTTTTTTTTTCACACAATCCCACTTGTCTTCACGCAAATTCTCATCTCGAGGTGCGTATCTTTCCTTTTTATCAATTTGCATATGTTATTTGTGTGTAGGCTTGTTGTGCAGGTAGTATACGTCTCAGCTTGGATTCGGCCCCTTTATTTATTTCTTCACGTTTATGCAGCTATCCGTCTTTGTCCGTCGATTCTTGAAGATTTTATTATTATTACATCGACTCTTATGTAAGGAATCAACCCGATAATTTTTGCGTCTTCAATTGAGTTGTCATGGGATGAACCCGTTTATTGGGTCATCGCGACTTCTAGGAGCCACGGAGGAAGCACATGTCAAATTCTTTGTCCTCACTTAAGTTGTCATGAGATGAACCTGTTTAGGTCATCGCGACTTCTTTGTGAGGAGCCACAAAGGGAGTACCCGGAGTTGAGGAGTCACGGAGGGAGCACATGTCAAATTCTTTGTCCTCACTTAAGTTGTCATGAGATGAACCTGTTTAGGTCATCGCGACTTCTTTGTGAGGAGCCACAAAGGGAGTACCCGGAGTTGAGGAGTCACGGAGGGAGCACATGTCAAATTCTTTCTCCTCACTTAAGTTGTCATGAGATGAACCTGTTTAGGTCATCGCGACTTCTTTGTGAGGAGCCACAAAGGGAGTACCCAGAGTTGAGGAGTCACGGAGGGAGCACACGGAGTTGTTATGAGGTGAGCCCGTTTGGGTCATCACGACGCTCCGACGGAGGACGCCTCGTCTGAAGATTGCTTTCACCTGAGTGGGCGTGAGGGGACCCGTTTGGGACATCACGACACTCTTGTGAGGAGTCATGGAGGGAGCACACAGAGTTGTTACGAGGTGAACCCGTTCGGGTCATCACGACGCTCACGTGGAGGACGCACCCGAGTTGTTACGAGGTGAACCCGTTCGGGTCATCACAACGCTCTTGTGAGGAGTCACAGAGGAAGCACCCGGAGTTGTTATGAGGTGAACCCGTTTGGGTCATCACGACGCTTCGACGGAGAAGGCATGGAGGAAGCACCCGAGTTGTTACGAGGTGAACCCGTTCGGGTCATCACGACGCTCGCATGAAGGAGGCATGGAGGGAGCACCCGAGTTGTTACGAGGTGAACCCGTTCGGGTCATTACGACGCTCGCATGAAGGACGCACCCGAGTTGTTACGAGGTGAACCCGTTTGGGTCATCACGACGCTCGCGTGGAAGAGGCACCCGAGTTGTTACGAGGTGAACCCGTTTGGGTCATCACGACGCTCACGTGGAGGAGGCACCCGAGTTGTTACGAGGTGAACCCGTTTGGGTCATCACGACGCTCGCGTGGAGGAGGCACGCGGAGCTGAGGAGCCATGGAGGGATCACTCGGAGCTGAGGAGCCGCGGAGGGATCACTCGGAGATGAGGAGCCACGGAGGGAGCAATCGGAGCTGAGGAGCCACGGAGGGAGCACTCGGAGCTGTTATGAGGTGAACCCGTTCGGGTCATCACGACGCTCCTACGAAGGAAGCCTTTCTCGATGACTGGTGTGGACTGCTCCGAAGATACTCCAAGCTGCATCACTTCGTCCTACTTGAGTTGTCATGAGGGGACCCGTTTGGGCCATCATGACTTTCTAGTAGAGAAGCTCCGCTTGATGAAGAATTTTATGAAGCGTCGTTCAATGAATCGTTTGATGATGATTTTTTTTTTTTAGTCGTTCACAGTTTACGCTCTTACGGACCTGGAGCAATTTTATTTTTAATTTGGAAGGGCGGCTGCACTCAAGCTACATGTTCACTCGAGCTGCCTACGTACTCGCAAAACATGGATGTTTTACAAGATCAAGCCAACGTAGTTCATGGAGTAAACTTTTGTGGTTTTTTTTTTTTGTGTTTTTTTTTTTTGTGAGTGCAGTTTATCCTCTTGCTTAGGAGCTTTCCTTGCAGTTTATCCTCTTGCTTAGGAGCGCTTGCAGTTTAACCTCTTGCTTAGGAGAGTTTGCAGTTTAGCCTCTTGCTTAGGAGGGTTTGCAGTTTAGCCTCTTGCTTAGGAGGTTTCTAGCTTTTCAAAAGGTAGAAGATGTTTCGCCCTCATCCACCCTCACATTGGCGCTTGATGGAGACGAGATGTTTTCAACCATTTCACTTTTATGAGATTTTGAAGATTTTTGTTGATTTGTGAGAACTACAATCCGCCTTTTTGCTTTCAGGGGTTGCACTTGAGTGATGTCTACTATCTCCACACGCTTCATGTTAGAAGGGACGAGACTTTGTATATTATTTCTACCTTTCACTTGTTTGACGTCTTCATCTGAGGGAGGCACATTGCTTGTCCTGGTGGATACCCCTAGGCGACTAAAGACTCCACTTTTAGGCGGATCTAAGCGCTTGAGCATTGATGTTTCTCCACTTGAAGTTGATGGATTGACGACGAAATTATTGCCCCCTTCACATGTACCCAGCCGATTGAAGATGGACAGACAATTATTTAGAGGAAGTTGATGTCTTTCTTTTGTCGCAGCTCTTCCCAACCGATGAAACACAGAAGATGGTGATCTCTTCGTGGGTGGTCGTATCCTATCAAAGACCGAGAGTTTTGATGGACGTGCTTTACTTTCATCTCTATTCTCTTCACTTCTCAAGACGGAGGCCGTGTTGACATTGACGTGGTTGAAAATCTTTACAGGGAAGAGATTTCTTTCTTTTGGAGGATACATTCTGTTTCTCCTTCCGTGTTTTCTTTGATGATGAACATGCTGTGATTTGAGCTTCTTTTGCCCCCTTGATTTCTTGTGCATCGCTGTCTCCCAGGTCGCAGTGGTTTGATTGGTTGCTACTGCTTCTTCAGGATCCAAGACGATTTTTCCTTCTTTAACGAGCTGCATGATCTTTTCTTTAAGAGTTATGCATTTTTCAAGCGGATGACTAATCAACCTGTGATAGCGACAGTAATTATGATTGTTCGTCATGTTAGCCTCTTCAGGTCGTTTTGAGTCCGGTAGCTGTATCACGTTCTTTTTGAGGAGGTCATCCAACATATTTGACAGGTCAGAATCATCAAACGGATACTTTTTGCCTAGCAGCTCTTTTAAAGTAGATCCATTCTTCTTGTTGTCTGATCTAGGATTTTTCGATGTCTTCGTAGGTATATTGCTCACGTTGATGGCCATGGACTCTTTAGACGTCGTGCTGATGCCTTCACTAGTCTCCTTATGGTCTTGTCTCTGGGAACGTGTTGCCTTATTTTGCTTGTGGCCGTTGATTGTGATTTCCATGTTATGAGCTCGCGTTGCTAACTCCTGGAAGCTTTTTGGTTTGATCCCATTCAAGATGTAGAGGAGATCCCAGTTCATCCCGTTGATGCACATTTCGACCGCTGAAGTTTCATTCAAACGCTCCTTGCATTCAAGACTGAGGGCACGCCAACGGTTGATGTAGTCAATCACGGGCTCATCATCCCACTGGGAAGTGTTTGTCAGCTCGCTCATGCTAACGATGCGCCTGGTGCTGTAAAACCTGTTCAGGAATTCGTCTTCCATACGGGCCCAGCTGTCGATTGATTCGGCTTCCAAATCCGTGTACCAGTCAAAAGCGGTTCCCTTGAGAGAGCGCACGAACTGTTTGACTAGGCGATCACCATCGGTTCCAGCGTTGTTGCATGTTTCCACAAAGTGCGCGATGTGCTGCTTCGGGTTCCCCTTCCCATCGAACTGTTGCAACTTGGGGGGTTGATATCCGGAAGGCATACGCAGGTCATCAATTCTTTTGGTGTAAGGCTTGATATATCTTCCAGTGGAGGGGCCTTCACCGAGTTGGACCTTGATTGCGTCAGCTATCAGACTCTGCAACTGCTCCGCGGAGTACGTACCGATCTTGTTCTTTGGAGGCTTCTCACCATCCTTTTTCTCGTTTGGAGGCTTCTCACCATCCTTTTTCTCGTCATCTTCATCCTCCTTTTCGATGTCGCTTTCGTGAACGGTGTCCTTGTCGGTGTCACTGTGCTCATTGGAGTTTTTCTTCTCGCGGAGCTCACTCACTTCTTTTTGAAGATCCTCGATCTTCTTGTTCTTCTCTTCATTCTCCTCTTGCATTTTTTCAACAAGCTTGGTCAGCTTCAAGACTTGATCTTCAATGCTGGAACCATTAGCCATCATCACCAAAGCGCTGATAGGAGTGACGACTTCCTTCTTCCTTGGCAATGCCTTAGGCTTGCGCGGGGAGGCGGTGTTGCTCTTGGAGACTTCATCCTTGCAGGAAGAAGAAGAGGTTGCAATTATGGCTTTGGCGGCAGCAGCAATTGATGCAGCAGAGATTTTGCGCAGCCTGGTAGGGACGTGGGCAGCGCGTAGGCTGGCAGCAGCGGCGTCGAGGGTAGCCCTCTTCGCCTTCGCCCTGGTGACCATGCCAGTGGATTGCGTGACGACGCCAGGAGACTGTTGGAGAGCGTCAGCGTAGGCCTTCCTGGGGGTGTTGATGATGTTGCTTTGTTTGGTAGACATCTTCTTGAGAAGTAGTCTTGGTTGGTTCGGCGGGAGAGATGAGAGGTAGAGATTTTCACGTCGGGTTCACCAAAATTTGTAACCACAAATTTTGTATCGCAGCTAACTGAAATACAAAACAAGGAAAACAAATAGATTTTATTAATTATTTATCAAAAGTTCGTGTACAACCTCTAATGTATCCTCTGATTCTAACGCCGTTTAGGGAACACGTGTACGCGGTACACGTGAGGGATGCGTGCGTAGCTGACTTGTACTGCCTCGCGCGCGTTGTAATTTGATGTTCTTGAGAGGGTCGCGATGACTTGAATCTCCCTTGAACGTTTTAATTTGTCTTGGATCTTCTGACTGCTTGCGACGAATTTGATGGAGAGCTTGTAGCGACTTCTTGTCTTTTTCTCTCTGGATCCTTTGCTTCAGAATTTTCCAATCGTCTTCAAATGAATGAGGAGAGCTCTATTTATAGAGTTTTGGTTCTCCTTGGTGGACTTTGTAGTCACAGACCCGTTTATGGGCTTATGAGTGACATTGGCCCAATTTGTCTTCTTTTCGGGTTTAATGATCCAAATAAGCCAATTTGTAATTCGGATCGACCCATATTTTATTTACTCGGGACAAAATAATTAAATTGAGTTAAAATTTCGTATTAACTCAAAATAATTAATTAATTTAATTTATTCGGCACTTTAATAAATTTTTAGTGCCTACAAAATCAATGAGTTCGTCTACAACCGGTATGGGGAACTTGTCTTTGACAGTACGCTTGTTGAGCTCCCTGTAATCCACACACAACCGCCAAGAGCCATCTTTCTTGCCTACTAATACAACAGGTGAAGCAAACGGACTGCAACTGGGTTGAATAATACCCTGATCTAACATCTCTTGCACTAATTTTTCAATGATATCTCTTTGCTTGAGAGGATATCGATATGGTCTTATATTAACAGGCTGAGCAGTTGGTAACAAAGGAATCCTATGGTCATATACACCTCTGATTGGAGGTAGGCCAGTAGGTTCTGCAAATATCCCTTTGTACCTTTGTAGCAGTTCTTGTAATGCCATTGGTTGGCTGGTCTCATGGTTTATTTCTTGAGAACAACATAAGACTTGGTCATTACTCTCCTGCACATTAGAAATTTGCAGTAGACATAGCTGAGTAGCATTGCTTATTAATTTTAAAGATGGCGTCCCCTTTACAGTTTTGACTCCTTTAGGTGCCAACCCCCTGAGCACATGTTTTGTACCCTCAAAATTAAACTCCATTTTCAGTTGCCGGAAGTTCCAACTAACCGTTCCTAGTGTACTCAGCCACTGAACCCCCAATACCATGTCACATCCTCCCAAAGGTATAACCAAAACATCAGTAGTGAAATATGTGTTTTGCAGCCTCCATGAAAATCCTTTGCACATAAGTTGGCAAGAGAATTGGCTTCCGTCTGCCACTGTAACAGCTTGAGGTTGAATTTGTGACATTTTACACCCTAGTTTAATAGTCATTTCTTGGTCCAGAAAATTATGTGTGCTTCCTGAATCAATTAGGATATGAATGGCTTTTCTCCCTACATAACCAGTGACTCTCATGGTCTGAAAACCCTGGCTTCCTGACAATGCGTTTACCGAGATACAAGGCTCAGTTAGGGCTACTTCATACCCTATATCAGTCCCATCACTTATATCCCCTTCAATTGTATTAAATTCTTCGCCTTCCTCATCCTGCCCTTCTATTTCAACTGCAAACAGTTGAGTTCCTTTATATTTGCATTTGTGGTTTCTATCAAAAGGTTCTGTACAAAAGTAGCACTCTCCTTTTCTTTGCTTCTCTGCCCTTTCTGCGGCACTAATATATCGTGTAGGTTTGTGAGCATTAGGTATGGTTGTGGTTGTAGTCGTGGAACTATTAGTAGCAGGAGTGGGCAGTATCCCCTTTTGAGGCCTAACAAAACCCTGATTGGTCATGGGTTTTGGAAAAGGAGTAAAAGTCTGGGTAAAATTCTTCGGATTAGTCTTTTGAACACCCAAGGATTCTTCCTGCAGACGAGCATATTCAACTGCAGAGGCCAAACTCTGAGGTTTGAAAGCCCTAACAAAGGGTTTTAGAGAAGGTTTCAACCCCCCAATAAAGCTGTCCAAGAAATACTGATCAGGCAACAAAGGGTTACGCTGCACCATCAACCCCCTCAAATTCTCAAAAGCATCTAAGTAATCATCAATTGTTCCTGTTTGAGTCAGTTTATTGAACTCTTCCACAACATTACCAGCAATTTCCTCCTTAAATCTAGCACAAACATCAACTATGAAATCGTCCCACTCCACATTACGCCTGGCTACAATATAACTATTGTACCATGATTCAGCTCGACCAAACATGTACATACTCGCCAAATCAACACGTTGTTCATCCAAGATTTTACACAAATTGAAGTATTTGAGACATTTTTTAATCCACATACGAGGTTTAGTACCATCAAATGAAGGAAACTCAAGCTTAGGAGAGAATCTGAGATTATTTTTGTTACCTTGAGACATATCAGGTTGATCGTCTCCGGCATTCGGAACTCCGTCTTCTCTGTTCTTCAGTAGCTTCACCAATTCCCCTAGAATTGCAGCTTGATCCTCCAATTTCTGTTCTAAAGTAGAAATTCTTCCCTCCATAGCTGAATTCTGTTGTCGAGCTTGATTTTTACGCGTTATCGGTGCCAGATTTTCACGATTCTCCGCTTAACAATTCCTCAAGATCGAGGCAATCGCTCTGATACCAATGATACAGACCACAGGAAGTTTCTCGCAATTGGATGGAGAATGAGAGCTTCGAGGTGAATGTATAACAGAATTAACAAACTAGAGAGAGAGATAGGAGAGGTGAATTTTGGGAATTTGTATTATGTAACAGAATGAGTATTACAGTTGAGATTCTAGCTTTTATAATGTTTGTTATCTAACAACTTTTCCCGCCTCTTTTCATTATTCGATTACAGTATGCTATACTGTATCAAAATATAAAGTTGTCGAGGTCAATGATCAATTCTCGAGTGAACCGTCTCACAAAAATTTAAAAAAATTGGTTAAATATTTTGCTCAAAAACTTAAATTTTGAGAATTTGGTTGAGACTTTTTTTTTTCCATCAAATCTTTAGTGCTCAGGTCGCTAAAGATTTGGGTCGAGAATTCGAGATCGATTCTATTCGAATTTTGATTTTTTTTTTGCTCAAGTTATTTGAGTCATTCTTTTTACAATTGGATTAGATTTAGATTATTTGGTCGATTTACTCGTACTAGCATTATTTTTGGTAGTTCCCCATTTCATACCTTGATTTGTTTGTTGTCTGCGTATGATCTTGATTTTTGTTTTACGATGGTGATGTATTCATCGTGTTGTCGTATCGGATCAAATATTTAATCATTTAAAAACAAAAAAAAATTGGTTGCACCTCAATATTTGAGTCGTTGTTTACTTGCGTATGATAAGTCTGTGAGGCATGACCTAAAGGCTAAAACATCATCGGGTCGGACAACTCATATCATACGAGTTGGATAGAATAGGGGTCAGACCAAAGAATGTGATGGCTCGAGTTAGGATTAGAATAATGGGTAGATAGACTCTGTTTGATAAACAACGGATTGAAATTGACAGAAGCAGATTTAAAAATCATATTTGACTAGAAGATTCAATTGACAGTTTTGACTAGTAGATCTAATCAGCATAATTTTTTTAGTATTGTTTGGTAATTAGCTATTTTAGATTAGCGAATTGTTTATCTGCTTGTAAAATGACAAAGAAAGGACATCAACAAACTTTTGATTAAATTTTTGTCAAACATGCATCACACCAGCATTTTTAATAATTAAAGTTAAACACTTAAACCAATATCATCACAGATTGATTACGGTGACGCGAGTTATCCGTATCAATTAGATTACTTGGTCGGTCTACTCGTAGTGGCATTCTTTTTGGTAGTTTACCATGCCATACATTGATTTGTTTGTTGTATGCGAATGATCACAATTTCAGTAACTCTCATGTGAGACCGTCTCACGATAATTTTATCGTGAGACCTCTCACATGGGCACATAGGGGGTGGTTACAAATTTAGTAACCACCTCTTATATGAGCCGTCTCACAATAAATTACCGTGAGACAAGTTTTTGTGTCACAACTTTTGTTTACGTGGAGATATGTTCATCGTGTTTGTCATATCATATCAAATATTTAATCATTAAAAAACAAAAAAAATAAAAATAAAATGGTTGCTCGTTAGATTATCCTCATCAAAAGGTCATCTTAATGGAGGTAATCCTCTTTTAGTGTCTTAATCAATTAGATCATCATATCATATGACACTCAATGCAAAAAAAATGATCCTAATTTTATAGAAAGTCAAATTAGGGTGAGTGGGGATGGTCTTAAGAACGATGCTCGGTAATATTTGAGTCGTTGTTAGGATACGAAGGACCTAAAACAGCATCTTTTGCTTTGGTTAAACCCTAAACCCCTGATTTGATTGATTAGAGTACAAAAGCAGAGCACATCTCAAAAAGCTTCTTCACCATCTGCAGCTCAGAATAATGGCAAGAACGCACACTAAACCCCAACCCCAACCCCAACCCCGCAGGTCAGAAACGATTGATTCAGACAGCAAAAACGGTGAGGGAGATGCCAGAAAGAAGCCGAACCCAGTAAAAATCCCTCTTTTGGAAACTGCTAAGAAATACAATAGAGTTGCATCTGATAAAAACGCAAAGGGGAAACTGAAGCCAAAGCTCTCATCTTCGGACTTTGAAAAAAGGGAGGAGAGTCGAGTTCCGATCAAAGTTTCAGCTTTTGAGAAAATGAAGATGAGAAATGTCGAGGAAGATGATGGATTGTTGACCAAACGGAAGAGAACGAAGAAAATGAGCATGAGGATTGACCGTTACGATCTCTCGAATAAGCGCCTTGATGATGGAATCGGAATCGCGCTTCAAGGTCTGTCACTGTCACTTTCACTTTCACTTTCAATGCTGCATTTTTATTTCCTCTACTCTAATTTTGGCTGAGTAATGTGAGTGGATGTCTCAGATATAACCAATGAGCAGAAGAAGAAGAAAAAGGAGGAGGATGAAGAGGGAAAAGAAAAGCCTGAGATTGTGGAGTTGTCAATGAATGCACAATTCAGGGCAATCAAACCTAGCCCTTCTATTGTCTCCTTTGTTCAACAAAATGTAGGTTCTTTGGACATGGAGTAATGATGATAATGATGTTGAGGGTATTTGATTCATCTGAACCAGTGTAGTGTAGTGTGTGTGTGTGTGTTGGGTTTAACTCAATTGACTTCTTTGTTAATGATTTTTATTACAGTTCTTGGGTCGTAGACGCGATATAGAGCTTCGCAGGGCTGGATATAACACTGAGCTCTCCGCGCCATTGGATAACCTTCCCTTTTCTACGAGTTCTGAGAGGGAAAGGGTTGACGAAAGCGTATGCTCCTCACTCTTTCACCTTTTTATCCATTCTCTTTTGCCTTGCTAGTTTTGCTGAGACGGAGACGCAGGGAGTAGCTATCTTCTAGAGGTTGCTCTTTGCATGAATTTCATACTGATACAAGTTGAGCTCTACGAATGTCGTAATTGGGTTTGTCTGGGAATTTATGTATTCCGTGTATTTTGGCAATGAAGTGAATACATATGTTCACTTATGCTGCTGCCAGCCATTCTCTGTCATGTTTGTTTCTTCATTTCTCTAGTTCTCACTGTTTAGTTCAGGTCTTCAGGAATAAATTGGAATTTTTTGCTGCTGCAAAAGTTTCGTCATCATTTCCTCCACCTGATCTTCCGGAGATTGCTTTTGCCGGTACCTACTTCCTTATTTGCTCTTAGTTATTCCCTTGCCTGACTTACTGCTTCACAACCATGATATTGTATCTTAATCTCAAAAGTGGTCGTCCGACCTGATATTTGATTCTCGGTCATTGAACTATGTACATATCCTACAGCTCCCCCCCAAATGCTATTGTAGTCTATCTTACTTTGCCAGTTCACTTTGGCTGGCGTGTCCGACACTGAACACCCCGAAGATCACACCTCAACACCTCATTTTAGACCAAAAGCTTGATTTTTTTTTCCCACTAAACAGCTGTGCCAGACAATCCGCCTGCCACTGTGTCGTCTCCGATACTAGTTGTTGACTCCCATTTCCTCTTCAATTGTTGGTGGCCAAATATATGCATCTGAGATTCTTGTTTCCATTAAAATGTGCCTTTTTTCCTTATGAAAGGTAAAAACAAGGGTACCTGAAATAATGATATAAAGTTTGTTGTCCTGTTAGGCAGATCCAATGTTGGGAAATCATCATTGCTAAACGCACTAACAAGACAATGGGGAGTTGTTCGGACCTCTGATAAGCCGGGTCACACTCAGGTTTCATTCTATGCTCAGAACACATATCCATGAAACATTATTGTACGAATTGTTTGTACAGTTTGTCTGCAGTTATCTTGATTAACGATTATCCCTCAGAAAATGATAGCTATGGAAAAATTTAATTAAAGATGAATCTAGTATTTTAGAAATCACAACCTAAAACTCATAAAATTTTTGGGTCAGGGTACTCCAATATTTTGTTTGAGAAAAAAATGTTTGGAAAATAGTGGACCTTGTCGACTCAGGACTACAACACTCTCAGTATTGGTCATATATTTATCATTTTATTCCACACTTACCTTGTCTCTCTTTCTGCAGTCAATTAACTTTTTTAACCTTGGGACAAAGCTCAACTTGGTTGATTTGCCGGGGTATGGCTTTGCTTATGCAAAAGATGAAGTAAAGGAAGCTTGGGAAGATCTGGTGTGTCTCATTTAATCTCTTGATTATTCACATGATTTTTTGGCAATCTTATTGTCATAACCAACGCCATAACTTCTTCGCTTGGATTTACATTACATATCATAGGAACATGTTTTAAATTTGGGGTGACTTGAGTCTTCATATTGTAGGTAAAAGAGTATGTATCCACTAGGGTTGGTCTAAAGAGGGTCTGCCTTCTCGTTGATACCAAGTGGGGGATGAAGCCAAGAGATATTGAGCTTATTCATTTGATGGAAAGGTATCTAAATCATTGATTAATGTATTGCTTTAGAAGAGTTTATTTACTTATTGATTGTGTGAATTAAAAAGGTAGTCATCATTTTTTATCATCAGTTTCTTCCCAGGCTATTAGTCTGATCGCTTGGTGCAGTGAACGATGAAGTAATTCTCGATACCTGTATTTATGATAATCAATTGATGAAAGTGACTCACATTATTGTCAAATTTAAGTCTCTAACTCCTTCACTAACCTATTTTACTCGTACTCATCATATCGTCTCTCTACTCGTATCAAACCCTCAATACTCTTCCCCACGTATGACTTTTCAGCGAAACATTTAAAGGTTTTTTACATATTAGCTGAGTCCAATGCCTGCATATGAACTCGTGTGATCGTGTAACATACATCTAACCAGATGTGTGGTAACATAGCGGCAATTTGGTAGAGTAGTGGTAGCCATGTGATTCCTTATCGCTGTATCATGTTAACCTGCTTGGATGTGCTTGATAATGCTTTGAAACTAATCATGCAGATCTCAGACTAAGTATCAGGTTGTGTTGACCAAAACGGACGTTGTATTTCCTCTTGACGTGGCTCGCCGTGCTATGCAAATTGAAGAGGTAAATGCGTAGATATTATCATAATTCTCTCATGTCATGTGGCAAATTGAAGAGGTAAAGAGACCCATTACATGTTTGGGAGTGTTCTTGATTTAGCACTTGGCAGGAGTTGATTTTGCTTGTGAATCCCAATAAAAAAATTACCCGTGTTAATAATAATGTTATCTGACGTTGGTTTGTATCTCTTTGTATCCCCGCAGACGCTCAAAGAACACAAATCCATTGTCCAACCAGTGGTACGACTTCTTAATTCTTATACTCCTTGGATTTCATGTTCACTTATTAATATTGTGATGTGAATTGCTTCGTTGTTACAGATGATGGTTAGTTCAAAATCTGGAGCTGGCATCCGATGCTTAAGAACAGTGTTGGGCAAAATGGCTCGGTATCTGAAGCCTTAACAACATTGGGGATTACTTTGTTTTTCTTCTAGTTTTATTTGCAAAATCGCGGTGAATTCTGATATGCCCTTGGATGCTTGATGATATTATGTGCTACTAGAGTCTAGAGGCGAGGCAGGGTATCCATAATTCATGTACGGAGTATATAATAAACTAGAAATAATTCTGCCCTTTTTTTCTTCTTATGAGAGCGCCTCAAGTTGTATTTCTGGAATCGGTACGACCGTATTTGGATGTTGCTTCTTCATAATTGAAAGCGTTAAAATGTTGGACGTTGTCGTTTTGAGTAGGCTTATAACGTGGAGTGATTTTGATATGATAATATGGCAGGACTACACAGCAAAACAAAACTCGTTTATCAAATCTTCTCTCTTTTAAAGAAAGCCCAATAACTGATTGTTCACACTACCCTTGCTCACCATTATGAAATGCTAATCTCTCGTTCACTCTCAATTAAAACAATGGGTCACTCAAGTAAATAAAAGGTTGGGCTTGCATTAGGATATTCAATTATTTAGTCCATTTGGTAACATTGAACCGAAAAATCAATCAATATATATATATAAAGGAGGAAGTTTTCGAGCGATGTGATTGGTCCGTTACATCAAAACTCAATTTAGGAAAGTATCATTAATAATAATAAAAATCAAACAGAGAATCTTTCAATTATTACAATAATATATTTAATCTATTATATTAATGTGATGTTTTATAATTTTCATCCAAAAATCTTTAAATTTCGTTTAACAAAAAGTTATCGTAAATAAAATTATAAAAATGAATTAATTAGATTCGTGGTAGAAAATGCTTTCATTAGAGTATAAATTTCATATTATTTGCTTGAAAAAGTGATGAATTTATTACATATAAAGATATTAAAGTTATCCCATATCGACAAATTATAATAAGGTGATGAAATTCTATATTATAAATAAGAGTAATCATCCGTTCTTAGATATCCACCAAAAATCTTTTGATTCATAAAAAACTCTTAAGATTATAACCTTAAGTAATTATCCCACATCGAAAAATTATGAAGAGGTTTTGGAAATATATAATATAAATAAGAGTAATCATTGTTTTTGAATATCGACCAACAAACTTTTGAGTCTTAGAAAAACTCTTAATAAGACTACAAACTAAAAATTATTCCACATCGAAACAATTAAAATAAGATGATGATTTTATATTATAAATAAGAGTAATCATGTGTTCCTTTGGGTCTTAAAATGAGCTCTTAAGACAGTAAATTATCCCACATCAAAAAAAATAACTTTTGAGTCTTAGAAAATATTTTAATAAGACTACAAACTTGAATAACATAATCTCACATCGAAAAATTATACTCCCTCCGTTCCATTTGATTACTAATCAAAAAATTATACTCACATCGAAAAATTATTAATCAAAAATCTTTTGAATCTTATAATATTTCTCTTGAGGCTATAAATTGAAGTAAAAATTATTTCACATCGAAAAATTACAAAAAAGTGATGAAATTGTATTACATAAATAAAAGTAATCATCGTCTTTACATATCAATCAGAAATCTTTTGAGTCTTAATTAAAAAGAGTTCTTAAAACTGTAAATTATCCACACTTTTGAGTCTTAAAAAACTCTTAGATTATAAACTTGAATAAAAAATTTCAAATCGAAAAATTATTACAAAGTCATGAATTTCATTGATATAAATTAAACATCTTTTGAGTTTTAGAAAAACTCTATCTCACATCGAAAATTTTCATATTATTTGCTCGAAAAAGTAATGAATCTATTACATATAGAAATAGTAAAATCATCTCACAAAAATTATATTAAGCTGATAAATTTCTATATTATAAATAAGAATAATCATTCGTTCTTAGATATCAACAAAAAAATCTTTTGATCATTAATCTCTTAAGACATAAAATTAAGTAAAATTATCCCACATCGAAAAATTAGGATGAGCTGATTAAATTTTTTATTATAAATAAGAATAATCATTCGTCAACAGATATTAACCAAACATCTTTTGAGTCTTAGAAAAACTCTATCTCACATCGAAAAATTATATAATAGGGCGATAAATTTTCATTATATAATTCGTGCTTAAATATCGAGAAAAAATAAAGAGCTTTTAAGACTATAAAATTAAGTAAAAACTATCTCACATTGAAAGAACACAAAAATGTCATTGTCAGTGAAAGAATAACGTCATATGTATAAATTAAATATTTTTCATTTCTATAATTGTAGTTATAAGTAAAAAGTGAGGTTAATATAGTAAAAATGTTAGACCAAATAAAAAATACTCCGTATTTGTACAAATTGAAGTCATTATTGGTTCTTAGATATCAACTATCAGCACAAATATTTACCGGGTATTGTTTTAAAGAGAAATATTACGAGTTTTAAATGCAATGCACGCGTATAATTTAATTTGATGTTTACCGCGTATATGACCTCCCAAAAAACACATTCACGTATGTGGATATTATTTCTTTACTATTAGACATACTTTTACCTTCGACTTACTTTCTACTATTGAATAGTCTCACAAATTTATACAATCCTCTAATTTGGTGTCATTATCATTGTCACTAAAAATCGGCCCGTGCATCGCACGGGCTTTCCAACTAGTATATATTAATAAAGCAGAAACTTTTCGAGCAATATGATTGGTCCAATTTTTTTAATATTTTTTTTTAAAGTTAAATAAAGAATGTGCAAATTTGTATATGAAAAAAAATCCTACTCCACCTAAGACTCGATTTTTGTAAAATTTAAATAAATAATATATAAATTTGTATAAGAAAAAAAAAACAATCCTACTCAATTTAAGATTCAAAAATTATCTCTTTATAAACCGACGATTATCACCTCATAATGCACAAATATTGGACCCGAAAGTGTGAAATGCTTAGTCTATTTTGCTTTAAGACTAAACCAAAAATATTTTAAATTTTAAAAGAGTTCGTAAGAATATATAAACTTAAGTTAAATTGTCCCACATTGAAGAATTATAATTCTATAAATAAGAGCAATCATTCGTCATTAGATATCAACAAAAAAAAACTTTTGAAGTTTTAAAAAAAGCGATCTTATGAATATAAACTTAAGTTAAATTGTCTCACATTGAAAAATTATAATATAATGTGATAAAATTAAACAAGAGTAATCTTTCTTTCTTATATATTAACCAAAATTCTTTTAAATCTTAAAAAATCTTTTAATACTACAAAGTTAAGTAAAATTATTTCACATCGAAAAATTATATATGAGGTCATAGAATTCTAAATAAGAGTAATAATAATTCGTTATCATTCATTAACCAAAAATCTTGAGTCATAAAATGAGTTTAAAAAGAATTTTTAAGACTATAAACCAATTTTTTTTTAATTCTTAAGAAATTCCAAAAATATAAAATTAAAATTTTAAATTTTTAAAACAATTAATAATAAAAATAAAATTATCACTTACGGAGTATATTATTATTATCCTGATACAAATAGATATATCTTTTCCTTTATTGTATTATGATAAATAAGAGTAATCGTTCTTTTCTAGATATCAACCAAAAAATTATCCACATCGAACATTTATAAGAAGATGATGGTCGTTCGTCCTTAGATATCAACCACAAATTTAAGAAAGTAAGATTAGCAACCGCATCGTATGGTCTTAAATAAGACTCTGACGTGGTGATCAGAGTATCTACAATTATAAATATGAAGTCGTAATTTTGAACTTCACTATCATTTCAAATGCATTCATAATTGTATTATTATAATTAAGCAAGGGTATGCATTATCTTTACTTTAAGCAACAATATTCATTATTATAACTTATGCGCTGATGATGACAAATTTGTTTTTTATCACATATTTCATCGTTGTTGACTGTAACAAGTTCTCATTTTACCCAGTAAATATTTATATCTATGTATATTTATGTGCAAGGTAATTTAATTAGTCTTTTATTCTAACTACAACACACCATATATAATGTCTATAATTTAATTTGACGTTTACCGTATATATTATCTCTGATCCCTTGAAACACATTTACTTATATGGATAATATTCCTTTACTATTAGGCATACTATTAAGACTTATTCTCTACTGTTGTAGAGTTTCACAAATTTATGCAATCATCCAACTTAGTGTCCTTATCAACATTACTAAAAAGCGGTCCGTGCATCGCACGAGCTTTCCATCTAATAAATTAATAAATTAAAAAAAAAATCCTCTTCACAGCAATAGAGGTGGGTACAGTAAACAAGTGAATTAATTATTGCTGAGATTACAATGAACATTGATCCTCCTTTACAATTTACAAACACATTGAAAATACATCTACAACCTTTTCAGTTTTCTACGGTTGTATTTTCCCATCTTATTTGATTATTTAAATACTTCACTTGATCATGCTATGTACAGTAAAACATTTTATTTTCTTGCTTCGTCAATTTTCCATATAAAATTCATCGCGATGTCATCATCCAAAGTTGTATCGGTTGCCGGTTTTGAGCAACGTGTTAGAGTACCTCAAATCAATATTAGAGTTATTCACCAGTGGAAGTTTAGATTTAAATTTTATTCATGAATGTTTGCCGTTAAGTTAGATCCTCTTGATGTTAGTAAAAATATCCGTCTGTATGGAGTAAAAGAATTGAAAAATGTTTACGCATTTATAGCAATTAGAACTGGCAATCGGCTCGGGTCTATAGATTGGTCCACGCAATTTTTAGAGTTTGAACTCATAAAATATTTTTGATACGCGTCACAAGTCGAGTTACGTCAAAACTCGACTCAGAATTACAAATATATCACAGAGTTGTTTAAATATCGTCATTTAGTTTACGTGTCAACATGAATTAAGATTTGTTTTTTTACAAGGTGATTAAAGTCTCTACTACATCTTTAATGATCAATCAATACTTTCTAACCAAGAAAAATGTACAACCCCGTGACAACTAAAAGTGTACAATCCCGTGACGTGTCATGGGTATAACACTAGTATACTAATAATCATCACTAGCTCGAATCATGTTTACAAGATGATGATCAATGTATAAACTAAAAACACTCCGTATGCCATGCGATAAACTAATTTTATTGACAAACAAGTTGAAAAACATCCACTCTGGCTAAGACCTGTTTAATGGGTCGGGCGATCATGTTTCGGGTTTGGGTAAAATATGGGTAGAGTGTATTTCGGGCTAAGAAAATACGTGTTTCACTTCGGTTGAGTTTATACGGGTTTCGGGTCAACTTTCAGGTCAAATATTGGTTATTAACGCATATTGAGAGCGTTAATCGTTTTTGCTTTACGGATACTCCGTACAATTTTATTCTTAATTTTTTAAAATCATTTATTTGATATATTTTTGATAATACTCCCTATTAGATATTGGGATTCTATAAGAATAGAGACATTTTGAAATTTATTGAAATTTTTTATCATCATAATAATGTGATAAAAATATGATCTAAAACACATAAAAAAATTATTTCTTCAAATTTTGAAAATAAGTAGGAGCTAAAATAATATTTACAGTATATTTTTTAATTTACCTAATTTTGAGTTATTTTGGGCGGATATTTTCAGTCAAATTTGGAACGAATGTTGGAATCAATTTTTTGAGAGTGGTAACCGGAACCCCAAACGCTGCGACTCATCTTGTCTGAGCGTTGGGAAGGGAAGGGAAGAGGAAAGAAAATAGAAAGCGAGTAAAAAGTCCCAAACTCCCAAATCCCAAATCAATCAATCAATCAATCAGGAAATACTACCAGCGTTTAAGCTGGTTGCAAGCGTTTCTCCTAAGGAGTATAAGCTTATATACTTAAAATCTCCCCTTTCCCCCGTCCCTTAGTGATTGATTACCAATATACTCAAACTCCCAAATCAATTTCCATTCAATTAGGGTTTCATTTCATTTCTCCTCAGACCTACCACCCTAAACATGGAGGTTCCTATATTCTTTTCTCGCATATCTTCAATACTAGGTGTCTAGTATTAAGGCAATTTATCCTGAAATTCGATTTTGTGTGTGTGTGTGTGTGTGTTACAGAAAGCAGATATTGACACTACTATGGTGACAATGGAGGGGGAGCAATCGACCGCCGGTGGCTTGTACCTGCCCGGAAAAGACCGGGTTGTTTTTAAGCGCCCCGAGAAGTCTCGTCTCGGTATGCTTTCCTTTTACCTTATAACACTATTGCTTAGTATCCACAATCACCACCAACACATACCAACCAAAGATGTCATCTACTCTAGTGGTTAAGACCAGGTACCTCGGATGTATTAATCCAAGGTTTTTGAGCTGAAGAAAAAAGTCAGGAGAGGTAGTATGTCTGAGGTATGGTAAATTGGGGTTAATGCCACGTTTCTCAATACTCACTTCCTTCCATCACAATTTTGAAAAGGGGAAATTCTGCTTCAAGTATAATTTCTTTAGGAAAATCAAGCCTCTAATATTCCCACCCATCAAATATACATCATCATTTGTATTACAAATCTGATGACCATGTTGTGTCTAATCAGGTTTAGATGCCCTCGCTTTGGCTAAGCGTGGAGGATTAAAAGCTAATGGTGGCTTTAAAGTTCCCGGGGAGGGGGTCACTTCTTTTGCCTCATCCCTTGATGAGGAAGAAAACTCAAATGTGACTCTTGCCCATGAAGCTGAGGCTAGTCAACATAAAAGCGACAAACCACGTCATGGTAGAAAATATCGCGACGTAGGTGCAAGCGAAACTTTCGAATCAGGTAACTTGTCTACTATAGATCTCCAAGTAATGTTTTTGGTTATTTCACGGAAATGTTATGTTTTTGGACTAAAATGAGATGTGGAAGTGTCATACCTAAGAGCGTGTTTCGGTAAGGGGATTTGAAGGGAAAGGAAGGAGGTGAGGGAAAATGAATCCCTCCATTTCGCTCCTCAATTTTTTCCCCTCCAACAACGGAAATATTTGGAAGGAAAATTGATCCCCTTCTCTCCCTTTCCCTCCCCTCCTTCCCCCCCCCCCCGTTTCCTTCCTATTTTGCTATCCAATAAGGCCTACGTGTATTATGAAGAGTAATGTAACATATGCATTCAATTGTTTTTTATCTCTATGGAGGGTTTTTTTGGCTTATTTTGCTTTAGGTTTTTTACCCCTATGAAAGTATTGACATTTTGCGTTTTTTTACCCGTCAATTCACTATATCATTGATCTATATTTTCAGAAAGTAATGTAACCCGAGAAGATGAAGTCACTAATAAATTTGACAAGCATCGTTCCCGAGAGAGTGTCTATTCTAAGTATTCAACCTATGATAGAAATGACTCTAGACGAGACTCTAGAAATGAAAGAGCAACTGGGCCAATTAGGTATGATGGCGATAGCAAAGAGCGGAGTCGTGATGCGGAACATGGACAATATGAGAGGGAGTATAGTAACACACGATCGGAGAAAGACTACAATGGTGGAAGATCTGAGAGAGGCTCAAATGGAGGAGGATATCAAAGAGACTATCGTGGGGAATACGACCGAAAAAGAACTAGACACGAAGGATGGAGGAGCACACCCGGTAAGTATGGCGTTTCTTTCCGGATTAGCATGTCATAGGTGTTGATGACATGTCTCTGTTTACAATAGAATAACTATTATCATAAGTGGATGTAACCTTGTGGGCTTTAGACTCTCTCTTCAAATCTTGTATATTTAAGAACTTGTGTTCAACTGTATTTTGATGAAATGTTTTTTCTCCTGAAAACAACTTACGGGTATTTTACTGCCCTTAATATGTTTATGTGCACGACCTTGCAGGCCGGTCAGACTGGGATGATGGGAGATATGAATGGGAGGATACTCCACATCGAGATGATCACCGTAGTTCGAGCAAGCGCTATCAGCCATCGCCATCCCCTATGTTTGTTGGGGCATCCCCCGATGCTAGATTGGTTTCTCCTTGGCAAACTCCACGTTCGGGTATGGTGTCTTAGGCAGGCTACTATGTGAAACTATATAATCACTGTTGCTGTGGTTTATTTTCTCTCTATAAAGTTTTGCAAGACATTAACTTTGAAAATGGTGCAGGTGCTTATTCTTCCCCTTGGGATCATGTGACCCCATCACCTGTGCCCATTCGTGCTTCTGGCTCCTCTGTACGATCTTCAAGCTCTCATTATGGAGAAAGGTTAAATCATAGGAGAGTTTCTGGTGATGTTTCAGTAAACATAGGGGTATGCTATTTACAAGTAGCTGTAGTTTGCAAACCTTTTTGTGCTCTTGTAGGACATCTTTTTTAGCGCTATTTTCTGTGTTTTCATGCTAATTTCCATTTGCACATTGAAGTTTTTTTTTTCTCATCACCTATTCTTTTGTCCAATAATATTCTAGGATATTGATGGCGATAGGAATTCTGTGGCGTTGGAACATAATGCTGAGATCACAGATAGTATGCGCATGGAGATGGAGTACAATTCAGATCGTGCATGGTGAGTGAAGCTTTCACGATATTGAGTTCATCTACTATTATTTGTCAAATTTGACTTGTTTAATTTATATATAATCATGTAAGCTAAAGTGTCAAAACTCAAAAGTGTTGCGTTGTGTCGGGCATGCGACACGTGACACAACATCCAAGTGAAGTTTTGCACTAACAGTCATATGAATGTGAAAAATATGAGTAATAATTTTGATTAATTAATGGTTAGAAGACCTATGACAGTTTGAGTAGCAAGGTCAATATTGAGGGGTGAAATTTGAACTTATTGATGATATTGATTTGGCTTTGTGTTTTGAAACGGCAAAGGTATGACAGAGAGGAAGGGAGCACGATTTATGATGCTGATAGCTCATCATTTTATCTTGGTGATGACACCACAAACCAGAAGAAAGAAGTAGAATTGGCCAAACGGCTGGTATGTCAAGCACTTTATGTCATTTCACAACATTTCGCATTGATTAGTGATTGCTTTCATATCTTGTAGCTGTAGGGGTATTTAATATTTTCATCTTCAAATCAAGGGGTATCTTTTATCGTTATTACGTTTTCTTCATTCTATCGTTATTACGTTTTCTTCATTCAATGTTATCTTGTACTCCGTTTTTTTATGTCGTACTCCTGTGGCTATTTAGATCATGTTAAAACTGTTGAGTATAAATACACGGCTACAAGAAGTGCATGCTGCGAAATTCCTTTTCCTTTTCTCTCTCTCTCTCTCTTTTTTTTTTTTCCGTTTAATTTGTATGTTGGTATGGTAATATTCACATTTTCTTCTAGGATTTATAAAGAAGAAATTTCTGTTGGATGATGTCAATAATAAATCACAAGTCTAATATTTGCTGTTCTCTCGTGTCTTGAATTGATGGATGCTTTGTAGGTGAGGCGTGATGGAAGTTTAATGTCGCGTGCTCAAAGCAAGAAGGTATCTCAGATGAGTGCTGACAAGCAACAATGGGAAGACAGGCAACTCTTAAGGTCAGGTGCTGTTCGAGGCACTGAAGTTGATACTGAAATTGACAATGAAGAGGAAAACAAAGTCATGCTTTTAGTCCATGGTAAGTCAAAGGTTCACTTTTGTTCAAGACAAAATGAATTGTGAGTACTACATTTAGAGATGTCATGCTCTATCTTTAAAGTAACTAAAGGCTCGTTTTTGTGGGTGATGTAGATACCAAACCTCCTTTCTTGGATGGTAGAGTGGTTTTCACTAAACAAGCAGAACCTGTGATGCCTATAAAGGATCCAACGTCAGACATGGCTATAATCTCGCGTAAAGGGTCTACTTTAGTACGAGAAATTCGTGAGAAACAGAGCTCAAATAAATCACGACAACGCTTTTGGGAGCTTGCCGGGTCTAAACTTGGGGACATCCTAGGTGTCGAGAAGACAGCTGAGCAGGTCCGTTTTGTCTTCAAATACGTTAATTGTATTATTATCGTAATTCAGTATCTGTTTTTTGTTTACTTTTCCTATGCTTTTGTCAATATTAAATAATTGGTGAATGTTCAGATTGATGCTGATAAAGCTGAGGTTGGTGAAGATGGTGAGATTGATTTCAAGGAAGATGCGAAATTTGCACAGCATTTGAAGAAGGATGAAGGTGTAAGTGACTTTGCAAGAACAAAAACAATGGCTGAGCAGCGACAATATCTTCCTATATTCTCTGTAAGAGACGAATTGATGCAGGTAAAGATTATTGCTTTGCATCCTGCTGTGATTTTTTTTTGTTATTTTACAAATTAAGGTTATGTCAATTGACAAAGTAATTGGGGGCTGAGCGATAGCATTGGTGTAATGGTATAGACTTATAGTCATGTTACTTGACATAAACTTCAGGCTAAGGCTATTGTATTTTGTAAAGCTTTATTATAACGACCAAAATCCTTCAGTCATTTGTGATTAGTCACTGGGATGGGGTCATTTTCATATTGCAAGGTCATGGAAGGCAGAAGCCCTTGGCGAACCATGCTCTCATAATTTTTAGATTCGTAATTTTCTTGATATTTGGTATCGTGGTTTCAGGTTAGCTTGGCTGTTTGGTTACTGACACCTGTATTTATATTTCGTTCTCCAATGTACAGCTTATTCGCGAGAATCAAGTCATAGTCGTTGTTGGTGAAACGGGTTCAGGGAAGACCACACAATTGACACAGGTGTGTATGAGCTTGTTCCTTTTGCCTTGTTATATTTCTGTTGTTGCCTTCATCATCGTTAATCTACTAGGTTAGTAAGGTGGAGGTTATATCTTGTGGCCAAACTTCGTTTTCGTCGTTAATCTAGTAGGTTACGAAGGCGGAAGGTTATATCTTGTGGCTAAATTTCCATGTTGAGGATCTAATAATGTACTAATGTTTATTAGTATCTGCACGAGGATGGCTACACGTCATATGGTATTGTTGGATGCACACAGCCCAGACGTGTCGCAGCCATGAGTGTCGCAAAAAGAGTTAGTGAAGAGATGGATACTGAATTGGGTGATAAAGTTGGGTATGCTATCCGTTTTGAAGATGTTACTGGACCCAACACCAAAATCAAGGTTCACCATCTCTTACTGTATTCATTGTACTAGTAATAGCTTTTCTTATGTACTTGGTTTATTAACTCTTGCTTACATGTCGCAGTATATGACTGATGGTGTGCTCCTACGTGAAACATTGAAAGATTCTGAGCTTGAAAAATATCGGTATGATCAGCAATTTCAGATGCTTGTGCTGTGTTTGCTTTACTGTTTGTCTGTTTTTAACTTCTAGATTCTAATGTGAGCCTTTGTATGCTTACAGCGTCATTGTAATGGATGAAGCTCATGAAAGGTCATTGAGTACAGATGTTCTATTTGGAATTTTGAAGAAGGTGGTAGCCCAACGTCGAGATTTCAAGCTCATCGTAACATCAGCTACTCTGAATGCTGACAAGTTTTCAAGTTTTTTTGGAGGGTAATATTTATTCTCCCTAATTCAATATATGCTGCTTAAGTGGTTGTTTGGCTAATCGTATGAATTCTCAGTGCCTGGGGAATAAATTGACAACCGTTGTTTGGCTGAACACAAGAAATAGAATTTTCCGAGATCCTTGCCTAACTTCCTCACCCGAGAAAAAAAATCTTACATACTTATAGAGGACTAGGCAATTAGGCATGCATTTTCCTCAATTTTGAGACTCACTAAACTGTAATGCCCATGTTTTTATCAATCAAACAAGAGACTGCGTGAATAATTCGCTTGAGTTATACAGTCCATGTGTTTTTGGTGGGTAACCATATCACTGTTGTAATTTGACACGGGATTTGTTGGTTAGCTAGGTGTCAGTGGCATGAGCCAATAATCACTTACTTTCTGGGGTGATTGGTTCTTTGTCAGCCTTTAGAGATTACTTCTTGGTTTCTATCTTTCTCTACAATATAAACTCATCATGAACTCAATACATGTCTTCTGTTTCAGGGTCCCAATTTTCAAAATTCCAGGGAGGACATTTCCAGTAAATACCTTGTACAGTAAAACACCTTGTGAGGATTATGTGGAAGGTGCTGTTAAACAGGCAATGACTATTCACATTACTTCACCTCCTGGTGATATCCTTATTTTTATGACCGGACAAGATGAGATTGAGGCGGCCTGCTATGCTCTTGCTGAACGCATGGAACAACTAGTCACTTCTACTCAGAAGGCAGTTACAAAACTTTTAATCCTGCCTATATACTCCCAGTTGCCTGCCGATCTTCAGGCGAAGATCTTCCAGAGAGCTGAGGATGGTGCTCGTAAATGCATTGTAGCCACCAACATTGCTGAGACCTCTCTAACAGTCGATGGGATCTTTTATGTCATTGACACTGGTTACGGAAAAATGAAAGTCTACAACCCGAGGATGGGTATGGACGCCCTCCAAGTCTTCCCTGTGAGTCGGGCAGCTGCCGACCAACGTGCCGGGCGAGCGGGTAGAACCGGCCCAGGTACTTGTTACCGACTCTACACAGAAAGTGCTTATCTAAATGAGATGCTTCCTAGTCCTGTGCCAGAGATACAAAGAACCAACCTTGGGAATGTGGTCTTGCTTCTTAAATCACTCAAGATTGAGAACTTGCTACACTTTGATTTTATGGACCCACCTCCGCAGGAGAACATCCTCAACTCCATGTACCAGCTTTGGGTGTTGGGTGCTCTGAATAACGTCGGGAGCTTAACAGACCTTGGCTGGAAAATGGTAGAATTCCCGTTAGACCCGCCCCTAGCAAAGATGCTCTTGATGGGTGAACAGCTGAAATGTCTCGATGAGGTATTGACTGTCGTGTCCATGCTTTCGGTCCCAACTGTGTTTTTCCGTCCTAAAGACCGTGAAGAAGAAAGTGATGCGGCTCGAGAGAAATTCTTCGTCCCAGAGTCGGACCATCTGACTCTTCTCAATGTCTACCAACAATGGAAAAGCAATGATTACAGAGGAGATTGGTGCAATGACCATTTTCTCCAAGTCAAAGCTTTGCGCAAAGCTAGAGAGGTAAGATCTCAGCTTCTTGATATTCTCAAACAGCTGAAAATAAAACTCACATCTTCTGCGGACTGGGATGTGGTTCGGCAAGCGATTTGCTCAGCGTATTTCCATAATTCAGCAAAGCAGAAGGGGATCGGGGAATATGTCAACACGAGGAATGGGATTCCCTGCCATTTGCACCCGAGTAGTGCTCTCTATGGGCTGGGTTACACGCCGGAGTATGTGGTTTACCATGAGTTGCTTTTGACGACCAAAGAGTACATGCAATGTGTGACGGCAGTGGAGCCACAATGGTTGGCTGAGTTAGGGCCCATGTTTTTCTCAGTTAAGGAGTCTGACACGTCGTTGTTGGAGCATAAGAAAAGACAGAAGGAGGAGAAAACCGCCATGGAAGAGGAAATGGAGAATTTGAGGAAGGAACAGGCAGACGAAGAGACGAGGAGAAAAGACAAGGAAAGGGAGAAACGAGCCAAAGAGTGTCAAAAGATTGTAATGCCGGGTCGATCAGGCACTTATTTGAGACCTAAGAAAATGGGGTTGTGAGACTGACCTGTAAATATATAGACTGATAGACAGACATGTGCCATGTATTTATACTTTTTGCTGTATTTCGATGCTACCACTGTAATACAAAAAAAAGAGAAGGATGTTTCTCTCAACTCTGAGGGATTTCTTGATGTAATTTGAGCAGTCTGCCTGCGGCTTAATGCACGCACTTGTTGTACTAGAAAAACTGCTTTTGAAGATTTTGCTGAAAGGTTAGGGCTACGACTGTATGTTAATCTTGAAAAGATGAGTATTCCCATACTCGTATTATTTTTGGTGAAGAAGTTACATCGCAAACACTCACTGCACAGGTTGGAATCGCCTGGTAATTTGAGACATGACTTTTGGATACATGGTGATATTTTGTGCAATAACCGTTGGCCTTCATCGTCACCATTATCTTTATCCTCGCAACAAAACTATTTTTTTAGAAGAGGGGTTAAGCATTAATATAATTTAGAAAAATAAACTTCAAACCTATGATACCGACAAGTTGAATTCACTTAATAGTGTTTGACAAAAAATATACGTATAAACTTTAGATTATGTTTGAACAAAAAATTGGAGCTTTAGGTAGATCCTTACAAAGGAACCAAGATTGTACCCATAGATAGTGCTTGACAAAATTCTCTGCATCAAATAAGCCCTTATTTCAGCAGAATTTGTGAACTTACCTATCGTTTTAATAATGCATTTACTGTTGTGTCATTGTGAGTTTGACTGAATATGGACGAACATCGACCGTCTAATATGAACTTACTCGACAAATTTGTCATAGATGTGGGCATCTGGGGTGTGGCATACTGAAGCCATGAACAATTTTAAAAAATTCTATTACTACAGGATAATACCCCGTTGTCCACCATCCCGCCCACCCGCACGCGCCCCACGCTATGGTAGGTGCAACTTCAGCATAAGAAAGTCGCTATCAGATGTCTATCAAAGCTATCGCTATAATAACACGGTCACACTGAGTCTTTCCTTCGGGCAGAAAAACAAACAGAAACATCAAGTACGGAATCGATCAATGACTTGCAATCTACGAGGTACAGGAACATACATCAAGTTTTTAACTACATACATGAAAATCAACGGCACAATTTCTTTTCCGCGAAACCAACAACATTAACGGATTCCATCTTTGAAACTTGACACGCATCTCCGACGCTTTACCCTTATGCTGCACCAACTTCCACCATTTCGTGCTCCACGGTAGATGGCACAACTGGGTAATATTCAAAGTGGAGTTCACCAACATCATCACCCGTGAGCTTCTTCCAACCATCAGGTCCAACGTGGTAAACTAGATAGATAGATAGATAGATGGAAGCAGAATAAGCCCACACGTAACATTGGTGTTTAGAATTGTGCCCTAATATTAAGTCTAATAAAGTACATACCACTAGCAACTCCACCACTAGCTGCATCACGGAATGTAGCATGGTAGATGGATCGTCTGGCTAACTCAGCCGCTTCCTCAACTGTCATATCATAGCGATACCTACACATACAAGAAAAGACTCCAATTTGAGCTAATAAACACCCGGAACAAGTTAGAGGCTTAGAGCATGTCATCTTGTCTCATAATCGGACAACCAAATACGGAGTACTAGATACCGCTATACAAGGATAGATTCCAATTGTTGTACCACAGAGGCACAGAGTACAGACTTTACAAAGCTTTTCCAGCAAATAAAATAATATAAAAAAAAAATAAAAAAAATAAAAACACGAACCCATTGTCAAGCACACCATAAGCATAAGGTGAACCAGATCCAACAGAAAAACGTGTCCCCTTGAGCCTTCCTCCCTCGCTGTCCACATAGTATAGCCCAGGCCCCTACATCAAACGTTCAGACAGTAAATCATGTTTGAACATAATGCAGATGGTAATGCATACCAGTTCAGAGGGACTTTTACCGTTTCATCCCATCCAGCAATCATGGTACCCACTGAGAGGCCCATGCCCCTGTAGCTATACAGGATATTTGCAAGCAATTTTGAAGCACCAGTGACAGAAATTCTTCGCTTGTTAGCTAATTCATGCAGCCGGCACTGGTTATAACAGAAAACTCATCAGTTTTGTGATTTAGACTACCAAGTACCTTAGAGTTGCCAAACTCTCAAATAATAACACAGTTACAATGAGGTGCTTTTACGTCTCAGAACAAAGAATATCGACATCAACATTAGTAGGCAATAGGATATAATACTAACAAATTATTTTGTGTACTTATGACAAATAATGAATTTCATACCTCTAACGTACAAGAATGGTTTCATCACAGAGAAGGGGAACATAAATACGGAGTAAGATGAAGCCATTGATAAAAGAAGAGGGGTGGAAAGAGCGGGAATACTAATATATACACGGAGTTATCGGTTTGTCCAAGAGAAGGAGAAGCCAAGAAAGTAATGATAAAATATACTCCCTCCGTCTCAGTCATTTGTTTACTTTTGATTAAAATACATCTGACATATAATATACTAAAAGGTAAACAAATGACTAAGATGAAAAGGGTAATATTAGTAATGTAAAAATGCTGATTAGTCAAATTAAAAGTGAACACGAGTTACTGTCCAAGAGTCAAAACAGTCAAGATACAATTTAAATCTATAGCATTACTCGCTTGAAAACCTGACTTTTCCAGGTGGACCAATAATCAAGACTCACAAGTACAGAAAAAAGATCAAGGGTATAGGCGAGTACAGATCTTCTATCAAACAGCTCCACGAGTCATTGAGCCAGGTGGTCAGGTTTTGGGCTTGGTCATTTTGGGTTCAGGTAAATACAGATCGGGTGTAGGGTTAGGTGTATTTTGGTCTAGAAAATATGGATTGGTATATGAGTTTCAGGTCAGACAAGCCTTTAATAAATGTTTTTTTTATCATAAATGTACAAATATTCTTAATATTCTAAAATATATTTTTTTAAATATACTCCGTATGATATTTGTAAAAATAAACATTGTTTTACTAATATATTTAATATCGCATCTCATATGAAGCAAAGACAAATTTGAAGGATGGCCTCGGTGAGGACGTCCACTCCCCAAACACAAAATAAATATTTTTTTGTTAATTAGAAAGGCATAGATTTGGTTGTTAATGTTTAGGCAATGAGACCCGCACCACATGCTCATCTCTCACAAGTGGCAAATTGATTGTTCCTTTTTGTACTCACTTAATTAATTTTTTTGGGTCTTACCGAAAGCGTGTATTAATTTGACCCATTAAACATATATGTAGAGTATAAATACTGGCTCAATTCATCATCAAGCTGCCCACTTGCTCAGGCTTTCACTAGTTTCTACGTATTTTTACAAACATACATCTATTATATAATAGTACTCATTATTATACGGAATACTCCCTTATATTTAATCAGAGAAAAAAATAACTGTGCCCTCACGAAACGAGAATCCTTTGATCGTTGTTAATTGTTAAATGTACATGAGATCTTATAAGGTAATCATTTTTGACAGGTCCAGGCGAGTAACATAAAGACACCTTTGAAGACTGACAAAGAGTGATAGCAGGCATTTTCACATTAGAAGTTACGTTTCACTCTTCTGATATGAATGAAGCCTCTAAAGATCAAAGTTCAGATTGAGATAGAGTGTGGCTAGTGAGTGATTACCTTGATGCCCAAATTACGATGCCAAAACTGGCAGTCAGCAGCACCACCAGCCATCGTGCCAAGCATGTGTGGATTGATCTCAATAATCTTCTTCACAGATTGAGATGCTGCAAAACAATTCATTCAAGAAACATGAATCATGTTTTATGGCAAATAAGAATACGAATCTAAGGTAGTTTAAAACAGGGGAAAAAAATCTAAAGTCATGATTCTAATATCACCATCACTATTAAGATTAAAATTTATGTCAACGCTCTCCATTGGGATTAATAGGCTTAGCAGCCTGATGTGATAATACCAAAACACTAAACTACTGCATTTATTTGGTTGCAATGTTGCATCAGCCCCACAATAATCACAAAACGTCCTTCCAATCCCAAAAAAAGAGAAAAATTTTAGCGACCAAAAAGTCTGGAATATAACAGTACGGAAAGCGGTATATTACAGTATTGTTAGTTAGAGTTCTGAAAGGTGCAAGACTGCAAGAGTACTAAGAAAATGAGGACTTGTGGAGTTGTGGCAAGAAGCGGCGAGTGAAGGTGTGTGCCGCATCAACAGAGGGCACACTAATCTTGCAAACAAATTTGTTTGTATAAAATAAGTTTTGGGCAACTATACCTTTTGAGATTTAATGTGAGGCCAACATGCAAAGGCGTAAATGCAAAGGTAAGTGTGTCAAAGATAAGCGAAAACATGTTGAACATAGTAGTATTGCTCCCTAGCCGTGCTTATCCACAACTCCACAAGACACAGTTAAAAAACACCAAAGTGTATTAGCTAATAGCTAGTACTCACTGAGCCTTAGAAACTCATTTTATTAATCAAAGCTCAGGTAACTAGGCCATTGGATACCATGAAACTGGTGAGATGCGAAGATGGGGAGGTAAGTACTAGATGGATTCACAACTGGTACTCTGGTAGTCAAAATAGATATCAAAACTAATTGCTGCAATGAAATAAAATTCCCTTTGTGAAGCTTTGGATCATAAGGGATAGGAAGAGAGGGAGGCCATGAAAAAAATTGGTACACACAGCTAGCCATGCTAAACAAGCAAAACACAAAAGGTTGCACAAAACATACATATGTATCCTCCCATGCTGGCTCGTGAATCAGCAGCAACCATGACACCATGTTTGAATATAAACGCAAGAGTTGTGGTCCCCTTTGCTGGCTTCACCATCTGTATAGCTTCTTTCTGAAACCCATCAAACTGCATAGGAAACACAACAAAAATGAGAATGGATGAGAATTACAATACTATGAATGCCTCGCATAATTGTGGTGTCGTAATAAACAGACAAGGGGGATGAAAAATATACGTTAGAAGTGTTGGGAAGTTCAAATGAAGGAGTCATTTGCAAGCCATCTAAAATAACATGCCCAGCTCCAACGAGTGGTGCAGTTGATTCAAGACCACTTGTGTCAAGCTTCATCTTGTTAACCTACAAACTGACAACAAAAAAACTGTATTACCATATTGGGTACATAAAATATCACTCGAAATACACAAATTACAATATTATGGATACACACAAATCTATTTATGTATCTGGAGTATTAATATACGTACTTGGTTACTTTACTTTGTACTATTTGCACGGAAGGTTAGGACACAAACACGCGCACACGCACGAGGAACATTATGGTAATGTATATGTTTTTTTGATATATTTATGGTCAAAGTTTGAAAACTTTGGCCTCTAAATATTAAATGGGTGGAACATAAGCAAATGGAGGAAGTACTAACTACTGGTACTTTTAAGTTTCAAGTAAACAGATACACTTGAATGACTTAGTCTAACATGTACTAAGAGTCTAAAACTCTAAGACATGAGCAACATTCTCTCTCCCTCTTGCTTAGAACTTTATGCTAACACATAAAATAAAATAAAACCTTAGATTTCAAGAATTGTTCAATCCGTGGTTAACAATAAAACAGTTCAAGCATATTCCATCTCGGCGCTTGCTTAAATCTAAATATCACACACTCCGGTTCAAGCAACTATGACAAAAGAGACTAAGTATGTTCCTCACTTTTCCTCGTCTTTCAGCACTGTCCTCTTTCCTTGTTCTCCAAGTTCTCTATGCTGCCACACAAAAGCTCTTGGGAAAAAAAGCACCATGTCCACATGTATGGCCTCTCACACCGACCCACCCGCTCACCAGAAGTTCTTAGGATTTCAAGATGTATCATAATATTACTTGTCTAAAACTCACATATTGTGTACTCAAAAGACCTTATATTTCACAAACAAAATTCATCAGCAAAATACCATTATTTTCCAAATCGCGTAACCACTTCAGCCCTTTACCCCTTCGTAACCTCGATTTCCACTATTGTTTAGGCGTTGTAAACACAACCCTGACTAACATCAAATCCTTGATACCGATTTCATCAACGATTAACCCCCCTCCGTCTCAATTATTTGTTTACTTCTTGATCAAAAAATGCTCACAACAAATTAAAAAGTAAACAATTGATTCGGATAGAAGAGTAAATGGCAACTGTACACTGTTCCAAAGACATCAAATTTCGAGAAATCACTTCATAACAATCCCTAAACGAACAAATTATGAATATCTAAATTAACTATCAAAACAAAGACAAGATTTACTAGGGTTTCTCGGATTATTATGATATGGTAAAGGAAATCACAGAACTGGTACACCACGCCTTACAAAGTGAAATCAAAATACACATCTCGATTACAATATATGTCAACTGAAATCAAACTATACATGATGAACATGAACGTGAACATGAACATACCTTGGAAAGTAGATTCGTGACGAGAGAGATTGGAGGTTTCTTGCGCAGGAGTTGGGATCTTATTTACCCAAGCTGGGACAGAAAGGCTTTTATGTTTGCCGGTAAAGGTAAGAACCCGAATTGAATCATATGTTCTGAAGCATGGATCTGATATCCGACTTAGGCCCTCTTCTTTCATATTGAAACTGATTTAACTTAATGGTGTGTTTGGGAACTCGGATTTGGATTTAAAATCCGGATTTGAAATATTTTAGGCGTTTGGCAATCTTGGGATTTGGATTTGAAATTGAGACCAAATCCAACCTAGTTGAAATTTGGCTATCTCAAATTCCTAGGGGATGGGTAGCCATTTCAATTCCGTCAATTATCATTTTTTTATTTTTGCGCATAATCTTGTTAAAATATTTTTTTTTTTTTTTTTTTTTTTTCTATTTTTAAAAATTTACGCTTTTCTGATGAAAAATTTTCAAAAATAAAAATAAAAATTGGTGACCTTGACTCGACTCCACCCGCCCGAATTCCAATTCCAAGGGTACCCAAACACCATTTTGGATTTGGATTTGGATTTGAAATCTAGAATTTCAAATACAAGAATTGAAATCATGAAATTTAAATCAATTCCGAGTATCCAAACGCAACCTAATTGAATTAAATGAGTCTGAATTGAATTGAATAAAGTGTATGAACTGAACTGAAAATATCTGAATATAAGTCCAAAAGAACGGGACCTTAAAGGGTTAAGTTCGGAGTTATCCAAATACTTAAAAAATAATCGTACCATAATCTGATCCAAATGTTTTTGATATCCAATAATAATAATCGGGTCGGATGTCACTTAAGTTTTAAATAATACTCGTACAAGAGCTGTCTTTGTTAATTCACACGATGATTTCACTACTCAGAGATGTTAACCTAGAATATATGTAGCATTGTAAATCATTTGGGAAGAGTACGTTCAAGTTGTACTCGATACAGAATGCAATCATTCTGAGCCTAAATTTGGAATGTAGGAGTAGGACGGACATATACTACTGATGATAAACACAAGGACAAAATTAGGCAATCATGCATAAAAAAAGGAATACTGTAATAATCTGACTGTATGGGTTCATATTATCAGGTGGCCTGGCCTGGGATTACCAAGTCAGATACATTGTCTTGTGCTCTGAATGGCGGCACGACGACAGCACTGGGGTTTGAGGAGGCAAAAGCAAGGAGTTCTAGATCACGTTCGAAAATGGCCATGTCGTCCTCACTCAAAGTCACCCAAGCTTCAATCCCACCGTCCTCCCTTGTTTCATTCAAGGCAAAGGTGTTCTTATACCCCAAACTAACCAGACTTTGCCAGATTGGCTTCCCCCATCCAAAATCCACATCATATAGTCCATCCCCGCATGTGCTAAGACACTTGAACAAATCCACATCCTCCCTTCTTACCAAGCTTCCCGCCTCTTGGAACAGGTCGCGTATCACTGAGTACGCGTCCTTCCCCTGCAGCTTCTTTGCGTACTTGTCAATGGCCTCCGTTTTCCCCTGCCTTTGCATTGCTACCAAATCGCGCATACATATGCTCTCACTGTACTTGTCTTCCATCTTGGCCACATAATAGCCAACGAGGTTCCCGATGGTATTGTCTGGCAATGGAGGCGAGGTTCTCCTACGAATATTCATCGACTGGGACATCACAGAAACTGAGTGAGCCCCTGAGTTTGAGTTTGCTCTTGAAGCCTGTTCCAAGACATGCAAATTTGTTAGTTACAACAAACATCAAACTTATACATACTCCCAAATGTATTGGGTGCCAATTATTTTTTACCTTGGTTGCACATTTCCATAGAAGGGATGACACGACCTCAACTCGAGTAGGGCAACATATATGCTGAGTGGCACCCCGGGTCTTAAGCTCTGCTATCTTGGATGCATCAAACACAAACCTTCTGGTGGACGTCCGAGCCATGTCCAGCTTCAACGAGTGTTGTGTGATTGAGGAATCCATGGGAGGAAACAAAGACGAAGCCACATATTCAGGAATCACTCTGTTGGCCGAGCAAGATGCAATAGTGGACCAACCCCTCATGAAAGCGGACACAGTCCCGCCATCACTGATCTTATGTGACCAACAAATTCCAAGTGCCATTCCACCGCACTCGAACGTGTTGGCTTGAACACGAGCCAAATGGTCATCAGTACCACCCGCCGTTGTCGACTCTATATCAATGGGAAGCATGTGGTTTAGGGCATTTGCGTTGGGTTGTTTTAGGAAATGTTTGAGTTTGGTGTTAACATGCGCGGTGGAAAACTCAACACCTGCGTCATTGCAATCAATGGAGACATGGTCTTTAATCCTGCCGGCAAAGGGGTAGAAGTGGGTCAAGAAAGGGGAGAGGGATTTCTTGAGGTGTTCAACACGGTGTTTTGCCTCGATTGTTGGGGTATCGTGGTGAGGCTGCATAGGGTAGAAGAAGAGCATAGAGGCGTAGAGCGAAGGTGCGAGTTGGTCCAAGAGGGAGAGCTTGAAGTTGGTAAGGTGAAGAGGTGTGGGTGAGGATGGCTTTATATATTCACTACCCAACCTCACAACCTTCATCACATTTGCCATTTCTTCTACTATTATGTGTAATATTTCAGGTTTTGTGTGTTGAGTTATGTTGCTTGGTGTAATTAGCAACATGTCTCCAGCGCTATATAAAGAGCATCATAAATATAATCAATCACTTGCGTATAAATTACTAAGATTTTGTTCAAAGGTACTCGTATGTAATTGCATAGATGCCCTGACGGTAGACAAGATTCTGAATTCAACCAAGTTGTGAATTACAGTAGATTTTGTATGGTCAACTTGGTGCATACACCCATTTACAGTTGAATCTTCATACTAGGCGAAAGAAATATGTTCGCTAAAACTTGATGGACATGTTTTAGTTACCGGGTAATCGGGTATTAGGTAGACGTGATAAACGGATTGATAAGAATTGTCCATTGAACGTTCATGGACTAATCAGGTTATTTTACACTATACCGCTATCATGTCATTTCAGCATGAGAATATGAGATGATAGACGCATTGGTTAGAATCATACTCACCCATTCTCTTGTGAAACCGTCTCACGATAACTTATTATGAGACATACTAATAGAAAATAAAATAATATTAAAAATAACTACTTGTATGTGAGAGGTCTCACAATAAATCTATCGAGAGTCATTTTCAAATGGATTTAGAAGTACTTCATTCATTCTGCATGAAAGGAAGACATTTTCAAATGGAGTAGTAGGATTGGCATATGGCATGGGGGATCTCATCTGAGTCTGACTGACAAAATATTCAGGTGTTTTATTGAATTGGCTTTACCCACCAAATCATGAAAATCCCATTTACGATCATTCCTTTCATATACGACGACACTATCTCTATATATGCTGACTATACACTACTACATGAAATGAAGGCCAATTCACCCAGCATTCTGCATTCCCTATAGCACAGCACTGGCACTGGCACTGGCAGGACTTGGGGTTAAGTCATAAATAGTACAGAGTACTCGTAAGACCATAACGGAAAAAAAAAAAAGTTTCCACATTTGGATGGGCACCTAGTGCCGAGGATGCGTCTAACCAAATCATGGCAAACCGTTTACACCCCAACCCTAAGCTGTATTAGCTGCACATGACGTCTTCGAATTTGGCAATAATGGAAAATTATTTATATACTCTAATTTCAAAATGAAGGAAACATGACACACAGACAGACAGCCACCCACATTTCCCCACAAATCAACAATTCAAAAACGGTAAAATTAGAAATTTACTACCTTTAGCACCCCTGGCCCTGGACACAATGGTTACCATGCTGCATAGCAACAATGACACTAAGAAGTGAGAGAGACTATGCAGTTGGGCAATGTTTGAATGTAAAGAGGCATCCGAAGAAGTCTCACAAACTCAGCATACTAGACAAACCAAATGCAACAATAATCTTACAAATACTCAGTCAAGAAGATACACATATTATGTATAATAATATAATAATAATAATAATAATACACTAATTTGGGGGAGTAAGCGTAACTAATTAGCACAAAATAATAAAAAATAATAATACAACCCCCGCAACAGATAGTACCTGGAAACATAATAACATTTGTGTGCTCCGCAGTTACAACCAGCTGTCACAAAACATCACAGTCATCAATCTTTTGTTGTGCTCGTTAGTTCATGTTGTATGCTCCAGCACCGCCCATGGGTAAATTAGACACCATAATCACAACACAGTGGGAAATGGAACAAGTGCGTTATAAGAGCAATCTTAATTCTTACCCACGGAAACATACAGCCTTTGCGAATTGATATGCACAAGCGAGCATATTCTCAAATTCTAGCTTGCAAGTGTTTGAGTTTGAACACGTGTGTTTTGAGGAGGAGCCATGATCAATTCAGGAATGCTCGTCTTTGTTGTCACAGTCTCCTCCAACCGCCTCCATATGGTTTCTTGTTTATTTTGCACCTCCCGTTTATTAGCTTCATCTTCCTGAAACTTCTGGAAGCACTCCTCGAAAAGCTCAGGATCTGTGTCGGAGAAAATTTTGCGTACATTGGCTGTTAAGCTCTGAACAGCTTGGTTCCAGTGGGTCTGACGATTTTTCTCCAGAGCTGGGAGGATGATGGGAAGGATGACTTTGCTGTTTTGCTTGATCAAGTTTTCTATGTGATCATTGCTCCACATGTATAATGCCCGCTCTGCCACCTACAAAGACCAACATGCATTTCATCAAAGAATGAACCCTAAGAGGAAAAGACCAATCGCCACCAATAAACTTTACTACCCTGATCTCATCCTTATGAGTATGTTTATGCAAGTACATGCAAGTCGGTAACGGCATATTTAATAGGTAGGACCTACCATTGATATATGGCATAACTGAAACGGCAAATAATGGTAAAATATTTTTTAACACAAAAACTAGTCTAAAACCAGACAAATGCAAGAACCAGACAAATGGGTGAGACACAGGAAGAATGGAGGCCAATACAAGTGTAGAGTAGGTATGAAGAAGCATCTGTTTTTACATTTTAACAGAAGATCTCGGTCAATTTTTCCTTGCATCTTTAAACAATACTGCCATTCAATAAACCCTTTCTGTACTATATCCTCTCCACCCAGTAAACACAACACGTCTAAGTGTAGCAAAATGAATGAACACTGGCAAGCAGCAATGGACACAGGTTATAAATTCTTACCTCCACTTTTGGTTGTAAGAGCGTCAAATATCAGACAGAAGGTTACACCAACAGTATACACAAACACACAGCTAACAAGTAAATGTCTGGTGCAATTACACTAAAAAAATACACCTTATGTATACCCTGCGATGATAACAGCTGGAGAAGGCTCCATAAACAAAGTGGGTATCTAAGAACCAAATGGCAGAATTATATTTGAATTAGTTTAGCCTTGACCAATGTGCTGGATGTTGTACAATTAGAAGTCTACACATCAGATGCACACAGGTTGAAAGCTACAAGACAAGTGGTCTGCTGATATAAGATGTTATCACACTCACATAAGATGGGAGAGCACACACACAAAAGAGTGAAGCAACTCGGGTCTTCCAAACACATTGCATTCACAAAAACCATTACAATGGCCAGGACATGTACACTGTCACAAAGCATTGTGGCATAGCAATCACCTGAAAATGGGAGCTGCTCATGCAACGAGCAATACGCCTGAATAATGGCACCATGCAACGCTGAAATTCAGGGAGCTGGGTTGCTTCCAAAACCTCCTCCAATTCACTGAGAAACATGACTTCCTTTGAACTATTCGTGATTGGCCAGTACTTCAATAAACCTCTTATTACAGTATCTGCAAGCTTACTGTCTTTCTCAACAAACTGTGAGATACAATAAGATAACTGCTGATGATACATGGTTAAGCATTTTGGCTTGTGCAGGGGAATCAGAACACGGACTAGGAAAAACTTGTGCTCCTCTTTCAAAGGTAAAGCAAACCCATTAATGATGCTACCTAAAACTTCCAAAAGTTCAGCTACCCCATTAAACTTCTCGGTTTCAAAAACAAAACGATAGAAGATGTTGTTTACTGATTTGCGGATAAATGGCCGATGTACCATGAACTTGCCATATATACGATGAAGAATTGTTTTTAGGTATTCCCTTTCTCGCGGATCTTCAGAATCAAAGAGATCTAACAGCTTTAGAATAAAACCATGATCGATGTACCTCTTGGCGAGCTTTGTATCAGTCTCAGGTGACGCCACAAACCTTAGGAAGAACTCGTACACAATCTGTAAATGAGGCCAAGCAGGATCCATCAAAGGCTCCTCCTCGCCCATATCATAAGCCTCTAAGACCTTATTTTCAATGGGCTGAGCATTAGGCGACCTAAACAGATTTGTGGACACCATTCTAATGATTTCTTGCATCGCATTTTCAGTGAACTTGCCATTAGCAGAGCTGATATAATCCACAAGCTCCAGTAGCGTTTGTCTCTTGATCTCCTTTTCCTTCAAGTTCTTGGTGGGATCCGTGAAATCAAAGGTAGCACAACACAATTGAAGCTTTTTTATAAACAAACTATTCTTTTCGGTGCTAGGGACATCCCTAAAACTAGGCAACGGTTCGTAGGAATTCATAGCTAAGCTGTCAGTTGTCTTTGAGTCCTCTCCCTGCACAAATTTATTCCCGTGGCCAAAACCCATACTGGAAGACGAATGTACACCGTGGTTTAGCACATCTTTCCCATTTCCTGACTTATGGACGGTTGAGTCATTGTTTCTGGAACCCACCAATCCACTTGATGAGAGATTTTCACGGCCATCGGAAGACTTTGATGGCTTTTTTGGAAGCCTACCTAAGATTTGTTTTATCATATTTTTGCAGATAGATTAAGACCAGCCTATTCCTTTTTCAACCTACAGAGTAGAACTGAAGTCTAAGCAACAAGTTCAGTAAAAACCGCACCCGATATAGACAGTTTGTTAATCAAACAAGAAAACTCCAATTCCAGAAGGTTTCATCTGTACAGAAATTCAGACACTTGTCCCCATTCACTGATAACCAGAGACATCCTTACAGCTCTTAACAGAAACCTAGATCAGAACAATTACAAATTCCACCATTAGAACATAATAATTCAACAGACCAAAGAATCAGAAGCTTAGAATTGAATACCCAACAAATCTAAATCAAAAACACCCCTCTACAGAATTGGCCAATTAAATTTCAGTGATTTGAACTATAATCAGAGACCCATACAAAATTCCACATCATAATGCCTGCAAACAACTACAGAAGAGAAGAAATTGCATTGATTCCATGTGAAAAAGAAGGGAAGTTTAACTTCATAATAACAAACAAATGGGGAAGAACAGTGTACCTTGTTTCATACCCAATTAGAATTTAGAACCCACTAACATAAAAGGGGTGAGCTTAGCTGTTGAATTATAGGCTGACAAGATCTGGGTTTGATCTGAAACATCAAAACAACATTTCTGTCAGATGTTTTCACATAAAGCAACACGGAAAATTAATGAAAAATTGAATTGTGGGCAGGAAATTAATGAAAAATTGAATTCTTTTGATGGTATAAATAAAAGGAGGAAGGATTAAAAAAAAATTGGAGAAAATTAGAGCAAGCTTACTAAGAGAAAGAGAGGGAGACAAAAAAAAAGGGGGGGGGGGGAAGTTGATGGTATGTAGCAGAATAAAAGGGTTAAGTTTTAAAATCGAGAGATTGGGGGAATTTGTGAAAGGAGACGATCAGAAGGGGGGAAAAAGTGACAGAAAATGGTGAGCAGAGCAGGAAGAGGAAGAGGAACAAGAACAAGAGCAGCCCCCAGAAATGGACTTTGTGGATTATGCATTACACCACCACGCCAAGGCCCTAATAAGCTAAATCTAATCCAACCCCCTCTTTCTTTCTCTTTCTCTGCTCTTTTTAATTTGATTTTGGTGGTGATGGGGTTGGGTTTCTCGCCCCAGTCAACCCGACTCTACTCATCTCAAGTCGACCGACCCTAAAAGCGTAATCTATTTTAAAGGTTGATGTAAAATTGAAAAGAGATAAATAAAATGTTTTTTTATTATTATTATTATTATAATGATAACACCGAAAACCAAAAACACGGTCAAAGTTAGGAAAATATTTTGTCGGACTTATCTTTTTTACTATTTATTTATGTCACAATTATTAGAAATCAAAGAGGAAGGGCAAATTGTCATTTGTCCAATTAATACCGATGTTCTGAAGTAAAGCGTTGACGATAATAAGTAATTCCGTTTTTTTGTTGGATTTATCCTCCTCTTTTTGTTATTTTTCTCAAATTGTCTCAAGTTGAATGGGACATATTTTTTGGAATGGAGTGAATATACAATTAAAAATTACTCTATAATAATCAATTTAATGCAACTTTTTTTTTTATCATTTAATAATAAAATAATTACTACTCCGTATATTGATTTCTTTTAATATAAACAAACATTATAATTGAAGAATGTAATACTCAATAATACTTCTTCCATTTTTTTTTATATTTCTTCATCTTATTATAATACTCCACTTATAAGTAATATTATTAAAATAGGTAAAAATTTAATATTTAAATTTTTACTTAAAAAGACCCTGAGAGCAATTGCAATAGATAAACTTTGTATAAGATTCTTATTAAACCATATCATATTTTTACAATCCCAATATTTAAGGAATTTTATTTACAATAGATGAACTTTTTTTTTTGTTTGGGAAATTGACAAAGTTTAAAGACATCTCACATTATTCTATGCAATGATCAATTTCTAATTGGTTATCACATTTTCTTATACTTACAAACCAAGTTCTTAAAATTAAGAACAAACTTTATGATTTAGTAGATAAACTTTATAAATAAAGTTCTTATTTACTACCCCAAGAAAAAAAACTACTATTGCAATTGCTCTAACAAAAGAGGGGTTTGAAATTAATTTTTCACAAATTCTCATATGAGACGGTCTCACGATACGATTATTGTGAGACCTCTCATATGGGAATAAGTTATTAAAATAATAAAATATTCCTATGTGAGAGGTCTCACAATAATCATATTGTGAGACCGTCTCACAGGAGACTCACTATTAATTTTTTATCTGTATTCAGCCTCGTATGTCCCAATCCGTTTGACAGGTGTGATTTATTTAGAAACAATATAAGTAGGTCAGGAGTGCGGCCCAACGCACATGAAGTAAAGCCCACGGACATAGAGAAGCAACTAACTAATCAAGTAGAGTAAAGCCTAACGCACCTTCTATGTTTTATCTAATGCTCACTCAACTCAATTTTCCTTTTCTGAAACAACCTTTCATCAAGCATAGCATAGCATAGCGTAGCATTACCCTTTTTCTAAGTTGTAAAAAATTCAACCAATTTCCGATTTAGTAACTGAGAATTACGAACCAGGGTTCAAAAGTTTATTTGACTTACTAAAATAATATTCTTGCGTACGGATTCTAATAACAGTAGTGATAGTATATATATTTTCACACCCAAAATCTCGATTTGAAAAGGGTCGAAAATTGGAGCTGACAGTAAATCTTATCTTGTCTGGGTCAGGAAAAAAAGGATAAAGTGAGATAGATATATTGATTGCTACACAGTGGAGTTTTGAAAAGTAAGCAACAAACAAACAAACAAACAAACCCAGTGATGAAAGATGGACCCTGTTACAGATTTGTGAATCAATGATTCACAATACTTGACAAATGCAAAAACTAAACACTTGATTCTTCTTCTTCTTTGCTGCTTCTGTTCTTTCTTTCTACACAGAATCATGATGATCCATCCTAGATTTGATCAAATTCATCATCATTTTTGTAAGACACAAGAGTGTCCACCTTGTGAATCTGCAACATCATCATCATCATAATCAAATCCACAGTTACAACAAACAAAACAAGGCAGTAGGAGTGAGTAGTGAGTAGTGAGTAGATGGGTCTGAGTACCTTAGTATCAAAAGAATGCAATTTCACCATTTGTGGATTGTCAATCAACTTAGGATCACTCTCGATCCAAGTGAAGGGTGCCTCCACATCTTTGTCCGTGTACGCCAACACGTCAAATACACCTGTTGTAGTTGTAGTAGTAGTAGTAATGTATATCAAGATACATAAATCATACTGTACTCAGTAAGTAGTAAACCACCAAAGCAAGTTACATTAGTCATTACTACATACATGGTTCGTCGAGGCAAGGCAAGTAAGTGATGCTGGAAGCAATCTGCCTCATAATTGCCTGTATTTCCCTCATTATTTCCTTGTCGCTCTTTTCTTTTGAGACACTGCAAAATCAATCAACTCCCACTTTTCAATCAAATCAAATCAAATCATCAGATTACAGATGAGTAGTAGTTTTAGAATGAGTGAGTGTTTGTTTACCCATTGTCAACAACAACTTGAGAATCGGTCTCAATGCTGAAGTTCCATCTCTCAAGAACTTCATTGCTAGCTTTACTCATTATCACCAAAACAACTCTCTGTAGTTTCCCACTTTCCAGCCATTCTACACTCCAAACAACCAAACCCAGTTTTTTAAGACCAAAACAAACAAACAAAATATGAGTAAAACAGGAGAAAAGGGAATGTAGCATACGACAGAGTTGAGCAGTGAGATTGGAAATGAATGATTTGACGCCCTCGTCTTGAGTTAGAAGCATTGGCAATCCATATTTCTTCACTTTCGCAAAACTCTCTTCTGGGTACACTCCACGATTGTACAGGATACTAATCAATCAATCAATCAATCAATTAGGGTTTGTCAGTTCAATTTTCACAATTAAAATCTTTTAATCAAGGGGTGAAAACGCCAAGAATGACAGACTACTCACCTATTTGCAGCATAGCCTGAAAAAGTTAGAAAGATTAGCATCAGCAAAGTGACAAAATGCAATTGGGGTTAATTATTATTATTATAGAAAAGGTAAGAAAGATAGTTCACCAAAGAATTCGCTGACGATTGCGGCGGAACCACGAAGAGTGATTATGTCCTTGGTAACTGTTCTGGAAGCCATAGATGATGACGATGACGATGATGATTTCTATGGAGAGAGCCAAAGCAGTGTAGTGTAGTGTAGTGCAGTGTTGATTCTGTGGTTTGTTGAAATGAAAATGTTTGAACCAAGTGTGATGAGAAATGGGGGATTGATTATGGGGGGAGAATGCAAATGCTGGGAGTTTATTATGGTATGGTATGTTTGTTTAATTGACTCACTCATACATATACTTTGATTGAAATTAGAATAACTCCAGAAAACGGCTAGTTTTTCCTTATTGGTCCTCCATCAACTGGACCAACGGTCGGTTTATATTCATGCTCACTTTTTTTTTTTTAAATATGGATTGTTTACCATATTTTTTTCTTTTCGGACAATTTTTTTTTTACCATCTCCAACTTATAAACGAAATTACTTTTTCCTAAGAGCAACAACAAAAACAAACGCCCATCCAAGTTCATTCTCCGTCACATCACTATCTACAAATTCAAACAAACTCAAACTCCAAAGAACCAAGGTCAACAATAGTATAAGTTCATCCAAGTTTATAAACGAGTCCCACACACAATCCACTCACTACTTAACATTAATTTTTACCAAAAAATTTCATTTTAAAATTAACATCATAATTTTTTTTAAATAAATTAACATTTCATTTTTAGATTAGCAACAAAACGTTTTTTAATAATATTTTTTTTAAACTCCATATTTTTTTTAACATCATAACTTTTTTACTTTTAACTCCACACACTTTTAAACAACAAATTTTAATTTAAATTACATTATTTTTTTAACAATTTAACAATCTAAAAAAAAAATTAACACTTCCCACCAACAACTTTTTTTTTTTTGAGGGAGAAACGTTGCGTGTATATTATATAAGATCAAGCTCCGACAGTTCGAGAACCGTTGGTGGGAAGCTAGAAACAAACACAATCTGGTCACCCATGGTAGTACAAAGTCTAGCTAACCAATGGGCAACAGTATTACCACCACGTTTCGTGTGCACACAACGAATAAAGCTAAAACGATCAAAGAAAGACATAATCTCCGCAATACAATTTCCAATGGGACTTCGCCACACGCTTCTGTGCTGCAACTTTTGGATGACACCGAGGCAATCGCTCTCCAAAATGATATCTTGGTACCCTCCCGCGTTTGCTTGAAGGACACCAAAGCTTGCTGCTTTGGCCTCGGCAATATCAGGCGGCCATCTCGCCTTCACCCGTCTGCACCCAGCTCTAATAACTCGTCCATCCTCATCACGTATCACAAAGCCGAGACCTACCTCATTATTACCAAACAAAGCAGCATCTACATTCACCTTCACCCGCCCTGCGCTCGGCCTCTGCCACCGATCACTACCGACCTGCTGCAACATACCCCCAGTATTACAATGCACCTGCAACATATAACCAGCATACTCCGACACAAAGTTCGTCAAACCAAACTTGATCGTCAAAGGAGATTTTGGATCATCATCAAAGACTCTCGAGTTGCGATAGGACCACGCCGCCCAAGCCAGAGACAGAAACAGAGTTTTACCTTCAGTCTCGAGTCGTCCCAAAATCCACTCAAACGCCTCCGTACAACTCGTCATGGGAGCATTATCAATGAGATCTCCAAACTCCGCATCCTGCCAGATGGTAATTGTTTCAGGACAATGGAACACCACCTGAGTCGTCGTTTCCACCTCCGTTCCACACAGAACACACAAAGGGCTATCGAGACAATGTCGGGAAAAAAGATGATGCCTGGTTGGAAGTAGGGATGACAATTTCACCCGCATCCATCCCGCACCCGATCCACCCATGAAAAATAAATGGGTGAAAACCCGAATAAATGGATGAATAGCGGGTGATGGATGAGGCGGGTGATGGATTGGGTCGGATGCGGGTGGAGCATCATTCCACCCGTAATCCGTTAACCACCCGAAATCCATCCATTTAAAAAATATATATATTATAAAATTATCCGAGAATAAGATAATGTCCCTTTTTCTTAAAACCTTATTCATTTTTATTTCCTAGACTAGACCTAACTCAAATAATACTACCATGGCAACGAGAGGTGTCAAGTCGCAAGGTAGATCTCGCAAGAAATTATTTTCGATTTGGTATTTATTTCACAAAATAATACTTCGTAGTACAAGTGAATCATCCGTTAAATCACCCGAACCACCCGTTTCACCCGTGGATGACGGGTGGATCGGATATGGATGACACTCCTAGTGGATGATGGATGGATCGGGTGAGCGGATAAAGACGGGTGATGGATGCGGGTGAGGCTTTACCCGATCCGAATCCGACCCATTGCCATCCCTAGTTGGAAGAACTCCGGAGCACGCCCTCCATACGAAGTGAGAGAGTTTAGGTGGAATACGCAGCTCCCAAATGGTTCTCCACAATTGATTCATCCCAGTCGAGCAATCCGTCCCAACACTCCCAAGAGGACCATCCATTCCCAATCTGTACGCCGACCTTACCGTAAACACCCCATCTTTATTCGGCCACCAGAAAATTGTGTCGATCGGGTCGTTCGAACAAATTGGTAGCTCTATCACACTCAGAGCATCATCTTCAGTAAGAAACTCACTCAGTTTTTGGATGTCCCATTCGTCCCATTCAGTAAGAACTCCGGAGCACGCCCTCCATACGAAGTAAGAAAATTCGGCATCATTACGACACCTTTGGTCCGTCTTAAGACACACAAAACCTCACGGAGGGTCCTAAAGGTCATCCTAGCCCATAAGAATCGACAAGAGAGCTGCCCACATCCTCACAAACACTATTTGAGCAAATTTACGCAAAATAAATACGGGAATAATCAGGAAACGATCCTTAACCCTAGCATTCCAAACACATTTCCATAGGGAGCCATTGTCGTACCTCGAAAACCCTTATCAAGCTTATAACTACTTTAAAAAGCTCTAATCAACCTTAATTTAACAATGAAATTAAGCACAAGCATCGAAACTTAGCAAATAAAAAACAACCCAAATCGATTTTCTAGGGTTTTCAACAAAACGAACTCATAATCATTCAAATCAAACAAAACCAACAATAAACAAGTAAAGAACGCTTACCCGGAGTCGACATTGTCGCGTACGACGGAAAATCGAGACGAATTTAGCAAAGAAAGTCGAGAAATCGATTTGTAGGCGAAGGGGGTGACGCGCTCGAGTTTTAGATCAAATGAACGATCGCCCCAATTTTCGATTACTTAAACAGACCCGGTCCACAGAAACCCGACCGCCCCAAGCGACGCGCCTGAGTCCTAGCACGCTGGGGGCTAGGCGCCTGAATATTAGGGCGCAGACGGATGCGCGTCTAAACGGTCCAGTACAGACTAAACCAAAACAAACAAGACTCGAAGTTCGATACACATAAAAACACGCACCTTTAAGACAACCAAAATGACAATAACGGGGCAATTACTAATCAACATCGATAACGCACTCTCGATAATGAAACAAGCATAAGAACCGCACTTAACCTAAACGCTGCACCCAAACGCATAATAAAGTAATTCGAACTAATCTAAATGAACTCTAAACAAGACTCAAATGCATAAACAAACCGAGACAAAAGCAAGAACAAACCCGAACAAAATAAGACAAATCTGCAAAACAAAATTTAACCAAAACGAATAAACAAACAACAATTTTTCCCAAGGGACGTTAGTATCCCGGAGGCACAACAACAGCAATATTGCCCAAGGGACGTTAGTATCCCGGAGGCACAACAACAACAATTTTGCCCGAGGGACGTTAGTATCCCGGAGGCACAGCAACAACAATTTTGCCCGAGGGATCTTAGTATCCCGGAGGCACAGCAACAGCAATTTTGCCCGAGGGACGTTAGTACCCCGGAGGCACAGCAACAGCAATTTTGCCCGAGGGACGTTAGTATCCCGGAGGCACAGCAACAACATTATTTCCCGAGGGATCTTAGTATCCCGGAGGCACAGCAACGGCGATTTTGTCCTAGGGGTCAGACCATCCCCAAAGACAGCTGCTCGAGTGGAGACTTACAACAAGCGACTTTGTCCTAGGGGTCAGAGCATCCCCGAAGACAGCTGCTCGAGTGGAGACTGACGCCCTCGAGTAGTTTACAACAGCGATTTTTTCCTAGGGGTCAGAGCATCCCCAAAGAAAGCTACCCGAGTGGAGACCGACGCCCTCGAGTAGTTTATCTTGTCCTAGGGGTCACAGACATTATCCCGAAGACAAGTGTTCGAGTGGAGACTGGCGCCTTCGAACATTTCTGTTTAGCCTTATTTCGCCCAAGGGGTCACAAGCATCCCAAAGAAAGGTGCTCGAGTGCAGACTGACGCCCTCAAACGTTTTATTTCATCAAGGGTTCACAAGCATCCCAAAAACGTTTGTTCAAAATGGAAGCCAACACATATGAACATTCCTTACACCCACGCTTAACGCGTCACCTACGCACGAAAACACTTAAAATTGAACAAAACCTTTAAATAAACCGAAGAAGACAAAGCGCGCGCGCATAAAGAATCAAGAACGAGATGACTAAAAATGGTCCGGGCCTAAGCAAGCAACCGCAAGTGAAGACGTCAGGTATGACTTCTAAGCCTTGGCTGACGAGCCTCAACACGCGGTCTAATGGACTTAAAACGACCCGATCGGACAGCCACCAGGTCGTAATCTTCGATTGACCTGGGCGGCTATACTTTAACTTTCGCCTTGTCCAAGCCTCAGTCAAAATGGGGGCTTCTGTAGACACCTAGATTTGGACCTAGTGGCTGCAGAAGTGCCCAACAAACACCCAATGACGATAGGACTGCAACGCGACACGGATTCGCGATGTTTTAGGTAGTTTTTCTATAGAACAGATTAAATAAATTACTCGGGAAAATTAAATTAACATGATGGCAGCCTTAGTCGTGTCGTTACGGTCACATAGACACTAATTAGAGTCAATTCTGACACCGGGACCCCGAGTCGGTCCCGAAACTCGAACCGAGTCAACACCGCGCCAAGCGAACCTCGGGATGCACACCCGAGGCCCACTAATGTTCACGGTGCTAGGGTAGCACGCACGGAAGCCTTAGCTCCCAAGCTTTGTATTATACTCTCCCTCTCGGTTTTGGAAAGTATCAAAATCGTATCCACAAAATCCCAACCGCCCAACCTCACGTGTGTTGGTTTCCTCGCGCCTAAGCCCAGGCGTCTGAGTCTTGGTGCGCCTCAGCTCAGGCGCCCATATGAGCGACGAGGGCCTAAAACACCTATAAATACCCCCCCTCATCTCATTCATTCGACACATCTCATCTTCTCTTCTCCCTCTAATCTCTCGCTAAGGGCTCGCACTCCGACACCCGAGGCAAACGATCCACTCGATCGTAGTTCCAATAATAAAGCGACATCAACGCTACTCCTCACTTTCGAGCACCCCACTTGATACCGAGGTGCCTGTGTTCGACTATCTCAAATCTAGTAGCGAAGTTCTGCCGGATTAGCCGCAGAATCAGCCCTTAGTAACGAAGCTCTGCCGGAGTAGCCGCTGGAAGGGTCAACGGTAGCGGAGCTCTGCCGGAGTCACTGGTCAAGCTAGGAGGATCCGCCTATTGAAGTCGAGTCGTCACTAGGTTGCCATCTAAACAAAACTTTCCATATTCGTACTTTCTTTTATTATGCACTACGACAGTACTAGATGCGGACACTAGGTCCACAAGCACTCACTAAAATATGTAACGTCCCAACTTCAACCATACCCGAGTAATTCCGAGATCCGTTCTCAAACTATTTATGCATCGTGTCCCGTTTAGTGTATACTCCGAGGGTGCAACTCCTCACTACATGATTTACTTACATTCGCATTTACAGTTTTTCGTATGATTTATTGTTTTTATGACCTTATAATCGCATGCTAAATCACCTAACATGGAATTCAAAACGTAAAACAACTAAAATTGAGTCGGGTTCCGTATTAGTCCGGGTGCTCGCCTCACTAGGTTCGACGCATCTTTATTAATAGCAAACCGACGAATCTTAAGCAGAATACCAGGTAAGGTATACCACGAGAATGACTAATATCCGTATTATCGCGTTAAAACTGATTTGCTAATACGTATAATACTAGTACTCTCTATTCTTTTACGTGCTTCTTTTCATGGCCTGCCTGTCACGTGAAATCGCATGCAAAGAATGTAAACACAACCACTTTGACGACAAAACTTACTTGTCTTTAAACAACCGACGTAGCAAAAGGTATAGGGTTAAAACAACGGATGTTACAGTATTTCCATCACAATGAAATAACTAGGTTATCAGCCCACCGATTGATTAGTAGAGGCCGCTATAGTGCGGGCGGGATTGGGTGTTGACATCTATCGGATGTTGGCTTCCCAATACGTACCCTCACCCCTTACTCAGAATCGATGGTTTTCGGATGTCCGAAACCATTTGCAATGAGAGTCATTCCAGGCATGGAGTGCTTAAGGGTACAAGTCTTTATCTTTAGGTCCCGTGCCACTCAACTTTGACCCGAGAAGGGATCAAAGTTGACTTGAACGGTTTCCGAGTCCCCATAATTGACTCGGTGGCGACTCCACAAATCGGTAACGAATTCAGTTCACTAAAAAAGGTCGCCTTACCAAACAAAATGGCCTTTAAACATTTACAACCACGACTCGAGGTCCGAAACGTCACCCCGTACGCGAGATCGGACCGGCCCCCGATAGGGAGGGGGCCGCGTGGGTGGCCGCCACCACACGTTGAAAAACCGGGTCGGTCCCGCGCAGGCACGCGCGGGGCGCCGGGCGGTGCGGACGGACGTCCACTGATGGGTGAAAGTTTCACCCGGTCATTTCGCCCGGTGGAGAGACTTTTCTGAATATCTTCGGAGAGGTGAAATTTTCGTCGGGCGAAACTTCACCCGGTCATTTCTCATCGGGTGAAACTTCACCCGATGGTTTTTCTGGCATCTTTTCTTGTCTCATTTTTTGTTGTTTGATTGGATGACTTGGAACTTTAAGTTTTGTGCTTTACTCTTGGACGATATTCCCCTCTCTTGTGCTCGTGGAAGCTCAATCATGTTTTCGGTACCAAATCCTATCAAAATAGATTGAAAAACTACCAAAAACACATAAAATGCACAAGAGGGACGCTAATGCGAGAAAGACTTAAAATAGGGCGATAATCACACTTTAACCTCGTAAAACGAGGGTAAAACGAGTCTAAATGAGAGGAAAAACGCTCTAAATTTAGCACACATCAATTCCCCCACACTAAACCGTTGCTCGTCCTCGAGCAAAGACCCAAAAAGAAATTACAAACTACTACTACTACTAGCTAGATTATGCTAAGCCAATACGGGGCAATTAACGAGCCCGCTCTGTCCCTTCAACTCACATCGGAGTACCCACGAGGTAGAGTATTTCCATGCAAGGCAAGTTGGGGCTTGCTCAAAACGGTGGATGCGACTAAACACACAAAAACACGTAACACGAAAGGATAGACGCATCCAAAGCAAAAATAAAACATTGAATCTCTCATCGAGACGGCGGGGAAGACATCGATTACTTACTTAAAACAATCATAAACTTTCCAAGATAAATTACCCAAGTAGAAAAGGACCAAAGCCTAATACTATGACATTAAATTTAGACTGTTTTTTCTCCCATTTAGACTCGTTTTTCCCTCGTTTTGAGAGACTAGAGTGCGATTATCGCCATATATTAAGTATTTCTCGCATTAGCGTCCCTCTTGTGCGTTTTACGTATTTTTGGTAGTTTTTCTATTTATTTTGATAGGATTTGGCACCGAGAGCATGTTTGAGCTTCCACGAGCACAAGAGAGGGGAATACCGTCCATGAGTAGAGCGCAAAACTTAAAGTTCAAAGTCATCCAATCAAACGACGAAGAATAAGACAAAAAGAGAGACCATAAAACCATCAGGTGAAGTTTCACCCGATGAGAAATGACCCACTACTACAATTTTGATTATACAAGACGCCCCAAATAAGACGCTTATATAAGGAACCGTCCTCTATATTATGATAAATTTTGTCACCCCATGACCTTAGTTAAACTAGTTGCGTGGCCGCGCGCGATGCGTGTGGTGTCCGGGGCGGTAATGGTGAAGTAGGTGGCCGTGTGGGGACAACCGGGCAGCCATGTCGGTATAGTTTGGGGGATTTTCGTGGTGTACTTAAAAGTGTCCGCGGAGGCGGAGCGGCAGATACAGCGCTCCGCATAAAATCTAAAGAGGCTGACATAAACCAACACGAGAGATGATAGGCCCGACAAAGTTTTCAGAAAGTTGACATAGATCGCACAAGCAGTAAAACCAACATACGAATCCAACAAAAATTAAACTTTATAAATCATTATGGAATAAAACCCAATATTCCCAAACTATTAACGGGTCGTGGCAAGGGTGAAAGTTTGTGGGCGATTCTTGCAGTTGTTCAAATCCGTCACAGAGAAATGTGCGGGTGATTTTTTTTGGAGGGTCTTTGTGGCCGCATGTACCTGAAACACCAAGTGCATTGGAGGTGAAGTATGTGACAATCGCCTACAGGGACACGCGGCCTATGGTGCGGGTACTGAACAACCTAAAGTAGAGAGTAAGGTAGGCACGGAAGTGAGTGGGAAGACATACCGGATGCGGTGGTAAGATGTAATCCCCAATCTTCGATCAATTCATCTGATATAATCCCAAAATCCACAACCTGAAAGAGAAAAAAAAGCAACATCAGTGGAAAAAAAATCCAAGCCACACAATGAAACAAGCAAAATTGTACACAGATTAGACATAAACAAACAAAACCCAAACCTGATTTCCGGTAGCGCTGCCTGGCTTGTGGAGCTGAAAGTAGAGTGTGTGAGGGAAGGACGGTGGAGTTAAAGACTTGTTTGGTGTGAGGTTTGGTGGTAGGTACACTTTAAATGAGGGGGTTAGTTGGTTGGTGGCAGAATTAGTAATGTTCTGAATGTGCTTCTAGTTGGCCTTTTCAGTGTAGTGGACAGAGCGGTGGCGTTTTTTTTTTTTGGAAAGCGGGCAATTTTCTTTCGCGGCCTATCTACCAGATTCGATTTATTCCGGTCCTTAGAATATATGTGTGTGTGTGTGTGTGTGTGTGTGTATATATATATATATATATATATATATATATATATATATATAATATTGTCTTGTATCCCAATCAAAGACGATAAGGAAGCCTAATCTAACAAACGTCCTGAGTAATCTTTAAAACTGAACTGTTTAACACAATCAAAGCTTCAGAGAGAAGAGAAATGGTTCTACAGGAAATTATATGACCTTAAATTATTCAGAAAAAACTGAGATGTAAATAAATTGTCTGAGAAATCAGAGGACGAGTAACTGGCATTTGTCTATGTCTCCGTGTCTGAACAGTCTGTGCTAGTAGCACCCTTGCTGTCGCGCACGCCTTCGTCACGCTTTCGAACGTCCCACATATATAATTCGGGGTATAAGTTGAGGACTTCTATATGCACAGCACTGAATTCCACCACGTCAGCTTTACGTGCCATAGTTTCTGCGCTCAGCTTCAGTTGTGCCGGCACAAACCGGTATTGCACATCCTCTGGAAAGTATGCACTTTCTTCACGGGTTGCAGCCCACAGGCGAATGCCCCCGAACGTTTCGGTCTGTTCGGCGACACGTCCCTTCCCGCAGCTCGCTTTCTCGGCAAAGTGCGACAGCCTAACGACAGGCCAGTAGTTGTTCATGCCGTCCTCGAACTCCAATACCATAGCTCTCTTGAAAGCGGGGCACGAGTGTACGGGTATCGGTGCGATCCTGGCAACTGGGTAGCCTAGTCTTCTTAGCATGTCCCTGAGAGCTGCATGACACCGCGTTGCTGATCGGGTGTTTCGTATGTGGTAAGGCATGTCGGCAACTATCAAGCGAGCGGGGTACGCGTATTCACATACGAGGCGCTTGGTATCATGCGCGGCTTCCATACTTCATGTCTGTGTCCTCCTTCCTTGGCAGTTCCAATTACGTCACGGGATGCGGTTCGAATCTACAGGATGATGAAAAAAAAATTGTGTGCCAGCTTAGCGACAAAGCGAAATCAGGAAGTTTAGTTAAAACAGAAACAGGGAAACTCTAGAGTGTTCAGAGCAAGTACAGGAGGACAATGCAGCACAGAAAACATGCCACCAGCAAACACACAGAAGCACAGCGCCTGACGTAGAGGACCAACTACCGCTGAAGATCTGTTTTACCGCATGCCCCGAAAACACCAGGCGCAGTGGCGGTAAAGTGTGTCAGCATAGTTGTGGGAACAAGAGTAAAGGCGGAAGCAATTCCATGCTAACAAGCGCAACTCGTGTCCGAGCACACAAGAACCTATGGATGAGAAGCACGAAATAAAACGAAGCAGGGCTCAATGCAAATAAGTCTACATCAAAAATGGCATGGATTGATTAGTTAACGTGTTCGAAGCACTGTACATGAACTGAAATCGTAAAAATGCAACATTAGTAACAGGATCCAAAGAAATAAAAGCGAAGATGAGGAACACAGAGAGAAGAGAGACATGAAAATGTAGGAAGCGGATTGTGGTGGCAGCACACCCACTGCTGCTCTTGCTGCTCTTAAGGTTCGGGTACTAAGAAGCGGAAAGTAGAGAGGCACTAAGAACAGTAGTCAGACTAATGGTCTACAAACCCCTAAATTTATCGATACGGAATCGTAAATAGAGGGAGGCCATCAACATCAATAAGCTCACCATCAAAATCTAACTAATTAGATGATTAGACGATACAAATCAAAAGACCTCAACAAAAAAACCGAAACTGAGTGCTTCGTATAACCTCTTCATTACGATGTGAGTGGGAAGACATACCGGATGTGATGCTGAGAAACTCCTGGGACCACTGTTCTTGATTCACGGCACCACTGGCTGGCCTACCGTGTTGCACTGGAGGTAAAAAATTATGGCGAGAAGTAGAGTGTGCAAGGGAGAGAGGAGGGAAGTGTGCGCATGTGACTGCGACAGTTGCTTGGTGTGGTTTTTGGTGGGTAGGTAGGGTTTAAATGAGGGGTTTAGCTGGTTGGTGGCGCAATTAGCGGCCCATACACTGGGATTTTTTTTTGTCTTTTTTTTATTTTGGATTTTATTTGACCTGGCCATTTTGGTGTGGCTAAATGTTACTGAGTGGTACGGTCCGTTGGTATTAGTGTAGGTGTGCTTTTTCTTAGGGGCCACGCGATGTGTGGGACGCCGAAGTGTTCATGTTCGTTTGGGTATGATGAACACAAAGCGAGAAAGGATTGGAAGTTGAAGGGGATGAATGGGACACCAAACAAGAGTGTTTGCATTAGATTCTATCCATTTCAGTTCTTAGAAGAAGCTAGTTTTGACTTCAGGTCCGTGTTCTGCAACATAACGAAAGCCCCCGAAAAAGGCTTGGTCACCCCCGAGAGCATGCAGTATAACAGGAATAAAGATACCATTGCGGTCATACCATCATCAAATTTAAGGCGCACACTTGCTCCGCAGGTCTACTTGAAATATGTGAGAACAGTAACAACTCTAGCGAATCAGGTGCAGACTCGTGTCCACCGTGCCGTTGTGTCGTAAAAGTGGCCTGCGACACATACTGTAGGCTCAGTAATCTGATGAAGGCATCAAGGCCGCTACTAAGAGACGGTCTATATTACGGGTACGTGGTACCGTGTCGGAGGGTGTTCTCATACGCGAAATAGGTGTCCGAAATGGGGTATCTGGCCTCAGGGTACCATTTTTGAAACGACGTGGGACGGCGAAACGTTGCTGCCCAACTGGCCAGAACGTAATTTGCCTGACACCCCGCACATTTTGCGCACGTAGGTTACAGGTGTTTCGAAAGCGACATGTTCCAGGAAACCCACTGTCTGCAAGATTCTCTGAAAAAGGAGGGTGCCTTACACTGTGCAGCAGGCTTTTTTTTTGGACTGGAGCACTTGGAACAGAATCTTCACTGCTGTCAGCACCCTAAGTGCTCTATAAATGCAAAGCGCAAGCAAAGCGGTGAGTAGGGCTGGCGCACTTATTTGGTGAGAAAAAAACAGCATCGAAGACAAAATGTCTAGCAATGGCCGTGTAGTCCAGACGGTACAGCGGAAACTGAATGCGATTGCATCTGACGCACCAAAAGCTCTATCAGCGACTGAGCATTTTCATGACACCTGATTCAATCCGGGAGATGCTGAATCCGCAATATCCTACGCTGCCAAGACTTAGACTCCTCATGTTAGGGGATACCAGTCAGATTGCACCACCAATCGTAGTGGAACCTGTTTCATACGGTATTTATGTATTGTTGTTACTATCATTGCTGCAGCTGCCGTACAAGCAGTGTTTTTCGCATTCATGAGATTATGTCTAACGGTCGATGTTCTCTGTTGTTTTATCGTGCATGTGGGGTCACTCGAAATAGATGTCGTGTGCGAAAGAGAGGCGCTCCTGCAGAGTCTGAAAGAAGAAGTTGTTTTGTTCTTTGGGAGGCTAGAGTCAGTTAGCAAGTGGAGCGCGGTGCACGACATCTGTGCTGGCATAGGACGGATCTTCGTGCTACCACCCGATGACCGGGAACTACTCAGCATAATGTACGTGTACTGGGATCACATGGAGGAGCAGTATGAGCAGCTGCTTATGGATCAGGAGCGTCAGGCTCTTGGGTATTTATCTCCCTACAGCTGTGGTCGGAGCTTCGCCCGAGATTAGGACCCGTGTTCAGCGGATGATATATATGAGCAGGTACTACGGTATCCACCATCAGGTTATACTAAGCTAATGTAACGGTGACCTAGTTTCACTATGCTGCACCAGCGTCTTATGTATTGTGTGTTTTTCAAAGCGGTTTGTATTGCCGGCATTGCAATTTCGTCAGAAATATTGTAAGCAGTGTCGTGTCTGTTCCCAACTTACTGTGTTATGTTGGAAAGTGTGATCATGAAGAGCAGACATTCATCATGGTCTTCCTAAATATGTCGCTGTTTTTTGGAATCGAACCCCGGATGAATGTGTCACTACGCTTTTCACATGTGTCTGATCGAAAACCTTGCTGTTGCAGTTGGGCGAGAGGGGCAAAGGCTGTTTCAGTTATGTAGCATTAGTGCTGGTTTTTTTTGTTTTCGATAGGTGCCCTTTCGATTTTACTTGAGGTGGAAGAGGACTTCGTTGGCGGCCACTGCAGTCCATTCTCGAACCCAACAATTGGTGTATTTGGATGCTGGAGAAATTTGGCCTGAACTGTTATGGGAACAAATTCATGGGCGAAAAATGCGAAGCAAGTCAAGGGGGCTGGTGTCCCGCAGTCTTTAGTGCACAATCTAAATAGCGTCAGCATCTGCACTGTAGCTGACGTCCCAAATGTGACCATCTTTTTTGTGTGCGTTTTGTGTTCATGCGTCGAAGGTTAGGGAGATTGCGTTGTAGGTTACGTTCCAACTGTGACTGCTTTTTGCTGTACGTTTTATGTTGCTGCGGCTTGTAATCCCTTGTCGGGGGGGATTCTTTGGTTTTTTTTCTTGGTTCTTTTCGACCATGCTACATGTTTAGGTAAACTGCCTTTACGTGTACGCTACGGGAAGGTCAATAACACAGATAGGGTTCTTGATTAGTGGATTTTCCGAAACCTACAATGCCGTCGCAGAAGGCAAGTACGTATCCCGGAGTGTTCGGGGCATGGCAGAACAAGAGTTATTCGAAATAGAATATTAGAAAGAGTGCGTATGCATTGGCATTTCTGGGCCCGCACTACAAAATACTTCAGCAGTCGACGTTTTAGACATCAGGTGATGGATCGCCAACAGCACCGTCATCGTTCGCTGTTGGCTGAATAGTAGCATGCGTGTCTGCACTGGCAGATGCTTCAGGTTCTTGTTGCACTGCAGACTCAGATTCCTCCAGAGGGGGCACCACTGGAACCAGGTCAGCAGTAGGAGAGGTTTCAGTGAGTGCCGGCGGCTGAGGGCCAAGTGCCACAGTGTCTGTTGTAGACTGCGTTACAGGGGAAGATATAACTTGCTTGACCACCCATAGCAGGATCCCATTGCGCGCAAGTGTTCCCTTAGGCCCCACTTCGATCTCTGTGGTGCCCCACTTCGAACGCTGCAAGGTCATCCTAGTGACGCAGAAGAGGTGTGTTAGTGTGTCGCTAGTGGAGACAAGGAATACAGGCAGAACAGTGTGAGGACACTAACCGTGTTTCGGATCCTAAACAGGTCCGCAGCCTGCATGCCAAACAGTTTCTCTACATCTGCTCCAAATGCTGTCAGTGTAAGCACGCCTGAGTTGTCCCTCACTTCAAAATTGAAGGTCACGCTGCACAGTTCAGGTGTGTTAGTTAGGATGCAATAGGCGCTTGCTGTAGCCGGCGAACTATTTGCATGCATACCGTGGGATGGAGCTGCAAGATTTCCTAGAGCAGTTCGAGCAAGCAAAGCGGTGGCCTGCTGGAACGTCCACCTTCTTACCGCAGCCTGAGCACCCGAGGTATGCGTTCACCTGTTCGAAGTCTGCATCTTCAATAACAACGGATAGGGTGTGACGCTCTTCCTGCAATGTGTTCCGTTCCTGCAGGAGCAAAGCAAAAACGTCAAATGGGAGTGGTGGGGCTGCCTTTACCTAATCAGTCACCGGTAGAGTCCTCACCGTCTTTGCCAAGAGTTCCGCGATAGTGGAGAAGGTTGGTGCGGGATCTGGACTGCGGAGTTGAAGAATGCGACGCTGCATGTCTGATAGGGTCGCTTGGTTCTGTGCCATCCTGCAACAACAATGCGTTAGTGCAAGCTCTGGGACAGTAGGCCGTAAAGAAGGTCAACAGTTCTGTGGTGCCAATCTAGTGGGATAGCGTACCATTCTGTCAAGGCAAGCACGGCATTTCCAGCCGGATCAATGATGAACTCAGTGGAAGGTGTTGTCGCCATTGAAAATCCTGTTGGATGCAGAAGAGTTACTGTTGTTGGACCTATTCATTTTATGGTTGAGTAGGATGTGTATTGACACAAGAGATTTGAGGTTCGACCCTTGACGAACACATATTCTGGGTTCTCAAAAAACAAAGTCATTCCAGGTATTACACATAAAACGATCGCTTTTTACTCATATAATGATCATTTTTCTTTTGTCACTCTATATGACCAACCGTTGTAAAATACGGTATAACTTTGTTTTTAATTCACATCAATGAACTTGTGCTCGAGCTATGTCGAGCAATAATGAAATCATAATTAAGAAATACGATAACTAATAATTAAGAACACACCTCACCACCGAAGTTACGCAAACCACTTTTCAATACTGAAGGATATTTAGGTAATCAGCAAATGCAGCGGGGCATACCTCTATGAGGTGCGACTCTGAGGGCAGTGAACCCGACAATGCTGAAACCGTCAGCAGATGATGGTAGCGCCTCAGAACCCTCACGGGCTAGGTCGTGCCACGCCGAAATTGTCAATGGCTGATGGACGCTGCAAATTACACAGTACAGTAGCAGAGGGGTGTTCTTGTCAGATGTGTCAGAATGATTTAGCGAGACGAGCGGTTGTAAGTCTGTTGACAAACCTCTGGTCGACCACAACAATGTCACGGACAAAAATTTCACGCCCATTTGCAGTCACAATCGGTCGCGTTGCGCCCTCAACAAAAAGTAGGATGCCCAGTACATCTGCACAAAGCAAGCAACGCTTATCGGGTGTAGTGGCGAGCAATGTGGGCAACATATGCATAGATTAAAGAATACAGCATGCAGAACGTCCTCTGGGGAGGACTGTATGATAAAGAGGCACACCAAAACCGACGGGCTGAGGCGTACAAGAAAAATAAAAACAACCATATAGGGTGAGGGCGCCTGGCTCACACAGTGGTATGTCTGCAGCCCGAGTGTCAAAGACCTCGGCACGTACCGTATTTTTCAGCTGCTCCAGGCACCTTGGGGACTTCTGAGATCACTATGTAGTCAGGGAGCACTGGGCCAGGCATGTCTGCAATAGGTTGTATCACAGTCTGGTTGCCGAAGCTCATTTGGTAGTTCATCTCTCGCGGGTTTGTTTTCCACCGCTCATCGCATGCCTTGATTGGGGCATTTGTGATTTCGTAGACGTCGTTGTACATAAACGCATCCTTGTACCCGTCCACCTGATCGCCGAACAAAGCACCGCGCATAAGATTCCCCTACAGCAAACACGAAGTAGTGCACATTGGGTCAGGCGTATCTAAAGAGGCTAATCTGGTATTTTCAGAACTTGACGCAGAAAGTACGGTCAGACCTTCTCATCTTCAAGCAGCAGACTCTGGTATATTATGCCTTTCTGCGGCGATGTCCGTGGCCGTGCCTTCTCTATGACCTTGACCTTCACTTTGTATGCTTTGCTGCTGCTGTTCAACTCGTTCAGAAAAACCCGCTCCTGCTTCATTGTCTGTCACATCATCGCAGACAGCAAAACAACTTACTATTTTGTTGACGCCGGCAAAAAATAATAGCAGGAGCACAAAAGTAGAGAGAGAAGTAGTGCAGGGAAATGGACGAAAGCAGAAGACGGAAAGAGAACGCAGGGAGAGGGAAGCAGAGGGAAGCGTGAAAAGGAAGCCTACTGTTTTTCTGTGAGAGTGTTTGTTACTGAAGAGAGGGTGAAGGTGGCTAAGTTGTGTGCACAAAGGGGGGTGGTCTGGATTGGTTGGGGCCAACAGTAACACCAACACCTCTTGGAATTTTATTATTAAAAAAATTGCAACGAGAAGACGAAAGGAAGATCTATGAACACACGCTGCGAAAACCGTCAAGAGATAGTTGACACAGTGAAATCCTAGTCTAAGATCCTGCCGCAGGTTTGCCAGTGAGGACGGGAAACTGTGTCTGCAACTCATAAACTAAAGCACCGTGTTAGCATTCTGAAGGGGAACAGATCCCTAATTTCTATTTCTACAGGAGAGACTCTAGCAGTAGTCGGAGCAGCTGAGCGCTACCAGTAAGGTGAAGAGGTAATGGCGTAACTAAGTTTTCCAGGAAGCGAATTTAGAATCAGGGTTGCAGGTAACAGGTACATATGCAAAATTCGTAAGGGGTCAGTCCCTGCCAGAGAAAAAAAACATCTGGTCCTCTAAATGCAGTTGGTCACACAGGCAGACTGTCAGACGTAATGGAAAAAGTAAACCCGAAGGTAACAGCATCGCAAGCTGATGGGCGAACCAGCAAACCTACGACAGTGCTACCATAACAAGAGAACAACCACAATCCAAAAAGCGAACAAGCAGCTTTCCACACAGGCCAGACAGAAGCCAACAAAACCCAGAAAACCAGACTTGATCGCGCCAGTCACTGACGGTCTGAGAATCAGTAATTCATTCGGGGATATAAATTTGTAGGCAAACAATCTTATACAAACGAACAAAAGCTATTAAATCAGACAAAATTAGAGGGAAGAAGGTCACTTGAAGGAATCCCCCAAAAACAGAAATCACGCAAAAGCTGACCTGAATCAATGAAGGCACCTAAATCAATCCAGTCACCTGAAACGAAAGGCAAAAAAGGGAGCATGAATCAAGCATGAAAATCAAAGTTTGGGTAGAAAACAGCAGATCATCAGAACCATGGCTGCCAAGTATCGAAACTTCTTTAAAAAAACTAAGTAGAGTGGTCTGAAGGAAGTGTGAATACCTAAAGAACAGGTGGGTGTGAGTTCTATGCTCTGCTGAACTTGTTACCTAAAGAACTTGCTAACAGGTGGGTATGTTTGTGGTGATGGTGCAACTGAGCTGATACACAGCGCTATAAATACTATTGTTCTGAGAAGTATTTGAGACACTGTAACAGACAGTCTCTGAGATGTCAGTGGTACAGCTGTTGTGACAAGATGTTTGTGGTATTATTTAATTTGGCCGCCCTAAAAAGGTGGGCACCTGTACCTCGGTGCAGGGGTCTGCCACATTGTGTGGGGACACTCAGCGGATGACAGGTATCTGGTAAGTGGATGTATGGAGAGGTTTAGTCTGACCATAAGGGTAGCGAGTTGTGTGGTGGCTAGGGGCTGTATGGACTGTGCACGGGATACGTGTTCGGGGCCGCACGTGCGGACGAGGTTGAACGCAGGGCTGGTCATGTGCCCGGTGTAGGGTGGCGGGTTTACGTTCTCATGTGTGTGGCGCATGCTCATGGTGCCTACGTGGCGTGGATCACGGTGCCAGCCCCACTCTCTTTTGGAGTACGGTAAAGGTGGCGTCGCACATAATGGAAGTCGCAGGATTTGGCCGTATAAAAAATGACAGGTTACTAAAAATTTTAAACCAGTTTACAGCAGCACAGATCAGCAAAATAGCAGGAAGCTCTAAACACTAAAGGTCAAGAGTAATATAAACCAGCAAAGTGAGTGGAGAAAAAGAACTGTGTGCACAAGGAAGACACGAGCAATCGTGAATTGCTCGAAACCAAAACAACAGGCCACCTGCTGAAAGATACAAGAAAGACGGAAGCAAGGTCCTGGCAGTCAATATGATGGAGCACCTACTGAAAGGTGATCGTGATATATATTAAGTTCAGTTTGCGTAAGACGTAGGAATTGTTTGAAATTGCAGGCGCCGGGGTCAGTATAATCGACTGCACACCTTATTATTTTGTTTTTGTCATCGGTGTGCACACAAAAAGGCAGTCATCTGCGGTACGTAAGTATCGGTGATACATGTCGTGAAGGTCCCACGCCCCTGACTGCCTGTCTCTACAGAATACCCGCTAGACGTAATGCAGTGTACGACACTACATTCTTAACAGAATCTCGGGGTGCATCAACAGCCGGCAATGTGGAGACCACAGTAACCTTCTCTGATCTCTGTGCTCTAGAGAGCGCAACGTACAGTTGGCCTGGTGAGAAGACAGACTTGCGTAAGTATATAGCGACTTGACTCAGCGTCTGGCCTTGTGACTTGTTTATGGTCATTGCGAAGCTAAGCTTGATAGGGAACTGTGTTCTCTGAAACTGGAATGGGTACTTTGTTGATGGGGCTGGCTGAAGTTTGATTCTAGGAATGAATACGTGCTCGCCAGCGTGATGGCCAGTGCTGATCACACATTCGATGAGGTTTGGCGAAAATTGTTTGCAGATTAGACGTGTACCATTGCAAAGATCGAAAGAAGGCAGCAGATTTCGCAGCAGGATAATTGGGCAGCCAACCTTGAGTACAAGGTCGTGTGGACTCATCCCTCCAGGACACAGGCTATTCACAAACTCCAGAGGGTATATGTTGCACTTATCGTCAAGCATCGAATCGTAGCTCTTGTATGTAACAGGATCGCCTGGAAATTTTTCGATAAGAGCATTGTTTATTATATCCACATCATCATTCATGGGTGTTAATATCGCCCGCGCCGCGAACTCCGCAGCCGTGACAGTCTGCAGTTCCTGTGCCGGGAAAACCATTTCCGTTATGCCAGAGAGCGCGTCGGCAGCATTTTCAGTGCACGAATGTCAGACATTAGTTGGGAGACGGATGTACGCGTGTTCTTCCGACTGTAGTTCCCCATTTCCTAAAAAGAGCAGAAACTGTGAAAACAGTGGGTCTTCTAAGGCCCTGATATTCTGCGTGAGGCGAAATTTATGCAGTTGTGGCCAGATTGGTGATGCGACGAGGCTAGAAGCGACAACTTCTGCCTGGGATTTCTGCGGCACAACTGGTAGTATCTGCCGGAAATCGCCACCGAATACAACCGTCTTACCTCCGAAGAGCAGCGACGGGTTGCATAGGTCCCTTAGCAGCATGTCAAGGGACTCAACGTTTTCCCTGCGGGCCATTGAAGCCTCATCCCAAATGATTAAGCTTGTTTCCTGGATAAGAGCTGTGAGACTCCCCTGCTTGGGGACGTCACACGCAAGGGAGGCAGCTATGTCAATTGGGATCTTGAATCTAGAATGTGCGGTCCTGCCAGAAGGGATGTTCGAGGCAGCAATTCCTGACGTAGCGGTCGGGAGAACAATTTTACCCATGAGGCGCACTTCGGCGTATAGAGCGTTGTACAGAAATGTTTTCCCAGTTCCTCCTGGGCCGTCTACAAAAAAAGCACTTGGCTTCTGGTTTTGAACATGATCCACAATTACAGCGAACGCAGCGGCCTGCGCTGGATTTAGCAGGTCCCGATTGGAGATGCACTCAGGCGGGATTGGCGCATCCAGTGCGTCGATTATGTCCTTGGTGCGGCGTATGGCGTCGTCTTCATGCTCAAGCAGAGACTGTAGGTCAAAGGAACCGAGAGATTTGCCCATAGCCTCGAGATACTTTTCCACGGACTTCGCAGCTAAATGGGATGCTTTTGTCATCTGATTGGGGTGTTGCAGCAAAAAATCTGCACACAAAGATGGGAGGTACTTTTCCCATAAGGCCAGAGGGTCCTTCGGCTGGCAGAATATTAGGGTTGTAGCAAATAGGCTTCGGAGACTTGGCGGCATCTATACGGCACACGTCTCATCCAAGCACAGTTCAATCGTATTATCCTGTTCAAACAAACGCAGGCGCAGAGCAGCGTCCTGAAATTAACTGCACCTTTCCCCATCCACTGTCAGCAGATCATCAAATGACTGTGGGCCAGCAACATGGAGGAGGAGCAGGCACAGGAAATATCGCTCTCCCTCTGAAGGCGTGACGAACACAATTCTTCCAACAACAGTAACCTTTATCTTTCTCTTGAACCATTTCCTTGCAGAGTAGTCCCACCTGTGCGTTTCTGTGAATCCACCATAGAGGTATCTGGACGTGGGGTTCTCGGCATTGTAGGTGAATGATGGGAGAGATTTGTCGTGAATCCCAACCGTCAAATACTAACCGGCAAACCTAGTGGGTAGCTAGGGTAAGTCGGGTCGAATCCACAGGGACGGGAGGTCGGACTAAGGTATGCTACGGTCAAGGACTATGTTCGAGACAAGCTATTCTAAGGAGGGGGAGACTAGAACTAGGCTAGGTCTAAGGCAAGGGAACTATCAAAGGAAACGGGGCTAGGATTAGGTCGGGGTCAAAGGGGTAACGGAATGGTCGAGGAAGAGCTAGAGGTGAAGGGGGTAGTAGGGTAATCTAGGTTAGCCCGGGCTCTCGCAACTTAGACTCACCTAGAGGTTCCACCTAAAACCCAACTCGGCGATACACAACACAAACGGGGTACTAGCGTGCTATAGGCCTAGGTCGAATCCGGGCTCTCGCAACTTAGACCGACCTAGGGGTCGTCCTCACCGGGCTCTCGCAACTTAGTGAGGGGACCGAACCCACAAACAACTATCACCCACAAAGAAAGGCAAGAAAATAAGCATTCGTACATACTTAGTCATTCAAGCAATTCAACAAACATGTGATGTGCATCAAACAAGAGGAAACCCAAATCTTCCACCCACATCTCTAACAAACCCTTAATCACCCAATTAACACCCTAATCACCTTACTAACCCTAGCAAGAACACTACTCTAACATATCTAATCTAGAATTAACACTAACAAGAGGAATCAAAACAACAATCAAAACAAACATGAAGAAACTAATCTAACAATGAACAAAACACCAAACAAGAACTAAAGAATGAAACTTGAATGATAAAAACAAGATTAAGAAGAAGGAAGAGGAGATTGTACCATACTAGAGAAGAAAGGAAGAAAGAAACTTGCATAAATGGAAGAAAACCCAAATACCTCAACCAAGGTTGTCAAGCTTGGTTGGAATCTTCAAGAATTCCCAAGTTACAAGTACTAATCTAGGATTAACGATAATCTAAAGACTAATCTACTCTAATCTATGCTAATCTATCTAGGGTTTTGTCTCTAATGTCTAACATAAGCTTAACATAACAAGGGAAGAGTATATATAGGGTTACAAATGGAAGGGAGAAGAAAAGAAAAGAAGGCGGGGTAGCAGTGGCCCGTCCCGGCCGAGACGGGGTGGTCCCGGTCGGGACGTGGTCGTTCCCGGTCGGGACGCCACCTTCCCGATCGGGACGAGCCACAGACAGCAGCTCCTTCAATTGCTCCTTCATCCCGGACGGGATGAGCCTTGTAGGCCTCCAATATGAACTTTTTGGTCCCTCCTTGCTTCTCATGGGCTTCTCACCGATTCTCGGACTCGGGATCGGGTCTCAGAGGCTCGGGATTGGGTCCCAAGGTCTCGGGGTCGACTCCAAGGCATCGAGTCATCGTTCCTTAGTTTCGTTGGCTCCAAAATGTGTATGTATTGAGTCGGAATTGCTCCAACTCTTCCAAATCGGTCTCGGAAACCTGAAACGAACTAAATGAAGCATAAGAAGCCCCTAAACCGCTCCCAAGGAGCGATTCTACAAGGAAAATGGGACCAAAACACCACGAAATAGGCACTCCAAATGACACTTATCAACTCCCCCACACTTAACCCTTACTCGCCCTCGAGTAAGCACATACTAACTACTAAACTATCCGAATGGGTATTAGCGCACCCTACGCCCCTTCAACTCACGCGAGTGCACTTAGAGGAAAAGTGCACTCCGCAAGGCAAGTTGGGTCTTGCGACAAAACCGTGGATGCAACCGGACACAACAACACATAAACAAACGCACACACAAACAAACAAACACTTAGACGGTTGCACCCAAAACAAAAGAAATACCGCTTCCCTCAAAAAGCGGTGAAAGAAGCACCGGTTTAGGACTCGAGGTAAGCGACAACGTTCCCAAGCTAGCAATACAAACCAAGGTGGACTAAACCCTAATAGTATGACGATAAAGCAACAAAAACGTTGGTAACTTACCTAGGTCCTCCTAACTTTCTAAAAACGTACTACGGGACGATCGGCAGAGTGGAAAAGTGAGGAACCACGGTGTTAGTCGACACTGTAGGTAAGTGAGACCCCGCCCCCTTTAGCGTGAGCCAAGAGGGTCGTCCCGTGTCCAAAACCGCCTAACTAGTCCAAGTAAAAAGATGGAAATATGCAAAATGAGGGAAGACCGACTAATGCCGCTATCATCCTTCCTAGGGACTCGGTCCTTTGGTAGGCTCTTCACTGCAAAAGTCGGAAAAAGGCTTATTTTTGTGGGGATTTCTTTTTGTGAGACGGGTTTCCTTTTGGCATTTTCTTTCTTTTTGACATATTTGCTTTGTTTTGCCATGCCATTCTTTTTCTTCTTTTCTATTTTCTTTTTGGCTTTTGTGCCTTTTCTTTTTCTTCATTTCTTTTCTTTCTTTCATTCTTTTTTTTTTTCTTCTTGCTTCTCTTTTCTTTGCCCTTTTTGGCAAGATTTGACTTTTTGGCATTTTTATTGTATAACAAGAAAGGTAGAAATCAACAATTTGCAATTTATTGTGTGGAGATGTGTAGGAGGTAGGTGAATGGGTAAGTCGGGACGGGCCCTTCCCTTCAAACCCACAAAAAGTGGAGAACTTGGACTAATCAAAACAATCCTAAACACGGTCACCTAGGGGACGAGACTCGATAACCAAGGCCTTTTCACACCGTGGGTGGTCATAATGGTCAAAAGTGCAAATCCCGTAGTAAATCCCTAGTAAGCTAGGTGGACTCAAGGTAAAGGACCAACGAATTCATTGATTTAGGGTCATTCTACTAGATTAAAGTCCAAGAATCGATTTACACTACTAGGAAGGGAAAGTACACACTCACACACTAGCCTCTAAACCGGGTTTTCGAAAACCATTTACACACAAGACACACAACAAAACACAAAACAAAGACTCAACGAAAACGAAAGAAAAAGAAACAAAAGCAACAAAACAAGAACAACACAAAACGAACACAAACACAACACAAACACCACCCCGATCATCCAAACAAGCCACCAAATCAACCACAACTATGTACAAGCTCCACCCGAGCACACAACATCACAATCTCCTCCAAACTCCGCAAAAGGTAAAGAAGAAAAAGGGATAAGATGTTACCGGGAGTCTTGAAAGCCTTCCAAAGTTAACGGCGATTAAAGCAACCTATAAGGAAAAAAGGGAGGCAAAACACGCACACAAAACAAATATACGACACAATGACAAGAAAGGAAAACACACAAAAGAAAATCTTTTTGATTTTTGTGAATTGTTTTTCAAATTTTTATGGTTTTTTAAAGATTTTTCGAAAAACTAAGAAAATAAACACACTATGCTAGAATATCGCTCCCCCACACTTAAACCGAGCAATGTCCTCATATGCTCAATCGTAGTGTGCGGAGAGACAAAAGAAAAAAAAACGAAAAGAAACTAGGAAAGTAAAGCTTAAAAATCAAAAATAAAGTGAAGAAAAGGGTAGAAGGTGTCCGGCCGGGGTGTAGTCAAGTCACCAAGGGCCGAGACAAGAAAAAGATATGGAAGGGGGAATAAAGTAAAAAGAAGGAAATAAAAGGAGATGGGAGGGGAGGGCTAGGTGTAATCAAGTCACCTAGCCCGGATTCCGCCTAAATCCGACTAAATCCTCAAAAAGAGAAAGTGAAAATCTTGTAAAATTTGGATTTTGAAATGACTCTCGATGTAGTCACATCATCGAGAGCCGGGAGCAACAACTACCGAGGCCTCGAAGGCCACCATGACACAAATGATAAGGGGAAGGGGAGTAAACAAAGGAAAACAAGCAATAAAAGACGGAAAAGAAAGGATAGTTGCCGTACCAATAGGATAGCAACTCACTCGCTCCATCGTCTCGTAGATCAATATAGGCACTTTGCTTGTCTTCATCATTGTCATTCCACTTCATACTTGAGGAAACCGCATGGTAAAGGTAGTAATGGTGTGAGGGGAGTGGGATTCGATGTGAAACTCGGTGTAAAGGGAAGAGAAATGAGGTGAAGGTATATAAATGAAGTGTAAGGGTCGTATGACATGAGCAAGGGTGGGTGAGGGAGGTTGGGTGGGGGTATACAATGGTCGGGTGGGCTCAAATGTCGAAGAAGAGGCCAAAAGAGGAGAAAAGAGACCATCCCGGTCGGGATGGATGGTCCCGATCGGGATGACACACCCGTCCCGATCGGGAAGCTCTCATCCCGGTCGGGATGACACTCCAGAAATCTCGAAATATGGCACCATCATCCCGATCGGGACGGCTCCTTCCCGGTCGGGAAGCTCCCTTCCCGCCCGGGATGGGTCTTCTTGACCTCCAAAACCCCAAAAGCTTCACCGAAGCTTCAAAAACCGACTTCCATACTCACGATCCAAGCTTTATCATTGACCATTCCTCTCTAGGAATCATCTTCACTTCACACCTATGACATTAAGCTCAAATACAACATCAAATTCCCTCCCTCACATCGCTCATCAAAAATACCAAATTACAAGGATTCCACAAAAACTAACAAGTCCTAAACACAAACATAAACACAATTACAAGCACAAAAGAAAAGAAAAAGAGATATTTACAATAAGGTACTCTCACCAACTACACCTCCATAGCCATCAAGAGCTCGGAGTAGTAAGTCAAATGCTCTAGCAACATCTTCATTGAAGCTCACATGGCCGAGCCTAGCCACTTCCAAGAGCTTCCAAGTCGGAGGGAAGAAGCGATCATCTTCATTATGCTCGGGGTTCTCGTGATCTTCCGGGTCTTCGGAACCATGATAGCAACGACTCTTATGACCATCCGGTAGGTATAGTGGTCTAGAGTCATGCTCGGAATTATGATGCGGGAGATCACACCCTAGGGGTGTCACTTCTTCTACGGGGTCGAGAGTGGAACTCTTTTCCACCGCCCGACAAGGATCCTCTTCACCAACCGTCTCACAAGACAAAGGGCTAGACATCGAGTGCGGTAGAGGAGGAGAAAGCATCAAGTTTTCTTCATTGGAGGGTTTAGGATCCTCCAAATTCCCATACAAAGCAAGTTCCAAGGCATCTACTTCTTTTTCCCAAGTATTGCGCTCCTTTTCACTCACCTTGTCAATATGGTCTAGAGGGGTCATCTCTTCACTTGGGTTTGGATTGTCAACACCCGGTTCATCACGAAGAAAATCAAACAAATCCAACTTTATAGCCAATACATTGGCTCCCCAAGAGCTATCTTGATAATCATGCTCAACTCCCTCCTCATTGTGGGCCCTTGAAGCCTCAACTTCCTCTATTCTTCCCCTATCTTCACCGCCCAAGCAACACTCAACAATGGTCTCTTGATCGACCCCCTCTTCTTCATTTGTAGCTTCAAGATTGGGTTGAGACACCCGACCTTCATGCCCAAATGAACCTTCCTCAACATGTTGTGGAGTTCGAGCGGCCAACATCGTGATATGAGCCATGAGTGCATTGATGCGAGCATCTTGCACCTCTATTTGGGCCTTGAACTCCTCCCTAACCCCTTGTATTTGAGTCAACAACAATTGTTGACCCTTTTGCAATAACATCATCATCTCATGTGCTCCCTTGTGTTTGGGCCAACATTTGACAAGTCTCAAGGATATTTGGTTGTGGGTTATGTGAGGGTGTTTGATAGTTGTTAGGATGTGGGAACGATCCTTGACAACTTTCTTGGTAACCATAAGAAGAGGGTTCATAAGATTGTTGATGAGGTTGATATGGTTGGTAAAGTTGTGGGTTTTGGTAATTCGCCCCATAGTTATCTCGTGATGATTGATGGTAGCTTGGACGCGCCACGTCCATAACGTCGCTTAGGTACCTAGGATGAGCTAGAAGCACTTGAGAAAACGTTAGTATCCTAGTGCTTTTGAGGCACTAGGAAGGGAGAGTAACACACAAGAAGAAGAACGGAGGTACACAAGGAGAAGAGAACACAAAAGTCAAGAACAAAGTCCACAACTAAGCAAACAAAAGTCTAAACTACGCCGTCCCCGGCAACGGCGCCAATTTGATGGGAGGGATTTGTCGTGAATCCCAACCGTCAAATACTAACCAGCAAACCTAGTGGGTAACTAGGGTAAGTCGGGTCGAATCCACAGGGACGGGAGGTCGGACTAAGGTATGCTGCGGTCAAGGACTATGTTCGAGACAAGCTATTCTAAGGAGGGGGAGACTAGAACTAGGCTAGGTCTAAGGCAAGGGAACTATCAAAGGAAACGGGGATAGGATTAGGTCGGGGTCAAAGGGGTAACGGAATGGTCGAGGAAGAGCTAGAGGTGAAGGGGGTAGTAGGGTAATCTAGGTTAGCCCGGGCTCTCGCAACTTAGACTCACCTAGAGGTTCCACCTAAAACCCAACTCGGCGATACACAACACAAACGGGGTACTAGCGTGCTATAGGCCTAGGTCGAATCCGGGCTCTCGCAACTTAGACCGACCTAGGGGTCGTCCTCACCGGGCTCTCGCAACTTAGTGAGGGGACCGAACCCACAAACAACTATCACCCACAAAGAAAGGCAAGAAAATAAGCATTCGTACATACTTAGTCATTCAAGCAATTCAACAAACATGTGATGTGCATCAAACAAGAGGAAACCCAAATCTTCCACCCACATCTCTAACAAACCCTTAATCACCCAATTAACACCCTAATCACCTTACTAACCCTAGCAAGAACACTACTCTAACATATCTAATCTAGAATTAACACTAACAAGAGGAATCAAAACAACAATCAAAACAAACATGAAGAAACTAATCTAACAATGAACAAAACACTAAACAAGAACTAAAGAATGAAACTTGAATGATAAAAACAAGATTAAGAAGAAGGAAGAGGAGATTGTACCATACTAGAGAAGAAATGAAGAAAGAAACTTGCATAAATGGAAGAAAACCCAAATACCTCAACCAAGGTTGTCAAGCTTGGTTGGAATCTTCAAGAATTCCCAAGTTACAAGTACTAATCTAGGATTAACGATAATCTAAAGACTAATCGACTCTAATCTATGCTAATCTATCTAGGGTTTTGTCTCTAATGTCTAACATAAGCTTAACATAACAAGGGAAGAGTATATATAGGGTTACAAATGGAAGGGAGAAGAAAAGAAAAGAAGGCGGGGTAGCAGTGGCCCGTCCCGGCCGAGACGGGGTGGTCCCGGTCGGGACGTGGTCGTTCCCGGTCGGGACGCCACCTTCCCGATCGGGACGAGCCACAGACAGTAGCTCCTTCAATTGCTCCTTCATCCCGGACGGGATGAGGCCATACCCGTCCGGGATGAGCCTTGTAGGCCTCCAATATGAACTTTTTGGTCCCTCCTTGCTTCTCATGGGCTTCTCACCGATTCTCGGACTCGGGATCGGGTCTCGGAGGCTCGGGATTGGGTCCCAAGGTCTCGGGGTCGACTCCAAGGCATCGAGTCATCGTTCCTTAGTTTCGTTGGCTCCAAAATGTGTATGTATTGAGTCGGAATTGCTCCAACTCTTCCAAATCGGTCTCGGGAACCTGAAACGAACTAAAGGAAGCATAAGAAGCCCCTAAACCGCTCCCAAGGAGCGATTCTACAAGGAAAATGGGACCAAAACACTACGAAATAGGCACTACAAATGACACTTATCAGTGAAGAACTCAGTCAGCGGTGTTTTTGCCCGCTTTTCGTTCGCAAGCACGTCGGACAGCTGTTCGTGAGGTCTCATTCGGATAGTCTGCATGTTGGGCAGATGAACAGGCAACACCATCACAGCTAGGTGTATCTCGAATAAATCGAAGGAGAAGATTCTCCACATCGCCTCACACGGCGATACCCATCTCCCTGACTGGAACTGTTCTATTTCGTCAACGGCCCTAGCTTCCCCACTGTCAACAATGTTATATGAGACCTTGTCATGGCCCTTGTAGACATATTTGTAGAGGTACTTGACAGCTTGTATCGTCGAGCAGACTTCAACGTTGAGGTGGCAGTCAAACAGGGCGAGTAAGTACGGGTTGTACGGGATCACCCACCGATTGTCGAGCATTTGTTTACGGACAACAGCCGATTCACCAGAACAAGGGCGACGGTATACTGGGTAGCAGTCCTTGTTGGTTGTTGTGGCTGGCGCAAATGGTTTTGGATAGCCGTACTTGCAACTGCCCATTGTTTTCTTGTGCTTCATATATGCACAGTCAGGGTTGAGTCGACCACAGGGCCCGTGCATCATGTGCTTCAGGACAGATGCGCGAAGGTTGGGGCTCGAAGAAGGCGGTATCTCAGCAGACACGAAACGGTCGAAATCTTCAGGGCCTCGGAGCTTGTGGCCTGGCGCCAATATTATCAGGAGATGGGCGTGTGGTAGGCCTCTTTTCTGGAATTCTACGATGTATATAAACCCGACAACCTTCCCGAACACATTGCTCACCATGATCTGTTTTTTTAGAGCAAGCAGCTTTGCTCTGAAGACTCGTGCCACCAAATCCGGTCTGTTCTGAGGTTCTTCACCTGCATGCAGGGCACTCTTAATCTCAGGCCAGTTTGGGTTGCAAGTCATTGTGATAAATAAATCAGGCTTCCCATAGCGCTGCACAAGGGCCATTGAGTTTAGGTATCTATTTTTCATATCCCTAGGGCCTCCAATATAGCTGGGTGGAAGAATGACCCGTCGCCCGACATTTGTTGCGCTGTTTTCGCCAGACCCAACTGTATCCAGAAGGCCCTGATAGAGGTCAGCTCTTATCGTGTCCTAGTTTAGGCGTAGGAAATCAAGGCGTGAGTTCTCCAGCTTCACGTACATGTCTACGACGTACTGCTGGAAGCATCTCCCTTCTCGTAGCAGCTGGTTACCCGGCCTGGCCTGGAGCTTGTAGCAGTAGTATTATCTGCACGAAATATTGCGCCCGTCTTTCTGAGCAGGCGGCGTTGAACCTGCGGAAATGGACACTGAACGAGTAAGGACATGCACTCAGGTACAGGGTAAAACAGAACACAGGCGCAGTTTCCAAGACTGCGGTTTATAATAAACAGTAGGGAGCGTCGAAGGCGGCGAGACAAACTACGCTCCGGGCGAGCACTCTGACCACCTGAGGCAGTCATGCAGTCTGCAGCAGTGCAGCATTAAAAAGAGCATAACATATAATCACGCATGGGGCCGAAATTGAAAAAAAACATGTGAAAAGGTGAATAAGTCACCAGCATGCACATCAACTCAGTTGTCGCCATACAATGTGATCGTCAAGGCAAACAACAGCAAACGAAGGTAATTCAGAACACTCGAGAAGGGTCCATAGCTCTCGAGCTATCAGACGAAGGTAATGCAGGAAAATCAAAAAGGTTTCACAGCATTCAGACTTGCTAATCTGGATACCATATTCCAAGCAGATTGTTGTGTTCAAATACTGAAGCTCACTTTATCAGCAGAGCCATTTTGTTGAAAGAGCTGCTACACCTGTACAGTGGTTCTGAAACTATTGTATGGGATTTATGAAGACTTGGGCTGGTGTGATCGGTAAAGGTACGTAGAAAAAAAAACACAGAGTACCGTAACTACAAAATGATGTGCAGGGTAGAGCTCGACTTACGAACAATTTCTGCTTCCAGTAGGAATTCTGCAGTCACCAGTTCCTCTGTATTTTCCGTACTCTGCACAGGGAGAGAGGGCGTGCGAGCAATAGTGGGTCTGCGCTTGAGGCCTGGGTACCAGCCACATTCACCGTGGGGAAATAGCAGAGGGTACTGAAGCGCATCGTAGCACCCAAAGTGATGTCTTACGCGATGTGTTCTGGAGTCCGTACCGCGAACAACTATGTACGGTCCGTTCGCCTCACCACCAGTACTGCTGTCAGACCAGATAGCCGCGACCTCATCCGCAGTGGGACATTATACACCCGCTGATCTAGTCTGGGGTGCTTGGTGATCAGAATCTGTGTTCCTGCGTCGATGTGTAGCTCCCTTAGAGACCTGAAGAACACGGCGTATGGGTTGCGCTCTGTTATTTGCATAAGTATATCCACAATTTCCTGTCGGAGATTAGGCAGAGACCCGAGGCGATTCTGTGCCTCATGCTGGGCATCGTAAAAGTACAACTGCAGATACTTAGGCCGGTCATCATCTGGTAATAGGTTAGGCACGTTGTGGTAGATCGTCCGTGCAGCTTGAACACATAGATGCCCTTCAACGTCTGCGCGTCGAAGTCCCCGGCGATCGAGCTGAAAGCAAACAGGTTATTGTATATCCGGATATATTTCTGGAAATGGAGCGACAGCTCGTCACGACCAGTGAAGAGAGCGAGGAGCTCGGGTGGGAATTCGACAGGTGGCAACGAAATCGCCCCGCCCTGACAGCAGAACCCCGGAGATTCGTACGCGAACCTCGGTGCAAGGCACTTCGAGCAGGCCTGCACAAGCGGCAGTCTGAAATGCATATCTGGTACAGGCAGATGAGTGGCTGCCGCAGGTGCAGCTGCTTGATTCCTCTGCAGCCGCCGTTGTCTCGCCCGGGCACCAACTGCGGCAAGGCTGCTCTGGGAACTGGAACAGAAATCAGCATGTTAAGACAGTAGTGGCATACAATGAAACGGTGCAGCGTTAGTGGCGCAAGTGTATACCTCTGGCCGACCGTTCCCTACTGCTGGCGGGGAGTGCGACGGGACTGCCTGCTGGTGGTCCTAGGTGGAGGTGCATAGGAGAGGGCGTCGACACCTGCAGAGAAATCGCAGATACCAATGACAGTCCGAAAAAAAAAAGAAAAAAAAACATCAGGTGCTGGAGTGACCCCCAGAATGACGCAGTTAGCAACAAATCCTTGATATTTCTATGCAGGCATGCGGCTAAACACGGGTAGTGGGAAATCCAACAGGGTTGTTGGTGGTCTACACGCGGACATCGCGGGTGTCATTTTTCATGTTATTTCGGGGCCTCATGGTGGGTGGAGATTTGGTGCCGGTCTGGAACGTTCAAAGTAAGGGACAACTAAAATTAAGCTTGGGCAGTGGAGGGTAGGTCGGTTTTAAATCCATAGGGACATTCCACCTAAAACAAATGTGCAAGTGGAACATGGAAGGGCTTCCATCAGCAGAGGCGACTGCCACAGTAGAAGTCCCACTTAAATCCGAAACTGAACCTGCGGCACGCCTTCGCAAACGAACATCCTTTCTCACGAAATGGTTACTGTGACTCTGTATTCATATAGCAGAATTCCGTCCGCGTATTACGTGTTACTTAAGTCTATATCGCCTTTCATAATACAATTGTATAGCCTGATCATAATTTCTGAATATGGGATACTCGCACTTATGTCTACAGTTCTAGTTTTTTCTTTCTAATGTTCTTTGACATTTTATTTTCTGCGGCACTGTCGAACTTTAGACCACATCCTGGTCAGATATCGCGCAAATGCTTCTGGTGTCGCTGGCTCCAAACTGATTGCGCAATAACGAACAGGTCTCTCAACTACACTACGAACAAAGCGGTTTGCGCATAACATACCTTGCAATTGCTCAGCTGGTATCCCCGTCCCTCCTGGAGGCATCTCTGAGGCGGTGGCTGCGTCAATGTTCCTGCACATACAGGGAAGGTGAGGATTCATCTCGGGGGTGAGTAGTGGGAAGCAGTGGTCGGCCCGCAGAAAGTTCTAGCGAAACGTACACAGGTGATGGAGGACCAGGTTGCTGTGACGGAGCAGTAGAATGAAGTTCTGCGCAGTGCGCTTCCCCCAGCGGAGAGTGTGCGGGCCCGGCACCTGCATCACATGAGTGGCTGTCAGTTAGTCAGAATAGGACAGAGGACCGCTAACACACACATGAAAGCGCAGTGGGTTGCGTGGTAGGTGCAGTGTTCGCGGGTACGATTTTGGAACAACGTACGCTGCACGTGTGCGTCTGCAAAGCGCGCTTGTTTCCGGGCGACCTCTGGCGACCTAACAAGCGCAAGCGGTCAGCAACTCCTGTCACTAAGTTCGAAGGGAAAATAGGCTGCTGTAAGATAAAATAGGAGCGTACGTGTCATCCGGCGCCGAAGACGGGAAACGTGGTACACCCCGCTTACCCTTTGCGCGACCTGTAGCTGCCATAGGATAGTAAGGGAAGTCGTCGTCTGCATCAAAAGTGTGGGCGTCATACACAGAAGTAGGTGCATGAGTAACTCAGCAAGCACGTTCGATATAAAGTTAGAGGAAGAGCTAACCCATCTCTGATCGGGTCTGTTTCTGAATGAGGTCTGGGAAGACACGCTACCGTCCGCGCGGCTGGCTTTCCAAGAACTGCAGCTAGTGCCTGCAAGAAGGGTATTGGTAAGCGAAGTTGTGTCTGTGAATGGCTGTTGGCAGGACAAGTCGGGCCAAACACTGTAGCAAACATCGACGGACTCTGTCGGGAAGAATAGGGCAGTCGAAGGCTCAAATTTCTGGCACAGGGCATTGGCCCTCGCCATCCAGAGGTTTCTAAGTCACTGTGGAGCACTTGCGGCAGCAATGAAATAATCGCGTGTCACTACCTGCGGGTCAATCCCGTTCCAGTCGCTGTGGGAAAGATCGAGTGTCTTACACCAGAGATAATGTGGCTAGTCTACAAGGACAGGTGCAAACTCGCAGGGCAATTGCAGCAGAAGAGCACATAACAAAAGCTACAAATTTCCAGAGAGGTATATTTGAAATTGAAATTGCATAGCACATACACAGAACTGAACACAGTGTCGCTGATACAACGCCGAACTCATAGAATATGCAGGGCAAGTGCAGGTCAACAGTACATCACAAAATTTAGAGTTTGGCGTAGAACTATTTAACACAGAATAAGTAGTACATCACAAAAGGCAGGAAGCCTGCATGCAAAAGTGCGCAACAAAAGTGTTCATGGAACATTGACGACCAAGTGAAAACTGGACCACAACTGCTTAAGAGCAGTAGACACACAAGCTAGAACTCGAGTAAGTGGAGATAGACCGAAGGAGAGGGTGGTAGGCGCCGCAACTCCGAGACACTAATGACGATAACCTACTGCGCATACCTGCGCTACTTACTAATTAGCCATAACCGCATGCTAGCTGACAGAGCGATGAGAGCAAGAACGGAATCACTTTGCATCGCAGTCGGATGCGACATTTCCCTTCCCTGTGCCCATAATTTCGGTGAGGTCAGGGACTTCGAAGAAAGCTCTGGCGTCGGTGTCGGATGTGACAGCTGCCCTCCCTTTGCCCACAATTTCGGCAAGGTCAGGTACTTCAAAGAATGCTCTAGCGTCTTTCTTGGTTTTCTTCTCACAGGAGCTGAAGAGCTGCCGCCAGACTGTCTGCGCTTCTTAGGTGGCAGTGGTGGGTATCTGTCCGCAGGCACCTGGAATGGTGCAGACCGGGGAGTGTGGCAGTCTTCTTCGATGAGCAAGCAGGAGGGTGCCACAGGGTCCTGTATTACCATGACCATTTCCCTGGCCGTCAGATAGCTCTCGCGCTCTAAGGCGCACCTAACAGCGGCGTACTTCATATGTGCTGGATTGTAGTTGGCGTCAATAACTTCGATGTTGTGGACAGCGGTGAGGAAGTCAACTGCTTTCCTAGCCACACTGTTCTTCGCGGCAACCAAGTCAGGGGAGGTGTCTCCGAAAATGCAGTTTCCAAAAGGGTGGTGGGATGTGGTGCCGAACATAAGCCATGAGACAAACTCCCCTGGAGCTTGCTCCACCGTCTCCATGGTCGTTACTGGTATCCCGAAAGCACGAAAGATGTTGCGCAGAAGGGACACGTAGTCAATGGCGAAGTGTGGGACCGGTAGAGGCTCTGGTGACAAGGAATGGGCGTTGAAGAACTGGCCCCTAGAGCCATTTCCGAGGCGCTCGAGCGAAGTACGCTTCAGCCTGTACAGGTTTGCAGACCTCTGTAAAGCATTCTGCCTGACCAAAGTTAAGTCCTCAACGACTATCTCAAACAGCTGGATCAGGCCACGGACAGCCTTCTCGCACGCATTCTCACACGAGATTGTGACAGACGGTGCTGGGTTGCCGACGTATAGGTAGGACATCTCCTTGGACTCAGTGTGCACTGTCACATAGACATTGTTAGTACGCTCGTCCAAATAGGTGAATGTGGGCTCCGGGAACTTCAGGAACGCAGCTATCTGATGCAGCAGTGGGCAGAAAGAAATTTTGATTGCTTTGGGTGTGGCGGCCATGTTAAATGGTGACGTGATGACGGACGTGCCTGTAAAGTAAAGCAGACGCGAATAGGTCAACGCATCGATTTTCCGACTAAGCATCTACACCCAAACAGGTTCCCGAATCCCGCGCATCTGTGGGATGTAAAACAGATTCAGATGCGCCAGTCCTTACTGGCACAGCAGCGGAACCCTAAATACTCCCATCCCGCTTCAGTAGACCCAGTACATTCTGACTGCACTTCTACCCTTGGAACACCCTAGACCATGGCCGAACTATCGCAACGGACCACATATGTAGGTACAGACACCTAGCCACAACGACCCTTAGCTCTAGACTCTAGGTCCGAATGACTTTGCCAATATTCTAGCGGCATTTGTGAAGACAGGTACACACAGCAGGGCGACTAAGGTCTATATTCGTGGGCACACCAAGTGGAATAAGCAGTAATAGAAGAAAGTACGTGCACGCGGAACGGGTAGATGGGACTGAACAAATTGTGGCATGAATAATTACGACAGGATGTCCAAAATATAGTTGTTGAATTTACAAGGCGTGGCCTACATATGAAGCAAGCTAACTGTGGAAGGCATTTTTAGGAACTACCCTTCTACCAAGTTTGTCGTCCTTTACCAATGGCCTAATCCATGTACTCGGGTGAAGATTTGACTATGGTCGGGTGTCTCATTTCACTCGTGGAATTCATTAGCTCATACAGAGTTATTTCAGCTGAAGGAAATCTCAGTTAAAGACGAAGTTATTGAAAGAAGTAATCAAGAAAAGGCCTTGGGTCGAGGGCAATGAGTGAGAAAGTATAAGCACGAAGACTGTATTTTTGTTTCTAACAAAACTAAGAGAAAGGCAGACAGTTCATGTTCAGCAATCACAGCAGCAGCAAAGTAAAATAAAGGTAGCGACAAAAGACGAGGAGAGAACACTGTGGAAAACATATTGATAAGAGAGGCCATTGAAGACCGGCGCTTACCAGTTGTTTGGGTGAACGACAGAGCTGAGAACAATAGTAGCAGGAGCACAGAAGTTCAAGGCGCTTCGCTCTATATTACTGTTTTTCTGTGAGAGTGTTTGTTACTGAAGAGAGGGTGAAGGTGGCATCTATATATAGGCGCAGTTGTGGGCACAAAGGAGGTTTTTGGGTTTCTTGGGGCCAACAGTAACAGCGACACCTCTTGGAATTTTATTATAAAAAAAAAATACAACGAGTAGACGTGCTCGCTTAGTATTTAGCTAATTGTCGTTCTCTCGGTTTTAAAAGGTGACTCGAAGTAGCAAACAACAGTGAAGCAAGTGTTGGTCTGAAGTCCTGGGTGTCCATCCAAGAATCGTTACAAATTAACGTTCATGTTGCGATGCATATATTGCTGAACGCTCTGTTAGAAGCTGCGTCCTGGGGACCCCCAGAGACACACGAAGTAGTGAAGTATTTGTTGTTGTAGCGATCTGGGCGGCTACTAATTTCTTAAAAGCAAACCAAAAACTGACAAAGTAATGACTGGGTGTAATGTGCAACGGTTATGTTTGGAGATCGTGGAAAAATCTAGCGCATCACTCGTTTCTGTTTTAGGTGCTAATGTAGACTCGTACTCGCACGGCCAGTAATCGTTTTTGTGCCACTTCTAACTACGATTCTGGGGGCCTTCCCGCTGCCCGTACGAGCGTCCCTACTGAAGTGCGGCTTCGCCCTCTCGAAGAGGACGTAATCTTGTGCCGTTTCTATCTGTGAGAGCCTAACTGCCTGATTCGTAAGGGCGTGTGTTATCTCACACAACTCTGCACTGGATTTCCGTGTGACTCGACAGGCCCGGTGTGCTACTGCATCGAACAAACTATTAGCGAACTTCATCGAGTTCTGAATTTACGCCCACGCCGAGCTCGGCGTACACTTCTGTGGACCGTCGAACCCTGCCTGGCTTGATACTCGTCTGCAGCGGACTACATCCCGACCCATTGTACGACAGAATACGCTGAGCCCATTCCACCCGTTTCGTCCCGAATCTATCTCAAATTACGCTACTGGCCTAGATTGCTCTGGCCCTCGCCAAACACATCAAAGGTGCGGGCGCGTCGCACGCACGCCCACGCGGCGCTGGCCCGAGCCCGTATAAAACAGCGGCGCCTCAGACGCGGGCACAGGGAAGCGGAAACAAGGCTCGCCTGCCCCTACTCGATACAACGTAATTTGAAAAGGGAATAGGGACATCATCTCACCCACAAGGACGTTGGGAAAAGTTCGGCCAAAGTACATAGGCAGCCCACAAAGCTTAATTTTTAAATGCTGCTGTCACATACTGCGCACAACTATTCATGACAGCCTGCATGAACAATGCTGTGGCAGAGTACTTTCCTGCTGCAACAGTGATAGAAGGGCCCCGCGTCAAATTTTCTGCGGTTTGAGCCCGGTGCCCTTGTACGGAGTATTAGGGTCCAGCAGTTGCAATTAGGGTGTGCTAACCATTCTTTCTGATGCTAACCACAACGACGGCACGCATCACCTCGCCAACTAAGGCGGGGTCTTCTCGAGCGCTAGTAGCGGTATTAAATCTAGAAGCGGGCGTGGAGGTGTACGGCGCAACCGGCGGACACCTCCCGACGTCTTATGGGGGAAAGAGCTACCTGCAGGCCTGTGTGTGTTAAAGCTGTAGCGCTGTCGGCCCTTGATTTGGCACTCGTCTGCTGGTGGTGGCAGACGAGTGCTTGGTGCGGTAATAAGCGTGCTCATGCGGGCTCTGCGCGCAGTCGCGATGGGAGGGGATGCTGTAGCGCATCTACGGACGGTACGCAGGGTTCACAAGAAGTGCGATATATAATACAGTACGAAAGACTGACAGTCCTACGCGAACAGGGCACTCTGCGCACAGCGAGAGAGCGCCCACGGCGGCCACGTACAGGGAGGTCCAAAAAAAGGGGCGGCTACATTGTCCATACTACGCCTAACTACGGCAGCCTCTAAAAGCGAGCTAATCGACGACTACAATATCTCCCTTGCCAAACAATGCGAGAGCAATTTCTGATGCTCTGTGAAACGCACCTTCAGGAATGTCCCCAAAGAAGTCGTCGCCGTTTTCAGGGGGGGTGCTGTCAGTAACCTCCAAGTGCGGTGTGTTTGGACCCGTAGCCTGCAGCCTGTGCAGCACTCTCCTGGCCACCATGTTGTCGGTCAGGTAGCAGCGACATCTGCGCGAGACCACAGCACCATCCCTAGTGATAGTTGACACACCACTTTTGCGCTTCCGCCTGAGGGTGCGGCGGTATTCTTCTCGCCACCCAGGCGCGTCCGGGCGCAACAAAAACAGCTGCGACCACCTTTTGCAAACAACCGTCATGGCAGCTCTACTGGACCTCCCGAGCTTGTTGAAGATGTGGTCCATACAGTCCTCGCTCCAAAGAACAGCAGCAGGCGCAGAGGAAGACGTACTGCAGAAACTCACTTCGTGCTGGTTGTTGTAGACGAATGCCAGTTGCTCAATCTTCTTGCTTCTGATGTCTGCTAAGGCCGCCGCCTTGTCCTCGGCCAAATTGTTTGTCACCAGCCCCTACAGAAGTACTTCACCATAGTAGTTTGCAGATACCTGCGGAGCATTGTTCAGCAGGAAGATAAAAGGTCAGTAACAGCTCGCATCGATGACAGCGGGCACTCAGGTGCGAGGCACGTGCAGTTATTTTGACTGCATCGGCAATAACGAAAGCCGGTTGCAGAAAAACGCATCCAGCCATCTGCCTTAGCTGTTAGTGGTAAGCGCCAGTCGCACAAAATTCCTGAGTCGCGTGCATGCATATGAAAGACTAATAGCAGCAACATGGGGAAACTGGCCCCAGAAAACACAGGCCCTAGACGCTGCAAAGATAGTCAAGCAACCATAGAACCGGAAACCAAACGCAGCAGGACGCCAAAGAAATACTGACAGGAAAAACAGAAAGACCAAGGCAGAGGGGAGGAACTCATAACACCTACAGTGCACCATGCACCAGGTCAACCAGGTTCCCTTCTGGTCTGGTGACACGAGACCTGAGCAACGCTAAAATACATTTGTGATTGCAAGGGAGCTGAAGAAGGACGATGACATACATGACACACCAATTGACATTGATGTTTGTTAGACGACATGGTTTGGTCTCATGCCAGAGGCCAGAGGTCCAGACACATTCCACATTGACTTAACTGATCGTAAAACCCCGTTCATGGCCACTAAAGCATTTGAAAGGCCAAGCAAACAAACCAACGAACGCACCACAAAAAAGTGCAGACAAAGAGCAAGAAGACAACATAGGCAGAAAATGACCAACAAAATCAAAGAAAGCACCAAGGAACACTGTGAATAGCAGACCAAAACCCAAAAAAAACAAAGAAAACAGATCTAGATTCACTCTGTTACTGTGACAGCGGGTTTGCTGTTGCTGCCAATTTCTGACAATAAGAAAAAATTGGAAACCAAGCCTTGGAGCAGTCCTCTCATGGCATATTAAAAAGTTCGAATCTAGGCAATCAGATGGCAGAGGCTAGAGTGGGACACAATATACACCGAACACGGGACATCAAGACCACACACGGAATGCAGAACTAGTGTAGACATAACCACAAAGACGGATATGAGGCCAAAACAGAAAGGATAGGGTTAGGGTTCCTCTGTCATGGAGGCATGACTATTGAACATCACAAAATCTTAAAAACATGGTAGACCTCCAAGGCCTTAGTCTCCACATCTTTTCTGGGAAAGTGCAGGTCTCATGGTGCAACATAATAAAGTAGTCAGAAACTGGTAGACATAACTGTCCCTCAAGAGCAGCAACTGTTTCCAGGATCACCTGAGTCTGGCACTTAAGTGAGGAACGACAAACACTCACCAGTCACAACCCAACCACATAATCCCTGCCTAATTCTTTATTGCGAAGCGCCTGCACAGCTACGCCTGACTATCTACAGTAACGTAAGGAAGAACGGCACAGAAACACAACTCTCCGCCGGCTAAAAAAAGTAAACAAAAATGCAGCAATGATCTCAGCTCAAGGTCGGTAAGTCTCCATGAACCCAGCAAGCCATACCCAGAAGGGGCGTCTAGAAAACAGAGCAGCTAAGTCGAGAAAAACCAAAGAGAAGAAGACACCAAAAGGAAAAGGATCTTATAGCAGATAATCTAAACGACATGCATGGCAAGCAAGAGGAGCGAGGAAGTGGAAGATTTACCTGGCACATGAGAAGGGGCGAAAGCGGCAGAAGACTTACACTCCCTCTCTCCGTCGGCAGCCAAGACGTCTCAGAGGGCTGACACTCTCTTTTTCCTGCGCTGATCACCGAGGAGATTTCGGAGAAGAGGAGTTTCTGAGGGAAGATTAGTGGCTGAGTGAGCTAGCTAACTAGTAGCATGGGCAGTTGTGAGAGAGGATGATTTCATCCAATGAGAAGGGACAGCAAGGAGTAATAAGTGGTAGTGACTTTTCGTTTTCTGTTTACAGTTTGTGTGTGCACTTGTGGAGGGCGCTCGCTATTGGAGGGAGGGCCGTTCCGCGGGGCGGGTTCTCGTTTTTTTCCATACTATGAGGCAATGTGGGGCGTTGTTTCGGGAGCATAGTACGCGAGACGCGGGAACGTACACAGGGTTTGGGCCGAGAGGACCGAGCGCGACGAGGCCCAGAGCTACCTATGGCCTGTATTCGATTATTTTTCTTTTATACCTTCGTTCGGCGTTTTTTTGTGTGTGTTTTTTTCTTTTGTCATTTTTTTGGCCTAGGGCCGACGGGGTTCTCCGGCCCAGGAACTGCGATGTGATTCATTAGCCGAAGCGTCGTTCGTCAATGAACGTGCTAGTGCGCGAGCCCGAGCCCGAGGGAGCTGCGCGCAGCCGAGGGCACAGCCGCGCGGTCCGCGCCACGATACTCTCACCGAAAACCTCTATCTGGCGACGGTCGCGGGCAAGTTTAGGGGTCCGGTAAATATGAGACGCTAAAAATATGGTGCTTCCAAATTATCTATTTTACCTTAGAAAGGGTTGAGGGAAGTGACACCCTTTTTTAATATACTAGTTTTATGTGTCCGGCGATGCTCGGGCTTTTACATTTCAATTAGCGTTAACACAAATATTTTAAGATGCGTGGTTTAAAAAATGAACAAGTTGTTAGCGTTATGGAGTACGATATATTTTTACAAGCCACATATTGATTATATACATACGACATATCGATAGGTTGTTACGGACACGGTACAAACTCATACAAACTACTCCATTGCCTAAGCTCATATCTCAAACAGCTTACAACTAACATCCACGTATAGTTAGATATTAAAGTTTCATACAAAAATCAATCACTAGTGCGAAACCCGTGCCTATGCACGGTTTTATAATTAATTTTTGTTCACTTAACGAGTTTATTGACTTAACAAAATTTTATTACTTTCATCTGTCACTTTACCTTTTTGGTTTATGCATAATAAAAACAATTTTTCTCTAACTACCTTGTCTTTCTTTATAAAGAACATGTACGGAGCAACATTTATTATTACGGAGAATATAAAATTAGGAGAAATTCTTAGGTACACCGGGTGTACCATGTCGTCGTACACCCTAACAAATGAGAAGTTTTAATTGTTGATTTTCATAACTTATTTAAAAGTAATTATGGTCTCACTTGCACCAATCAAAGTTTTAATTGTCGATTTTCATAACTTATTTAAAAGTAATTATGGTCCCACTTGCACCAATCAAGACTTAACTTTTTCATTGGGTAAGGAATACAATGACTTGGTGCACCCGGTGTACCTAAGAATTTTTGTAAAATTACTGAGTAAAATATGTTTCGCCATATACTTCGTAATAAATACGGAGTACAACATATTGTTCATACTTTTATCTTCTTTTTTATATGTGATCCACTACATTTATAGGATTGCAATTTAATTTATGATATATAGTAGTGTCAAAATATAAGTAGGAAATAATTATGAATGCCTTACTTTTTACCTATTTTAGGCCGAAAAAAAAAATTAATTTTACAATATATTTGACATTACTATTCTTATCATATTTATTAATTATTGTACATATATGTGAAAATATTACACGGAACTTCGTAGATTTATCGTTTAGTAGGGTATTTTTTGGAAATTAATTTGTTTAAAAATTTTAGGGGATATGATTAGATAAGAAATTTTTAAATTAGAAAACAGTCATGTCAAATTTTGACTTGACTCGTAAATTCGATCCATTTTTTAGGGTCAAAACATGAAAATTTTGACCCGTGATCCATTTGACTCAAACCCAAAATGATCCATTAATTTAGGATAAAAATTCGGGTTGACCCGTTGATGACGTGTCATAAAAATAATAATTAAAATAATTAAAATTGTATATGATTTTTATACTCCGGATGATAAAATATTTGGAGTATAAAATAATACTCCTTATAATTTATTTTTTATAATTTTTTGATTGTAAATACGGTAAGTATTAAATTTAATACGGAGTAACATTAGTTATATTGAATATGATTAATTTCAAACAAATACCGTAGTAATTTTAATTTTTAATTGGTAAAAAATAAGGCGCCGAAATTTATACTATCAACCTAATATTTAGAAATTATAACTGTCAAGTAATAATTTTAATCTATTATATGATTATTATCATTATTCTGTATTTGTTTGTTAATTTTGTAACCTAATAGTTTTCTAGGAAATATAATAATTGCTAAAAATTAGGGAATATAATTTTTTTCCTAAAATTATCTTGGTGAATCATTGGGTCTATTTTTTAAATAAAAACTTTGACAACATACATATGTGATATGTGATATGTCGTACATATTCGTTGAACTGGATCTTAAATGCTTAAATGAAATTGTTAGGTTAAGATGTTCATTATGCATCCTAATGTAATCTCATAGTTCATTTGAATATTATTCTTTTCTAAATGTTGTAGTCTAATTAATTAAGGTACTAATTTGATATACATTCATATGGATTGGTTTTACATTTTCGGTGATTTATTTGCTAAGAAATTGGATTGGTTCTCCCAAAAGCTCAATTCTCTAAATGAATAGGTGATTTTAAGCCTAATTTGTGAAATGAATAGGTGATTTTGGCGGGAAAGTTGAAAAGACGGATTTGCCCCTTAGTTTTTGTTTTAGTGTATAGGGGATTTGAAAATTATTCTTTTCTAAATGTTGTAGTCTAATTAATTAGGGTACTAATTTGATATACATTCATATGGATTGGTTTACATTTCCAGTGATTTATTTGCTAAGAAATTGGATTGGTTCTCCCAAAAGCCCAATTCTCTAAATGAATAGGTGATTTTAAGCCCAATTTGTGAAATGAATAGGTGATTTTGGCGGGAAAGTTGAAAAGACGGATTTGCCCCTTGGTTTTGTTTTAGTGTATAGGGGATAATGCATAATGTAATACGGAGTATTTAGTAATCGAAATTCAAAAACCAATCCACTAAACCTGCTTAAGTAAAATTATGTTAATTAATAAGTACTTCATATGATAACAACAACAATAATAATATTATTGAAACAATTGATGTTTCTAATATTTAAAATATATACTCCTTCCGGTCACCATTTTTTGTCCCATTACTTTAATATTTGTGAAAAGTATTTTAATGGAACGAGGAAAAAAAATAGTGACCGAATGGAGTATTTTCCAATGTAAACTACTATTCCGGACCTATATTCTAATATTAATGTAATTCGTGATTTTTATCACCCGCTTTAAATTGTATGGAGTAATCGATATGGTCAGTTAATAAATATATACTCCGTAATTATAAATCAAAGTTGAAAATAGTACGGTATATGGCCGACGTGTCAAATGGATCAACTCAAATCACAAAGTTGTATTTATCCAATGACAAAATTGGTAATAAGATAAATATCGGAGGGGCAATTTTGGGAGAAAAAAATTATGCAACTGATCCCTTGAAAGTTGAAACCCCTCCCTCTTTTTATATAGGTAGTCAAGGAGGTCATCTAAATATGGGAGGGGCAATTTTGGAAGACAAAAATTTAGGCAACATATCCCATGAAACCCCTCCCCCTTTTTATATAGGTAATAGATAGTTACTGTTCATGCATTTAATGCAATGTTGTCATCATGACCCCTACACATACCTAGCCCGGCAGCCCATATTTGATGGGCTTGGGAGTGTGTGGGAAATCTACTGGAATCCCTGCGTCACCTGTAACACGTCGGGCGTATCTGAAAACCGATGTCGTGTGCACTGTGGGGCCTTAACGGCACGCGGGATGGAGTAGGAACGTGCTCGTATTTGAGCGTCGTTTGGTCTGCATCGCGTTGGCGAGGACAAGGCCGAAGTGATTCGAGGCTGTCGCCTCGTCGGTTCTGGCGCGGTGTTTAGTACATTGTGCGAAACCGCTCGAAGGTGAAAGCAGTGGTGCGGGAGCGAACCCGAACATGATACGCTCCCGAAGAAAACCTGTACTGAAAACGGTTGAACATCCGTCGAGACCAATACGAAACAGCCGCGGAAACCCAAGTCAGCTCAAGCGCCACCGAAGTTGCCTAAAAATTAATATGCCCGAATGACACCCGGAACAGAATATAATCGAGCCAATTGCCATTTCTATAAATTGAAACTCATTTCAACAATCAATCAAAAAGCAAGGGCCACCTTGCAACAAGTTCCTAAATTTAAAATTAAGCATAAAACAATCCAAAAATCATTCCAGAATCAAATTCCGAATTACTCTAAATGAACCCTAAATTGTGCTCCAGAATTGAAATTTAATTGAAACCCATTTCATTAATCAATCAAAAATTCAAACCCACCTTGCAACAAGTTCCTAAATTTAAATTTAAGCATAAAACCCTCAATCCAAAAATCATTTCTGAATCAATTTCAGAATTACCCTAAACGAAGCCTAAATTATGCTCCAGGATTGAAATTTAATTGAAACTCGTTTCATTAATCAATTAAAATCTCAAAACCCACCTTGCATCAAATTCCTAAATTCAAAATTAAGCATAAAATCCTCAATCCAAAAATCATTCAAGAATCAAAAACACGCTGAAACCCTCAATTATGCTCCAGAATTGAAATTTAATTGAAAATCATTGCACTAATCAATAAAAAAATCAAAAACCCACCTTGCAACGCATTCCTAACTTTGAAATCAAGCATAAAAACCTCACTGACTGCCCTAATTAATAAATACTTCCTCTTTTCATAAGAAATTTGTCAATTCTGGAATGTTCTTCAATTATGTAGTATTATTAATGTGTCAATGGTTCCATAGACCACCACCTGCAGTCTGAATATATAATAACACCAAATTGAACTGGGTATCTTCGAGTGCAAGAAATTGTCGACCCAAGATCTCACCTGACCCGTTACTGCCCAACCCAAGCCGGACCCGACTCGACGTAACGTAAGTGTTAAAAGTGCCTAACCGAAATGAACGTAAGCCAAAAATGCAAAGTCCATGGACAATAGGGCACATTCCCACACAAAGGGCCCTAGGTGTGTGTGGCGAGAGTTCGTGCTTCCGCGTGGTTAAGTGCGTGTGCCATGTGTTATTGTAGACGTAAGCGCTCGGCGCCACCACGTGCGGGGGGAAAGTGTCGGGTTGCACGCGCCGAGTTTATTGGTGCGTGGGTGACGTGAACCCGTACAACGTGTAGGCGGTGTTTGTATGGGTGGTTCAGAGCGCGGTCTGTGGCAGATGCGGGCCGCCGAAGTGTGGGCGGGGACATTGTACGCAGTTTTAGGGTCCTTCGAACGGACGGGCAGCGTGCGCTGGCCCCCGCGGAATTTGTTACCGGGGCTTACGCCTCCACCCCCCGGTGTTCCCTTCGAAACCGAACATTCAAGACAGCAGGGCGAAGGCTGAGCATAGAAAAACCAAATTCGCAAGTCCAAAAAAAATCAAATAGACGTTAAAACGTGGCTGCTACATGAAAAACTCTGAGGATGCGTAAGCGAAAAGACGACCTCAGGAAAAGTGGGTCAGAATTTATAGGCCGCGGCATACTAACAACAAGCGAGCAACTGTTCCACGTTGCCAGCGCGCAGGCTTAAACTTGTCGGCATGGTGTATCTATGCAAAGGTAACGCGCCTGAGCAACTCGAAGACGCTAATGGGCAACCGGAAGTCCGCAGCATGGGCAGGGAAAATGTTCCCTTTTTTTCCAACACCGGCATCCAAAGCCTGGGTGGGAGGGCGTATAATAAGCACCGGAACTTCTGCGCTCGACGTTAGAGCCCCTCCAGATCCAAAGCTGATGTACAAGCAGCTGGGACAAAGACAGCCCCCTGCTTCCCACCTGCAATACACGGAGCATCTCTATGGTCACAGGACTGGCAGAAGTAGTTGGTATAGGCTGCAAAACTGCTGAAATTAGAGAGGAAAAGAGAAGAAAGAGGAGCAAAGGAAGAGAGGGAGAGGGCGACACAAACTGTTCAGTACGAAACCTCTTAGCATCCCAAAACAGTCCACGTAGTTAAAGCAAAACACAAGACCCCGAAATTTGTAAAATCCCAACACATGACATAATGCTACCGCAACTGTCGGAACCGATCACATAAGCAACGCCGAAGCGCAACTGAAAAAGGAATCGAAAACAAATGACACAAGGGTAACCGCAAATAACTGTACGGCGAAAGCTACCTGAGCAGATCAATGTACTTGAATCGATCACCTTACCTGAAATGAAAGGGTGAAAACGCAACATTAGTAACAAGAAGCAGAAGAGAGCGAAGTGTAGATGAGGAATAGAGGGAGACGAAAAGGTGGAGGAAGAAAGTGGTAGGCGGGGAAGCGGGAAGAGGCAGAGGAGAGTAATGTGCGCGAAGATGAAAACGACATACGTACTGTATTATACTTCAAAGATATGTACCTAATGAAAGGACATTCTAGCTGGCGAACCCTTCAAGAGTCTTATAGAAAGGGAGAACCCTCCAGGTGTCTTAGGTCCAAAAGAACACAGAACAGGGTCTGACTCAGTTATAAAATCAGGCAAACAACGCAAAATGTGTCCATTATATGTATTCAATGGCGTCAAGCAAGTTTCTTTGTCTGAAGAGAAGAGGAGCAACATGACTCACAAGTATTCCGTCCCTCGCATCCTCGATGACCACTCCAGATCTTCCATGACTTTGAGATTGCTTAGGCTGTTTGTCATTATCGGGACCGCAATTCTGACCCTTCGAGAACAACAAGGCAACTTCACCTTCAACTTTGCTGCACGAAGAATTCAGTCATGGCCTACGAAAAAAGCAATCGACGATATAAACGGGGGGTTAGCTGCATACACCCTAGGTAGATCACTTTCTGCTCAGCGTCATCCACATGGTCCTACGACAACATCCATATACATCTAAGAGCGACAACAACAGTGACTAATTGGTAAAATCAGAGCTGTACAATAAAGTCGGAGTCGCACAATACCTGCACCACATCATCAGACAGTGAAATTACATCGAGCTGCATGTTAATCAACCCCGAAATCAGAACCCAACATTCCACATACGGAATAACTTCGCATGGATTTCTCGGTTAATGTTCAGACCATGCATCAAATTGTGACTCCTATTAGGAGGAAACGAACAAATAACCTATGAGACAAATAGACCAAAGAAATTGAAAACTACAATCCTACAATCGAAAATGCTCCCGATACACTTCAAAGCCAGCGGCAGTAACCCAGACTAACTCTCGATCCCGATTCCTTTTAGCGAAACCCAACCAAATAACCCATGCAAACAAACAAAACGAGGTGGGGTTGATGCAGAGTACGTATATACATACCTCTCCACTTCTCAGCTCAAGTTTAGGTCATCGAGAATATTATTTTTGGGTGTTATTCAGACCAACCTGACTACAACCTGTAAACCAAAATTTGAGAAAGAGAAAGCAAAGAAACCGACACCAGACCAACCTGACTACAACCCGTAAACCAAAACCTGAGACAGAGAAAGCAAAGGAACCGATAAAAACCTGTGTCTGATAATCTCCAAGCTTGCGCCTGTGGGTTTTCAGTGGGAGAAAATGATTGCTCAAGGCACCTATGGTACTTCTTTTTTTTGTCGAAAAAATGTTCCCCATTCGCAGCTAATTTAGACACCGTAGAAGCAAAAATGGACAAACAAAATGAAGACTTTAGGCTTATTGTGGCCGCCAAAAAAAAGCAGAGAACAAGTAGGAGATGTAACCTGCCAGAAAGTTCAAACCTTCCATCTCTAGAAACGAGAACAACAGAATTCAAATATGAGTCACAGACAGCAACCCAGAAAAAAGAACGATTGGAATTACGTGCATGGATGTTCAACTTACCTGAACCAAATCAAACAAACGGCAAAAAACCATACGGAATTTCTGTAGAAGAAGCGAAACCAGTGTCCCGGGTCAGCAATAAACTAATCAAATCGATAAAGGATCACGACCAATTGAAAAAAGCGACATCGTCAAAACCCCATCGTCAAATCCAAACAACAAGCTGACAAGAAATTAGATAAATTACGTTGGAAATGAACCTTAATCGATGGAGCGACTTGAATCGGTCGCCTTACCTGACACGAAAGTAAAAAAAAAGCAGCATCAGTACGAGAGGAAAAATTAAAACGAAGCCAAGTTCATGACAGTCCACCTGCATCGACGAAGCTACTTGAATCGATCACCTCACCTGAAACGAAAGGGAGCAAAGAAAATGTAAACAAAGCCACGAGGAGGAAAAGTTACCTGAGTGGATCGCCTTACCTGAAACGAAAGCGAAAAACAGCGTTCGTTCCTCATTCGAAGCTAATTTATATACCGTAGAAGCACAAATGAACAAACAAAATGAAGACTTTAGGTTTATTGTGGCCACAAAAAAAAAGCAGAGAACAAGTAGGATTTGTAGCCTGCCAGAAAGTTCAAACCTTCCATCTCTAGAAACAAGAACAACAGAAATGAAATTTGAGTCACAGACAGCAACCCAGGAAAAAAAAACGATCGGAATCACCTGGATGGATGTTCAGCGTACCTGAACCAAATCAAACAAACGGCAAAAAGCCATACGGAATTCCTGTAAAAGAAGCGAAACCAGTGCCCCGGGGCAGCAGTAAACTAATCAAATCGATCAAGGACCACGACCAATCGAAAAAAAGCAACACCGTCAAAACCCCATTGTCAAATCCCAGCAACAAACTCACAAGAAATTAGGTAAATTACATTAAAAATGTACCTGAATCGATGGAGCGACTTGAATCGGCAGAGAACAAGTAGGAGTTGTAGCCTGCCAGAAAGTTCAAACCTTCCATCTCTAGAAACAAGAACAACATAAATCAAATCTGAGTCACAGACAGCAACCCAGGGAAAAAAACGATCGGAATTACCTGGATGGACGTTCAGCTTACCTGAACCAAATCAAACAAACGGAAAAGAACCATACGGAATTCCTGTAAAAGAAGCGAGACCAGTGGCCCGGGGCAGCAATAAACTAATCAAATCGATAAAGGACCACGACCAATTGAAAAAAAAAACATCGTCGAAACCCCATCGTCAAATCAAAACAACAAACTCACAAGAAATTAGATAAATTACATCAAAAATGTACCTGAATCGATGGAGCGACTTGAATCGGTCGCCTTACCTGAAACGAAAGGGAAAAAACAGCAGCATCAGTACGAGAGAAAAGAATAAAACGAAGCCAAGTTTATGACAGTCCACCTGCATCGACGAAACCACTTGAATCGATCACCTCACCTAAAACGAAAGGGAGATAAAAATTGTAAACGAAGCCAAGACGAGGAAAAGTTACCTGAGTGGAGCACCTTACCTAAATCAGTGTCCCGGGGCAGCAATAAACTGATCAAATCGATAAAGGACCACGACCAATTGGGAAAAAACAACATCGGGAAAACCCCATCGTCAAATTCAAACAACAAACTCACAAGAAATTAGATAAATTACATCAAAAATGCTCCTGAATCGATGGAGCGACTTGAATCGGTCGCCTTACCTGAAACGAAAGGGAAAAAACAGCAGCATCAGTACGAGAGAAAAAAATAAAATGAAGCCAAAGTACGAGAGGAAAAATAAAATGAAGCCAAGTTTATGACAGTCCACTTGCATCAACGAAGCCACTTGAATCGATCGCCTCACCTGAAACGAAAGGGAGAAAAGAAAATGTAAAACGAAGCCAAGACGAGGAAAAGTTACCTAAATGGATCACCTGACCTGAAACGAAAGGGAAAAACAGCGTTCATTCCCATCAAAACTGCACTACCAAATCCACCAAAATCCAACATGATCTTCATTACCAAATTCACGTTCCATCTCCAGATTCCCCCAAATCGAGAAGCAGGAGTGGCAGCGACCCTAAAACAGAAAGAGACAAACAGAAGTGCCTGATTATCCACAAAAAATGCTGAGAACACAAGATCATCCAGACCCCATCGTCAAATCCAAACAACAAACTCACAAAAAAATAGGTAAATTACATTAAAAATGTACCTGAATCGATGGGGCGACTTGAATCGGCCACCTCACCTGAAACGAAAGGAAAAAAACAGCAGCATCAGGACGAGAGAAAAAAATAAAATGAAGCCAAGTTACCTGAATGGATCACCTGACCTGAAACGAAAGGGAAAAACAGCGATCATTCCCATCAGAACTGCACTACCAAATCCACCAAAATCCAACATGATCTTCATTACCAAATTCACGTTCCATCTCCAGATTCCCCCAAATCGAGAAGCAGGAGTGGCAGCAACCCTAAAAAAGAAAGAGACAAACAGAAGCGCCTGATTATCCACAAAAAATGCAGAGAACACAAGATCATCCAGACCCCATCGTCAAATCCAAACAACAAACTCACAAAAAAATAGGTAAATTACATTAAAAATGTACCTGAATCGATGGGGCGACTTGAATCAGTCGCCTCACCTGAAACGAAAGGAAAAAAACAGTAGCATTAGGACGAGAGAAAAAAATAAAACGAAGCCAAGTTCATGACAGTCCACCTGCATCGACGAAGCTACTTGAATCGATCACCTCACCTGAAACGAAAGGGAGTAAAAAAAATGTAAAACGAAGCCAAGACGAGGAATAGGTACCTGAATGGATCATCTTACCTGAAACGAAAGGGAAAGACAGTGTTCATTCCCATCAGAAATGCACTACCAAATCCACCAAAATCCAACATGATCTTCATCACCAAATTCACGTTCCACCTCCAGATTCCCCCAAATCCAGAAGCAGGACTGGCGGCGACCCCCAAAAAAAAAGAGACAAACAGAATCGCCTGATTATACACAAAAAATGCAGAGAACAGAAGATCATCAAACCCCATTGTCAAATCCAAAAAGATCTAATTAACCCAGGTGGAGGATCAATGTACTTGAAACAGACCAAACAAACTGCAAAAATCCAAACGATGTACTTGAAACAGATGAATCAAACCGCAGAAATCCAAATGAAATTCGCAACAGATGAATTCAACCGCAGAAATCCAAATGAAATTCGCGTAAAATAAACGGAACTCGTTTCCTAGCACATAATCAACTATAAATCACAGGCACAAAAGCAAACGAAACAAGGGCAGATGCACATAAATTTACATCAGAATTGACCTGAGTTGATCAATTTACTCGAATCGATCACACGACCTAAAATGAAATGGCAAAAAAGCAACATCGGCAGCAACCCCAAAACAGAAAGCAACAGAAAACATCACCTGATCACCCGAAGCAGCAGGAGCACCGTCCAGCGAACTATGAGTCACCTGGAAAAAGCAACAGGAGATGCAGAAAAGGCGGAGAATCTGACGCAAAAATAGGATTCAACAAAACACCACCTGCTCATCGGAAGCGCCATCACCGTCACCGTCGGAGGTCCGATCAGCCTCCGCCGCCGCCGTCCGCCGCCCCCACCCATTTCGTCAACGAGAAACAAGCGCCATAAACGACAACCAAAACCGGAACCCAAAAGACGAAACCAAATCCCAGGGAACGGGGAGAAACGAAGTACACCTAGATCACCTGAATCCCTGAAGAACAGCAAAGCCTCTGGATGATCCGACTACCTGAGACGAAAGGGGAGGAAGCAAGATCAGAAAAAGCAAAAACAGACGAAAAAGGGGAGCGAAAAATAAGGACGATTAGAGAGAGAAGCGAGGAAGGAGAGTAGGGAGAGGAGCAAGGAAGAAGAAATGGACAGGAACAGGGAGGAACAGTTCTTTTATATATATATTTTTTTTTATGGTTTACTGTAGTTACTGTAGCTAGCTACAGTAACTCCAGTTTCTCTCTTTTTAAAGGGTGGAGGATAGCACGGTTCAATAGAAGAACCATCCTTTTATTTGCATTATTAGCGCGGTTGGTCAATAGAACCGTACTCGTTAATATAAAAGCACGGTTATAACTCAAACCCGTCCTATTAAAACTATTTAAAAGCACGGTTATATAACAAACCCATCCTATTAAAATATATGACCCATCATCTGTCCAACCATTGGACTAATAGTCCGTGTAGTGTTATTATACGTTCAATTCAATCAAAAAATTCCAAACCTCCCAATACTTCGCCTTCGTCTTCAACCGTAGCTTCGTTTTCAACCTCCAAAACCAACGCCGACTGCCGACGTATCATCCAACTTCACGCATCTCCGCCGACGCCGGATGGTCGTCGTCCATCCTTCCCAATTGTAAGTCTTGAAACAATTTTTTTGTTCTACTCAAGCATTCTCAGTTGTACGTCAATGGTTATTATCCCTAATTTGCTTCTAATTAGGGTTCTTATCTACTTTTCTTCAATTTTCCCCTAATTTGTTGATATTTAGTACTCTGTGTCAATTTAGGGTTCTTATCCTTTTTTTTTTTTTTATGAATTTCTGGTATTACTTTTGTTTGTAGAGTTCCTAATTTGTGTTCATCAGTTCGTCTAACTGTATTTCAATTGACATTTGAGATGGAGATGAAACACACTTTTATATATATATATATATATATATATATATATATATATATATATATATATATATATATATTTTCCTGAACTCGTCCCTTCGTTGCTTTAACGCTGACATGTGAGGTCGAGGGCGGGGGAGACGATGAAGGCCATGCCGTGTCCACCGAGTTTTTGAAACTCGGGGACAGTGCCGAAGGTGAAGGCAGTCGAGAAGCGGGTTGAGCTAAGGTTGGTGAGTGGGGTGGAGTGGAAGGCGTGACCCATCACACGTTGAGATGTGTTGGTTAGTTGTATGTATTTGTTATGGTGAACTAGTTTTGCTGAATCTTTGAGGATGATGCTATTGCCTGCTGTGCTGAAATCATTGTACATGAACTGTGTTAGCTCCTGTGCTGCTACTACTAGTACAAGGTAGAATAAACATAAGATGAAGCTTGTAATTAGGGAGTAGATCATGATTCTTACAGAATGGTGATATGTTTGTGTTAAAAGTTGGGTGTACGATGATGTATGGGATTATGGGAGGTGTTTGTTATAGGATGTGAATTGTTTATTCAAGTCTAATGAGCACGCAAAGGTTGAACTAATGAAGTCAATAACTTGGGACTTGGGATGAGATGTAAAGAATATTACATGTTCTTCTTCTTGACGGATATTATCTCGTCATAAAATTGTTACGGGTCAAATTACATTCTAAAAGGTGATATTTAAATTCTTTTCAGCTCAATTCAGTTTATTCCACGTAGATTTAAGAGTAAAGCAAAGATCACTAAAAAGAAATTTCAGTTTCACTTATACTTCAAGTGTAGGCATGGAGAAAGTGTTGCACTACTCTTCATGTACTTTCAAGTCAAGCCACGACTTTTCCACAAATCCATTAGTTTTGTGCATTAATCAAATGGTATAAATGTAAACTCCATTATAAGTTTGTCTATTATCAAAAATCTTGCATATTATTAAATTTCTTAAATAGAGTCAAGTGTGTAAATTGTAGACTATGGCTGTTGGTACCTTCTTTGTTTTTTTCATTAGCTTGTTGATCACAGCTCATGGTATTACAGAATTTGAGGTGAATGATAACCTTGCTGTACTCGGGGAACTTGGTAGCTTCGAAGGTTATGAAGGTGTTGAAGTAGAAGATTTTGAATTCCCATCATGGAATAGCGGGAAGGGAGGGAAGATTCTTGTGAAGGTAGATAGTTTTGGTGCTGCCGGAAATGGAATTTCTGATGATTCGCAGGTATGATTTGCATTCTTTTAGAAAAAAAAAATCTGAATCTAGGGCTCTCCTACTTTTTTTTTCGACACGTGATCTGTGACTTATTGTATATTAGGCCTTCACAACAGCATGGAGCCAGGCCTGTTCTGCACCGAAGTCAGTGTTTTTGGTTCCTAAAGGGCGCACTTATGTGGTTAATGCAACTAGATTCAAAGGACCGTGCTCTGAAAGATTGATAGTCCAGGTATTTTATCGAAAAGAAACATTTCTAACTGTTACAACACTTAATATTATCAATGAATAGGAATTTACACTAAATCTGTCCCATAAATGATCACGCCCAAAAATAAAAAACCACAGGGCAAATTGATGATGCACTCCGGGATCGACCAGGCTCTACACCTGAAGACCAATCAAATATTCTACAAAATGAAACATAGGAGTTACTCATAGTGGCATCACAGTATAAGACATTGTTTGAACACAGGAATATGAAACAACTTCACACCATATTCACCACAACTTTAAGGCATTAAAAGGTGCTAATAAAACTATTGTATAATAATACAGATGACAGTTGGGGAATATTACATCTAATTTGATGCTCTAAGCTTTGATGATTCAAACTCGTCATAAATTCAAGTATATATTCTGAATTAGCTTCAAGTGTGCCCGAGAGCAAGGCCACCATCTACTGGTGTTTCTTTTCAAGGCGGAGGGTTATCGATGGGTCAGGCAGTAAATGGTGGGCTGCATATTGCAAAAAGAACAAGACCAATGTAATTTCGGTGATCATGATTTTAACATTTTACGTGTGCTTCAGATTACAGTTTGTACCAGTGCTAACTCGTATTTTTGTTTTCTTAATTGTTTCAACACCTGCAGCCATGTAAAAGAGCACCATCAGTAATTGCACTTGAGCTTTTACCCCCTTTTGTTCAGTCTAGATGGAGCTAACGGCCCATTTTGGGTTTTGGTTGATCTCATATGCGACCCGCGCTTCTTATATTATGAAGTAGCAGTCGGTTGGTACGATTCCCAATTCAATTTTCATGACGGGTCTTCTAGAAACAAACCGTGATTCAAAGTAGCCGATGGCTAACTATTTATTTCGTTGTGAACATGAGATTAGCAAAACTTTGCCTGATTACAGTGTTACCTCTGCAGGCTTTCACAATAGATACAAGTTCTGCTATAAGGGTTAGAGGCTTGACTGTAACACTCCGTGTTTAATAAACGTAATTTTAAAATTTTCATCTTTCGTTAAACAAAGTTTAAGACTCGAAAATATTTTAATAGTAACCTGTCATTCTGACATTTTCTCGTCTTACAAAAAAAAATTGAAAATGATTTATCGAAATTTTTATATAACATTTTAAAATCCGTTACACGAGGTCGGGAACGGGTACTACGGAACGTACTTACTTCTTACAAAAAAAAAAAACAAAATTTTTTTTTCTACGTGTTCATGCGTGAACATGCATGTTGTCCATGCATGCATGAGACTAGGATGATGCTTAATGCCTACCTAGCTTATAGGGCTTATGAAGTAGGACAAAATTTTACTATAAATAGGAATGGGAGGTAAACATTTTTACGTAGGAAATTAACACTCATCTTACTATCAACCTTAGTCATTTACGTAAGTACGTAAGTATTTACGACTCCTCAAACCTTTCATCTTATTAGTCTATTTTATTTACGGTACTTATTATTTTAATTTTTATTACGTTAGTAAGGTCAGAATCTAACTAATTTATTTTCATTTGTATGGGTAAAACGTATTATTCTAGAAGAAGGAGGAGGAGACGAGATTCCGAGTTTAGACGACATCATCGACCCCGACAACCTTTAATTCTAATATAATTAATAAATAGTAGCTATCGAGGTAACCAAACTTTTTCTTTTAACAACATTTTATATATATATAAGTATATCGTGTTACTAACTTTAATAAATTGCTTATTTAGATATTTAGGGTTATTTGTACGACTATATTACTATATATATATATATAAATGTTATGTGATATATTATTCATGTGATATATTTCGTTTACGACTAAATTTAACTGACTAAATTATCACTTGTTGAATTTATTTACCACATTTACATTTCTAATTATTTGAAAAACGGATTAAATAGTTAAAAGAACCTAAATAAAGTAAAATTTACGTACGTTATTTTAAATCCATGTTATTTGTACTTTTATGTGTTATTTATGTTCCTATACTTATAAATTCCATCTCATATTATTGGTTACTCTTGTTAATTTTACTTACTTATAGCATGTTCAAGTTTAAATTAGTTTTAATACTTTTATTGTTTAATTACGAATAAAATTTTACTCCACTTATATTTTATAAACTTAATTACGTTTTCTATAATAAACGAACTTAAATTATTCAAAAACTTTTATACGACGATCATAATTATTAAAAGAAATTTCACGTCAAAATTTTTATAAATCGACTAAGTATGATTTAAATTATATTTTCCAAAAACATAATTTATATATATCTTAAGTTTTAAAATTAATATAAAACCTTATTTAAAAGAGAGATTTTTATTTCAAAAATAAAGGATACTCCATATACGACTTTTGAGATATGATGTTTCGGGTGACACTTGAGGATTAAAGTGTAACATTGTCACACTGAAAGTAAGTATTTGAGGATTTAACTATTTCAATGAGTCTGACCAATTTAATTAAGGTCACCAAATAAAATACTACTTGTTCACGGACAACTTTTATATAAAGTTTACGATACGAGTCTGGAACGAATAGCTTGTGTTGGATTCTACCGCTCGTGGTGTTTCGACTGCACTTGTAATGAAAAGCAGACTTGGAGGCTGCGGTCCGAGAGTCGACCTAGTGTTTAAGGTAGTCGTCCTACGGCAGTGAGAGCTGCGGTTCAAGAGTCTGCGTAGGGTATGTGCGCACGTATAGACAAGTACTTGATCAGTATTACTACCTAGGTTATGGGGGCAGAACAAGATTCTGAAAACTGCGGGTTCCCTCTTGATGATGCAGAGAATGTAATCATCAGCTTTCATTTCGCCCAGAGCCCCGTCTGAATAAACATATAATATAATTGAAGTTCGACCCAATTGAGCCTTATGGGTGAGATGTAAACCTCATGAGATCGGTTCGGTCTACGAGTTGGTAAAACGGTTACTTCTATTGGTGAGATGCAAGCCAATAGGATGTAGCGGTGATACTAGGAGCCACGACTCGTGTGCTTATATGTTCACTTGAAAAATGATTTAAAATCAAATGGCTGCCAATGTCCCATCTTCTAAAAATTATCGTTTTCGTCACCTCACATGTTGGTTAATTGGAATAAAGGAATTTATATGTTACGTGAAATCCTTTAAAATTTTTATAAGCATATCATTGGTTATTCACATGATTTCTTTATGTATGAGGTGATGTTAAATGAACGGTTTGGTTGCTGTCCCGCTCAGCGGTCTCTATTTTATATATATTTGTGCAGGTCTGAGGCGATGGGGAAGGAATCGAGTGAGAGACTTAATAAAATGTCTGTATAAAATACGGTTTATATTTTGTACTAGTAAATCGAGACCATATTGTTAATAGTCGTTTCCTTTAAGGATCCGTAGTGATCCGGATTTTATCACACTCTGATATTGTATAATTAAATGACTTAGATAAATTTCCCGCTTTATCTATTAAATTAAGTCATCGAAAATCCGGGTTGTTACAGTTGGTATCAGAGCGACCTTGTGACCGTAAATGAGGATTGAGCTTCATTTACCTAACGAGGAGCGCGCCTGGGTAGACTTACTAAAATACTAAGACCAGATGAGATCGCTAAAATGAGAGATTCACATAGAAATAGTTAAGATCCTATTAAATAATTTATCGGGGTGGAAATGATGTAAGGGAAACGCTTATGTGTTATCTTTCATTCATGTTAATTATATGATTATATAAGGTGTAATAATAGGATAAGGAGAAGCCAAAATTTTTAAAATATGATACTGTACCCAACCTTCCTGAAATTTTACAGTACTAACCCTTTTATCTCATCAATAATAGGTTGATGGCAGACCCTCCGTTGGCACCAGAACAATGTTATTTCCAGCCTACATTAGAGAGCATAGACTCTCATATCTTATTTCTAGAAGAATACTTCCAATTTTATGCAGACCAAGTCAACCCCGCATACATGACTAGCCCAAAACTTAGGGGCCATGCTTTGATTCTGACCCTCCCTACTACCGGTGATTGGGGATTTCCCCGATTCAGCTATTTACGTTGTCTGGATGAGCATCAGATGGCAGGACACGTGGGGTACCTTGCCCAGTTTATTTACACTAGGGTGACCCGGTACCTAAGGCAATATGAAACAGTCATAATGGAACGAAGACGTGCCAGTGAGGCAACCGTTCCGGATATAATTGACATAGATCCGGAGGAAATGCCACCTCCTTCTGATTAGGAGTTATATGATAAAGGGGAATACTTTTCAGACTAGATGCCTGTTGTATATATAACAACTAAGCCAGAATATACTATGTACTACTTAGGCCTTGCCATAGACTGGCATAAATTTTGTATCGGAGTAGTAGTTAAGACACTTAGGCTTTGAAAACTTGATGTATAATTATATGTACATGGTATCTCTATATACATATATATGTAGGTATGTATGTGTATATATATCGTTTTATTTCTAAGAGTTACTCTTTTCCATTTTCTTTCTCATTATCCTTTATTGATTTCGTAAATCCTAAGTCACATTCCAAGAGTTAGAAACCTTACGTTCCCTTATTTTAAATTATTATCTAAACCGAACTTTGGATAAGTTATTTTAACTTTTGAGGATCGATTACAGCCTAATGAAGCCAGAAAATCCAGACATGGACATGTCTCCCGAGAAAAGGAATCGGTTTAAGAAATGGCTAGCCGCAAAGAAAGCTGCGGAATATGACCGAAGGGATAAGCAAACCAATTGGATCGATAAAGCCTATGAGTTTAAATTCCATTTCCAATCTTTCCAGTACGAATTGATTAGTAAAAAGGAACAGCTAATAGACGCAAACGTCAGTTTTAAGAGATATGGACCAGAATACCTTGTAGGAACAATAGCAGAGCACGGATATTGGTGCAGAAATATCGAGACCGGATTTCGTTATGCTAGAGTATTGGATGAATGGAAAACCCTCTTTGCCGTAGACTTTCTTGGAAAGAAATACAAAGATTGGTGGCAAGAGAAATGTCCACCTGAAGGATTTTATATTAAGTGGGACGAGTTCAAAATAGCCTTGTACTATTTTGCTAAAGGTCTAAATAGAAAGCTTGTAAGATCTAGCAAATTTTAGTGTTATTCCGTAATCGTATGAATAAATGATGTAAACTACTTTTGTAATATACTGTAAAACTTTCTGAAATATGTTATATATAATTTAGTACCTAACTAAGTAGCATTATGTGCAATTCTTGATTTTTGTAACCTTTGCACATTAACGAAAATCACAGATGACGAGAAACGGAAACAATCCAGAAGAAGCAAGACGTCAGCACTTCGAAGATGTTATCACTGGAATGGCCGGTCAGTTAGCCGCAACCCAAGCCCTTTTAACCCAAGCTATGAATGATAACCATCAGAACCCTAATCGTAACCATCCATCAGCTTTTGAAAAATTCTCTAAACACCGACCTTCTACCTATTCTGGATCAGACAACCCTACAGACCTATTCGAATGGTTAGAAGAGATGAAAAAACTTTTGAAACTTAGCCACACACCGGCTGAGGAAATGGTGGAGGTAGCAACCTACTTTTTGAAGGAGGAAGCCAATAGTTGGTGGAGGATTGCTAAGGAAGGACATATAGCCACTCCCGGAGCTGATTGGAAAGACTTTAGGGGAAGAATTGAGGATAAGTTTTACCCTGCCGCAATGAGATGGCAGAAGGAGCAGGAGTTTAACCAGTTAGAAATGGGATATATGACCTTACATGACTATACTAAGAAGTATGAGGAATTGTCCAAATTTGCTAAGAGACTAGTACCAGATGAATCCTCTAGAATTGTCCAATATGTTCGGGGAATGGAAACCGAGTTAGGAAAAATCATGTCGGGACTTGACTTCGATAGTTTCCAGAAAGCTTATGAGAAAGCCTTAATTGTGAACAATGTGATCCAAGCTGATAAGAAAAAGAAGAAACCCTTTATCCCAACTGTATCCTCGTCCAGTTTCATTCAGAAACCATTTTTCAATAGAAACAATTCTAACCAGAACAATTTCAGGAAACCAGTGTATAAGAACAATTACCAGAAACCTAACTACCAGAATAGTAACCAAGCCAACAATACCTCTTTTGCAAAACAATCGCAAGCGAAGGATAATGCCACTTGTTTTCTGTGTAAACGTCCAGCTCACCCTAACAAACAGTGTAATGGCCAACCTATCACATGCTTCTACTGTAAAGTGGAAGGACACAAGTCATTTCAGTGTCCAAAGAAACCAGGGACTAATGCAAATCAAGGACCGCCTTATGCAAGAATTCAGGGAAAGGTCTATGCCTTGACAGAGATGGACGCAGAGGAGTTTGAGGATGTTGATGTTGTCTCTGGTATGTTTTCCATTAATTCATGTTTGGCACGCGTGTTATTTGACACGGGGGCATCTTTATCCCATGTATCACCCTCTTTTGCTACCCGAGCAAACTTATCCAACCCTGTGAGTGTGGATGCATCAATATCTTTACCTAACGGTCAAGTTGTGAGTTGTAACGTATTATTTGAGGATGTGCCTATTATCATTTTGGAATCTACCTTCTTAGCTAACCTGATATGTTTTAACCTCCCTAATTTTGATGTTATTTTTGGGATGGATTGGTTAGGTAAGTATCATGCCCAATTTGAGTGTAGGGATCAGAAAATAACTTTGAGGAGCCCACTTGGAGATCGGGTATCCTATAGAGGCTTAAGATCAAATCAAAAGACTAAGCTAGTATCAGCAATGAAACTGATGAGTATGTATCGAAAAGGATGTCAAGTTTACCTTTGTAACATCACTAAGAACGAGGACAAAATGGAAATTAGTGACATACCTATTGTGAGAGAGTTCCCGGATGTGTTTCCTGAGGAATTACATGGAATACCACCCTTGAGAGACGTGGAATTTACTATTGATCTCGCACCAGGAACAGCTCCTATCTCTAAATCACCTTATAGGATGGCTCCTATAGAACTTCAGGAATTGAAAAAGCAATTGGAAGAAATGTTGGAAAAAGGATTCATTAGACCAAGCACATCACCTTGGGGAGCACTTGTACTTTTTGTTAAGAAGAAAGATGGTAGTATGAGACTATGTATTGACTACCGAGAATTAAATAAGGTAACCATTAAGAACCGTTATCCGCTTCCGAGGATAGATGATTTGTTTGACCAACTTAAAGGAGCTGGTATATTTTCCAAGATTGACTTAAGGTCAGGTTATCATCAGATTTCGGTCAGAGAGGAGGATGTTCAGAAAACCGCTTTTAGAACTCGTTATGGTCATTATGAATTTCGAGTTATGCCTTTTGGGTTAACCAATGCACCAGCAGTCTTTATCGATCAGATGAATAGAACATTCCACGAATATTTGGATACTTGCGTGGTAGTATTTATCGATGATATTTTGGTGTATTCTAAGGATTCGGTCGAGCATGAAAAACACCTACGTACTATTTTGAATATTTTGAGGAATCACAAATGGTACGCTAAATTGTCCAAATGTGAATTTTGGTTACATGAAGTTGCATTTTTGGGACATATTATCTGTAAGGAAGGAATTCAAGTAGACCCCGCTAAGATTGAGGCTGTCAAGGAGTGGCAGGCACCTAAGAGTGTGACTGAAGTAAGAAGTTTTCTAGGACTTGCGGGTTATTATAGGAGATTTGTACCCGAATTTTCAAAGATATCAAGACCCATAACAAAATTACTTCAGAAAGAGTCAAAGTATAATTGGACCAAGGAGTGTGAGAAAGCATTTCAAGATCTTAAGGAAAGATTGATTTCGGCACCGATTTTAACGTTACCAACTGATGGAGAAGAGTATGAGGTTTACAGTGACGCATCACTTAACGGTTTAGGATGCGTGCTAATGCAAAAAGGGAAAGTTATAGCTTATGCCTCGAGACAATTGAAAATTCATGAAAGGAATTACCCAACTCATGATTTGGAATTAGCCGCCGTTGTCTTCGCTTTGAAGATTTGGAGACATTATTTGTATGGAGTTAGTTGTAAGTTTTACACCGATCATAAGAGTCTTAAGTATATATTCACTCAGAAGGAGTTGAACATGAGACAACGCAAATGGTTAGAACTGATTAAGGATTACAACATTGAACTGTTATACCATGAGGGGAAAGCCAATGTGGTGGCTGACGCCTTGAGCAGAAAGAAAAGTCATTCGATGAGTACGTTGATTCATGATTTGGAAAAACTTGACATAGAAATGGTAAAACATGGAGATACGACATTATTTAATATGGTAGTTGAACCTGATCTGTTTCATGAAATAAGAACCGTTCAATTGGAAGATCCTGAACTAATGAAATTGCGAGAAGAAGTTCAGACGAGTGGAAAACAGGATTTCACTATTCATCAAGATGGAAGCTTGAGACTTAAGGGTAGATGGTGTGTACCCGATCATGATATTTTGAGGAATAAGATTCTGAGCGAAGCTCATAGTTCTAAGTATTCTATACACCCAGGATCAGATAATATGTATAAAGATTTGAAACAACGATTTTGGTGGTCGGGCATGAAACAAGATGTAGCCGAGTTTGTAGCCAAATGTATCATTTGTCAAAAGGTGAAGATTGAGCACCAAAGACCAGGAGGCCTGTTACAACCTCTTGATATACCTAGAGAAAAGTGGAGTTCGATTTCTATGGATTTTGTTACGGGATTACCTAGGACACAGGGCCAGAAGGACGCTATTTGGGTAATCGTGGATAGATTAACAAAAGTCGCACATTTTGTACCTATGAAAGAAACTTGGAGATTAGAACAATTAGCTGAGGCCTACACAGCCGAAATAGTCAGACTTCATGGAGTACCCGAGGAAATTATTTCAGATCGAGACCCGAGATTTGTGTCGAATTTTTGGGACAAATTGCAACAACTATTGGGTAGTAAGATTAGAATGAGCACAACTTTTCACCCGGCAACTGATGGTCAAACGGAAAGGACTATCCAAACCCTTGAGGATATGTTACGAGCATGTACCCTAGAATTTCCCGGAAGTTGGGAGAAAAACCTTCCGTTAATAGAATTTTCATACAATAATAGTTACCATGCTAGTTTGGGATGTGCTCCCTTTGAAGCATTTTATGGAAAAAGGTGTAGAAGCCCAGTATGTTGGGACGACATTAGTGACAATATTGGTTTGGGACCTCAGATCATCCAAGACCAGATTCAACAGATTAAAATAATTCGAGAGAAACTTCAAGCGGCACAGGATAGACAGAAAGCTTATGCCAATACGCATAGACGACCAATTGAATTTGAGCTTGGAGATAAAGTATTCCTAAAGGTTGCACCAATGAAATGAGTGAGAAGATTTGGAATTAAAGGAAAATTGAGTCCTAAGTATATCGGACCTTATGAGATTTTGGATCGAATAGGTCAAGTAGCATATCGATTGGATTTACCCATTGACCTAGAGAAAGTTCATAATGTATTCCATGTATCTCAATTAAGGAGATATAGGAGTGATCCATCACACATTACTACACCAGATGCGATATCCTTAGAACCAAACCTTGTTTATTCGGAGAGGCCCGTTCGAATCCTAGAAAGGGAAGTACGTACCTTGAGGAGGAAGGTAATACCCCTTGTCAAAGTATTGTGGAGATGTCAGAAATATGAACAAGCCACGTGGGAAACTGAGGCCTTAATGCGAGAGAAACACCCACAACTATTTGATTCAGGTACAATATTAAACCTAAGTCCAACCCTTAAGTTATACCAGAATTTCGAGGACGAAATTATTTTAAGGGGGGAAGATTGTAACACTCCGTGTTTAATAAACGTAATTTTAAAATTTTCATCTTTCGTTAAACAAAGTTTAAGACTCGAAAATATTTTAATAGTAACCTGTCATTCTGACATTTTCTCGTCTTACAAAAAAAAAATTGAAAATGATTTATCGAAATTTTTATATAACATTTTAAAATCCGTTACACGAGGTCGGGAACGGGTACTACGGAACGTACTTACTTCTTACAAAAAAAAAAAAAACAAAATTTTTTTTCTACGTGTTCATGCGTGAACATGCATGTTGTCCATGCATGCATGAGACTAGGATGATGCTTAATGCCTACCTAGCTTATAGGGCTTATGAAGTAGGACAAAATTTTACTATAAATAGGAATGGGAGGTAAACATTTTTACGTAGGAAATTAACACTCATCTTACTATCAACCTTAGTCATTTACGTAAGTACGTAAGTATTTACGACTCCTCAAACCTTTCATCTTATTAGTCTATTTTATTTACGGTACTTATTATTTTAATTTTTATTACGTTAGTAAGGTCAGAATCTAACTAATTTATTTTCATTTGTATGGGTAAAACGTATTATTCTAGAAGAAGGAGGAGGAGACGAGATTCCGAGTTTAGACGACATCATCGACCCCGACAACCTTTAATTCTAATATAATTAATAAATAGTAGCTATCGAGGTAACCAAACTTTTTCTTTTAACAACATTTTATATATATAAGTATATCGTGTTACTAACTTTAATAAATTGCTTATTTAGATATTTAGGCTTATTTGTACGACTATATTACTATATATATATAAAAATGTTATGTGATATATTATTCATGTGATATATTTCGTTTACGACTAAATTTAACTGACTAAATTATCACTTGTTGAATTTATTTACCACATTTACATTTCTAATTATTTGAAAAACGGATTAAATAGTTAAAAGAACCTAAATAAAGTAAAATTTACGTACGTTATTTTAAATCCATGTTATTTGTACTTTTATGTGTTATTTATGTTCCTATACTTATAAATTCCATCTCATATTATTGGTTACTCTTGTTAATTTTACTTACTTATAGCATGTTCAAGTTTAAATTAGTTTTAATACTTTTATTGTTTAATTACGAATAAAATTTTACTCCACTTATATTTTATAAACTTAATTACGTTTTCTATAATAAACGAACTTAAATTATTCAAAAACTTTTATACGACGATCATAATTATTAAAAGAAATTTCACGTCAAAATTTTTATAAATCGACTAAGTATGATTTAAATTATATTTTCCAAAAACATAATTTATATATATCTTAAGTTTTAAAATTAATATAAAACCTTATTTAAAAGAGAGATTTTTATTTCAAAAATAAAGGATACTCCATATACGACTTTTGAGATATGATATTTCGGGTGACACTTGAGGATTAAAGTGTAACATTGTCACACTGAAAGTAAGTATTTGAGGATTTAACTATTTCAATGAGTCTGACCAATTTAATTAAGGTCACCAAATAAAATACTACTTGTTCACGGACAACTTTTATATAAAGTTTACGATACGAGTCTGGAACGAATAGCTTGTGTTGGATTCTACCACTCGTGGTGTTTCGACTGCACTTGTAATGAAAAGCAGACTCGGAGGCTGCGGTCCGAGAGTCGACCTAGTGTTTAAGGTAGTCGTCCTACGGCAGTGAGAGCTGCGGTTCAAGAGTCTGCGTAGGGTATGTGCGCACGTATAGACAAGTACTTGATCAGTATTACTACCTAGGTTATGGGGGCAGAACAAGATTCTGAAAACTGCGGGTTCCCTCTTGATGATGCAGAGAATGTAATCATCAGCTTTCATTTCGCCCAGAGCCCCGTCTGAATAAACATATAATAATATTGAAGTTCGACCCAATTGAGCCTTATGGGTGAGATGTAAACCTCATGAGATCGGTTCGGTCTACGAGTTGGTAAAACGGTTACTTCTATTGGTGAGATGCAAGCCAATAGGATGTAGCGGTGATACTAGGAGCCACGACTCGTGTGCTTATATGTTCACTTGAAAAATGATTTAAAATCAAATGGCTGCCAATGTCCCATCTTCTAAAAATTATCGTTTTCGTCACCTCACATGTTGGTTAATTGGAATAAAGGAATTTATATGTTACGTGAAATCCTTTAAAATTTTTATAAGCATATCATTGGTTATTCACATGATTTCTTTATGTATGAGGTGATGTTAAATGAACGGTTTGGTTGTTGTCCCGCTCAGCGGTCTCTATTTTATATATATTTGTGCAGGTCTGAGGCGATGGGGAAGGAATCGAGTGAGAGACTTAATAAAATGTCTGTATAAAATACGGTTTATATTTTGTACTAGTAAATCGAGACCATATTGTTAATAGTCGTTTCCTTTAAGGATCCGTAGTGATCCGGATTTTATCACACTCTGATATTGTATAATTAAATGACTTAGATAAATTTCCCGCTTTATCTATTAAATTAAGTCATCGAAAATCCGGGTTGTTACATTGACGATCCAGAACAGTCAGCAGATGCATTTTGTGATATCACGTTGTGATTCAGTGAGAGTGGCGAATGTGAATCTAATAACGTCGTTGTTCTCAACATAAAATCGAAACAGGTTTGGTCAACCTCCTACTGCCCTGTCCTCAATTTATGCATTTCCTGTGATCCTTCAGACTTGTTTATTTACTGTCAAGAGATCATACGGAGAGCGCATATCTATTTTTTAAGAAAATTTCTTGTATGAGACTGTTTTACATTAACTTATTGTTGGAGAAGACGACAATTTACCGCTCTTCTGAACGACCTAAATTTTCTGTTGTTTGACAGGTGATGGCTGTATTTCCATAGTCAATGCCAGTTCAAATATAAAGATGAAAACCATATACTGTGGTCCTGGACATGGAGTAAGGTACGAAAATATTACATAATCTTTCGAGATCTTGGTAATGAAATATGGGCTGACCCGTTTGCATACATTTGCATATAAATATGCAGTGTAGGTAGTCTAGGCAAGGATAATTCTACAGCTGTTGTACAAAAAATCGTGTTGAGTAGCGCATACTTGAGGAATACAACCAATGGGCTTAGGATTAAGACTTGGCAGGTAACTTTTGTTTATATGGGAAACAAGTACAACCAATGGACAAAATCACAGCTTGATATCACTCAATTACTTAAATTGTTTTAATTGAGCTGATTATGTATGTATGTATGTACGTTATGTACGTGATTGAATCAAATTGTTCTGGATTTTTGGTTATTTTCAAATTCTTGTTTTTGTTTACAGTTTCAGCATTGACAGAAATGCTTAATCTTCATTGGTCTTATTCAGTTTTCTTCAACTATGGAGTATATATAATCTGTTGATAAAACTATCTACAATACTTTTAAGGTCGGATACCTAGCGGCCACCATACGATCAGTCGTAGATCCTAGGGTTGGTGATACGATCACTCACTTCGGGAGAAAAGCCGACGGCCCTCTACCTGGATATCAAGAAGCAACTCCCATGGTCTTCACCGATGCTGATTAATAATAACCTTTCTTGTTTAGAAAAGATTACTTAATTTTGTTTTTTTGTTCCCAAAATTTTGTATGAGACCTTTAACCAAGTGTTTAGAATTTGGAAATATTGTAATTCATGAATGTCGGCCGGTTTATTGTGCTTGAATATATATATATATATATATATATATATATATATATATATATATATATATATATATATATATATATATATATATATATATATATATAGAGAGAGAGAGAGAGAGAGAGGTGGGATCAGGTGAGTCCACTTATATATATTGAGTCCGTGAGTCCCCATCTTAGCCCTTGATTCAAGGTTATATTAATGGACAAGATTTAATCTCATAATTAAGGAAATAACTAACAAATTTGGTAAATATATCATTTCTCTCTCTTCTCCTTAATTATCTCAATAAAAATCTTTTATCTCTCTTATCAATCTTTTTAAATGTTTTTTCTCTCATACAACAAGTTTTTTCAAAATTAAGTTTTTTTCATTTTCACCAAAAAATCATTATTTTCCTACTGCCATTGTACGTATGTTACTATGTTACTGCCATAATCCATAAACTATGTTACTTTAACTCATATAACGTGTTACTTTAATTCATGAACTGCGTTACTTTAACTCATAAAATCTGTTACGTTGTTTAATATATTCTCCTGCAAAAACTATTACTCTAACTCATACAATGTGTTACTCTAATTCATGAACTGTGTTACTTTAACTCATAAAATCTGTTACGTTGCATAGTCTCTTGCAAAAAACTGTTACTCTAACTCATACAATGTGTTACTTTAATTCATGAACTGTGTTACTTTCACTCATAAAATCAGTTACGTTGCATAGTAGTCTCTTGCAAAAACGGGAGTTTCAATTAACAAAATGAACAATGTTTGTTTTTATTAAGATACTCCAAAACAAAAAGTGGTACAAGATTCCAACTAAATCAACTCCATTACAATTCCAATGTTTCACACTTGTTATTCATAATGTCCTACTTATAATTCTGTTTCTTCTTCATCCTTCTCGTTCTCTCCGTCTTTCTTCTTTTTCATCTTTTTCATCATCATCTCAGAAGCTTTGATTTAATCTCACCACCGCACAATAGAGGAAACTCTCACCCACATCCCTACATCATTCATGTGGATTAAAGTAACAGATAACAAGAGTTAAAGTAACAGATGAAGTGCATTGAAGTAACATTGAATTAAATTAACATAGTATGCTTATACACCAGATATAAAGTAACAGAGGTCAGACATTAAAGTAACAGATAGTATGAATTAAATTAACAGATAATGTTCATTAAAATAACACCAGATATAAGTTAGTGCAAAAAATTCATATAATGATAAAAATGAGAGTATGACGCAGTATATTACTATTTGATACTGTTTCCTATTTTGAAGTCATCACGTCCCATAATTATAGGAAGTAGTATTTTTTTTTCTTTTTTTTATATGACGTTACTCTTTGATGTTGTTTCCTATTTTGGTGGCAATCACGTCCCATTATTATAGGAAACAATATCTTTTTTTTTTTTTTTTAATATGGCAGTTTCCAAAATTCTTAGGACACTACAATGCACTACAATAACAGATGAAAAACACTAAAGTAACAACTGGAGTGTATTAAAGTAACACGACATATAAAGTAACAGATGGTAGACATTAAAGTAACAGATGCTTTACACTAAAGTAACGCAGTATATGAACTACAATAACTCAATATATTGTAAACGTAAAAACTAATAATTGAGTAGCATCTTATTGACTTTCATGGCGATTCCAGTATAAATTACAAAACATATATACTCACCGTTTGTGTGTTCTACGATTTGCATATGAATCTATGATGAATAACACGACCATGAAAACAATATCAACATGAAAATTGACGCAAACCATGAACACAAATTGACGCAAATTAATCAAAATAATGAATAAAAATTGACGCAAAACATGAAAACAATATCGAAACTCACCATTGTTATACTCGATGAATTGTTTATCAACAGTTAATGAAGATGTCGCGATCATTGAATTCATAGTAACGGAATTTCGAGCACAGATTTAATTGAATGAATGAATGAACGTGATGATCGATGGGAGCGTTTTTTTTTAGGTTTTGATAATGAACCTGTAACGTGAATGAATGAATGAATGAATGAATGAGGAATGATTGTGATTATGGGAGTTATTGTTTCCTAAAATCATGGGAGTTATTTTAGGATAGTAAATCTTCCTCTTTTTTTTTCTTTTTTTTTTTTTAATACAAAATATTAGGATGCATCTTGTCCATCCATCCTCATCCCATCCAACGGATGGGATGAGGACTTAGGGACTCAACACTTATATAGGGACTCATTAGAACCTCTCTCTCTCTCTCTCTCTCTCTCTCTCTCTCTCTCTCTCTCTCTCTCTCTCTCTCTCTCTCTCTCTCTCTCTCTCTCTCTCTCTCTCTCTCTCTCTCTCTCTCTCTCTCTCTCTCTCTCTCTCTCTCTCTCTCTCTCTCTCTCTCTCTCTCTATATATATATATATATATATATATATATATATATATATATAATTTTTTTTATTTATGAATTTTATCAAATAGCACGGTTCAAAACAATAACCGTCCTGTTTCTATTTCTATTAAACAGCGCACATAGAGGATACCGTGCTGTTTGTAAAAAGTTAAATAGGACAGTTCCACCTTCAACCGTCCTATTTGTAATCAATTAAAGAGCATGGTTTGACCTTCTTTGAACCGTCATATTTTATTTAATAGGACGTCGACCTAAAGGACGGTTCCTTTTCTATTATAGGATGGTTAAGAACTGACCGGGCGAAACTTCCATCAAAGATCTTCGACCGGACGAAATTTCGCCCATCGTATTTGTAGTAGTGACCGGACGAAATTTCGCCCGACGACAATTTCACCTTCACAAAGATCTTCGAAAAAGTCTCTCCAACGGGCGAAATGACCGGGCGAAACTTCCATCACCCGATGGGTGAAAGTTTCGCCCGACGGTAAAAGTGTCCAAAAATGCAAAACTGGAAAGAAGTCCACCGGGTGAAACCGTCGGGTGAAGTTTCACCCGCCGGTATTGGCTCGTGCATGTAGATCTCAAAGGGGGAAAGTCTCACTAATGGAACAAAAGTTGGATTTGGGCTTGAGCTTAAGGATCCATTAAGGCTTTACTATATTACTTATCTCTCCATTAGGCTACATTACCATCCATTTAGTAGATCACTAGTATAGATCCCGCGCAATAATGCGCGGTACATTAGCATTTTATATTTAGTGATTATTTATAAATATATACTACTTGGTAACCTATTAGTTTTTTTAAACATTTGTAATCTTATTTTCATTTTGATTTGCGAAAAAAATTAAAATTCTAAGATAATCAAGTAATCAAACAATCTGATTTAATGTGAATTCTAATATTTTAAAAACGTATTTTTTTTACAAACCTAATAATAATGTTTTACTCCGTATAATTTATTTTATCATGAAACCAATAGTCACGAATGAAAATACATTCGCTTATATATTCAGATTATTAAAAATTTTGTTTGACAATTTAGAAGATAACATAATATATTCCAAATAATATTAGATAAAAAATTATTTCATTTATATATAACAGTACAAAATTTGAAAGAGTTTTATTGTTGTGTATTGGATTTTCCGTATAGTTTTTCTGATGAACAAATATTTTATATTGCTCTACGTCAATACTTTAATTTGATTGTATTTATTGAAAAAAAAAACTTGTGATTGTATTTATATTGCTTTGTTTCCTTATTGAAATTGTGTATTGGTTTTTGGAGGGGAAAAAAACTCATGAGAGGATGACACATAAGCATGTGTTATCCTTTACTCCGTAGTATATAGGGGATTATGCGTACACACCATAATATTATACGAAATATTAATATATGGTGTATATACTGGATTGCAATCAGGATATAAAATTATGTATTGGTAAAATAATTAGATATAATAATATTTTAGGCAGTAGAATCATGCGTGAGTATTGATTTTTCTATAGGAGGGTCTAGAATAATATCAGTAGGGAGGATCGTAATAATTTACGATATTATGTCCGTATTATTATTGATTTTAAGCGTGACTATTGATTTTTCCTTGTCGGTTCAGTATATTAATAGGGAATACCATATAATCACAATATTATGTACGTATTGTCACGATATCCTACTACGATAATATATACGAATTTATATATCAATACGCTACCTATAATAAACAAATTGTTATCCTATTACGACAATATATCCTATTATATTACAATACCATATTATCACGATAATATGGCAATAATAATAAGAAGTACATAACATAGTTTATAATAGAATAGTCTATATGTCTATAATGTCCATATAACACGTTTGAGACGAAATAGTATACTTCCCGCACGAATGCATTATTATATAATAATATCGTAATAATAATGCAAATATTTGCGACATTCGAAAATATTAATACATGTTCATGCACATATTTGAATTTATATATCAATACAATGCATATAATAACTGTGTTGTTATCATATTACGACAAAATATCCTATTATATTACGATACCATATTATTACGATATTTTAACTTGTCGATAATAATACTAATAAGTACATTAATATGGAGTACCATATTATCACAATATTATGTACGTATTGTCATTACGATATCCTATTATGATAATATATTTGAATTTATATATTAATACGATACCTATAATAACCGTATTGTTATCCTATTACGACAATATATCCCATTATATTACAATAACATATTAATACAATGTTTTAAATATTATACGAAATATTAATATATGGCATGAAATATAATTAAAATATATTAATATTAATACGTGTAGACATGGGCCTTTAGCATAATGAAATGATTATATTTGAACTTAGTTATTGTACACATGGGCCTCAAGATTGTACACAGGTAAAGCCCAGGAAGAGTTGGTCTACCTTTAGGCGGGAATTTGTTGAAGGAGGAGACGCCACGTGTCCACTTTTTGGAGAATCCCTATCCTTTTAGTAGTAAGGGGGGATTCTAGTAGTAATTCTATTAGTTCTCTACAATTTCCTTAGCTTAGATAGTAGTAGATCTTCGTAGTTTTCATCAATTTCTTTATCAATTCTCTAGATTAAGGATTCAAGTTTTTATTGAAGATTCTTGGAGATTATTAAAGGATTAGTGACAAATCCGTTGTTATCTTTATCAAGCTTCATCTTATTTATTTATGCACACTTCTTCTTTATTGTTGATCTTCATAGTTGGTATATTTATCTCCTCTCCCTAATCTCTAGACTAGATTTAGTTTTGTTCTTTCATTATTGTTTCGTTTTGATCATCTTTATTTATCGTTTTTAGATCGTTTTATGTTTATTTTGTTGATTGTAATTTTATTCATTGTTTTGTTGTTATTTTCTCTAAATTTCAATTGTGTTGCTCTTAGATCGTTTTTATTGTCTTGTTGTTATATTCATTAGTCTTACTTTTATTATTCTTAGATCGATTTCTAGTTTATTTAGTAGATCGTAATTTTCCCTATTGTTTTGTTGTTAATTTCTCTAGATTTAATTATTATGCATGTTTTAGTTGTTTTCTTCCTTGTTATTGTTTTATTAATTTCCATTATGAATTGTGAGTAAATTTCTTGTTGCGGGTTCTTGGATTATTTGAATTGAGGAAGTTTTGGTTGATTGCTTGCTTGTTGGTTTATCTTGCTTAAGGTTGTTGTGTCATTGTTGTTTTAGTCCGGCCAACTAGACCGACCTTGACTCATTTCTATCAATATGGGGAAACTCGAGGTAGAAATTACCTTAACTTGAGACTTACCCTTACCCTTCTTCGCCGCGAAAGCGGGTTTTTAGCTGAGCTGGGTGAAGAAACCAAAACGTGGCATTCTCCTATACCAATGTTGTGACCGATCCAATTCCGATTTTCTTAGACCCCATTTTCCGACTCCCGACTTCCCCCTAACACCTTTTTCATATTTGATCATCTCTTGTTATTTATTGCATTTTAGTATAGACTCGGCCCTTAAAACTCTCACTAGATCCCAAACACATCGCTTCTACTCAATACCGTTCCGTTTTCCTGTGGACCGACCTCGACTTACCACGAATACACTAGTTGTTTTTGTGTTATTGCGAGTCTACAAGTATTGTTTATCCCCCATCCTTCGCTAAACGACTGATCCTAGTGGGAGGCGGTCATATGTTTACATGTTTAAACACAAACTATTAGATACCTAGTTATCAAGACTGGTTATCGACGGACTATCCAGCTGTTGAGAGCTTAATGAACGAATTTTCGGAGCCAATCAACAAAACAACCAAGTATGTCACATATCTATCGGTTTGTAAGCTACTTTGTATTATATTTACATATCATTTATCCACCTAATGATAAATTTTGTTAGGTCTATCCATCACATGGAAAAGAAAGACAAAATTGACGTGGACATTGGACTGCGACATCGTTGAAGCTTATTATTAGCGTACTTGTGTTTTCATTTACATAAATAATAATGTTAAGGATGACTTAATGGAAACTTCTACTCAATACTTTTTTTTTTGAAGCTTTTGTTTGTCTTTATCTCAATTAATTCACTCGTCATATGTTTAAGACGGATATACTCGTCTCAAACACGAAGTTGTATTTTTAATTTGCTTTCTCTAGAGAGTTTTTTTACCAGTGACATCCCAACTTGTATTTTTTTCACCCTTAATTTGTACTTTGTGTTTGCCTTTTCTAGCTGAAAGTATACTTGTCAATTGAAGAAATAGTTATAACTCACATTGAGTAAAACTAATACAAATCTAAAAATACATTCTTTTTTAATGTACACTACATGGACAGGACAATGTTGTTTGAGTAAGGGGAGACAAAAGCAATTCGGAACCCAACCTGCATCAATACATACTCTTCAAACAATCAATCGCCAAAGTGACTTTTGAATGGTGTTAGATTTCATGATACATATATCGTGTTGCATCCCGGTGTGCTGATATTATTGTATCCTACCATTCCACATACTTCTAAAAGTGTCAAAGTACACTCGACCAACTATGTCTCCTGATCAGTCACTCATACTTTATACAATAGATTATTCAAGCAGGGATAAAGTATACATACATGTGCTATAAAACCGAAGAACATATGATCACACAAAAACCTGACATAATCGATTCTACATCGGGTAGTACAGTTCTGACCCTAAAATTAATTACAAATTCCCTAAAAGATAACCACTTGACTAGTACTACCTCCGTATCTATATGTTCGTCAACTTTTAATATAATACTCCACCCATATATTAAACAAAGTGGACGAACATATAGATACGGAGGGAGTACAATTCTGACCCTCCTTAAGTAAGAAATCACAATCTCTATATTGATTGGAAGTAACTTACCATATACTCTGTATTGAAACTCAAGATAGATTAAAGATGGGACTTATATGCATGAACACCCAGTGACATCAGGTCGGTAGTTGAGCATTCCGGTCAAGCAAAGAGGAGCTGAACCGCGACCAGATTGGGAGTTGGTGAGGAAGAACCGGGGATCAGTGGTCTCGCGACATGGAGCTTAATGCAACAACATCGGGACAAAAGTATAAGCCAAAGGTGGGTTTTAAGATTGGTTTTAACTTGATTTGATTTTTTTCTTCATAGATGTAGAAAAAACTTGATTATTTAGTGAGAAATGTTTGATTTGATTTTTTTTTCTTATAGAGAAGACATGGGAGAGGGAGAAGAGTGAAGACATGGGAAAGCTAAAAAGGAAAGAACGAATCACGTGACTGTTGATTTCTTTTCGCAACTACTTTTTACCGTCGGCGCTTTACTTCTTACCTCAGCGTTAATTACGTGAAATGACGACTTTGTCCTTACTATTTATTCTCAAAATAATATTACTTTTACATTTTATAGATTATCGATTTAGTAAAACTCGATAACAAAACCGTCTTTTTCGATTATCGTAATAAACCAAAAGCGACTTTCTATATAGGTAGTTACGCAAAATGACGAGGTCTCCTTTGCAATTAATTCTCGAAATATTATCACATTTACATTTTGTAGAGTATAGGTTTATTAGAACTCGATAATAAAACCGTTTTTTCGATTATTGTTACGCCTTCGATTTTAAACAGTTAATTAGATTAATTAACGACTTAATATAATTTAATAAACGTAATTAACAAATACGAGTAATATGCAAATTAAATCCTAATTAATCTACGACAAGTTGGCAATCAAGATTTATTATACAGATCGATGCAAATTAAAATAAAATAAAAAAAACCGGAAATGGGTCAGGTCAAGTGGATTTTTCGACAGAAATCGAAAAAATAAAACTACTTTACTCTTTAGAGCATCATTTACCATGGAGAAAAAACTCTCCATGGAAGATGATGGAGAAAAAAATGCATTTTTTTACCATTGAGAGTTTCTCCATGTTGATGAAGAATGACAAAAATCTCCACATTCTTGGAGAATACTATGGAGGGTGTGGGTGGGACAACATTGAGAGTGTAACTGCTCTAAATTTTCGCGACCAAAATAGTAAAGTGAAATAGGAAAACTCAAAGCTGTTACTCCGCACTTAGCTCACAAAGCCAAGTGCAAGGTAAATAAAATGATATAACTCAACCGAAAAAGAAGTTTGATAGAAATAATTGAAACGAAATAGAATTTTGATAATTAATTAAATGAAAACGTTGCAGCGGAAGACTTAAGTTTTACAAAATCCAAAACGATTTAAAACAACCTCAAACCAACAGATCCAATATAAATATAAATAGCTCGGAGCCAAAGTTAAATAATTAAAATCCTTCCTCGCTCAGCAAAACCCGAACCCAGAATGCACCCATGCAGCATATCAAATGTACCTATCAACTGTACCCAAAATAACGAATAGGTACAGGTTCCAGCGGGGGAACAACCCAAAACAAAAGAACGTCAGCAAAGCTGAGTAAAAATATAATATAATGAAAACATACACAATAATTATAATTTGTAGTAAACTGAATCCAGAGTTAAAATCCAGTGTCTCGAAACCAAACCACAATACTTTAAAAACCTCGTAGTTGAAATCAAAACCAAACAAAATATATTTTTCACCACTTGTGCCGAGGTCCTACCCTTGCACGGTCTAGAGGTATCACCTGTGCTTAGTTCGACTTATATAGTGCGCACCTCTCGCATTTGGACAGTCAGTATGATGATGTTGCCAAAGGAGAAAGTCTAACTACCTAGCAAGTGGGGGCCGGTTACCCCACTCAAATATAACTCGGGTCAAGAGTTCAGTTTCGGGACGAAGTCCCAGGAACGTCGTAAACGCACCTTAAACCAACTAGACCAACAGAGCTCCCAGAGTCTGTTATAATTTCCAAAAATTTTATCAAAACAATACCAATGTGTGACTCATGTCACAAGTTCAATATCCAAAATATTATGAGTATCATAAAAATTCACCATTGACAAAATAATTTACAAAACCGCTTTAAAAATATAATTTAAACCGAACATGCTCTTTACTTAAATGTGAAAAGGATAAAACGTCCTTACCTCTCAAGATGGTCCAAACTCAGCTAGTATTAACCCAATAATTCTTCTCCTCGAACCCACAAGCTACATAATATAATTTTCCGATTACCATATAGTTTGACAAAATAACCATATCAACTTATACACTTATATAGTTATATAAACTATCTTAAAGTTCACTCAAAACACCAAAATCTCCAACTTGATTGACCATATTCTGGGTTCTCACTTTGTTCTACTTCATTGACCCCAACATCTTATCAATAAGACAAATCCAATCAACATAAAGAGTCCCCTAGTACCCAGCTTACACCAATCTTGTGGATGGTTTAACAAAAACTGAACCAAGGTTAATTAAATTAAGTGATATACACCAAAGTTCCAACTAATCACAATTCAACCCACTTGCGGTAGATCAATCAGGCCAAATTATAAGAAACCATACATAATAGCTGTCAGCATACATAATACCACCATCCTAATCCTTCGTGGTAGCTAGTACAATGCTCGAACACTCGATGAATTAGATAATCACGCCACGACCCCAAAACGGTAATAATATCAACTGATAAAACAATTAATACTCAAACCGTCCAACCATAACCCAACTCTAATTACTCAGAAAATTATTAAATTATGTTGAGAAAACGTTTTTAACCAAGAAAACAAAACCAAAAGGGTCGAAACTCAAAATATTCAGACGTACTTCATAATTGATCCACTAATTTACAAACGAAAGACAATGGTTAAGAAAACTTACAAGTTAGATGATGTAAAACAGAAAGAGTAAAAAAAAAAAGTGGCGACAGGCCGGAGGTTGTTGACGACAATCAGGTGATCGTCGGGCTCGAAAACAGTGCAAGGAGGGACTGTGCTCTGTGCGGCAAATAAAGAGAAAGGATGAAGAAGGGTTTAAAGGGTGTGGTGGGGGTGATTGAAAGGAACATGGGGGGTTAAATAAAAGGACTTAGGATTTCTTTTTTTTTTCTTTTTAAATATTATTTGTGTTCGACTCAAAGTTCAACCCAAAATAAATCAAGTTTATAAATAAACTTAAAGCGCTTTTGTAGACACCCAAAATTTGACCGCCAGGTGTCTATATAGCAGTTTCCAAAAAACACCCGATGATGATCGGACGCTAACATGTTCTAACGCGCTCGGATACGGGCTCGAAATCAATAATGTCCGGCATGGGCTTTTAACGGGATACAAATCTCACAAAACCAACCTCAAAACCAGGCCCAGTGGGTCATTCCGAGTCAAACAAGACTAATTTGGGCCAAAATCGACACCAAAAATTATTCCCGTCTTTTAGCGACCGGGTCAAAACCCGGTCAAGACAAACCCGACACAAAAAGCGACCGGATACGTCTCGAAACTTGCGCCACAATCCAAAAATCAGCCAAATCAAACATAATCAATCAAGAGCAATCAAAGGCTAATCATTCCCTATTTAGCACGGCCTAATTGATCCACTCGGTCGAGTGGATTGACCACTCGATCGAGTGGAGCCTCACAAAAATGGTCCAGGTGCATTCACGAGCACACTCGACCGAGTGCACCCGCGCCACTCGGTCGAGTGACCCTATATCGGGGCTCCCTATAAATACTCGTCAACCTTTGACACAAACGACAACTTTCTTCAACAACAACTTCTCAAACAACTTTTCTCCCACAACTTTACACAAGAATCAACTCTTACACAACCCCTTTGCATACATTTTTCAGCCATAAACACCGTCATCCTTACATGCATTTCGAGAGCACAAACTCGTAAAAATCCATACAAACCAAGAGCCATATACACACCATCAACTCCTCCTACATATCTCGACGTTCCCGCGCCATTGCCGCCATTAGACGAACCGTATCCCGAGAAGCAAGAGCATGTAGGTTGAGGGTGTAACAATTCAACACCGATTTCTCCTTCTTCTTCCTTTCTTCTCGTTCCTTTTTATGTACATTCATTTATGCTATAGTATTATATTTAGTCGATAGTAACGACATGATTACTAACGCTAACATTTTACCTTTCGCATTTAATCATCGTTATTATATTTTACTATAATATCGTATGTACCGTGTATATATATAATAATATCAAAACTCGGATCCTAATTCGTTTGATTACGATGATCATTTTTTAAGGTTCGTTTATTAACACGATCCCGATCATTCGTAGTTGAACGCGTATGAATCCATTTCAAAGATTAGTACGGAACCCGTTGACACGAAAACCGACGTCGCATAATCCGTAAGGATTAATATCGATGTCGTGACGTAGAGGGACGCAATTCCGTCACTAATCAAAATTTTAAATCTAACGTCAACCTTTTTACAAAAATCCGATAACGGTATTATAATCATATAAGACATGATTATAATACCGACAAACCGAGTTAAATCTAAATGCGTCAATATTTTTTATTTGACTCGGCCAACCATCGATTTAAAACACATAAAACCACACGAGTCATACCTCGTACAGATGTCACTCGACCGAGTACGCAAGACTACTCGATCGAGTAGCACCTTAAAAAACGGGCAGTAGCTAATTTAAAGACACACTCGACCGAGTCAGGCCATGACTCGGCCGAGTGGGTCCTGTAGCCCAGAAATCCGAGAGCTTTAATGCAACATTCGAGCCTCGTCTTTTTTTTACGACTTAGTCGACACGTGTAAAGTCAATCACGTGATCTCCTTTTCAAAACTCATATATATCACTTCACTTAAACGATTTTGATCGACGGTCTCACATTATTAATTTTATGTCGACGACTCTTTAGTCGCATCCGACATATAATTAATTTAGACTCCATTTCTCGAGGTGATAAGTCGGGACAAGGCATCGAGGTTCGAGATCGGGCTAGCACCACGTCCAGGTCTCGAACCTCCGTCCCTTGATTAACATGCAATATAATGCGTAATTAATTAAGGTTCGTCCACCCACACAAAATCACGGCCTAGTTTACACACGGGTCCGTTTATAATTATTGCTCGTCATTTCAATTGTATATTTCGATTATTCTATTTTATTGTACGCCGTATTGTGAATTCCGGGTTGTATTCCGCCCGTGTAATTTGTAATCGATTTATTTTTGCTTTGCTTTATTTATTTGCGTTTTACCGCTTTAAAATGAACCCTCGCATGCTAAATCACTTCGACAATAAATTAGATGCATTAAATTGACGTAGCTCACATTTAATTCGCATGCTTAGCTAAAACGCTGTTTGCATAACATTTCACCGAATCACTAACGCGCATATTAAAAAGTCAAACGATGTCCTAGTAGAGGCCGCTAAGTGCGGGCGGGGTTGGGTGTCCTTAGTGGGCTTCCCAACACGTACCCTCACCCCTTACTCAGAACCGTGGTTTCCGGATGTCCGAATCCATTGGCAACGAGAGTCATTCAATATACGATTAACCGCTCAAGTCGGCATCTATATCGATATGCAAAGGGACGAGCCCGATAAACTCTCAAACCGAAATGGGCCATACTTTGTGTATGGACCATGGCGATATAGAGTGGGCTCGAATGGTTCCGAATAACCATAAAATTCGGTGGCGACTCCATTTCGACTTAAATTTCAATTCGATCCTTCTCATATGGAGGTTCATTCGCCTACCCAAACTCGCGCGTGGCCGCGTCGGGGTGGACCTACGTCATGTCCACAATTTGGCGACTCCGCTGGGGATCAACCGATGTGTGGCTTACCGTCGGCGTTCTCAGGGTGAGACTCGAATAGAAATCGCTTGATGAGTACAATATGCGTTTTAGTTTTACGGTTCATGCATAACCCCATATTTGCCCGGGCCGGTACTGGTGACCGACGTCCCACTATACCACGACGTATTCATCCTTGGATACGTTAAAGGTGTTCATGGTCGACTCGGATGGACTTTGCGGCATGTTCTCAGCTCCACTCGAGTTAGGAAGACCGTCCCGTTTCTCGACTAGACTGTGAACACTGGTATAGACCCTATTCAGACCAACCGAGACTTAGTGTAAAGCATTCATGGCGTCGTTATAATACTTGCGTGACTATGTGCTACTTGGTTTCTATGTCGTTTTCAAAAAATCGTCATTTCAAAAAAAATGCATCTTTCCAAAAATATTCAAATTTTCAAAAACTCGGAATGCTGCCGAAATTTAGACTTAAGATTTGACTCAAAACAAGCCTATTTTTTTAGCCGGCATGCTGCCCATTTCAAAATTCGAACTTCCGATCCACCATTCGATTTTCGAATTTTCAAAATTCAATTTTCAAATCCTCGCGATGCCATTTTCAACTTTCAAATCTTCGAGATGCCGTTTTCGATTTTCAAATCTTCGGGATCTCATCTTCAAATTTTCAAATCGTCGGAAATTCTTTTTTCCAACATTCAAATCTTCTCAAATTTCAAGATATCCAATTTTCAAAACCCGGGACACATACCGAATTTAGGACTTATGATTTTACTTAAAATAGCCTATTTCTAGCCGGTATGTTGCCCAATTCAAAACTCGAAAATATTTTCGAACCATCAAAACCAAGGCCCGATACCCTTTCCGATTTTCTCGAAAAATCGGGCCTTTCCCTGAGATTTTCTCGGACTTTCCAAAAGTAATCCTTTTCAAAACTTTCCTCTTCTTAAGGCTTCCCGTATTTAGCAGTGTCGGGTCATGTCATAAGTCGTCGAAGGTCTTTAGCGTCGAAACTCCGTTGATCTTACATCACGGGTTTCCTCCCTACCCCAGTCCGCCTTATTTGACTAAGGCATGGCCCACCTACGTAGGACACACTCCTACAAAGGAGGGCCCGTCTACACAATTGAGTCCAAAGTCTGGGGATGTCTCACGTTGACCTTTCTTCAAACGGGACTCGGCCCACTCGCCGAATCCTAAGAAAGGCCCATCTTTCACGAGTCACCAGTCTAGATGTCTTTTCCGAGTCAACCTTTTACAAGGCATAGCCCTATAAAAAAGGTTCACGGTCCTTACGTCTAAGGGTCACTCGTCCAACACTCGAGTCTTAACAAAATCTTCAACCCCACTCGGGGGCTACCCTCTAGCAGAGCGATCAATCACGGTTGCTCTAAGGGTCACGTCTTACACGTGTTGTCTCATGTACCCCACTTTTGAGTCACTTAGATGCCACACCATCTGAGTCCTATCAGAGTCTTTGGTCTCACTTGGGGGCTATTCTCCGACGGGGAGATTAATCACAGTCACTCCGAGAATCGCACCCCACGTATTTGTCTTAGGAGAGTCTAACCCGAGTCAAACCAGAGTTGTCTCTCCTCCCGCGCTACTTCCTATGCCTTGGTGTAGTCAAGTTCCGAAGCAACATTTCTGATTACGTGGGTATTCTCGCAGAATATGGCACCCACAACCGGAAATAGGGACATGGAAAACACCATCAATGAAATAAAGGCTTTGCTGGAGAAAATGGCTAGTAAGCAGGCCATAACCGAAACCCATATAGGGTTCCTGAAAACCAACCAAGAGGCCATAAATGCTCGTCTAACTGCCATTGAACGGCAAGACCTCGATTCTGGGTCGGTAAATACTGGGCCATTTGCCAAACTGATCAGCACGGTGCGTGGGCTAGAACAACAGTTCCACGCTCTTCAAGGGAATAACATTTATATTGAGAACTCCCGAGACTATACACCCATCAGTGAGAAACTACCAACATATCTCAACTTAGAGGGGTTACCCATATTCGAAGGGACGGAGGATCCATTACTACACCTTCGAGCCTTCAAAGCATTTATGGCAATCAAGGGGGTCAAAGCCGACATGTTCATCAATTTGTTCGGCACATCTCTCGGAAAATATCCAAAAGCCTGGTTCTATAGGCTTAATGCAAAAAGATTCCCCACTTGGGAAGATGTGGCTACCGAGTTCGCTAAAAACTATTCTGATAACACTGAACTTCAGACTACCATGCGGACTCTAGAAGTCATGGCCCAAGATCCAACAGAAGGTTTCACCAAATACCTTCAACGTTGGCGGGCCGAGAGTGTTAAGCTGGTAGACAAGCCCAGCGAGAAGACACTAGTGGAGGCGTTCATCAACAACCTCCTACCCTCCTACCGCGTCCATCTTAGGTATGCCGGCATTTCAAACTTTGCAGTGCTTACCGAAATGGGCATCAGGATTGAAGACGATCTTCGACATAATGAAGATCTGGGTGAAGCTTCTACCGAAGGCTATACTGGATATCCACTTGAGTCCTTAGAAGCCGAAGACTACTGACAACCTCATCCAAGAGTCCAGATTTGATTTGAGTCCGAGTCTAGGATGTTCTATCTCTTGCAATTTCAAAGTCAGAGTCAGAGTCAACTGTATTCTGTCCTCTTTTTCAATCCAATAAAATCAGCTTTTTTTCAATCTCTCATATATGCTTCACTTTTGTGTTTCCGAGAACATGATGAATACCATCATACACTGTGAGCACATGCACGTGACTATTATAGGCACATCTATAATGACTGCAGGAAACCGAGCCCGTGTTTTCCTTTACCTGTACCATGTCTGGCATAGACAGCCACATAACTTCCCTTAGCAGGAGCGGTATCGAATCCTATGACAAATCCGGGTAGTCTCCTAGTTTGGGTTCAAGACGGAAGGCAAGCCCATCTCCCCACAATAAACACCCCTCCAATAAGACCGACAAATCCCTACCTTAGGTGTTAGTCTGACCAAAAATATCCAACTCGGGACGATACTCCCACCAAGCTTGTTTGGAATTATGATGACAATACCGAGATCCAAATCACCATGCTTATCGTAGAGTACTCCATCGCGAGTTGCACTCACACAAACACCAACTAGGCTCAGAATGGGTAGTTTGTTTCAACAATCGCTCGGAGTCGGAAGCGAAGCATCAGAATTTATTTGAGAAAATGGGTAGTTTGTTTCAACAAAACGGACATGTCGGGATATATAGATTCGGTGGGTTTGAGAGTCGAGGCATAAGTAGGCGTGTTGGGTGGGTGAATAGCCCACGAACACACATGCTATTGACCGAGGATCAAGTTTATTGTGAGTGTACGGTCGTAGCCAGGGATAGCAGAGACATCCAAAATTATGTAGGTTATAATATTTAGGTGGTTGATTGAACAATTTTAAGTACGGAGATGAGTAGTTAAGGGTAGGAGTTGGCATCCTATTGATTAGGTAGGTTGCGGTTTGAAAAGCAAGACTCCAATACTCGGTGGGCATAGATGAGTGGTCAAGAAGAGCAAGACCAGTTTCTACTATGTGCCGGTGTCTGCGTTCTGCGTAGCCGTTATGCTCAGGGGTATGCGGTGGTGATGTGAAATGTGAGATGCCGTATTGAGCTAGTAGGGGGGCGAGTTTGTCGTATTCGCCCCCATTGTCGGAGTATAGAGTTTTTATTTCGGTGTTAAATTTTTTTTCAACGAGGTTTTTAAATGTAGTGAAAATTGAAAGAGAGTCGGATTTATTTTTAATAGGGTATAGCCATGTATATTTAGTGAAGTGGTCGACAAAAATAATATAGTACTTATAATTGTCGTAGGAATATACCGGTGATGTCCAAACATCGCTAAAAATAATATCGAGAGGTGAAATGCTTCTTAACGAGGAAAGTGTAAAAGGCAATTTGTGACTTTTATAAATTGAACAAGAATGACAATTTTGAATAGTCTTATTATTAAGAGATAACGTGGGCATCATTTTATTTAATATAGGTGGGGCGGGGTGCCCGAAACGGTGATGTAAATCAAGGTTATTGAGCTTGGCAACTAGAGCTAGAGGAGCAGACACGCGTGGCCAATAGTATACACCATCTCGCCCTTGACCCATGAGGAGGGTAGCTTTAGTTTGGTTGTCCTGCACGATAAACGAGGAGGGTAAGAAAATGACAGAAACATTATTGTCAGAACATAGTTGAGAGACCGAAATTATATTTTTTTTCATTGACGGGACATGGAGAACACGGGTTAAAGAAAGAAAACGAGAGGGAGTGGAGAGAGTGGTGGAACCGGTGTGGACAATCTCGAGACCGGAGCCATCTCCTATGACTATTTCGTCCGTCCCGTCATATGGGTAGTGCAGAGAGAGGTTGTCAAGAGACGAGGTGACATGGTGAGAGGCCCCGGAGTCAATTAGACAAGGTGGGTTGGAGGAGGAAGGTTCCGCCGAAGTGATGGTGGCGACATTAGCTTGGGCAGGAGGTGTTTGTCGAGTAGGTCGTGGGACGACTATAGTTGGGTGGAGTTTTTTGAAAATGGTGCAAAAGTATAAGACGTGTCCCCGGATATTGCACCATTGACAACGCCCTTTAAAAGGAGCGGAGTTAGTGTTTGTTGTTGGTGTGTGTGTATGTGCGGGGAGTATTAGAGTGATAGGGCCGAGTTTGGGTGGCTAGAGCAACCGCTGGTAGTTTTGTTTGGTGAGTGGTTTCAATTTGTATGGCTAGTTCACGATTTATGAGTTTTTCGTGAAGTTCAGTGAAGGTGATGGGTTTGTCACGAGCGTGAACTGCTTCGATGACGGAGTTATAACGGGAGTCGAGCCCTTCGAGGACAATATCTGTGATGTCTTCTTGGTGCATAGGTGATCCTAATCCCGCGAGTTCATCGGTGACAGCTTTTATTTGGGTCATAAAGGCTGAGACGTTGGGAGAGGTTTTGAGAGAGAGTGCTTTGAGACGATATTTAAGTTGTTTGACATGACCACGGGAGGGGAGAGCGAATGTGTTGGACAGTGTGATCCATGCTTCTCGAGCAGTAGAAAGGCCGGAGATAAGGGATTGGAGGCCGGATTCAAGGGTGCTTAGGAGAGTGCTAAATAGAATTTGATCTTGCAAGAACCAAGTGCCGTAGGCCGGGTTAGGGATTGATTTTTTTCAGCATCGAGGATGGTTTCGGAGGGAGGTTTTGTGCCATCAATGAAGGCAAGGAGGGAGTAACCAGTAAATAGTGCGGTTAGTTGAGCTTTCCAGTGACTGTAGTTCGTAGGTGATTGTTTGTCTATGGAGGAGACATTGAGATGGAGTAAAGGCTTGGAGGGTTCATGAGGGTTGGGAATTGACGTATTTGTCATGGTGGATATTTTGAGAGTAGTGAGCAGTTGATCTGATTAGTTCGATCGAGGCTCTGATACCATATAAGAAAGGAATGAATTATATTGAATATTGATGATTATTGAATGGTTTACAGTACTGGCAATTTATACAAGTAATTAGCATAACTACAAGATACATAAAATCAAGATCTATTACACTTATAGCTAGTGAATATACAGTGGCCATATTTACGAGATATGGTTGAGATATGATGCTGAGATCATATCACGAAGATACGAGGAGATTACGGAGATCATATCTTGAAGATCATATCTTAACAGACTTCTACCCACAATCACCCAAAATATCCTCATTTTTGACCTCTCAATTTTTACATTCTATGTTCTTTTTCGAAATTTTATGACGGGTTCTCTAATCGATAAACACTTGACCTAACGTCAATAGGTAAAGACCTTCGTTGTTATATGAATTTGAAATCAAATGTCGCAAATAATATTCGTACTGTCATTACCAAACTACATTTCCAATTTTATGTTCCTACTAACGTTCTATTATAAAAATATTCTTTCATAACTCTGTGACGTGTGAAACTAATCTTTCTTTTCAAGATTCTGTGTCGGGTTATCTTAAATTACAAATACGTAACTTAACGTCACAGATAATTATATAAACACCTTCGTTTATTATCTTAATCTTTTTATCAAGTCGATAATAATATTTGTGTTTGTCACTACCGGTCTACATCGGATATGTTTCAGTATTACTAACTTCCGATTATTAAATCGTCCACCTAATTGTGGAATATATGTGTTGAGTATATTGAGATGGGATAATCGTTTAAATTCAGATGTACGGAATAGTATTTACTATTGTTCCAATATACAACTCTCTTTCACAATCTGTGTGTTGAGTATTATATTGAGATGGGATAATTGTTTAAAATCGGATGTACAGAGTAGTATTTACTATTGTTCCAATACACAACTCTTTCATAATCCGTGACGTGTCACGGGTATCACACTAGTATCTATTGTAAAACATACCCTTACATTTTTTATGATTGAGAATACAGTGATGTGAGATTTTGTCTAATTTGTGTAAGTTAAGAATATACTAACATTTTTATAATTTTTGATAATGGAAAATGGAAAATGAAAAATGAAAATATGGGTAGTGCGCGACTCGGCAAATGTGTCTCCGAAATTGAAATGAGGGATTCCAAATCAAATGTGGGTTTATCGATAAGATTAGCGCTGCGGCGCTGCCCAATAAATTTCCCGCCAAACCACTCATTCATTCCCTCGCTCCATACTTCAGTCTTCAAAAAATCCCCAATCCTGAAAACCCTAGAATTGCAGAAACCAGAGGAATGGAGACAGAAATCAAAGATGAATTCAAAAGGAGTGGCTTTACCGTCGATGACGACGATGCTGTTCTCCCTAAATGTATTCTTACCATAGTTTTTATTTAATTCTACCTCCAATTTGCTTTTCTTGTTTCAATTTGATCCTATGGAAATTGAAGTTGTTGTGTTTTACCATCAGGCCTCACTCTCTGTGTCAATTACAAACTTTCGGCCTCGGATCTGGTTTCAAGCTGGGAACTTTACTACCTTAACAGGTCTTACATTTTACTCTAGTACGGACTATATTTTTGCTTATACTGTCATGTATGTCGTTTTCGTAGCCATGTTCATATTTATAGTGATAGATTTATCATGTGACACAGGCAGTTGATTGAACCCGTTGTAAAGGAATCTGAAATGGATGGTTTTTTGTTACACCTGCAAAATGAGCAGAAGGAAGCGTTGATCAAGGAAGACCCTGGTTCGCCTGTCTACTCCATCCGCGATGTTGATATGTGACTACTTTTAGCATTCTCTATTGCTTTTTTCTGCTCATTCATTATCTACGTTACTAGGGTCTTATTATAAACACATACCGAGCAACATGTATGTATGTGCTTAACTGCTTTGAAGGACCCCATTTATTGAGAGCATGTTCGTAAATCATGGTTTGATGCCTGCCACATGTTTTACCATTGATTCTAATGTTTTCTACTAATGATGTAATTATGTAAACGGAATTTTCTAACATGTGTCCATTGAGCACACGTTAATGAGTTAATCACGGAAAGATTACCAATGATACTTGTATATGTTAGAAAAGAGAGGCAACCATGAATGGTTTGCATTCTTACTCTGAAGCTGCTATGCAGGATCTTAAACAGTGAACAGGAAGATACAAAACTTGGCATTTTAGACACTCCCACAGACCGACCTTTGATCCACTATGAGAACTTGGGGGATTCAAGATTCCGAGAAAATGGAAGTGTTCTCTCAACCAGTAAACAGTTGAGCATCATAACGCCCTTTGGTCAGCGTACAAACAAATTTGTGATTCAGTTTAAGAACAATTCTGAGCCCATTGAAGAAACTGGAAAAATAGAACGTGAAGATGATATTTCAGAAGATGAAATTATTCGAACGGCTCAACCAAAAAAGAGATGTTCAATACGGATTCATGGATCCAAGCCAGAACCTGCTTGCAGATATATGTATGATAGAACCGAGGATAAGGTATATTCAGTGCACTCTTTAATGAATTGTTAAACTTGTGTGATCAGTCTACTTGAATAATAAATTATCTGGTAATGCAGTTTAATTTTCTTGAGAACTGCATTATTAAGCATGCGTCAGCATTTGTTGCTTCTGGACTACATGAAGATCCCGTGGATCCTACTGTAGCCTCTCAGGTAATGCAACTTCTTAACACATATATTCATGCATACCCATTGAAGTTTTCTCTTTAGTTTGTTGTGCCTTGAATACTCACTTTATATACCAGAGAAGTGTCTTCGCTGTTGGAATGATTTGCTGTGATGGTGAAGGCCGCCTGAATGAGAAATCTGTTTTACTACAGAGCAGGTACTATATGCTCAGTTTTACGTTTCTGAATCCTTACATGGTTGGTATGCAGCAGAGTTTCCACTTGGCTACATGCCACTGCATATTTTGTCAAATTGTCAATTCTTTATCGGGGTACCATATAACAAGAACATCTTATCTGTTTGTGCTCATACATTTAGGTTTAATCAGAATTAGGCCTGCAAAGGGTAAAGTCCAAGAACATAAGACCTCTATAATTTATATAGTGACCTCTCAGATAGTAGAGAGTAGAGATCTGGCGTTGAACATGCTGTTAGAAAATTTCATCGGTATGAATTATGGTTAAAAATCTTAGCCTCGTATGGGCTGGGTTGTATCGGGTTATCACTCTACGAATATGAGATATCGCCAAATAAATCATCAAGATTCACTGTGATCCATCCGCGACGGCCGATTAAGGAACAATTATACTGCTATTGCAACTATGACTGATACAAATATTTTGAAGGAATCAGTCAATCAGTCCATCTGATACGGACGTTAAATTCTGATTGAACAATCAAGTTTATTCATATTCTCTTGGCTATCTTTGAAGTTTGGTCCTTCTTACATTTCGCAGTGTTGAGCATTCAGGAGGACAACGCGTGCGCCTTGAATTGGAAAAAATGAGCCAATATACCATTTTTCCGGGGCAGGTAGTGATTCAAAAGTTAACAATGGTTCATTATATTAATGCAATTTGGACATCTAAAGCAATGTAAGCTGTATTGGATATATATGGTTGTTCTAGGTGGTTGGCATAATTGGAAATAATCCTAGCGGACATTGTCTAGTTGCCTCAAAATTGGAAGATTTGATTCCTTTCTCGGCAGCTTCTGACTGTGATCTTCATCCTGTGAAGAGACACATGCTTGATGAAGATGGTTTATCCAATTCACAGTCACCTACCATATCAGAATTTTCAGTGGTAAGAAAAATGATATCTTGATTAGATTGCTGTTATTTGTAAAAGGGTACGTGTTCTCATTCTGTCATTCCCTCTCTCTTTAACATTATCATGTTGCTGAAGGTGCGTATGAGCATGGTTAGATTTTGTGGTTTTGGAATGTTAGTCACAGACTTGGCATGTTTCGATGGTGTAACCTTTGGTACACATTGTCACAACTCAACAGATTATGTTTCAGAGATTTCAGAATTTAGAAATATTCGAGGGGCTGAGAGGAGGATATACAGGGGCATTAGAGGGTGATCAATCTTTACAGTATTTTATAACCTTTTGTACAATTGTCACCATTCACCAGACACAGTTTCAAAAATTTCAGAATTTAGAATTATGAGAGGGGCTGAGAGGAGGATATATAGGGACATTAGAGGGTGATCAATGTTTACATGATGTTGTATGCAACTTAATAGCTAAGCATCCTCTTCTTCTTTCATGATAAAAGTTCATCCCAAATATCATCAGTCTTAAACCTCTGAATTTTACCTGCCTTTTTGAAAGCCATGTGTCAGTACTTAGACATTTGATTATTCTGGCATATTTGCTCAAATATCAAGCTTGTCTAGCACTTCAGTTGACTTCTGTTTATTGTTTCATGCTGTGTAATATGAACAGATTATGGCAGCTGGTCCTTTCACAACAACAGACAATTTGTTCTTTGAGCCTCTCTCGGAATTGCTTGCATACGCAAGTAGAAAGCAGCCACAGTTGCTGATACTGGTATAGGCATTTCCTTTTCTTTTTTTGATACTTTCTTCATAAATTTTGAACTTACATGGCAACCATGCGGTATCATTTTCAGGTGGGTCCTTTTGTCGATTCTGAACACCCTGAGATTAGGAAAGCAACTTTTGACAGGAGCTTTGATGACGTATTTCACCAGGAAATCATTACTAGGGTATTTTTTTTAATGCGCAACTTCGAGTTATGTTTGGGGCGAAAGACAATGATTTTTACTGGTGTTGACTCTATTTTGTCTCAACTTATCTTTCAGTTACGAGACCATGTTGAATACATGGGTTCTTCCACCCGCGTGCTTTTGGTGCCATCTATACGTGATGCCCACCACGATTTTGTTTTTCCTCAGGTAATCATTTTTATTGTTTCATACCTTCTCCATCGTATTTATTAATTAAATTCTCTGCCCTATTCTTTGTATTTCAATAACTAGACGAGGTTTCTTGATTTGCTTTTGTAGCCTCCTTTTGACATATATCCTCCTGAGCTTAACGATCAGGTAACTCCAGGTTTTAGTTTACATTCTTATTTCAATTCAAGGTTATTTTCATGCAAAAGTATGACAAATGCTATCCCTTGCTTTGGCAGATTATTAGTCTCACCAATCCAGGAATTTTCGAGGCTAATGAGGTAGGTTTTTGCTCTACTTTTACGTAGAGCTAGCAAAAGCTGATCCAACCCGATAGATCCCAAAAACCGATCCGAACCGACCTAGGGTTGAAACGATAACCAATATGAGTCTTATTTAACTCAACCCAAACCCGACCCGAACTGACCCTAGGTTGATATTGACACAATCAAGTGGATAACTGGATAACAAATTAGGTCCAAGTAAGACCAAATTGACATTCGCCACTATAATTTAATTTTAAAATTCAAATAAGTACACTTCTAATTTCTTTAAATACGAGTATGACATTATCAGCCAAAAATTAAGTACACAAGATAAAATGTACGTTAATAACCTGGTAGTGATGGGAAACCCGACTCTGTCTGTTGCCTGATAATGCAATAATGACCTGACACGTCGACTGGACATGGCCTGTAACCGATCTGAATCTGGCATAGCCCAAAGGCAATATGACTCGACCCGATTGACCTGTTTGCTGCCTTTACATTTAACTGTCAAGTAGTGCCCAATAGAATTTAATTTCCTAAACCATTTGCTTTATTCTTCAAAAAGAAGGTGAAAAATGCAGAGTCTTGACCCTGGGTCCTGCTCACTGATTGAGTTGGAGTGCACTGCGCGCTTTCTTAAAATGGATCTCATGGAGTGAATGGTTGTAGTGCACCGTTTTGTTCATCAGATGATTAACTCGTTAGAAGTGCTTGGAAAAATATCAGGATAGACTTTTACAATGCAAAGGTTTTGGTTTGCAGGTGACAGTTGGATGCTGCTCTGTGGATGTCTTAAAGCATCTTAGCGGAGAAGAGATCTCCAGGAATGCTAAAGATGGAACGTTGAAAGACCGTTTAAGCAGATTAGCAACACATATAATTGGGCAGCACAGGTTTATATTCCTTGTTTTCAGGAATTCTTTTGCCTAGTAGGCTAGTAGCTAGGTGTATATGTTTGAGACAGGGAACTTTCTCAATTTTGATTAATATTTTCTTGTTCCTTTTGACAGCTTTTATCCTTTGTATCCACCAGCTGAGGGAGTTCCTCTGGACTTTTCAATTGCCCCAGAAGCTTTAGACATTCCTTCTGTGCCACAAATACTTATTCTACCCTCCGACCTGGCTCCTTTCGTGAAGGTAACAATTCTTGAGACCCTTGTTCATGTCACTGGAGTCACAGGTGTGCAAGCACTTGTTAATAGCAAAGCTTCTGAATTCAATACTTCTGAATAAGTGAATAGTACAACGAGCCAAGTAGCCAACAAAGTTGTTTTAACATGGGGAATGCTTTAATATTTGGGTTTTTGTGCTCACAATAAACAGGTTCTTTCTCTGAATGGTGAAGCACAAGATGAAGCTAAATGCCTGTGTGTGAACCCTGGGAGACTAGCCAAGGGTATAGGAGGTGGTACATTTGTGGAGCTCAATTATCGAGGAAGCGCTGACACAGCGCATGTTTCAATTGTTCGGATATGAACAATAGGGAAAGTTGAGATACATCAGAATGGAATGTCAAGCAGACATCACATCAGCCAGCAAATGTTCGTACTCTTATCAAAGACTCGTAGGTGATTCATTACTATCTCCAGTATGAACTCCGGAGGATGACGACTCAGATTTATGGGCCCACCACATATTTGATGCTTTGAAGCTGAAGTTTATGGTTTCCGTGTTTCTTGATTTGGTGTGTACTAACCAGATGTCGTTACTGTCATGCACTTATGACTCATGCCAGCCTGACTAGTGTAGCTGTTGTTCGGTCAGAGCTAATTTATTTAGATTGTAAGGTAAGTAGCTCCATTGGCTCCTGTAAGTTTGTTTTCATGTGATGTATCTCTCCCACAGTTGCTGAGAATTCTCACAGTATTTAATATCAGAAGTTTTGACTTTTTTTCTTCCCTTCCAGTGTTTTATGTATAGATTACCTAGAACTCAGGACTTGGAAGGTTTAAAGTTCACATATAATTTGAAGAAATAGATTTCCATTACTAAATCCTGTTCTAATCCCGGACTCTTGTCAGCATTGTAGACCTACGGGTCAGGACTGTAACATGTTTATGCTGTGGCCTTGTAGAACTACAGGTTACCAAAACTGCAAAACTGGATTGCAACCGATTTGTAGCACCTCCAGTAGTTATGCCACTGTAGCTTCTTGACAGTCCCTTGGCTTTTCGGGCATACTAAAATATTATTGAAAAAAGTGGTCTAGTTCAAATCTGTTCCCCAAGGGTAAACATGGCAAATATCTAAGTGAAACGCCACCATTTTTGTAAGATGAAAATAGTAAATGGAGGACAGATGAATCAATGTATACAAGGAAACACGCCAAATCATATTATTATCTTGAATCAATGTAACAAGACCTCAAAAACTGTTCTTAAGGCATCTATCTGCTAACGAAAATGAACAATTTCCTGTGGTGAAGATCACTGCATGCTATTCTCCTAAAGTAAGACAGTATCTATTTCTTCAGAGAAAGGTGATAATTAGATTTGTATGTCATTATCCCCTGTCGAATGTGAAAATGGTTCATGTAGCAGAATGGCATCCTATTCTGTAAAAAAAAAAAAAACAACTCTTCCTGCCGCATGAGCTCTGATGTGCCTCAAGAACCTCACATTACCATTCCTCCATCTATGGTAACCACCTATATGCCATGAACACATGAGTTGGAATCAAATCACACTCATCAGAAGAGACAGTTTCACACGTTTTTTTTCTAAAATAAAAATTTAATCCCTAGTCTTTCATTTCTCACAATCTAGAGGCATATGACACAGTGAAATGTAAAATAAAATAAAGTTCAGGCAGAAATTTATGAACCTGCCCAGTTATGTAACTAGCTGCAGGATTAAGGGCTAAAAACTGCACCAGTCCAGCTACCTCTTCTGGTTGGCCGTACCTTCCTGAACCCACAATTCACAAGACATTAGACTCATCATATACGGGAACACAATGTATAAGTCTGTGAACTTCTTTCAGGACTGCTTGTTCTAAGGTCTGTTGATCACATCACAATATTCTGATATTAATTATACAGTACAAACTAATGTGGATCCATATAACAGACCCAGCTGAAAACTTTCATCCTTAAAAAAAATCTTGGCCATTTCATGGATGGGCAGTGGATCTTATTCATTTTGATGTGGTGGGTCAAACCCCGTTACCAACCAAAAAAAGGTTTCCAACTTGAAATACGTCCCTGCACTAGGAAAGTTGACGCAAAAAATTCAAATTCTTGAGGAAATTGATGAGACAATTCATGCTAGGAAAGGTGATGCGAAAAATTCATGTTGTTTGACGAATAGATGAGAAATTTCATGCCAGAACAAAGTTAACTTATCAGGCAGTACATTTGTCTGGGAATTATCTACATTAACAGTGATCAGGAAATGGGGAGGTCAACTTCTTGTACCAACATAAATCAACAAACTCTATCTCAACAGTCAACAATATGCGTTTTTATAAACAGTGCTTGAAGTTCAGAGTGTACTATGTACATTGCATGGAACAAAACAAGTTGGTGCAAAGAGACCCACTCAGGCCAAATACATCTACCTTACGGAGATTAAACTTGAAAACCTCGACCATAAATGTGTAAAAAGTATGAAACTTCGAAAGATAGTACTTACATATTTAGGCTTGTTTTGAAAAAATCTTTCATAAAATTATATCTCTGGTAAAAAAAGTCGCGTATAAATGACGAAAAATGCGATCAATGTGTTGCTTGGAAGACTACCTAAAAGAAATTTTACCTTTGGATTGGATGGGAGGGAGTATGTTTTAACTATACTTAAACAAGAAACAGCGAACTGCAAGTACAGCCAAATTTGTGTCTCCATAGGTTACGGAAATGCATACTGCTGATGTACTCCGTGGTTAATTTTGATAAATAGTGAGGGTGCCTTTGAGACACTTACATAATGTTGGTGGTGGAGTGTAGCACGATTTTTACCCTTAATCATAATTGACATCTACTTCATTTAAGCCAAAATAAAGAGAAATTATAAATTTATCAACCACGACTAATTAAAAAAATCCAACCAAAGACGCACAAACCAATTCAAACGAAGATAGCATAACACGGCATCCACTTCCAATGAAGACATGACATCTATGATATAAATAAAATTGAAAGGGAATCGACTAGAAAGGCCAAATCAGTATTATTCCTATGAACAACATGAGAGTAGGTCGGAGCTTCACATTACCTAGGGGGATGGAGTCCAAGAGCTTCTTCTCAAGGTCTGGCCCTAGTTTTGCAGTCATGTCAGACGCAATGAACCCTGGTGCAATTGCATTGACCTGAATTAAAAATAAATAAATTAGATTTCATTGATACTCCCTTTTATTCGAGTAGCAAGTGTGGGAATTAATTGATAAGGTTAACAGTGAGGGTAAATAAGATAGTCCATAACATATACTCCTTCATATGTGTCTAACTTTTGAAGGTTTAGGGTAAATATGAGATTTTAGAAAGGGGTGCAATTCTATTGAATAGCCCACTAACAAAAATCGAGCAAATTCAGAAACATAGGATGAAATTATACTTTTTCTTTACAAAAAGACGAAAGAAAGAATATGTATCATGTAAACCAAGCCTAAACGATTAAAGAATGATTAAGATATATACATTGATTCCTCTGCTTGCATATTCCTTTGCAACTGTCTTAGTAAAGCCAATAACCCCAGCTTTTGCAGCACTGTAATTGGCCTGCCCAGCATTGCCAACCAGGCCGACGACAGAGGTGATGTTGATGATTCTTCCCTGAAAATATATAAACAATTTGCCTTATTCTTTTTCACCATAAATAAGAATTAATTCCTACGAATATATATTACTCCGTATATGTTTTCCCGTTTGAGGTTTTGCTGTTTTCTACGCGACAGCTTGACTATCTTTTACAAAAATACATTTTTGTAAAACTCTTTTATGTGGCAAAGCTAAATATCTTTATACCACATCACTCTATTTTCAAAGTTTACGACCGTTGACCTCAAAAAATCAAATGGGAAGAAAACAACATGACGGAGTACCTTCTTTTTCGTTAGATAACAACCAGTTAAGACCGGAAGAGATAGGTAGAAAAGTCAGGTGCCTAAGGATTACCTTTTTCTTTTTCATCATTACTTTTGCTGCAGCCTGCATTGTCAATCGAAATTACATGGGATAAGCTATATATTTAAAACAGATGCAGCATAAGAATCTGGAAGGTCATCAGTGATTGGAGCAACCTGTGTACTAAGGTATACACCGGTAAGATTCAGATCAATGACTTCCTGCCATTGAGATTTCTTCATTCTCATTAACAAACCATCCCTCGTAATTCCTACAAGCATAAAAATTATCAACAGACCTCTATGGCTCTATAGTAGATCTTTTATGTAGCAACTTTACCCGGAGTTCTAAAACTACCTTACACAAATATTTTTATAAAACCTTCTTTTCTACTGATAAATAACATTATGTATTTAACTACTTGCATATTTAGATGGTTTTACAAATTCTAATCTTGAGGGAGTAATACAGAGATTTTAGCAAAAATTTATCAGTACCTGCATTGTTAACTAGCACATCCACAGTTCCCCAGGCATCAGTTGCCTGCAAAGTATGATCAGATGAATGCGATAAATGAAACAAAGCAAACCAAGATACAAAAAGATTAAGAAATACTCCGTAAACAGGAGAAAGAAATACGGAATGCACTTACAGCCTTTATCATGGATTCAACATCTGCCTCTTGAGATACATCACCTCCAAAAGTAAGTGCTTGCCCTCCACTAGCCTCAATCTAAGAATTTTTTTAGAATTCAGATATCTTAGTCATTTTGTTGCTCTACCCATTGATAAGTACACTAGAGTTGGTACAAAATGACAATGAGATGTAGATATAACCACAGAAGACTCCGGCAATATAATCTTAAGACGGAGATGTGGTAACAAGTCCAGGGAAAGTTTAAGAAAAATGAGCAATCTGAAAATTGTCCACAATAATACACACAGAGCTCATAGAACGTCAAGTAAGAGCAATTTCAGTGACCATGTATAACTAAACTTTGGATTCAATATTCAAGTCAATGTTGTAAGATTGAGATACCTACTTCATAAAGAAGACATAAATAAAACAATGCAACAAATTAGTATAAAACATCCATCGTTTTAAGTAATTGAGAGCGGCAGTATCACTTCAACTAACATGAAGCATATACACCAAGTCACCAACCCTAAGTTAAGGTAAAACACGATGGTAACATCACCACAGCAAGTAAAAGGCTGGTGTATATGGCCAAGACAGATGCATTAGATAATGAGAAATAAATAAATAAACCTCGTTTGCAACTTCTTCAGCTTCCTTGAAGGACCTTGCATAATTAACCAGGACCTGCAATATAAAAGCAGCTAGATTCAGCATGGCAGTAAAAATGTGTTACAATATACGGAGTACAGTTCATGAATAGATCCATCCAATTATTCACGAACGAGAGGCGCTGGTAATTGAAAAGATTTGCACAAACCTTACATCCAGCTCTCCCTAAGGCTAATGCTGTTGCTCTTCCAATACCTCGAGATGCTCCAGTAACTACAACTACAGGAGCTTCCTCGTTTTGTGACACTTTGGTTACAGCAGGTTGTTCAATTGCGGCTATTTGAGCTCTCAGCCGCCCTGTACCATTACCAATATAGTACAGTATATAAAACTGACAGACAGACAGATTTGTACTTGATTCATTCATTCCTACTCACATTGATAAATTTGAGAATAATGGTAATTTATGTCTACATTGATAAATCCCCGAAAAAGTATGAGTTGAGTTGGAGAGTTGGAATGGAGGGAGTAACATTCGTAAACTTTGAACCCTTCTCATTTCAAATACATGCTCCCCCCCTGTATTTTTTGTTTGCGTTTTATATTTATTGTGAGAATTATTTTTTTACGAAACCAATTCAACCAAAACCTTGAGGCTACCACGTACATGTGGTAAGATTCCACTTGAGAGTTCGAGATATTGGGGGATGTTAGGTTTGAAGACATGATACCATGTTACGAAACCAATTCAACCAAAACTTTAAGGCCATGGTTGAGTTCCATTTATGATTTATACTCTGTTAATTTTAATCAAATGCAAACAAATGAACGAGACGGAGAAGTACGTACGTACATACATTAAGGCATGACAATAATGGAGTATTTGAAATAGGAGTAGTTGGTACCTGAAGAAGAAGTAGAAGTAGTTTCAGAGGTGATTGAAGAGCCGAGGAAGGGATGGGGATGGAGCTTCAAAGATCCAAACTTGAGTGAAGCGGGAAGACGTTGCGGTTTGAGATCGCAAGTAGCAGGGCTCCAAGATTTGACCAGACTTCCATTAATGGCAGCCATGTTGATGTTAGAGGGAGGAAAACAGAGTGAGTGTTAATGTCTGGAAGAAAATAACAAAATGTGAATGTGAGTATATATAACGGAAAGGAGAGAAAATGGCTTTGGAAGCTCCGAAGAGAAGAGAAGGCCTCCTCCTGCTGCTGCTGCTGCTGCTGCTTCACTTGGTGTGTGTGTGTCACGATGATTTCGAGGACATGACTATAATGTGATTTCCATTTCCATGGGGGGTTGGTGTTGGTCACCAACTCTTCCCTTGGGATTTGGCTCCTTCGTTTTCGACTCTTCCCAACTCACAACACCTACCATCTCGATTAAGTCTTCCTTGTGATATTATAGTTCCTTTTTTTTTGCCCAAAATCACCTAACATTTGTATGTGTTTGTCTTGAGGCACCAAATGAGGATTTCGGTAAAAAGAAATCAAAATAACGTCTTGGCTTAACATAAATCCAACGTGACATTATTTAGTTCAGATTAATTTTTTTTATTCATTCATTATTGCACCCCTATCACTTTTCATCCACTTTAACTTGATGGTCCACGAGATCTTACGATTTACTAATAATACTCTTCATTTTTATCCATTTTATTCAAACACATGAGAAAATGAATGTAAGATTTAGATTTTGAATGGGAGATAGGATACCATATATGAATATGAATTTCTACAATATGAACGAATGCATTACAAAAATAATCTGTAGGGCTACACGAATTCATTTGCCAGACATACATACACACCAAAAAGACGGGAAGTAAGAGCACAAAATGAGCTTGAAGGGTGGGCTCTTTACATACGCCGCGGTTACCCTAATTGATGATATGCATATACTACTAGTGTTAACCATTACTCCACTTAATTCGGCTTTGCAATCTTCCTTTTGGAATTGTTCTTGGGCCGCACCTTCACCATTGCTCTATCCAATTCCTGAACCATTTAAACAAGATGAAGTTAGATCAATCCAATCCAATGCACTAGCCACCTAATGAAATCTTAGTCGTATTTTTTGGTATTTAGTTAGTTCATCACAGGCTAGTGTAAGTTTAGCAGTGAAAAATATAGAAAACTCAGATATAAGAATGATTCAATTCTCGTTGGAAAACCATCTACCAATCTCTAGAAAATAAACAGACTCATTGTTGAAGCAAAAAAGCAAGAGCAAGTACCGGGTTTGAATCAATCGATGTTCTTTCCTTAGTCCAATGAGTTTCCAAGTCATAATATGCTCTAGCCTGCTCATCTAATGCATGAACCATTACTGTACCTGATGGGGTTGGGGCACCAAGAGATCAATCAGACAGATTTAGTATTCTTAAAGTGAAACAAGCATAAAAATCGGGACCAATTGACAAACAAGAAACATCCAATGATTTAGAGGCAATGATAACAAAGGAAAAAAGACCAGCAATAATGTTTATGAAAGATTCATCTTGGGAGCAACTTGAAATTCAAGATTCAATACCACACAAGTATCAGTAATCAAAAGTAGAACATCGATCTAAAGATGAGATGTATAACAGGTGTCGATAGAGATGTGCCCGTATGGGGATGCAATCATGAAGGCCACATGCGGCAACAGTAAGAGGCTAAGAGCAAAGGCATATAAAAATCAGAGACTTATAAGAGATGAAGAAGTTCAAGTTTCTTCACTAGGTAGCAGCCACTTATCCATCCATAATGGAATATCAACTAGAGATGGTCGGAATAAGTGCATACTGTGAATGTGGGTCGTAAACCCACAGAAGAAAGATACGAGTATAGTAAAGCCTGGGTTTATTACCTGATTCGCACGCACGCACGCACGCACCCAAGCGAATCACAAACTGATTGAGTATTTCATATAAAAAAACATAGTATAGTGTTAAAAGTGTGTGATTATGCATTCGTATCTGAGTGTACATCGGATCCAGCAGACAAAAGCAATACTGCAATTACCTTGTATGCAATTACTAGTACACTAGTGGATCATTGGCATTCTTCTTTCAGTCCATCCAAACTCAGAGATAAACATGTAAATGAAGAAAGAAAACAAACCAGAATCAATTACAATCCAATTAGCTGTATCTTCCCCGTCGAGACTTGGCAGCAGCATCCTGGGCGAACCCTCCTGCTTCCTCTTAGCCTACAACAACCACGACTAAATGAATCAATGACAGACATCCAATTAAGAAGGGAGGGGAGGGGGTTACAATACGTGCCTTATAAACAAGGGCTTGGGCGATGTTGCGGACGTGCCAGGTGGAACGGCCGGTGGCGAAGACCATGTAGTCGGTCCAATCGCAGAAATGGGAGACTGGAATAACCCTGACGTCGTCGGCCTGGACCTCGCGCAGCACCTGCTCCACTTCTTCCAGTTTAAGGATCTCCGTCTTCCCGTCAATGTCCGGAGTTAGCGACGCCATACTCTTCCACTGCTGCTGCTTCACCTTCCATAGCTCTGCCCCCACACTTGCGCCCAACGCCCTCGATCTTGATCGGAGGAATGCTCCCAACATTTTTTCAGATTGATTTCGGAAATTGGAAAATTTGGGGATGGGGACCTAAAACCCTCGCTAAACCTAATCTGACTTTGGGCGTTCCGAAGGAAATTAAATTGAACGAACTGACCTAAAATTCAGTTGAAAATAAGGGTGACTTTTTTTTTTTTTTTTTTGACAACAATAGCAATATATATTATGTTAGTGTGAACTAGTACAAGGATCATGCATATAACTAATAAACCAAGATACATTATTTAAAAGAAGCTTTCTAATATGATCTATGCTATGGCAGACTGTGGACATGACGTAGGTCCACCCCGACGCGGCGAAGCGCGGGTTCGGGTAGGCGAATGAATCTCGTGGTAAGATTGTTCTCGGGTTCGAAATTTAAGTCAAAATGGAGTCGCCACCGAATTTTGTGGTTATTCGGAACCATACGAGCCCACTCTATGTCGTTATGGGCTATACACAAAGTAAGCCCGCTCCGATTTCAGAGTTTATGGGGCTCGTCCCTTTGCATTGCAATACCGATACCATTTATACCGGTAATCGTGTAAAGAATGACTCTCGTGCGCCAAGGGTTTCGGACATCCGGAAACCAAAGGTTCTGAGTAAGGGGTGAGGGTACGTGTTGGGAAGCCCACTAAGGACACCCAACCCCGCCCGCACATGGCGGCCTCTACTAAGACACCGTTCGTGTTCGTGTACGCGCGCTAGTAAATTGATTAGATGATATGCAAACAGCGTTTTAGCTAAACATGTGAGTTTTGCGTTAACTACGTCATTTAATGCATCTTATTATTTGTCGAAGTGATTTAGCATGCGAGGTTCGTTTATAAAGCGTAAAAGCAAGTAAATAAACAAAGCTCGAAAGTAAATAAATAACGTACAAGTTACACGGGCGGAAATACAACCCGGAATTCACAATACAACATTACGTAAAGAAATGATAAGCGAAATAAAAAATAACGCAATAAAAAGATAGAAACGGACCCGTATATAAACTAGACCGCGAAATATGTAGATGGACTAACCCCGATTAAATACGCATTATGTCGCATATTAAACGAAGGACGGGAATATGAGACTGTGGCATATTGCTAGCCTAATCTCACATCTCGTAGTCTTGTCCCGACTTATCACGTCAAAAGGTGGTCAAAGTCGTTCTACGTGTCGTGATGTGCATGGTTTTGAAAATAGGATAGTCACGTGATAGTCTTTGCACGTGATGACTAAAGTCGATAAAAGGTCGGGGCTTGAATTGTGGGTCAAACCTCTCGGTTTTGTGGGTTACAGGACCCACTCGACCGAGTTGTGGTGTGACTCGGTCGAGTGCACGTTTACCGTGGCTACTGACCACTTTTTGGGGTGCTACTCGATCGAGTGGCCCATGGCACTCGATCGAGTGCCCCCTGTACGAAGCATGGCTCGTTTCGTTTTTATGACTTAAAATCGATGAACGGCCAAACCAAATACAAATATTACACGATTTGTATTTAATTCGGCCTCCGGTACTATAATCGTGTATGAAAGATTATAATACCGTCACCGGAGTTTTAGGAAAACGTTTACGTTAGATTAGAAAATTTTGAATTAGTGACGAAATGTATCCCTCTACGTCACGACATCGAAACTAACCCTTTCGGGTTATGTGATGTCGGTTTTCGTGTCAACGGGTTCCGTACCAATTATAGAAATGGATTAAATACGTTCGACTACGACCGATCACGGTCACGTCACGCCCTTGAGTACATTGGGGCGGGGCTCCTCGAAAGGGCTCCACCTCCGTCGTTGCTCGTAAAGGGATTAGACGGACCTTAGGTGATCATCGTAGTCCAACGTTTTCAAAACCGATTTTTAGTATTAATATATATATACGAGGTATTATTAATGTTAGTAATAAAATGATGATACAAAAATAAAGATGCAAAAGTATAAAAAAAGTTAAAGTTAGTGTTACTACGATTATGATTACAATACAAAATACGATAAATAAATGAAAATGACGGAGCAATAGAGATAGAAATGGGGTTTAGGACACCCTCAACATACATGCTAGGTATAGGCCTCGGAAATGGACTCGTAAATAGCGACGGGACGCCGGAGTATCGAGGATGTACGCGAGTTATGGTGTGTATGGGTGTGTGTGTGTATTACGTCGGTTTTTCGAGGGACGAAGGACTCGGTTTTTGTGTGTATTGCTTAGGGTTGCTAAGGCTTGATGTGTAGGTATGTAGGTTAGATTGTGGCTGAAAAAAATGTAGGGCAAAGTATGTGTAAAAAAAGGTTGTCAAATGAATGGGAGTCGTGGGGTATTTATAGGCGTTACCCCACGACATAAGGGCACTCGATCGAGTGGCCCTAGTGCACTCGATCGAGTGCCTTTGCAAATGGGCCAAACCCGGTTTTTGACGCTCCACTCGACCGAGTGGGTCAATCCACTCGATCGAGTGGGTCAAGCAAATCGAGAGAAATAAGGAAAGATTTGATTTTGTTTGTTTTGATTATTTTTTGAATTTTGATTTGTGCGCCAGCTTTTAGGAATGAATGTGGCTGATTTATGAGACGGTTTCGTCTTTGACCGGGTTTTGACCCGGTCGCCAAAAGACGGGATTTATCTTTGGTGTCGGTTTTGGCCCAAATTAGTCTCATTTTGCTCGGAACGACCCACTGGGCCTGAATTTGAGGTCTGTTATGTGAGATTTTTACTCCGCTAAAGTCCATGTCGGATATTATTGGTTTCGAGTCCAAATCCGAATATACCAAGTCACGTTTGCGTCCGATCATCATCGGGTGTTTTTCGGAGACTATCATAGACGCGTGGCAGTCAAAATGCGGGTGTCTACAGAGCCCCCACTCTGACTGAGGCTTGGACAAGGCGAAAGTCAGAGTAGCTACCAGGCCAATCGCAGATTATGACCTGGCAGCCTTCCGGTCGGGTCGTTTATAGTCCAGTAGACTCGCGTGAAAGGGCTCGCCAGCCATAAGATAGAAATCATACCTGAGCCAGGCATAGGTCCTGGGCGTGTTTGCATGTGGGGGATGCCGCCTCGGGCGTTCCGCTGAGGAGATATGTGAGCTGTACGAGCTTGCTTTCAAAGCCTTGAGTCGTACCTGAGCTGATGATGATGTTCCGTGGGGAGTGAAACTTGCCTTTCTTGGGGAGTAGGCGTACCCGTATACCGACACATCACATCTTGGATGTAGCATACCGGGGGAAAGCTGACTTCGTTGGGGAATTTGATGGTTTTGCGGAGGCTTGCTTCTGAAGTCTGGAGTGTACCTGTATGCTGACACATATAGGCAAAACACTGACTCGCGCTGGGGAGGAAAGTAGCTGCGCGGGGACTTGCTTCTGAAGTCTTGGGTGTACCCGTATGCCGACACATGACAACTTGCATGTAGCATTTCAGGAGAAACACCGCCTTTGTTGTTCCGTTGGGAAGCACTAGCTGGCACCTGAAATGTTAGATACATAGGCAGAAATAGCAGGCATAGCAAGATAGCACATAGTAAATGCAGTTGGCATCTATAGACTGGCTTGCGCTGGGGAAAATGGTTTTTTGCTTTATTTTGAAATCGAAGTCCTGAAAGCAACTCACGTGCTAGGAGATAGGTTTTTCAAAATTGAAAGGGGTAGGAAAGAAATTTGACCTTGTCGAAAAGGATTTTCTCAAATGGCTAAGTTTTGCAAATTTCAAAGCAATGATTTGAAAAGAGAGACATACCGACGGACTCGCCTCTGGACGTGATAGGACGAGTTGACAGACACGACTTAGAATTTTGAAGGGGTTGGACTGTGACTCGGTAGGGGGGTGGGCCGCCTAAGATGACAAGACTCTTAAGCTACGCTAATCCGTAGCCTAGGCGAGTGGCAACATAGTCGAACATCAAAACGGGAATGATCCGGTATAGGGGAACTGCAGTAGTCTGTAATGAGACTGTTCTTGCAGGACAAGGCTTAGTAGTAGCAAGGTTGTATACTAGTGCTCTTTTGAATTTTTGGTTTTGGGGTACATTCCCAAAGTGGGTGTCACTTCGAGTCCCTGACGGATTCTTGTCTTTGACTGAGCCGAGTGCTGGGACACACTAAAGAAAGGAGGCTAGTTTTTTTTAAAGTCATTTGGATTATGTGAGTGGATGAAGGTCTTCTACCTAAGAGAAGCCCCCACGATGACAAAGCTAGCTGCTGAGAACATGACAGTGTCGTGACCGGAATGACGGTGCTTTTTTTTTTTGAACTTGTGTCAATGTGGGTGGTTGTGCCTTTGTTGAAAGGCTGCCTACGTATTCATGTGTAGTGAAATCAAACCAAGCCGTAGTTCAGTGGATTGGAAGATATGTTATGGTGCCCAGTTCATTAGGGCTTTGTGTGTAGCTAGCCATAGCGTTGGTGTAGGCTAGGTGTGTTCCCAATGATGTCTTGATCAAAGGGCTGGAATAGTTAGGATGTTGATCTTGTGACTGTGAGCGTTCTCCGGGGTAGCCCCCAGAGGTGCTGTGAACTATTTGGGCATGTTCTATGCTGATCGCAGGTTGAGTTCCCGTGTTTGGGGCTGGTAACTGGTTTGGATGCTTTTGGAAATGTGGAGCTAGGTCGTAAGTGGCTTTGATGCTTCGAAATCTGGAGCTCGATTTTGTGGAGTTAAGGCTTCGAGGGTAAGGTATTGCAATGTGGTAGGAAAGGGGGAAGTCGAGTAAAAATGACTCGAACTTCGCTCGGGGTAGGTTTGATAATGCGGGATCTGATTTCCATGTCTGGCCCTAATGGTTAGGGTGTATCCTATGGAGCTTGAATCCTCAAAATTTTGGGGCTGTCTCTTAGCCTAGGTCTCGAGAAGGTCTTGAGGGTTGTAATGTGGGAAGGCTAGATGTGGTGTTAGCTGACCAGCTTGGTTGATTCTCCCCTATTTGACGGTATGGGTTTTGATAATTTTGAATTGACCGTACTCCGGTCAAGGGACTTTCACTTGAGTTGACCGTTAACCACGGTCATGGGCATTTGAATTTTTTGTTTTTTTGTTTTTTTTGTTTTTTTTTGGGTTGACCTCTTAGCCCCGGTCGTGGGATTGACCGTATCTGGTCGGGGGATGCTGAGAGTTCTTTTTTTTTTATGGCCAACTCTTTTGTTTTGGGCCTTTTGCTTTTTTTCTTGGACTTTTGTTTTTTTTTTGTCCAGCTTTTTTTTTTTTTTTTTTACGACTGCCCTTCTATGGTGTTGTGGGTGGATATGGGGTTGGGCCCATCGGTTGGATTTGGCTTGTGGAGCTAAACCCTTGTAAGGTGTGAGCCTAGTTGGTGTTTGTGTGAGTGCAATTCGCGGTGGAGTACTCTATGGTAAGCATGGTGATTTGGATCTCGGTATTGTCATCATAATTCCGAGCAGGCTTAGTGGGAGCATTGTCCCGAGTTGGGTATTTTTGGCATCAAGTCAGACTAACGCCTAAGATAGGGATTGGTCAGTTTTATTGGAGGGGTGTTTATTGTGGGAAATGGGCTTGCATCCCGTCTTGAACCCAAACTAGGAGACTACCTAGATTTGTCATAGGATTCGATACCGCTCCTGCTAAGGGTAGTTATGTGGCTGTCTATGCCAGACATGGAACAGATAAAGGAAAACATGGGTCTCAGTTCCTGCAGTCATTATAGATGTGCCTATAATAGTCACGTGCATGTGCTCACAGTGTATGATGGTGTTCATCATGTTCTCGGAAACACATAAGGAAGCATATATGAGAAATTGAAAAGGCTGATTTTATTGGATTGAAAAAGAGGACAGAATACAGTTGACTCTGACTCTGACTTTGAAATTGAAAGAGATAGAACATCCTAGACTCGGACTCAGACTCAGACTCAAATCAAATCTGGACTCTTGGATGAGGTTGTCAGTAGTCTTCGGCTTCTAAGGACTCAAGTGGATGTCCAGTATAGCCTTCGGTAGAAGCTTCACCCAAATCTTCGTTATGTCGAAGATCGTCTTCAATCCTAGTGCCCATTTCGGTAAGCACGGCAAAGTTTGAGATGCCGGCATACCTAAGATGGACGCGGTAGGAGGGTAGAAGGTTGTTGATGAATGCACCTACTAGTGTCTTCTCGCTGGGCTTGTCTACCAGCTTAACATTCTCAGCCCGCCAACGTTGAAGGTATTTGGTGAAACCCTCTGTTGGATCTTGGGCCATGACTTCTAAAGTCCGCATGGTAGTCTGAAGTTCAGTATTATCAGAATAGTTTTTAGCGAATTCGGTAGCCACATCTTCCCAAGTGGGAAATCTTTTTACATTAAGCCTATAGAACCAGGCTTTTGGATATTTCCCGAGGGATGCGCCGAACAAATTGATGAACATGTCGGCTTTGACCCCCTTGATCGCCATAAATGCTTTGAAGGCTCGGAGGTGTAGTAATGGATCCTCCGTCCCTTCGAATATGGGTAACCCCTCTAAGTTGAGATCTGTTGGTAGTTTCTCACTGATGGGTGTATAGTCTTGGGAGTTTTCAATATAAATGTTGTTCCCTCGGGAGGCATGAAGCTGTTGTTCGAGCTCACGCACCGTGCTGATCAATTTGGCAAATGGCCCAGTATTGACCGATCCAGAATCGAGGTCTTGCCGTTCGATGACAGTTAAACGAGCATTCATGGCCTCTTGGTTGGTTTTCAGGAACCCTATACGAGTTTCGGTTATGGCCTGCCTACTAACCATTGTTTCTAACAAAGCCTTCAGTTCCTTAATGGTGTTTTCCATGTCCCTATTCCCGGTTGTGGGTGCCATACTCTGCGAGAATACCCACGTAATCAGAAATGTTGCTTCGGAACTTGAATACGCCAAGGCATAGGAAATAGCGCGGGAGGAAAGACAACTCGGGTTTGACTCGGGTTAGACTCTCCTAAAAAAGTGTAAGGTGCGATTCTCGAAGTGACTGTGATTAATCACTCCGTAGGAGAATAGCCCCCAGGTGAGACTAAGGACTCTTATAGGACTCAGATGGTGTGGCATCTAAGTGACTCAAAAGTGGGGTACGTGAGACAACACGTGTAAGACATGACCCTTAGAGCAACTGTGATTGATCGCTCTTCTAAAGGGTAGCCCCCCGAGTGAGATTGTAGGTTTTTCTAAAACTCGAGTGTCGGACGAGTGACCCTTAGATGTAAGGATCATGAACCTTTAGCTACAGGGTTATGCCTTGTAAAAGGTTGACTCGGCCTCGAGGAAAGGCAGACAGGTAAGGGAAGAAACTTGCGATGTAAGATCGGCAGAGTTTCGACGCTAGAGACCCTTGACTTGACTTGAATAAGGATGACCCTGTGATTAGGGTAGACCCTTAAGTTAAAGGATTTTTGAATTGGGATGACTCGACTAACGGATTGAAAGACAGACGATATTCCCTTAGGAAAGGTCATGAGGACCGTCCTATTAGAGGGAAAGATCACGTGAGACTTTCTAGTTAGGACTCGAGTGTATGGACGAACCTTCCACTTACGAGTGTATGACTCGTGTTGGTCGGTTATGCCTTTAGAAAAAGGCGGACTAGGATGGGGAAGAAACCCGTAATGTAGGATCGACGGAGTTTCGACGCTAAAGACCTTCGACAAATCATGAAAAGACCCGACACACGGATTACGGTAGGTCCTATAATAAGGAAGGTTTTTGAAAAAGATTGAATTTTGAAAAATTGAGAGAACGGTCCAGAAATTGGTAGTGGGCCAATAGGACCGGGCATTTTGAAATGTTAGAATGGTTGCGAGTAAATACGTATTTTGAAAAATTGGGAGACGGTCTCGTTTTTTGAAATTGGCAGCATGCCGACATGACCGAGTTTTTTTTTTTTGAAAGTTGAATATTTGGAATTTTGAAAATTTGAATATCGAAAATAAATTTTCGAAAATTTGAAAATTGAAAATGAGATCCGGAAGATTTGAAAATCGAAAACGACATCTCGGAGATTTGAAAATCGAGAATGGAATCTCGAGGATTTGAAAATCGCAAATGGCATCCCGAAGATTTGAAAATTGAATTTTGAAAATTCGAAAATCGAATGGTGGATCGGAAATTCGAATTGAAATGGATAGCATGCCGGCTAAAAAAATGGCTTTTTTTGAGTCAAATCGTAAGTCTAATTTTCGGCAGCATTCCGAGTTTTTGAATATTGGATATTTTGAAAAGACGGGTCCCGAAACGGACAGTATTTCGGGTTTTTCAAAATTTGGTATTTTTGGAAAGATGCATTTTTTGAAATGACGGTTTTTTGAAAATTGACACGGAAACCAAGTAGCACGTAGTCAAACAAGCATTATAACGACGCTTATGTATGCTTTACACTAAGTCTCGGTCGGTCAAAATAGGGTCTATACCAACAACGATGGCTTTCTCATGTGATGGACGGACTCCCTAAGCCGAGTTGGTCTTAGGACATGCCGCAAAACCGAGACGAGCTCCACCATCGATGTTTTTAGCGCACCCATGTAGGAATGCACCGCGGTATAGTGGGACGTCGGTCACAAGTAACCGGCCCGGGCAAAAATGGGTTATGCATGAATCATTAAACTAATGCGCGCACACTATTCTACGAACGATTTCTCTTCGAGTCTCACCCTGGGAACCCCGATGACATGTGGTACATCAGGTATCCCCAGCGGAGTCGCCAAATTGTGGACATGACGTAGGTCCACCCCGACGCGGCGAAGCGCGGGTTCGGGTAGGCGAATGAATCTCGTGGTAAGATTGTTCTCGGGTTCGAAATTTAAGTCAAAATGGAGTCGCCACCGAATTTTGTGGTTATTCGGAACCATACGAGCCCACTCTATGTCGTTATGGGCTATACACAAAGTAAGCCCGCTCCGATTTCAGAGTTTATGGGGCTCGTCCCTTTGCATTGCAATACCGATACCATCTATACCGGTAATCGTGTAAAGAATGACTCTCGTGCGCCAAGGGTTTCGGACATCCGGAAACCAAAGGTTCTGAGTAAGGGGTGAGGGTACGTGTTGGGAAGCCCACTAAGGACACCCAACCCCGCCCGCACATGGCGGCCTCTACTAAGACACCGTTCGTGTTCGTGTACGCGCGCTAGTAAATTGATTAGATGATATGCAAACAGCGTTTTAGCTAAACATGTGAGTTTTGCGTTAACTACGTCATTTAATGCATCTTATTATTTGTCGAAGTGATTTAGCATGCGAGGTTCGTTTATAAAGCGTAAAAGCAAGTAAATAAACAAAGCTCGAAAGTAAATAAATAACGTACAAGTTACACGGGCGGAAATACAACCCGGAATTCACAATACAACATTACGTAAAGAAATGATAAGCGAAATAAAAAATAACACAATAAAAAGATAGAAACGGACCCGTATATAAACTAGACCGCGAAATATGTAGATGGACTAACCCCGATTAAATACGCATTATGTCGCATATTAAACGAAGGACGGGAATATGAGAGTGTGGCATATTGCTAGCCTAATCTCACATCTCGTAGTCTTGTCCCGACTTATCACGTCAAAAGGTGGTCAAAGTCGTTCTACGTGTCGTGAAGTGCATGGTTTTGAAAATAGGATAGTCACGTGATAGTCTTTGCACGTGATGACTAAAGTCGATAAAAGGTCGGGGCTTGAATTGTGGGTCAAACCTCTCGGTTTTGTGGGTTACAGGACCCACTCGACCGAGTTGTGGTGTGACTCGGTCGAGTGCACGTTTACCGTGGCTACTGACCACTTTTTGGGGTGCTACTCGATCGAGTGGCCCATGGCACTCGATCGAGTGCCCCCTGTACGAAGCATGGCTCGTTTCGTTTTTATGAATTAAAATCGATGAACGGCCAAACCAAATACAAATATTACACGATTTGTATTTAATTCGGCCTCCGGTACTATAATCGTGTATGAAAGATTATAATACCGTCACCGGAGTTTTAGGAAAACGTTTACGTTAGATTAGAAAATTTTGAATTAGTGACGAAATGTATCCCTCTACGTCACGACATCGAAACTAACCCTTTCGGGTTATGTGATGTCGGTTTTCGTGTCAACGGGTTCCGTACCAATTATAGAAATGGGATTAAATACGTTCGACTACGACCGATCACGGTCACGTCACGCCCTTGAGTACATTGGAGCGGGGCTCCTCGAAAGGGCTCCACCTCCGTCGTTGCTCGTAAAGGGATTAGACGGACCTTAGGTGATCATCGTAGTCCAACGTTTTCAAAACCGATTTTTAGTATTAATATATATATACGAGGTATTATTAATGTTAGTAATAAAATGATGATACAAAAATAAAGATGCAAAAGTATAAAAAAAGTTAAAGTTAGTGTTACTACGATTATGATTACAATACAAAATACGATAAATAAATGAAAATGACGGAGCAATAGAGATAGAAATGGGGTTTAGGACACCCTCAACATACATGCTAGGTATAGGCCTCGGAAATGGACTCGTAAATAGCGACGGGACGCCGGAGTATCGAGGATGTACGCGAGTTATGGTGTGTATGGGTGTGTGTGTGTATTACGTCGGTTTTTCGAGGGACGAAGGACTCGGTTTTTGTGTGTATTGCTTAGGGTTGCTAAGGTTTGATGTGTAGGTATGTAGGTTAGATTGTGGCTGAAAAAAATGTAGGGCAAAGTATGTGTAAAAAAAGGTTGTCAAATGAATGGGAGTCGTGGGGTATTTATAGGCGTTACCCCACGACATAAGGGCACTCGATCGAGTGGCCCTAGTGCACTCGATCGAGTGCCTTTGCAAATGGGCCAAACCCGGTTTTTGACGCTCCACTCGACCGAGTGGGTCAATCCACTCGATAGAGTGGGTCAAGCAAATCGAGAGAAATAAGGAAAGATTTGATTTTGTTTGTTTTGATTATTTTTTGAATTTTGATTTGTGCGCCAGCTTTTAGGAATGAATGTGGCTGATTTATGAGACGGTTTCGTCTTTGACCGGGTTTTGACCCGGTCGCCAAAAGACGGGATTTATCTTTGGTGTCGGTTTTGGCCCAAATTAGTCTCATTTTGCTCGGAACGACCCACTGGGCCTGAATTTGAGGTCTGTTCTGTGAGATTTTTACTCCGCTAAAGTCCATGTCGGATATTATTGGTTTCGAGTCCAAATCCGAATATACCAAGTCACGTTTGCGTCCGATCATCATCGGGTGTTTTTCGGAGACTATCATAGACGCGTGACAGTCAAAATGCGGGTGTCTACACAGACCGAAATAGATGGCTTTAGAGTACTATCTCTGTGAATTAACTTGATCAGTTCTTTATGCTTAAAAAGGAAGAGTGTTTATGGATGTTGGAGTCTCTGAGCATGTGTCATGCTTCGCTGTAAAGCAGTAGTATAGGTATGAAGAAGAGAAGAAGAGACTTCATCTTTAGTATGCTGTAGATGGTGACCATTCCAAGCGATTGTAGAAGAGTATGTGCTTGTCTTTCTACAGAGGTGCGCTGATATGATGTAGATGTGGTCTGACGAGGATGAAATGCTATTTATTCTGCTTGGAGGATGAGCTGACAAACTGGTGCAACTCGTCTTTTTGGAGAATTTGGAGTAGAACTCTAGCTGGTTCAGACTAAGCGATTGAACCAGTTGAAGGATACGTGATAAGTCGGTATTTTACCTATTTTTGTCCCACATTTGTACTCTTATTTAGTCGATTTTATTATTCATTTTGTTATTATTTAGTCGTTTTTGGTTTGTTTAGCTAATTAGTCGAGTCTTAGATAATTAATGTGAAATCGTGTTATTTTTCGAGAATTTGGTACTGCGCGTCCACGTTTGTATTTGTAGGTACCGACTCGGGGTAACCAATACAAGAAATCGGGAAAGACGGAACAAAACGGATCAAAAGCAGATATTGAATGAAGGTGAAGTTGGGCCCAAACACCAAATAAGGCACCCAGCCCACTATTGAAAATATGAGGAGATTAGATTAGAAAAAGAGAATAGATTAGAAGAGAGAGATAGGATAGAGTAGAGTGGAAAAGAAATAGAAAGGGAAGAGGAGCAGTAGAGTAAAAAAGCAGCAGAAGCAGCAGGTAGCACGCATCACGCAGCAGCAGCCAATCAGCCATGCCTTCCTCTGTTTTTCCCATTCTTCTTTTTTAATTTTTAATTTTAATTAATTCCTTTAATTAGTTTAATCATTTAATCTTTTCTTAATCATTCTAGATTTCCTTGTTCTCAATATAATTTCATCTCTCTTTTGTTTTAATTCCTCTTCCTCTTCTTTTTATTTATTGTTTTGGGTTTATGTTTAATTGATGTTAATTAGCTTAAAGTTGTCATCTTTACAAGATTTTTAGCTTCTTTATGTATTTATTAGTTAGTCTATTAGTTTAATCTCACCCTTATCAATCGATTCGCGTAGCTAATTCATAATCTGAGACCGACCTAGTACTCATTCCCGATCTCTCTGAGGATTCGACCCGACTTGCCCTTGCTATTTTAGTTTAGGTTAGTTGGTTTGTTTGATGGTAAGATTGGCGACAAATCTCGACTATCAAAATGGCGCCGTTGCCGGGGAGATCATTGGATTGATATTAGTTTAGTTTTAGATTTATTAGACTACGCTTGTTACTTGTTACTTGTTACTTGTGCTTGTTCCTATGACGATTTACCACATTCCACAATGTAAAGAGACATTGCATGATTATTGGGATAGACTTAAGAATTGCACTCTTGAATTCGATGTTGAGATGTGGGAATTTTGTCGTATGGTGTATGATGGTGTTAATGATAACATTAGAGGCATGATTGAAGAGAGTTGTCAAGGTAGGTTTACATCGATGCCATATTGTGAAAGATGGGACCTTCTTAATAAGTTGGTTAATGATTCTAGGCAATCGAAGAGCACTAGTTATAAGAATACTTATTTACCTCTCCATGTGGATGCTACTACCTTAGTTGATGACTTAGAGTCTAGGTTGGATGATGAGCCTCTTGTTAGCATGACCACTTTGCCTACCATTTGTGATTTGATTAGTTCTCCCTTCCTTAAGGGATGTGATGATCATGGTAGCGTTTATGTTGGGTCTTGTGTTCTTATTGATGATATCAAGCCTTCATTCGATGATAATCTTGAGGATAAGAGATGTGTTGGTAATGATATTATTAAAGAGACTCTTCTTGAGGTTTTTGAGATTTTTGATGAGCCATATGATGAGTGCATGGGTGTGTTTAATGATGCTTTTGATATGGAGAGGGATGAAAATTGTGTTCTTATGGAGATTCAAATCCCTTCCCCTAGTCTTAAGGATGCTTGCTTGCCTCACTTTATGGATGTTGATGATTTAGTGTATAATCCTTGCAATGAAGAGATTTCTTACTCTCTTGATAAGGTTGTCGATGATGTTGAGACTTGTGGTGAGAGTGTTGTAGGAATAGTTGAGAGCATGGGAGTAGTTGGGGATAAATGGGATGTTGAGTTAGATTTCTTTGAGGAGCCCATTTTGGAGAAATTTGAGTCTCTTGCTTACTTTGAGGATGAATTTATTTCATCCATTGATTATGTAGACCTTGTTTCTCTTACCCCGTTGTTCGAGACCATGTATGTTGACGAGGATTTTTACAATCCTATATTTGAGGTCGAGGTTCCTTTATGCTTGACACTTGAGTTTGGCTTGAGCAAGCCTTTTGACACTTTCAAAGCAAGTGTCGAGTATTTTGATGAATTTGAGATTTTTGGGTTTCATACTTTTTCTCTTAAGTATCTCATTCATCCTTCCACCTTTCCTTTCTATCATCTTTGGTCATGCCTATCCACTATGATGCCTTATGACCACTATAATGAGGATTGGTCTATCTCATTTGACAAATTAATGAGATCCTTGGTGGGCACTAAGTAGATAAGAGTGATTTTGTAGGTTTGGCGGTTTCCTTGAAACCGCGCTTCTTGGGAGGCACCCCAAGTCATTTGTACATATTTATGTTTTGGTGTGTTTGTTTGTGTTTTTGTTTGTAGGTACCTCCAACAAGGAACCATAATGTTGCAAAAATGGATAAGAGACACGCAATCGCTCAAGTGTGGGGAAGACTTGTACTCTAAAAGGTATTCTCTTACCCTCCCTTTCCCTCCCTAGTTTTGAACATTGAGGACAATGTTCGTTTCAAGTGTGGGGAGGTAGATTCTTGATTGATGATTTGTGGTTGCCTGAAGATTTGTGGTTTTTGTTGTTGGAGGATATTTTGGTGGTGTATTTTTTTGTAAATTTTTGTTGTTGTGGGATGGTAGCTTGTGTGGATTGTTTTGTTGTTTTTAGTTTCTCATTTTGTGGTTTGTGTCGTTTTTGTGTTTTTCTTTTGAAAAAAATTGAAAAAATGAAAAATTTCAAAAAGATTTTTGTTTTTCAACTCACTTGTTTTCCTTGATAAAGTGATTTTTCTAATTTTCAACTTCTTTAAAGAGTATGGATTTTCTATTACTTATTGGTTGTTTCTTAGTATTATATATTAATTGTCCTCCTACTATAAGTCGCTCGGGATGTGTCCTTCACTCGTTTCCACCTTTCACCTCCCGTGTCGTGATTTTGGCATTACATATTTGTCTAGGTGACTATTTATCCAAGTGACGATCTATCATTTTTTCGATCCATTTTTCACAAAAAAAAACTTACAAAATAAGAGTTTGGTTATCGTTGATATTGAGTTTGCATTCCCTTTCTATCAAGAAGAGCTCAAACATCAATTACGAGCTAACAAAGAAAAATTCTCAAAAACTCAAAAAAGAAAAGAATAAGGGGGAGAAGAAGAAAAGAAAAAGAAAAAAAAAATGATGGAAAAAAAAAATGAAAAAATGAAAAATGAAAAAGAAGAAAAAGAAAAGAAAGACAATTCCTCCCCGAGTATTTTTGTTTATCTATATTTCCCATTTTGGATCGTTTCATGTGTCACTTGGATGATTAGGACGACCCTAACCCTTTGTTTATTCGAGGGGTCGAGACTTGTATACATTTGTCGATAACTTCATGGGAGACCTCCTTCCATCTCCGTCTCACATCCCGACATAGCATGGACCGAGGCCAAGAGATATGTAAGAATAATTTTTGCAACCGATTTAGTAATTTTAACATTCATATTCTATATTTAAGTTGAACTTTAGAATCGTGACTTTTGATTTGAAAGACTTGTGACTCGTTTGTCTATATTTGCTTATTTTTGTTTTTGTATATATTTTGTGTTTTTGTTTTCCGTGATTTTATTTAAGGGTCGTAGTTTGTCTTTTGAGCTTACTCGAGGACGAGTAAGAGTTAAGTGTGGGGAGGTTGATAAGTCGGTATTTTACCTATTTTTGTCCCACATTTGTACTCTTATTTAGTCGATTTTATTATTCATTTTGTTATTATTTAGTCGTTTTTGGTTTGTTTAGCTAATTAGTCGAGTCTTAGATAATTAATGTGAAATCGTGTTATTTTTCGAGAATTTGGTACTGCGCGTCCACGTTTGTATTTGTAGGTACCGACTCGGGGTAACCAATACAAGAAATCGGGAAAGATGGAACAAAACGGATCAAATCAAGCAGATATTGAATGAAGGTGAAGTTGGGCCCAAACACCAAATAAGGCACCCAGCCCACTATTGAAAATATGAGGAGATTAGATTAGAAAAAGAGAATAGATTAGAAGAGAGAGATAGGATAGAGTAGAGAGGAAAAGAAATAGAAAGGGAAGAGGAGCAATAGAGTAAAAAAGCAGCAGAAGCAGCAGGCAGCACGCATCACGCAGCAGCAGCCAATCAGCCATGCCTTCCTCTGTTTTTCCCATTCTTCTTTTTTAATTTTTAATTTTAATTAATTCCTTTAATTAGTTTAATCATTTAATCTTTTCTTAATCATTCTAGATTTTCTTGTTCTCAATATAATTTCATCTCTCTTTTGTTTTAATTCCTCTTCCTCTTCTTTTTATTTATTGTTTTGGGTTTATGTTTAATTGATGTTAATTAGCTTAAAGTTGTCATCTTTACAAGATTTTTAGCTTCTTTATGTATTTATTAGTTAGTCTATTAGTTTAATCTCACCCTTATCAATCGATTCGCGTAGCTAATTCATAATCTGAGACCGACCTAGTACTCATTCCCGATCTCTCTGAGGATTCGACCCGACTTGCCCTTGCTATTTTAGTTTAGGTTAGTTGGTTTGTTTGATGGTAAGATTGGCGACAAATCTCGACTATCAATACGAAATGGATCAACCTTATGTTTCTTGAAAAGGACTTCATTTCTATGCTTCCAAATTGCAAACAGAGTGAGTGGAAATTGTATAGTCCTCCATGTGTCTGATGAGGATGAGGTGTGAAAGAAATACAGGAAGTTATGAAACCATTGACCAAAAGGAAAGCTTGCCGGTATGTTTATATTGATCCCCAGATGACCGCCTAGCCATATATGTTGTGTGATGACACAATCTCTAAAGAGATGCACTATATTTGCATTATGTTGTAAACAGAAACAACAAGAAGGGTCAACTAATACCCCTCTCCTAATAAGAACCTCCGATGTTGGCAGGATTTGGTGAGCTAATCGCCAAAGGAAAATTTTTATGTTAGGCTGACATGGGAGATCCCAAATAAGTCGCCAATTGAAGTTGGATCCTACTCCCTTTATGTAAGATAAAACTTGTTGTTCCAAGAGGCAGTAATAACCTGTCTTTGTTGAATAGTGTCCATCTCTTGTGAATTTCCAATAGATAAAATCGTCTATCGACTCTTTGGGAATTTCAACACTGCAAATTGCTTTCCTGGAAGCTAAGTCAAAAACACGAGCCATAGACCGAGTATCCCATTGCCTTGTGGGTGTGATGAATTCACTGAAAGTTACCTGCCTGTCATTAATTTCTGGTCGGAACTGAGGTACCGACCCATGTACCCAGTTATCCTTTCGAATATTAATGCTTTCTCCGTTTCCAAATTTCCACGCAATTCCATTATGGAGGGGAGATAAGTATTTCAGAACACCTTTCCAAGCGAACGATGCTGCTGGATATTTAGATAGTTTACCGGGAATAGGAAAATCCTTAGGGTATTTTCGTTTAAGAGTACGGGACAGTAAAGAGCCTGGTTGGTGATGTACTCTCCAAAAAACTTTGGACAGCAGGACTTGACTAATAAGAGTTGTGTTTTTTAAGCCAACCCCTCCATGTAGCTTGGGCTGCTGCAGAACTTCTGTTGAGAGCCAGTGTTGTGCTCTTTTGTGTGATTTTTTCCACCAAAATATTCCGATTAACTAGTTTATTTTTGTACAAATTTGAAGAGGGATAGGGAGAACCGATGCAACATGAGTGATGGTGGACATAAGAACTGTGTTGATAATAAGCAATTTGGCCGCTTGGGAAAATTTAGTCGGTCCCCAGAATAGAATTTTAGTCGATATTTTGTCCAGAAGGAAGTGAAAATCTGCAAATTTCCGTCTTCACAGGTCGATAGGAATGCCAAGGTATAGCCCGAAATTAGTTTTTTTATTGCACTTGTAGAATATTCAGCAGATATTCCTTGAAATCTGGCGGCGTGTTTGGGCTGAACTTTATATATGACTTTTGATGATTAATCATCTGTCCTGAGAGGGAGCTGAACTCTTCCAGTATCAGTTTCAGATGTGAGCAACTGGAAGGTGTTACTTGAAGACAGAGAAGAGAGTCGTCTGCATATAATATGTGTCGAGTAAGCTTAATACCCTCTATAAGGCCTTCTCTTTCTGATTTCTTCAGCATGAGGGACAATATTTCCATACATAAAATAAAAAGATAAGGCGAAATTGGGTCGCCCTGACGAAGGCCACATTGTGGACAGAAGTGATTAGATGGTGTACCATTAATAAGCACTTGGAATGAAACAGATCTCACACAGGATTTAATAAGCCTACGAAACTGCTGCGGGAATCCAAATAGCTTGAGAACACGAAAAAGAAAAGGCCAGGAAACTCGATCAAAGGCTTTATTCATATCAAGCTTGAAAGCTCCAAGACATCGGTTTCCTTTTTTCCGATGGTTGATATAGGTGAGAAGCTCGTGAGCTAGAAAACAAGTGTCACCAATAAGACGCCCTGGAAGGAAAGCATTTTGATTCTGACTTATAATACCCTCCACAACTTTTTTTAGCCTGAAAGCAATACATTTGGAGACCGCTCTGTATATGACGTTGCAAAGACTAATGGGACGGAATTGAGAGATAGAATCTGGGTTCTCAACCTTTGGTATAAGAACAATATGAGTCGTATTCCAAGAGGGTAGAAGACAACCAAAATTCAGAAAAGAAAGAACAGTTGTCGAAACTTGTTCGTGGATCAAATCCCAGAAAAACTGGTAAAAATGCGGTGGGAAACCGTCAGGCCCGGGTGACTTGTCTGCTTTCATGGAGAAGAAAGCATGTTGAACCTCACTTTCCAAGTAAGGTTGAGTTAGAAAATTCTTGTTTTCTTCTGTCAACTCGGGAATGTTGAGATCTTGTAATTCTTCAAAAGATCTTGGTTTACCGTTGGACGTATATAGATTTTTGAAATGAGAAGTAATTAATTGAGAGAGTTCCGACTCGGTATTACACCAGTTACCTTCATTATCAATCAAAGAGATGATACGGAGACGTGATTGACGTGATTTTGATCTGGTGAAGAAAAAGGAGGTTGGGAGACCCTCATTGATGGAGAACTCGGTTTCCGCACGTTGTTTCCAGTATGAGTACTGAATATGCACTTCTTATTCCAGAGAGCGAAGACTGGATAAATAGGATTGTCCCGCGGTAGGATTCTTAATCTTTGAAGCAGCGCTTGTAAGTTCATTTGAAATGGAACTCCAGTCGATCATAAAATGGCGACGATTTTGAAGGGTCCAATTAAGAATCTGAAAGCGGATGCGAGTGAGTTTATTATATACAGAGGACATTGGTGATCCGTACCAAGGGGAAAGCCAGATAGAGCCAATGAGTTTTTGGACTTCCAGGTGGTGTAAGCACCAATTGTCAACTCGGTAAGGCCTCCTTGGCTTTTTTTACTGGCGTCCGTCGAGAGAATAATAGGAGCATGGTCGGAGAGGAAAATATCAGGTTTTTTATGTGAGCAACTGGGAATTTATTGTAACACCCCGTATTTTATATTTATTTTATTCGGAAAGTTATTTATTTAAAATAATTATTTCCGCATTTTATAATAATATGCATTCTATATTTTATTGCCTCCTTTATCCGTTTTAAATTATTGTCTCGTTTTGACTCACTTTTAATGGGTTAAAATATCCGTACACAATTTGACAATTGGAAAATTGTAACCGCTTTTCTTATATCTATTCTCCAAGCGTTTTATTATGATCAAACCCAATTTTTAATTGGATGAACCATTGTATGAGCTAATAGACCCAAAGCCCATTTGTTAATCCCCTTATAAAAAGGAATTAACCTAGCAAGCAACTAGGGCAAAACATTTTTTTTGGTTGTGCGCACAATGCCGCGGCTCCCTCCTCTCTTTCTTCTCCTTTCATCTTCTTTTCTCCATTAAACTCCATTGTTATGCATCTATCTTTCTTTCAAATGCATACATAAATTATATTTTCATAATCTTGGCTCTTTTCTCTACAACATATCCATCTCCAAATAATTTTATGGGATTCATTTTCATGAATCTTTGGACCTACCTTTAGGGGTTCTTATTAAAGAAGAAGATACCATTCTTTTGGTCGTTTTGGAAGGGGATTTGTGTCGTACAATTTTTATCACATGGGTTTCGGTGTCTTCATCAAAGTTGATTTACGGGGATGATGACACGTGTTAGAGACAAGGTTTTGTTTGTCGCGTTCTTCATGGTGTTTCTTATTAATGTTTATCATTAATTGCCAAAAAGGTAACTAGATGTGTCTTTTAATCGTGTTTATGATATGAGAATGCCATTAATATGATGAATGAATGTTTAATATGATGCACGTCTATTATTTCGTTGATAGATTGCACGATTTAATTGTATCGTTAATTTAATCGTTAAGACGTTAATTATCGTTTTGTGCTAATTAGAAGGTTGTGAATCGTATCGTAATAGAATTCTAGGACGCGCATGAACCGACCGTGGCCTTCCTTGGTGGAGATGCTAGGGTGTTTCATCGATGCTTTTAGGGTTTCAAACCCTAGATTCAATGATGACTCAACCTACCATCACCCGGTGGTTGAGGTTAGGGTTGAGGTTAATATAACCTTATTTGAAGTTAATGTAACTTCGTCAAGAAGTACTATGCAACTTCACTTGAGGTTAAGATAACTTCAACACGGGGTTATAATCTTGTCGAGGTTCCCGAACTTTGCAAGGTTATAGTCAAGGTTAAGGTAACCTTAACTTAGAGTTAAAGTTAAGGCGAAGGTTAAGGTAACCTTAGCATGGAGTTAAGGTTATATCCAAGTTTAATGTAACCTTAGCAAGAAGCTAATGTTATAGCCGAGGTTAATGTAACCTTGACTGAAGTTAATGTACCTTCATTGAGAAGTTACTACATCACTTCACTTGAGGTTAATGTAATCTCGTCGTACCATCATAATCTTGTTGCAGTTATTGTAACTCCACGAGGTTATGGTTGAGGTTAGGTCAACCTCAACTTAGTAGACAAGGTTATAGTTTGCGAACCTTAACCTTGGGTACTATTAGGCATTAGATATGCAAGACTAACTTTATGGTTATAGTTAGTTGTACTATCTGTTATTCATCTATTGTTGAAAGGTTACTTCTATGTATGTTCTTCATAGTTCAGTCAGTTATATTGTCCAATGTTTGAGACATGGTTGTTATCTAGTATAGTCGGTTATACTATATTGGAGTGGAGTAATACTTGGTATAGTTAGTTACACTATCTAGGGCTTGATTCTCCCTGGTATAGCTAGTGACACTATGCTAAGTTTGATTACTACCTCGTATAGTCTGTTATACTATACTAGGGTGGGTTGCCACTTAGTATGTACAGTCGGTTATACTGTACTAGGATTGGAGTTATGACGTTTGTGGACATGACATAGGTCCACCCCGACGCGGCCACGCGCGGGTTTGGGTAGGCGAATGAATCTCCATATGAGAATGGATCGAAATGAAATTTAGGTCTATGCGGAGTTGCCACCGAATTTTATGGTTATTCGGAACCATTCGAGCCCACTCTATGTCGTAGTGGTCCGTATACAAAATACGGCCCATTTCCGATGTCAGAGTTTATTGGGCTCGTCCCTTTGCATTTGATACCGATACCGACATTATCGGATATCGTGTATTGAATGACTCTCGTGCGCCAACGGTTTCGGGCATCCGGAAACCGAGGTTCTGAGTAAGGGGTGAGGGTAAGTGTTGGGAAGCCCACAAAGGACACCCAACCCCGCCCGCACATTAGCGGCCTCTACTAAGAATTCGAATGACTTACAATACGCGCGCTAGTAAAACGGGAAAAATGCTTATGCAAACATTGTTTTTCCTAGGCATGTGAATGAAATTGAAAAATGAGTTTCTATGTCAATTTAATGCAATTAATTCTACGTCAAAGTGGAATTTTAGCATGTGGGTTCATTTAGTACAATAAACGAACAATAATTAAATTGACAAAAGAAACAACAAACGCGTTAGTAACGATGTAATAATGTAACGAGTAATAACGGTTTGTGCAAATATGAGATGAGATGAAAAGATGCAAATATGAGATGCATGGTTTGAAAAGGTAGTAATACACATGATTAATTAAACACGTGTTGACCTAAATCAGAATTTACTACCGAATTTAGAAAATAGAATAATGTACGACTCGTTGTTGTAGTCGTTATGAGGTTACTCGATCGAGTAGTCGATGGACTCGATCGAGTTGACCTGTAATAGACGATTCTGTTTTGCGTACTAGACCGTACTCGGCCGAGTTATTGACCAACTCGGTCGAGTACGTAGCTACTCGATCGAGTCACTGTGAGACTCGACCGAGTGGTGGTCGTAAAAAGCATTCTGACTCGATTTTGTGATGTCACTCGATCGAGTGCCTAAGGCACTTGGTCGAGTGGCACCTGTACGAACTTGGTTCGTTTGCAATTTAATTGTTGATTTTGAAATTGCTTTTGATTTTTGATATTCGACGGTTTTACCGAACCGGACATAAATATTGCACAATTTATGTTCGACTTGGCTTTTTTATAAATCGCGAATTTTGTTGAACCGAATATAAATATTGTTGAATTTATACCCGATTCTAATTATGAATACTCGTTGTATCCCATATTCGATTATTTGAATCGATATGGAATATTAGAGTGAAATAAAAAAATAAATTGATTTTAGTCGTTTTAAATTAATCAACGTGATATAAATAAGTCACGTTAATTAATTCATATGACTTGATTGTTAGATCCGATATCCAATTATGGAATTGGTATCGATTCTAAAATCGACGCTTTACCTTGAATAAAAACTTGATTCCCTCGACTTTTCCGACATCGAAATAAATCCCTAGGGATTGTGATGTCGGATCCGTGTCAACGGGTTTCGACCCTTATTAAAATTGATTTTTAAAGAAATTGGTGGATGCAAAATTATGATGATGAGAAATAATAACGAATTGTTGTTTAAGTTGATTTATCTCAATAATCAAATAATCGAGGTACCGGGATAAGCGACCGACGACGCGTGTGCGGTACACTTGTATATGCGGTTTTCCATATCCCGGTATCCTTCTTATTCGACACAAATCGATAAATAATTTAATGCTTTAATATTAATGGTATTATCGATATTATGAATGCGAAGAACAAAAAAAAAATGAAAGAAGATGACGAAAAGGGACGCAGACGACGAAGAGAAAAAGGAAAGGAAAGAGAGGGTTTTGACACCCTCAACCTACATGTTCTTGTCTCGGTGCGGACTCGTAACCGTGGCTTCTACACAAGAGTCTTCGAGGTCTTACGTAGGTTATGTTATGGTGGCTCGGGATTGATTCCTAAAACTAAGTTTTAGGGTTTTTTTCTACTATTGAGTTGCTAGGGTTTGATTAGGGTTTGTAAAGCTAGGGTTTGTAAAGTTTGTCGGGTTGTAAAGATTGTAAAGAGATGTGTAATGTGTTGCATGGGGTTGTTTATATAGGAAGAGCTAGGGCACCCGATTTAGGGTTACTCGACCGAGTAGGTGGCTAACTCGGTCGAGTGGCCCGTTATGCCAGCCGTTGGGCTCGAAATAGGCCCACTCGATCGAGTGGGTGGGTTACTCGATCGAGTGGCCCAGCTGGGTCGCGCAGGTCCGTTGATTTTGGACCGTGATTTGTGTTTGATGGGTTTTGTGTTTGACTTGGACTTTTTGAGGGTTGTATGGCTGTTTTTGTGTGTCTCGGAAACGAATTTGACCGGGGTTGACCCAATCGTGAAAAGTCGGTTTTAATTCCGGTGTCGGTTTTGGCCCAAATTAGTCTTGTTTGACTCGGAATGATCCACTGGGCCTGGATTTGAGGTTGTTTTTGTGAGATTTGTACTTCGTAAGTGTGTTAGCCAGCGATTAATGGATTTGAGCCCGTATCCGAGCGCGTAGAAGCACGTTAGCGTCCGATCATCATCGGGTGTTTTTTGGAAACTGCCATAGACACCTGGCAGTCAAAATGCGGGTGTCTACAGAGCCCTCACTCTGACTGAGGCTTGGACAGGGCGAAAGTCAGAGTAGCTACCAAGTCCGTTAAGACCTGGTAGACTTCCGGTCGGGTCGTTTATAGTCCATTAGACTCGCGTGAAGGGCTCGCCAGCCATAAGATAGGAATCATACCTGTGCTGATGATAATGCTCCGTGGGGCATTTGGACTTGTTGTGTAAGTCCTGGGTGCGCCTGTGTGTAGGCCCATCCCGTGAAAATGCTGCTGGGGAGATTTGATTGCTTGCATGTTCTTGCTCGAGTCGTACCTGTATAAGTCACATAAAATGCATGCAACACGTAGGTAGTAAAATGACTCGTGCTGGGGAAAATGACTTTTTTTGAATTTTTGAAAATTTGAAATTTTGAAAATTTTGAAATTTTGAAAATTTTAAAATCGACTCCTAAAGAAATTAGGAAAGTTCGGGATGAATATTTCCATGCTAGTATCGGGACTAGGCTTGTGGGTTAATTCCCTTTTGAAATTTGGGAAACTTTTCCTGGAAGTGATATGGAAAGAGATTTGCAAGGCTAATGCTATATATAGCCCCCTATGCTCTTGATTTTCTTCATAATTCCATCACAAGAATTTTTTTTATTTCCCTTAAGGCAAAAAGAAAGTCTCTTTATTCTTTTAAGAAATCCATCATGGGAATCGATAGATTGAGTGCTATGTTGCAGGCGTGGTCCCGTCAATTTAGGGATGCTGATAGGGTGGTCTTGAATCAGACGGGTATAACTCAGCTGTACCCGTTCCGTCAGATGGTGGTTGATCGTTACTTCTTGGATGCATGCTTGGCTTACTGGGATGACATATATCATGTCTTTGCTTTCCCTCGGGGCGAGATCTGCCCTTTACCTGAAGAAATTGCTGCGATAGGAGGGTGGAACCCAATGCTTCGGCCCGCCGTCCCGTACTCAATTTACGACCCAAAGAGGAAGCTGAGGGAATTTCTGGGGCTATCCCACAACGAAGTGTCCCGTATGATGGAAGGTGGCAATATTTCTCTGATCGATTTGGCCGAGAAATTCATGAACCCGCATGATGTCCGGGTGAGGTCAACCCACAGCCTTAGGGCCTTTTCCTTTTGCATGCTCCATGTTTATGCTTTTGAAGGTCACATGGACTTGTTATCTTGTATGGGTGGTGCTCATCTTATAACGGTGGTGGACTTGATGGAGACTGAACATAGTCCGGCTTGGTTAATCACGGGCGAAATCATCCAAGGATTAGACAGCCGCAAGAGGGACCCGTCCGTTCGACTTACCGGAAGCACCCGTTTGTTGCAAGTATGTCGAATTTTTATCTCCTTTTTTTTGCTTTCTTGATTTTCGAATTTTTCCGAGAATTTGGATACTGCAGTGGGCACTCGATCGAGTCACCCTGGCACTCGATCGAGTGCCTTCGTAGAAAGGCTTCTGTTTGCTTCCAGTGACGCCACTCGATCGAGTCGCCCTGGCACTCGATCGAGTGTCGTCTGTTTCGTCTTGAGATCTAATGTTTTTGCTTTCTTTTTTCAGATTTGGCTTTATGAGAGGCTATCGGTGATAGATCCTCCCCTTGATGCTATCAACTACCGCAATAACCAGCTGATGACGAGGAGACGGGCCATCGATTTTTCTCGCTTGATTAGCCAGAAATATTGGGATGAGGTACTATCAATCCACGGTGGGCGGTTGATTCGATGGGTCGTGCCATGGTGGCCCATCCAAGTTTGGTCAGGTTTGGAGGGAGAGGGCCCGTTACCAAGTCATCTTGTCTTTCAACCAAACGGTTCATCTTTACCCGGATCGCATACTAAGGCAGTATGGACAAACTCAGCGGATACCAGAAATAGAGGCAGTTGTGAGTGACCCTACCCAATTGACAGATGTGATGTGTGACACGTGGATGCAAAGGTGGTACACCCGGCATACTTGGCCCGTTCCCAAGTCTCGCCACTCGATTTGGGTTTCAGACTCATATGTGAAGTGGACCAAGGCAGGTGATGCCAAAGCCCGAGCTGCATTGAAGGTTGATGAAGCCTTTGACCTGCTGAGAAGGGAGCAAGCTAAAGACAACAGGGGGTTCTTTGATGAGGGAGACACTCCAGCTACCCTAGTTCGTCTAATGTCAGGACACAAGAAGAAGGCTAAGACTCAAGCTGAAGGGTCTGGTGCTAAAGGTGCTCGGGGGAAGGTGAGCCCCCAGACAAACTTGGAAAGGAGACTGGGCCCTAGACTAGCCGTGCAGGACCGACTTGGCCCACGGGATAGGCTACCTGAGCATGTGCGGGCCCGACTTGGGCCGAAGACTGTAATCGAGGACCCGTCGTCAAAGAAGCGGGCTCGTGCTAAGGAGGTTCCCCTGGTGATTAGGGAACGCTCATCCCCACCTCGACGACCTCGGGCTCCACGCGACCCGAAGGACAAGGGAAAGGGGAAGATGCCCGGATATTAGTCCCCTAATTTTATTATTTGAATATTATTATTATTTTTTGTGTGATTTTATGTTGTTGTTTTGCCGTGTTTGGCGTTTTTTTTTTTTTTTTTTTAGTTCCCGAGTTTATCAAGATATTAATAAAGACGTATTATTTGAAACCGTTCCCGTCTTTTCGATATTGCAGCGGTTGTACCCTTTTGAGGGGTTGCCTACGTATCCACAATTAGAGGAATCAAACCAAACGTAGTTCAAAATTTGATTTGATTGATTTTTGCAATTTTCGAAATACATCAAGATTATTAATTCGAGATGTGCGACGGTAGAATAATTAATTCTAACTTATTGACTTGTCTAAGATTTTGAAAATTTATAAAAAGACTAAATTTTATAAATTTTTGCAAATGACATTGAGATTGGGCTTATGGGTAGTATCGCTTCAGCTGGTCCAAGTTGGTCGGGTTGACGAACTCGTTACCGTCCAGGTCCGTTAGCATCACCGCTCCTCCCGATAGGATTTTCTTGACTAAGTATGGCCCAGCCCAATTGGGTTTGAACTTTCCTTTTGGGTCAACCGGTAGTAAGGCACGAACCGATTTTAGGACCAAATCACCTTCTTTGATTTTCCTGGGCCTAACCCTTTTGTTGAAAGCCTGTTGAATTCTCTTTTGATACACTTGAATATTATTAAGGGCCCGGGACCGCCGTTCATCCAAAAGGACTAGCGAATCGTATCGGGCTTGGACCCAATCCACTTCGGGTACCTGGCTTTCAAGCAATATTCTTAGGGATGGTACTTCCAGCTCGACTGGTTGGACTGCTTCCATTCCATATGTCAGGTAATATGGAGTTGCTCCAGTTACGGTGCGAATTGAAGTTCGGTATCCCCATAGGGCGAAGGGTATTTTGTCGGGCCAGTCCCGATAATTCTCAGCCATCTTTTTTAGTATGGTGACAATTGTTTTGTTGGCCGCTTCTACCGCTCCATTTGTTTGGGGTCGGTAAGGTGAAGATGTATGCCTTTGAATTTTGTATTTTTCCAGTAATGCGGTAGTTTCAGCTTGAAAGTGGGTCCTGTGATCACTAATAAATTCATGTGGGATCCCATACCGGCATATGATCTTATTTTGGATGAATTTGGCCACGTGCTTGGCGTTCAAGACACGGTATGACTCAGCTTCGACCCATTTGGTGAAGTAGTCTATTGCCACCAAAATGAAGTAATGTCCTCCCGTCCCGGAAGGGTGTACTTTCCCAATTATGTCTATACCCCATGTCGAAAATGGCCATGGTGATGTCATGGTATATAATAAGGAAGATGGCATATGTTGTACATTACCGAAGATCTGACAGTTATGGCAGTGCTTGACATATAACTGGCAGTCTGTTTCCATGGTGTTCCAGTAATACCCGAGCCTCATGATTTTGCGGGATAACATATGGGCGTTCATATGCGGACCGTTTTCACCGTCGTGGACCTCGGTCATGACCTTTTCGGCCTGTATTTTGTCGATGCATAGGAGGAGAGCCCCCTGTGCCGTCTTTTTGTATAATTGCCCGTCGTCAGTACGAACAAATTGAGTTGCTAATCTTCGCAAGGCCTTTTTGGCCCGATTTTCAGTTCCAGCGGGATATTCTCCCGTTGTCAGGTAGGTTAGGACGGCTTGATACCAAGGTTCTGGGTCAGTTATCTCGATATCTTGAATGGCATGGATGTAGGTCGGCTCTGACCGCCTGTCGACACAGATTGGCATGCTGATCAGGTGGTCTGGGATGTTCAGTAAAGATGCTAATTTGGAAAGTGCATTTGCAAAATGATTTTCTTCCCGACGGAGGTAGATATATTCTACTTTCTGGGATTACTTCTCTAGAACCCTTACTCGTGCTTGGTAAGCCATGAGATTGGCGTTCCGAGTTCTCCATTTTTGGAGTGCTTGATTGATGACCAGTGATGAATCACCGTGGACCCGGAGGTTTGTTACCACTAAATCAGCGGCGGCTTGCAACCCGTGAATGCATGCTTCGTATTCAGCTGCGTTGTTGGTCACGTCGAAGTCCAACTTGATGGATAAGGGAGTGTGTTCCCCTCGGGGTGAGATTAACAGAATTCCGACCCCAAATCCTCGGAAGTTGGATGCTCCATCAAAATACAAATCCCACGTCTCGGTATCGGTATGGAATATGTCTTCATCAGGAAAGGCCCATGTATCAGTGTGGCCTTCTTCGGATATTGGGCTGTCAGCGAGGAACTCGGCAACTACCCGGCCTTTGATGGCTTTTAATGGTACAAACTTGAGGTCGAACTCGGATAACATTAAAGTCCATCTTGACATACTGCCGTTGAGGATGGGCTTCTCGAATAAGTACTTGATTGGATCTATTTTGGATAAAACATGTACCTTGTGGCTAAGCATGTAATGTCGGAGCTTTTTAGTGGCCCAAACTAATGCTAGGCACGTTTTCTCGAGCATTGTGTATTTGCACTCGTATTCAAGGAACTTTTTACTGATATAATAAATGGCCCGTTCTTCTGAATCGACTGTCTGGGCCAGCATAGCCCCCATGGCTGTCTCGGTTGTTGTTAGATATAACGACAAAGGCAGACCGTGTTGAGGTGACATTAATACCGGCGGAGCAGACAGAATCTCCTTGATTTTGTCAAAAGTCATTTGACATTTGTCGTCCCATAGTACCCGTTCCCCAATCTTCAGTTTCTTGAAAATGGGCTCACATACCATGGTTAGTTTTGAAATGAAACGGCTGATGTATTGACTTTCCCGAGAAACCCCCTTATTTCTTTTTCGGTCTTGGGTTGTTGCATCTCGGTGATAGCCTTGATTTTAGCTGGGTCGACCTCGATGCCGCGTTGGCTAACGATATGGCCCAGTAATTTGCCTGAAGTTACCCCAAAACTGCATTTTTGTGGGTTCAGTCTCATGTTGTATTTACGTAGTCTGGTAAAGAACTTTCTTAGGGCCGTGATGTGCCCGCTTCGGTCTTTAGACTTAACGATCATATCGTCCACATAGACCTCCACTTCCTTATGCATCATGTCGTGTAATAAGGTGGTGGCGGTCCGTTGATAAGTGGCTCCAGCATTGATAAGCCCAAACGGCATGACGGTGTAACAGTAAGTACCCCATGGTGTAATGAAGGTGGTCTTACCCATGTCTTCTTCCGTCATTTTAATTTGATTGTATCCGACATACCCGTCCATGAATGATAGAAGGGCATGGTCGGCCGTATTATCCACCAAAATGTCGATGTGTGGTAACGGAAAATCATCTTTTGGGCTGGCCTTGTTTAGATCCCGGAAGTCCACACATACTCACACCTTGCCGTCCTTCTTGGGTACCGGCACGATGTTTGCAACCCAGTCTGGATATTCAGACACTTGTATAAAACCCGCTTTGAATTGTTTATCGACCTCTTCCTTGACTTTGAGAGACCATTCGGGCTTCATTCTTCTGAGTTTTTGTTTCACCGGTTTGCATCCATCTTTGATGGGCATGGTCGGCCGTATTATCCACCAAAATGTCGATGTGTGGTAACGGAAAATCATCTTTTGGGCTGGCCTTGTTTAGATCCCGGAAGTCCACACATACTCACACCTTGCCGTCCTTCTTGGGTACCGGCACGATGTTTGCAACCCAGTCTGGATATTCAGACACTTGTATAAAACCCGCTTTGAATTGTTTATCGACCTCTTCCTTGACTTTGAGAGACCATTCGGGCTTCATTCTTCTGAGTTTTTGTTTCACCGGTTTGCATCCATCTTTGATGGGTATTCGGTGTTCCGCTATTTCTCGATCTATTCCCGGCATGTCCTTGTAGGACCATGCAAAGACGTCTTTAAATTCTAGAAGGAGGTCTGTGAACTGTTGTCTCTCCTCTGGATCTAAAGATAGGCCCAACTTAAGCATCTGGGGCTCTAAAGTGGTTCCCACGTTGATGGACTCGGTTTCTTCGATTACCGGATCTCGGGACTCCCTTTGCTCGAGCTGTTCGACCAGATGTGGAGGTAGAAGTACCTGTTCGTCGGGTTTCTCAATGTCATTGCATATAAAATTTTTGAAATTGAGAAAATTTTGGAAATAAGACAAGTCGTAAGCAGAACGGTGTTCGTTATTATTATTGATAGTAAATTTGGAAAATAGCTCGAATAGAGCTGCCATCTGATCGTTGGTCAGTGGCGGGATAGGGAGAGGTCTTGGGACAGGCCCCGAGATCTCAGTGGCTAAAGGAAGAGGGATTACAGACTCGACTCCAGCACCAGACCCTCTAAACTCGGACTCAGACTCCGACTCTGACTCTGACTCAGATTCGGACTCGGACTCGGTATCCGGCATGTCTCCCTCGCCGATGGTCATCTTGTAGACTCGTCCTTGACTGTCGGTCCATTTTATGGTCTTCCTCCAAGCCCTCGTCTCGGTGTTGGCGCCGACCTCGGTGATTAGCTTGGTTGGGTCGAACCGATCGCTGCGGAGGATCAAGTTGACCAAGTCATCTTTTGGAGCAGGAGCGGTCTTGTCTTCTCCAAATAAGAGCCCCAGCACGGGCTCGGAGTCGCTTTCACCCTTTTCAGACTCTGCTTGGATGATGGTGAATATATCATCGGGGATATAATTGCATTCCCGAGCCGTTTTGGTCTCGGGATATGTGATGGTGGGTTGGTAGAGGCCCACTTGAATGGCTCCGAAGACTGGAGTGACGAATTTGATTGCATAGGCCCGGCCCACATTCTTCGAGCTTATAGTATATCCCAATCCGAGTCGTGATTATGCATTGTCTAGGATCTCGATGATCTTCCCTGCCGGAAGATATGGTCTTGAGGTAGCTCCGGGTAGGTAACCCAGATTTTGTAGCATCGTGTCGATGCTAGGGGCGAAGTAGGGTTTGAAGAGATATTCATCCTCGATCATACCCACGAAGTCGAATCCTCGTGGTTCGGCCCGGTTCGTGGCATTACAGCTAGCTACGTTTATTGGGGTCGCCTCCAGTGTGATGATACCGTCTTTGAGTGGCATCTTGACTTTTCGGTGGAGGGTAGATGTCACGGCCTTGACTGCGTGGATCCAAGGCCTTCCTAGCAAGAGGTTTAATGATGAGGTGACATCTATCACCTGAAATTCTAGCTCCTTTTCGATTGGGCCCGTTATGATCTTTAATTTAACGGCCCCGGCGACAGGTTTTGGGCTTCCATCGAAAGCCTGAATAGTTTGCGCTGTCGGGAGATAGTCGGCATCATTGATGCCGAGGGCCTTAGCGGTCCTTAAGGGTAGGACGTTCACGGCCGATCCATCGTCGATAAGGGTCATCGGGAGGTACTTACCCTTGCAGATGACCGTGATGTATAGGGCCAGATTGTGATTGGGCCCAAATGATGGCAGATCCGATTCGGCGAAGGTTATGAGTGGGCCTTCGTTCTTGGACTTGCCCTTGAGGTAGGGCATGATAGTAGCTACCATTTCAGCAGGGGTAGCTTCTGAATCGACCTTGATTTCATCGAGAGCCTTAGTCAGTGCTTCTCGATGAGCATGTGAGCTAACCAGTAGTTGCCATATAGTTAAGTCAGCTCGAACCCTCTTCATTTGTTGGACCAAAGCCGTGTCATTGCTTGGTTCCTCGGGGGTCGGTTCCGTCCTGGCAGGTTCAGTGACGGATGTTGGAGTGGCGCGCCCAGCAGTGGCGAGGTGGTTGGTGGCCAAGGCCTTGGACTTGGCTTTTCGGACTTCTTCTCTGGTGACGGGGACAACTTCCCCTTTGGCCAGGTACACATCATCCTCATCGTCAAACCATATCCCGTTGATTTGTGGGATAAACGGGGAAATGAGGTGAGAACAGTCAATTACCTCTCCTGTAAATATGGCATGGGCGCTGAACGGGTTTTCTTTGTTGCTCGGCTTCTCTCTGGGCAATGGGATTTTCCCGCTCTCGATAAGGTCTTGGATTAGGTGCTTTAGCTTCCAACATTTTTCAGTATCATGTCCGTTACCCCGGTGATACTGACAGTAGGCCTGAGCATTATAATATTTGGACCTTTTCTCTACTGGGGCCTCTGGAGTTGGGCCTATTGGTTGGATCAGACCTTTCGAGGATAACCTTTGTAAAGCATAAGTATAGGTAGTCCCTATATCTGTGAATACCCGATTTGGTGTGTTCTTTTTGGATGAGGTGTCGAGCAGATTTACCTCGTCAAAGATGCTGCGGGTTGCAGCTGCAGGTGTGGGCTTGTTTGTAGACGAACTAGCCCCTTGGTAGCCTTTGGTAGAGGTCTTAGTCAGGTTCTCTAGCCTTAGGTCATCCTTGATCCTGGTGCCCATTTCAGTAAGGGCGGCAAAATTGGGGATAATATCGTACCGGAGATGGACCCGGTAGGATGGGAGGAGGTTCTTGACAAAGGCCTCCACCAACACTTTTTCGCTGGGTTTTCGACCATCTTCACACTCTCGGCCCTCCATCTTTGCAAATATTTTGTGAACCCTTCTTTGGGCTCTTGGGCCATTACCTCCAGAGTACGCATTGTAGTCTGGATTTCAGTGTTATCGGCGTAGTTCCGAGCAAACTCGGTAGCCACATCGTCCCAAGTTTTGTATTTCTTGGCATCGAGATTGTAGAACCAAGCCTTAGGATGTTTCTCCAAGGAAGAAGGGAACAAGTGCTTGAACATAGTTGACTTCACTCCCTTGACCGCCATGAAGTCTTTAAAAGCCCGGATATGGTGGACCGGGTCTTCGGTACCCTCAAACATAGGAATTCCCGTCAAGTTGAGGTTAGTGGGTAGCTCGTTATCCAAAGGTGAATAGGTACGAGCATTCTCGGTGTGGATCGAGTTGTTCGTCGATAGGTGGACCTGTTCTTCGAGCCTACGAACGATACTAACCAGCTCGGCCATGGGCCCGGCGGGCTCACCTCCTTCGTTGGGGACCGTCTTCTCTACGGTGCTTAGGCGGGTGGATAAAGTCACTTGATTGGCCAAGATGGCGGCCAATTGGGTCTCGATCTTGGTCAAGGCATTTTTCAACTCGTCCATTTTGCGTTGATGTCTGGTTTCGGGTGGCCTGTCTGTAAGAACACCACGTAATCAGAAACTGGCCCAAAATCCCGAAATAGAAAGCACATCCCGAACGAGACTAAAAGGGAAAATGACTCGGACAGGACACCTAGACGGGTGACTTGTGAAATGGGGGTCTTCCTTAGGATTCGACGGGTGGGCCTAGTCCCGTTCGAAGGATGGTTCCCGTGAGACATCCCCAGACTTTATGGACTCGATTGTGTTGACGGGCCCTCCTTTGTAGGGGTTTGTCCTACGTAGGTGGGCCTTGCCTTAGTCTAATAAGGCGGACTGGGAAGGGGAAGAAACTCGTGATGTAAGATCGACAGAGTTTCGAGCTATAGACCTTGACAACTTAAGACACGACCCGACACTGCTAAATACGGGAAGTCCTAGAAGTAGAAGGTTTTGAAAATTGATGATTTTTGAAAAAGGACCGAGTAAACTCGGTGGATGGCCCAAATTTCCGAAAAAGGACGAAAAGTCATTGGGCCACGGGTTTTGAAAGTTCGAAATGTTTTTCGAGTTTTGGATTGGGCAGCATACCGGCTAGAAAATAGGCTATTTTGAGTAAAATCATAAGTCCTAAATTCGGTATGTGTCCCGGGTTTTGAAATCGAATAGTTTGAAAAGTATACAATTTTGAAAAGTTGACGGTTTTTTGAAAACGACTCGGAAATCAAGTAGCACGTAGTCACACAAGCATTATAACGACGCCATGTATGCTTTACAGTAAGTCTCGGTCGGTCTATAGAGGGTCTATACCAGTGTACATAGTCTAGACGTTGATCGGGACGGACTTCCTAAGTCGAGTTGATCTTAGAACATGTCGCGAAACCCACTCGAATCGACTATGGACACCTTTTGACATATCCATATTGGAGTACATCAACGGTATAGTGGGACGTCGGTCGCGAGTACCGGCCCGGGAAAAAATGGGTTATGCATGAACTGTAGAACTAAAACGCGTATTGTATTTGTCAAACGATTTCTATTCGAGTCTCACCCTGAGGATGCCGATGGTAAGTCACGCATCAGTTAATCCCCAGCGGAGTCGCCAAATTGTGGACATGACATAGGTCCACCCCGACGCGGCCACGCGCGGGTTTGGGTAGGCGAATGAATCTCCATATGAGAATGGATCGAATTGAAATTTAGGTCTATGTGGAGTCGCCACCGAATTTTATGGTTATTCGGAACCATTCGAGCCAACTCTATGTCGTAGTGGTCCGTATACAAAATACGGCCCATTTCTGATGTCAGAGTTTATTGGCTCGTCCCTTTGCATTTGATACCGATACCGACATTATCGGATATCGTGTATTGAATGACTCTCGTGCGCCAACGGTTTCGGGCATCCGGAAACCGAGGTTCTGAGTAAGGGGTGAGGGTACGTGTTGGGAAGCCCACAAAGGACACCCAACCCCGCCCGCACATTAGCGGCCTCTACTAAGAATTCGAATGACTTACAATACGCGCGCTAGTAAAACGGGAAAAATGCTTATGCAAACATTGTTTTTCCTAGGCATGTGAATGAAATTGAAAAATGGGTTTCTATGTCAATTTAATGCAATTAATTCTACGTCAAAGTGGAATTTTAGCATGTGGGTTCATTTAGTACAATAAACGAACAATAATTAAATTGACAAAAGAAACAACAAACGCGTTAGTAACGATGTAACAATGTAACGAGTAATAAAGGTTTGTGCAAATATGAGATGAGATGAAAAGATGCAAATATGAGATGCATGGTTTGAAAAGGTAGTAATACACATGATTAATTAAACACGTGTTGACCTAAATCAGAATTTACTACCGAATTTAGAAAATAGAATAATGTACGACTCGTTGTTGTAGTCGTTATGAGGTTACTCGATCGAGTAGTCGATGGACTCGATCGAGTTGACCTGTAATAGACGATTCTGTTTTGCGTACTAGACCGTACTCGGCCGAGTTATTGACCAACTCGGTCGAGTACGTAGCCACTCAATCGAGTCACTGTGAGACTCGACCGAGTGGTGGTCGTAAAAAGCATTCTGACTCGATTTTGTGATGTCACCTGTACGAACTTGGTTCGTTTGCAATTTAATTGTTGATTTTGAAATTGCTTTTGATTTTTGATAATTCGACGGTTTTACCGAACCGGACATAAATATTGCACAATTTATGTTCGACTTGGCTTTTTTATAAATCGCGAATTTTGTTGAACCGAATATAAATATTGTTGAATTTATACCCGATTCTAATTATGAATACTCGTTGTATCCCATATTCGATTATTTGAATCGATATGGAATATTAGAGTGAAATAAAAAAATAAATTGATTTTAGTTGTTTTAAATTAATCAACGTGATATAAATAAGTCACGTTAATTAATTCATATGACTTGATTGTTAGATCCGATATCCAATTTATCCAATTATGGAATTGGTATCGAATCTAAAATCGACGCTTTACCTTGAATAAAAACTTGATTCCCCCGACTTTTCCGACATCGAAATAAATCCCTAGGGATTGTGATGTCGGATCCGTGTCAACGGGTTTCGACCCTTATTAAAATTGATTTTTAAAGAAATTGGTGGATGCAAAATTATGATGATGATGAGAAATAATAACGAATTGTTGTTTAAGTTGATTTATCTCAATAATCAAATAATCGGGGTACCGGGATAAGCGACCGACGATGCGTGTGCGGTACACTTGTATATGCGGTTTTCCTTATCCTGGTATCCTTCTTATTCGACACAAATCGATAAATAATTTAATGCTTTAATATTAATGGTATTATCGATATTATGAATGCGAAGAACAAAAAAAAATGAAAAGAAGATGACGAAAAGGGACGCAGACGACGAAGAGAAAAAGGAAAGGAAAGAGAGGGTTTTGACACCCTCAACCTACATGTTCTTGTCTCGGTGCGGACTCGTAACTGTGGCTTCTACACAAGAGTCTTCGAGGTCTTACGTAGGTTAAGTTATGGTGGCTCGGGATTGATTCCTAAAACTAAGTTTTAGGGTTTTTTGCTACTATTGAGTTGCTAGGGTTTGATTAGGGTTTGTAAACTTAGAGTTTGTAAAGTTTGTCGGGTTGTAAAGATTGTAAAGAGATGTGTAATGTGTTGCATGGGGTTGTTTATATAGGAAGAGTTAGGGCACCCGGTTTAGGGTTAGTCGACCGAGTAGGTGGCTAACTCGGTCGAGTGGCCCGTTATGCCAGTCGTCGGGATCGAAAAAGGCCCACTCGATCGAGTGGGTGGGTTACTCGATCGAGTGGCCCAGCTGGGTCGCGCAGGTCCGTTGACTTTGGACCGTGATTTGTGTTTGATGGGTTTTGTGTTTGACTTGGACTTTTTGAGGGTTGTATGGCTGTTTTTGTGTGTCTCGGAAACGACTTTGACCGGGGTTGACCCAATCGTGAAAAGTCGGTTTTAATTCCGGTGTCGGTTTTGGCCCAAATTAGTCTTGTTTGACTCGGAATGATCCACTGGGCCTGGATTTGAGGTTGTTTTTGTGAGATTTGTACTCCGTAAGTGTGTTAGCCAGCGATTAATGGATTTGAGCCCGTATCCGAGCGCGTAAAAGCACGTTAGCGTCCGATCATCATCGGGTGTTTTTTGGAAACTGCCATAGACACCTGGCAGTCAAAATGCGGGTGTCTACAATGTTATTCACGAGAGCCTTGTACAGTCAGTTATACTGTACAGTTACACGAAAGCTAGCGGTATAGATGACGTGCGGTATCAGTTATATACCAATCGGAATGAAAAAGCGTCAAATGCCGAAGGTCTATGTTCGGGCGTGCCTTGAGACGTCAGTTATACGCTCTGGGTCCCGTGTGTCGTTCGGTGTACAGTTATTGCATCGAGAGCCCTAGCTAGGCTTAGACATATAGTTGTCAGTTATACGGCTATACATAGTACCGTGGAGTATCAGTTATATGCTCCACACCGATGGAAAGTCTGTTATACGACCCGTCCGTCAAAGTATCAGTTATATGCTCTGGCAGGTGAGAGTGTCAGTTATACACTCGAGCCGGTGTTCGCTCTATACCCTAGGCGTAGTGTAAGAAGGTTATTTGTGTGTGATCAGTCCGGTTTGGATGTTTGAATTTCTTAGTAATTGGTATGATCCTAATTGGTCGAGTATGATAATGCTTTCATGTACTTCTTATCTGTATTATTCATTGATTGCCGATTATTAGTTGCTTTCATCCTATTGTAAAGACGACTGGGAGAGCATCTAGTTACTCCCCACTGACTATGGACCCCCCCTTTCAGGTCTTTCAGGATGCTGTTGACTGCTTCATTGTTGGGGAAGACTTGTGGAGAGAGAGACCCCTTTATTATGTGTCTTTAATTTTCAGTTTGAACTCTTTGAATAATGTATTAGTTAATTGTCGAGAGAGTGACAATTCGGATTTGGTCGGGTGTTTCCGCCACCTTTGACCCTATTATTCATACTATTTATATTATTTAAGTTTTTTGAAAATCCGGGTTGTTACATTGAGAACCAGTCTATTGAAGCATATCCACGGTCGAGTCTTTCCATTATCAGACCAGAAGGGTCACGTTTTGTCCATGTGAACCGAGGCCCTGTGAAAGGAATCTCAAGCAAGCTCGTGCTCATCCTCCAATTCATGAACGTTTTCCATCCAGTGATTGTGGAAGAGCCGCCAAGTTTATCATCATGTTGTTCGACTTGATTAAAATCACCCATTATACATAAAGGAGAATGAGACAAGCAAAGGTCCTTCAGCCAGAGCCAGAAATCAGGCCGAAGATCAGTACACGACTCACCATACACAAACACTACATATCATTCATACTTCAGAACCTTATTTACAAATTTACAGAGGATGAAATGTGGATCCATTACAAGAGGGAAAACATCGGATCAATCATTCCATAGCAGAATTAATCCGCCACTAGTACCGTCTAAGTCAACTCCACAAAAGTGTGGTAAGGCTAGCGAAGATACCTTCCTGAAACTATCCGAGACTAAACACTTAGTCTCACTAAGGAAAACTATAGAGATATCATACATACGTACGGACCATTCTAAGTATGGAATTATAGGGGAGTCCGCACTACCAAGACCCCTACAATTCCAAGAGAGGGCATTCATGGGATTATCGGTGGCAGAGGTGGGCCTGCCACAACCCAAGCTTGTGAAGTATTATCCAGTATAGATAAGTGATCTGTCCTCTGAACCCTTTCATCTACAAAAGAGGTAGAAAGCTTCAATCTCTTGTTGGGGAATTGAGAGATATAACCTTTCAAGCAATTGTCGTTGTCGTTGTCAGAGTCTGCAAAGGATCTTTTTTTCCTGATAACTGGAAAAGCTTGCTGATTTCTGATATTTGAAGGAATTTCACGAGAAAAAGCGCAGAGCTCGGAAGAAGTATCAGATGTTGCCCGAGAGCTGGTATTAGAGTAATAACCAAGATAATAACTAAATCCTCCAATAGAATCAGGGGAATTAGAACGGTTGCTTTCTGCTGAGACTGAATAAGTCATGGAATGAGTAGAAACGTAATTCGTAAAAAAACCGTCCACAGATTCATTAACCGGCATCTTCACAGCTGAATCAGAGCCCGACGAGGGATTTGTTACTGGACTACTGTAATCTGTAAAATATTGCAGTGCAGAAGGAGAAAGCGAATCCAGTCCAATATTTAATTGAGATGCGAAAACAGAAGAAGAATAAGGGACAACCTGATTAGTGGTGGCCATCAAAGTGGAGTTCTGTTCTCTATCACCATTGAGTTCAGCAAAACTGCGGAATCCCAATGAAGGGTCGGATGCCGGGTCCGGAGCCGAAATACGGAAACTTCTAGAAACCCTCTCAGCAGCATGTATGTCACCATTAAGGAGAGGTAGAGGTGGGGTTGGGTGTGGTGACTGCTGTATTGGAGCTGGTTGATTCATATATAACATCGGGACTCTTATGGTGTCATCGTCTAGATATGGGTCAGCATGAACCGTGTGATGAGGTTCCCCAAAAAAGGTAGCACCAAAGCCAGGAGGTTGGTGCGGATGTCCAGTACCAGAAGTAGATGATGATGAGGAGGAGAAGTACGCCGCAGTTGAAGAGGAGGTTGAAGAGTGTTGAGCAGTACCTTCCGTCGGGGGAGCTTTCACATGTGTGTTTATATTTGAGAAGGTCGAGGGGAGTCCAGTAATATGTTTGGAGTAAAAAGGGGCTGATGTAGGTCCATAAACGACTTGCATTCCTCGAAGATGAAGTCCTTGGAGACGGCGATCCAATTGGGCCGTAGCACGGTGGTGGCTGAGATTGCAGAACGTAATTCGGTGACCTACGAGGCCACACCTACGACAAAAGCGGAAAATATTTTCATACCCGAACGATATCCAAGAAACTTGACCGTCATCGAATGGGATATAACATCCCGGGATAAGAGGGGACGAAATGTCAACCCAAACCCGAACACGAACAAAAGGCTTAGGAGGAAGACTTCCTCCAATACCTTCAAATTCTATGACATCTCCAACATGCTCCAAAAGGAAAGACGCAACTGTTGGATGAAGGTATTGGAGAGGAAGACCATGAGCACGAATCCAGAGAGGAACTCAGTTAAAATTTAGATCATCCACAACCGTATTCCACGCTAGCTTGTGAAGAAAAAGAAGGCTTCCTTCTATATTGAGGACTTGTAAGTTGAGGAGCTGAGAAAAATCATCTGGATGTGAAAATTCAAACACAAAATAAGGCTTCATGGGATGGATTTTTACTGGAGCTCATAGATCCCAAAAGATATTAATAGCACTCTGGAGTCGTTCTAATTTAAAGTGGCGTTGATCAATAAAATGACCGACCAACGAGAGGCTAAAATTTATACCCATAAGATTTATTCTAAGGTTTAAGGGTAAGGAGATGAGGGCGCCTGCTTGATAAGGATCGTGCTCATCTGTTGGATTCTCCATTTGAAGTTATATGTGTTTAAAGTTATTATGGGTTTGGTTTGTTGTAAACGGTGGATGATGAAAGGAGTAGGATGGGGATTAAAAATAGGGGGTTAAAAACGGTGCAATGATAGCCTATTTACTAGGCAAGCTTAAGTGTCAAATGAGAGTAATTTTGGAGGTATTAGTGTATGATGAGTAAACTAGGAGATTAGGATTGAAGAGACGTAGGAAGGTTGAATGACAGCACAACACTAAGAAAAATAGGCAGGGAAGCTAACATCAGGAATAGGATGAGCTAGGTGCAAGATAATATGCAATTTGATGATATGCATGTGAGGAATTAAAAGGTATTTGAAAGGAATTAAAGGGGAACTCTCAAATTGAGAGAAAACTCTTTTTTTCAAGAGTACTGTAGTTGAAAGTTAAAAGTATTGGTATCGAAAATAAGGGTGACTTATAATAGAGCAATCACTAGTTACGACTTCCTGTCCTTCATTTGCCACCTTAGCTAAGTTTTGTCCAAATAAAAAGTTTTTTTCACTTTTAACCAACTTGGTTTGAAAATAAGAATCAAGCCAGTTATATTTTGGTTTGTAATTCAGGTTGATAGAGGCCGTTATCCATGCTCTTTTGAACTACAATTCGTGGGGGAAATAAAGGCGAGACAGTTGTGTTTCATGCTCGAAACAAGGACTACATTGTGCCCAAATCAGGTTGCAAAGAGCACATGTTCAGGCAGCCAATGAATGCAAGTCGTGAAGGATTATACCGGTGCGAAAGCGAAATTTCAGGAAACAATTTTCTAGCATCAATCCAAGAATACAAGCAAAATATAGATATGAATCAGAACAAAAGTAGGTCGAGAAATACACCATCTAGCATAAATTCCTCGATGTATAAGACGGAGAGATACTAGAGCCCCATGTGTGTGCTCCTCTACTCATCCACCAACCCAGTCAGAATCCCACGCCTGCTAGAACGGAAGAGATAGAACAATTCTCTCTCCTACTTTTACGGGTGCTTAATTATAATTTAACGTCATCAATTATAATTAAGTTGTTTTCGACGATAATTATATTATCGCTTGTGAGTTGTGACACAATACATGTTATGATGGGTGTATTGGTCAATTGTCACTTGATACGTTTTTGTCACAAATTTTGGGATCTCCGTCTTCCCGTCAATGTCTGGAGTTAGCGACACCATACTCTTCACCTTTCATAGCTCTGCCCGCACACTTGCGCCCACCGCCGCCGATCTTGATCGAATAAGTGCTCCCAACATTTTTCAGATTGATTTGGAAAATTGGGAAATTTGGGGATAGGGACCTAAAACTCTCGCCAAACCTAACCTGACTTAGATTAGTAGAGCAATCACTATTTCTGAGGGCTTGCTTGGGATGGGGAAATGATTCAGGGGTACTAGAGCAAAAATGAACTAGAAAATGACGGAGAAGAGGAGAGATGATGCCAAGCGAAAGTGGTGAGAATAATCTAGCCTATTTGGAGGAAACATTACTCCCCCTCCCCAAATAATGCATTACTCCCCCCAATGGGTAATTGTTCCTCCCTTCTATCTCCTTTACACCCTAAAATATCACAACTAAGCGCCGTCCTCCTCCATTTCTAATTCATTTTTGCTCTATTACCCCTATCCCAAGCGAGTTTTGACTTCTCACCTAGGTTGTACCGATACGGATACGGACACGGGACACGGCGTTCAAATTTTTTCAAGACACGATGTAACACCCCGAATTTTCGGACATAATTATTTATGCCATTTCATATATTCTAATATCCGAAATTATTTATCTAATTTAATTCCTATCAATTTTCTATTCGGATATTCCCTTTTCCTGTTTAATTGTCCGAAAATCGTATCCTTGTAACCTTTTGTCGGTTTAGCTTGGAATTTGGGCCAAGGCTAACCCATCCTTATTTTCCACATGTGGATTGATGAGGGAGCATTGAGATTTGGGCCTAAGTAGGGTTTACCCATGATCCTTGCCTATATATACATGTGATTAGGTGAGAATTCCACCCTTCTCATTTGCAAACCCTAAAACTAGGTTTTCATCTTCTCCTCTCTTCTTATCCTCCTAGCCACGCCACATACCTCCTCCTTCTCCATATTTTCGTGCCTCCATCATCACTATTATGTATTATTAATCATCCTCTTCAAGTCTCTTCGATCCTAGCGCAATTGTTCACATCATTTTGTAAGTTTCGATTCCGTTCGCGCTAGTTTTCGTAATTGTTTTTAGTTGTGTTTAAATAGGGTTTTGTTTGGTGTTGGCACGTGATTGATGATGGTATAGACAAGGAGATGTGCCCGGGGGAAGACGTTTATATCGTTGAAGAAAACATCGTTGATTAAATCACAAATTGGTAACTAGATGTGTCTTTTAAATGTATTTATGATATGTGAATGCCATTAATATGATGAATGAATGTATAATATGATATTGGATGTTGTGTGGTATTATTATGCACGTTTATTATATCGTTGATACTTTCACAATTTAATTGTGTCGTTAATTTTATCGTTAAGGCGTTAATTACCGTTTTGTGCGAATTAGAAAGTTGCGAGTCGTTTCGTAAGAGAACTCTAGGACACGCATGAACCGACCGTGGCCTCCCATGGTGGAGATGCTAGGGTGTTTCATCGACGCTTTTAGGGTTTCAAACCCTAGATTCAATGATGACTCAACCTACCATCACTCGGTGGTTGAGGTTAGGGTTGAGGTTAATATAACCTTATTTGAAGCTAATGTAACTTCTTTGAGAAGTACAATGCAACTTCACTTGAGGTTAAGATAACTTCAACACGGGGTTATAATCTTGTCGAGGTTCTCGAACTTTGCAAGGTTATAGTCAAGGTTAAGGTAACCTTAACTTAGAGTTAAGGTTAGGGCAAAGGTTAAGGTAACCTTAGTACGGAGTTAAGGTTATAACTAAGGTTAATATAACCTTAACAGGAGCTAATGTTATAGCCGAGGTTAATGTGACCTTGATTGAAGTTAATGTACCTTCATTGAGAAGTTACTACACCACTTCACTTGAGGTTAATGTAACACCAACATCATAATCTTGTTGCAGTTAATGTAACTCCACGAGGTTATGGTTGAGGATAGGTCAACCTCAACTTAGTAGACAAGGTTATAGTCAACGAACCTTAACCTTGGGTACTATTAGGCATTAGATATGCAAGACTAACTTTATGGTTATAGTTAGTTGTACTATCTGTTATTCATGTATTGTTGAAAGATTACTTCTACGTATGTTCTTCATATTTCAGTCAATTATATTGTCCTATGTTTGAGACATGATTGGTATCTAATATAGTCAGTTATACTATATTGGATTGGAGTAACACTTGGTATAGTTAGTTACACTATCTAGGGCTTGATTATCCCTGGCTAGCGACACTATACTAAGTATGATTACTACCTTGTATAGTCAATTATACTATACTAGGATGGGTTGCCACTTAGTACAGTCGGTTATACTGTACTAGGATTGGAGTCGTGACGTTATTCACGAAAACCTTGTACAGTCAGTTATACTGTACAGTTACACGAAAGCTAGCGGTATAGATGACGTGCGGTATCAGTTATATACCAATCGGAATGAAAAAGCGTCAAATGCCGAAGGTCTATGTTCGGGCGTGCCTTGAGACGTCAGTTATACGCTCTGGGTCCCGTGTGTCGTTCGGTGTACAGTTATTGCATCGAGAGCCCTAGCTAGGCTTAGACATATAGTTGTCAGTTATACGGCTATACATAGTACCGTGGAGTATCAGTTATATGCTCCACACCGATGGGGATCGGAGTCTGTTATACGACCCGTCCGTCAGAGTATCAGTTATTGATGCGTGCCGTTCCTATTCGATTTTTCACCTATTTTGGCACGCATTTCCGTGTCGTTTTATTATTTTAGGAGTCGGATTACGCTATTTTCTCCCATATGTGCTACTCGGGTATTCTTTTGTTGTTTTGCAGATAATCGAGACCGAGTAGTTGAAAGAGCTAAAAATTGCATCAAAAATCTTAAAGCTCTGAAACCGATTCGTTGTAGACCAAGAAGAAGGAAGCAAGTCTATAGACTAGACTGTGAGTCTATAGACTGAGAAGAAGGAAGTAAGAAAGCTGTAGACTAAAGCACAAGTCTATAGACTGGGAAACAAGTCTATAGACTGAGAAAGTGCAGCAAACAGTCCGTAGACTGAGGAGAAGTCCGTTGGAAGCCTAGATTGAACTCAGTCTGCAGACTTGGATCTCAAGTCTACCAGCCTAAAATCCAAGTCTGCAGGATGGGATACCACTCCAAGACTAATTCAGTTGACATTACCCACTACTCCCCTATTACGCTCTTCAGTTCTTCCCACTACCTAGTTAATGGGATCGAAGATAGCAGGAAAGGAAGGACAGTTATTGAGGGCTTAAGCAGTTTAAATACAGCTTTAATTTTAGGATCTGATTTATCTTTCATTAACATATCTTCTGCTTCTTCTATCTTTTATTCAGTAATTCAGTCTTTCATCCACGCATCCTGTAAATAGTTAGATTTAATTTTTATTTAATTTTTTTTAGAGATTTCAGTATTTATTATTTTTAGTCAAGACTTGGATTTTATTATTTTCCTTCTCATTCTACTATATTCTGATTTTGGTAATCTCTCTTCTTCCCTAATCTCCCTCCTCTCCAGTTACTGTTATTTTCATATCCTCTTTTTCTCTTCTTTATTTTTACTGTTTCTTATAATTATAATTCTTGTCTTCTGTAACCTCTATGCTTCTGTTCTTTGTAGTTATTTCTTTCATTTAAGCCATTCATGTCTTATATCGTTATTATTACTGTAAATATGCTTAGCTGATTTTTCGTCACTAGAGTTTAGGTGAACTACGAATTGAACGAGTTTATATGTGATATCTGAATAATCGAATTTTACGAGTTAAATCGCTCTTGCAACATTATAATGACGAGTAATTAATTATAGGCCGGTGAGAGTGTCAGTTATACACTCGAGCCGGTGTTCGCTCTATACCCTAGGCGTAGTGTAAGAAGGTTATTTGTGTGTGATCAGTCTGGTTTGGATGTTTGAATTTCTTAGTAATTGGTATGATCCTAATTGGTTGAGTATGATAATGCTTTCATGCATTTCGTTATCTGTATTATTCATTGATTACTGATTATTAGTTGCTTTCATCCTATTGTAAAGACGACTGGGAGAGCATCTAGTTACTCCCCACTGACTGTGGACCTCCCTTTCAGGTCTTTCAGGATGCTGTTGACTGCTTCATTGTTGGGGAAGACTTGTGGAGAGAGAGACACTTTATTTAAGTCTTTAATTTTTAGTTTGAACACTTTTGAATAATGTACTAGTTGAATGTCGAGATAGTGATGATTCGGATTTGGTCGGGTGTTTCCGTCACCTCTAACCCTATTATTTGTACTATTTATATTATTTAAAGTTTTTAAAAATCCGGGTTGTTACACACGAGGACACGGCAAAAAAAGACAATATGTATATCGAAATAAAGGGAATTTTAAGCTCTTTATAACGAACCTTCAAATTTTGGTCACTTATAAATGAACTAATACATCACTTTCGATTGTCGCAAAGGAGGACCGGTCAGGGTCGGCGTCGGGTTCAGGTGAGAAGGGTTGTTGAAACTTGAAAGGAGCTAATAAGGGGTTGGTGGTGGGTGCGTTTGAAAAGAGAAGAGTTTTATTTTATTTTTGTCTTGAACCGTGTCCTAAATATGCCGGTTCGTGTCCAATACGTGTCCATTTTTAAAAAAAAACCCAGACACGGTTTTTGGTGTGTCCGACACGTATCCAGGCGTGTCCTAGGCGTGTCGGTGTCCGACACGGGTACGCCACAAATGAGGCGTGTCGTGCAACGTAGCTTCTCACTTATTTCTCCTTCATTTCCCACAATATCTAGCAAAATTCTTATTTGTAACGGATCAAATAACATTCGTTTGAGCGGATAAAAATAAACACGTAGGTAGAATAGAAGGGCGTGGATTTGGCGGGAAGAAGCGCCCTTCTGCAATGCAAATAGAAAGCCACCCAACATCTACAGAAGTACAGAACCTCCCCCCCCCCCCCCCCCCTCTCAGACATTTCTGCAACTCCTCCTAGCATTCAACAATGGAGTCAGATAGCGACTCCGATGGATCTCACATCTCTGCAACTCCTCCTAGAAACCCTTTCCCAAATTCCCCTCCCAAATTCCACCCTAAACCCTGCTCCCCCTTCATTTCCCCGCAAACCAACCTACCTGCCAAACCCCATCAAATATTCCCATCCAACTTCAAGCACAATCAACCCTCTTCAAAACCCTCTAAACCTCCGCAAAACCATTCTCAAACCAATATTCAATCTTCACCACCCTCACCCTCTCCCTCTCCCTCTCCCTCTCCCACTTCTTCCTTTTCTCTCCCAATTACCCGACCCGACCCGGAACTTCCCACCTACACTTCCATCAGAGCCGGCTCCTGTTCATTCTCCAACTCAAACTCTTTCTCAAACTTCACTAAAAATCGCTTGGCTTTTGATTGCACTGAAAAAGCTCCCATCTTGCAATCTGGGTCGGGCCCCAAACTCCAACCGGACCCAGAGGGTAACTGTGACTTGAAGAAAAGAGTAGTTAGAAAACCCTCGAATTTGATCGCAAGTGGGTCAGCAAATGGGTCGGCCACTACTAGTTTGCTGCCTGCTAAAAGACCAAAAACTGGTAATGAAGGTAACTTTGTGAAACTTAATATCAATGGCCATGGTAGAAGGTTCACATTTAAGAATAGAAATAGCAATTACAACTCATCATCTAAGAGAAATTCCTACAGAAGGAATAAGAGAAGGTGGAAGGGTGAAAGTAACGATCTTGGTGATGAGGAGGGACTGAATTCATCTGGTAAAAAGCCCAGAAAGGATAATGAGCTTGTTGAAAAGGCGGTGTTGGATGTAAGAAATGAGGCGTCGGATGCGAATTTGGTCAACTTATTGAAGGTTACACATGGGTACGATTCTTTTAGGGAAGGGCAATTGGAGGCTATAAAAATGGTGCTTGCTCGAAAATCGACTATGTTGGTTTTGCCAACAGGTGCTGGAAAGTCGCTGTGTTATCAGTTGCCTGCTATCGTATTCCCTGGGGTTACGCTTGTCATAAGCCCCTTAGTGGCATTGATGATTGATCAGTTGAAGCAGTTGCCTTCGGTTGTTAATGGTGCTCTATTGAGTAGTACTCAGGTAGAAATTGTTTTCATCCCCCTCCCTCCGCTTTGTCTTCTCTTGTAGTTGTAGAGCAATTTCCTTTACTGCTAATTGGTTTATGTTGCATGTTCAAGTCCTTTGACGAGATGTCCGAGACTTTGAGCCAACTGAAAGAAGGAAGTATCAAGGTCAGTTTGTCACTTAGGACATATTAGGTTTAGGAATGATCTTCATTTGGTGTAATCTCTGGACTGATTTTCTCAACTGACAGATCCTTAGATAGGTAATGTTTGAGGAATGTGTGTGTTTTCTGTCTAACTTTTCTTCTATGCATGCATAATTCAGGTGCTTTTTGTTTCACCCGAGAGGTTTCTAAATGAAGAGTTCATGTCAATCATGTCCTCTTGTTCATTAATATCACTTGTCGTGATTGATGAAGCACATTGCGTATCTGAATGGTTGGTTGCCTTAAGCTTTTTAATTTATTTCAAACTGTGGGAAGATTCTAAGGACTTAAGGCTCATGGAACTATAATCGTAATGGCTCAGGTCACACAATTTCCGGCCTTCATACATGCGTCTGAGGGCTTCTTTACTTCGTGATAAACTAAATGCTGAATGCATACTTGCAATGACGGCAACAGCAACCAGGAAAACTTTGGATGCTGTTATGCATGCTTTGGATATCCCATTGACTAACCTGGTAAAGACTGCTCAGTTAAGAAACAATTTGCAGTTATCGGTGTCTCTGAGCGGAGATAACAAGTACAGTTTTTCTGTCATTTTATCTTTTAAACCTGATTTATAGCTATAAACTGGTTACAGACCCATGAATAATCCTATTAATACTACAGGATGAAAGAATTGGTTGGGCTTATCAAATCACCTCCATATTCGGAAGCTAAGAGCATAATTATTTATTGCAAGTTTAAGGTACATCTGTTTTTGAAAGTTTGTTCTGTATCTCTCAGCTTGTGGTAATTTTATCAGACTCATTGTTTCTTTGGTACATTAAATCTAAAAGTTTAGTTACTCCTTTACAGCTAGCAATGATTCTGATACTGATTTCTTCTCCTTAGTAATTAAGCTTTGCCTCAGATAATATTACATTGGTAACCCTTTTTGATAGGCGAAAAAGCATATGCACCTCTTTTATTAAGACACACATTTCTTGTTCTTAACCAGTTTGTTCATTTACTTATCTACTTTCATTCTATGCAGTATGAGACTGAGAAGATCGGAAAATATTTATGTGACAACAATGTTTCTGCAATGGTGAGTTGAAAAAAGTTAGTCCTGTAAACCAAACAGTTTTTGATGATGAACGTTAGTTGACGAAAAATCATTGTTCATTTGATGTTCCTAGAGTTACAACAGTGGCATGCTGGCAAAGGATCGTAGTCGTGTCCAAGCTTTATTTTGCTCCAACAAAATTAGAGTGGTAAGCATAGTTTCACTTCCAATAATATTTAGATTACTTGTAGTTTCTTTGTTTCTGTTCATGTGGTGTAAGTTATACATATCTCATTGTGCGCTAGGTTGTTGCAACTGTTGCATTTGGAATGGGGCTGGACAAAAGCGACATAGGAGCTGTAAGAAGAAAACCTCACTTTTGCTTTATTTTATACTAGTTAATTTCTCTGTTGTAACCTTGCTGTCTCTAAGAATCGAGGAGCTCATTAGTCATCAAAGTCTTTATATACAAAAGATTCATCTATCATTCTACCATGCATAATCCACAGTCTAGTCCAAGCATAGTTTGGACAGGATAGGGAATGGTATTATAAAGGGATGTGACACACTAGGCACTTTGGAGAGCAATATAGTTTAAAAAGAAAGGGTTATCCCTTCTTTTCGTAATCCACTTGAGCATATAGAGACATGTGCACCACTTTGGAACTTCTGAAAGATGGACCCTTGATGTTCCTGTCTTTCAGGTTATTCATTTCAGCTTACCAGAAAGCTTGGAAGAGTATGTTCAGGTTTGTTATCTTCTTCCAGCAGTTTGTTCTGTTCTTTTGAGTCTCAATCGTGAAGGTTGGATTTCCCCCTTGTGATACTTATTCAGGAGATAGGACGAGCTGGACGAGATGGGGAATTTTCGTATTGCCATCTTCTACTTGATGATGTTGTCTATTTTAAGTTACGCAGTCTAATGTACAGGTGATCTCTTGATGCAAATAGTTTTCTGAATAATTTGTTTTGCTAAAGTTAAGATAAAGCACGCTAATTGTTCATTCATATTGCAGCGATGGTGTAGATGAATATATGGTGAACAAACTTCTTTGCCAACTTTTTAGCAGGGAGACTAAATTGAAGGATGAAATTCATTCATTGATAATAGAATCTGCATCTCGCAAGTTTGACATGAAAGAAGAGGTAGTTTTTGCTGCCTCTATTCTAATACGGAGTATGAAAATATGTTGGGTCTAAAGTATACTTCCTGCATTCCAGTTTATATTGCTGCCATTTGGCTAAGTATCATTTTTAAGGATGGATTCTGAAGCCATGACACCCTTTGGCTTAAAAATTGTACTGATTTGAGTAGTTGGGAACATTGGTTTATGCTGAAAATTTGAAGTTGGTAGAAAGATTATACTGATATTATCATGGAAAAATTCCTATAATAGCATCCTAATTTTGGGAGGGGGTAATTAGTATGTAGCAAAACAAAAAGGCAAATGAGGAATGGAGGGAGTAGGGGTATACTTGGCTGCAATGTTACTTCAACTTTTTACTCCTGTATCCTGTGCTCAATATAGCACTTTGACACTTCATTGAGGCCTGAAACATTGATTTTTCACAATATAGCTTACTTAAACATTTGGTGTGCCTTTGAGAATTATGGTTTTTGGTGGTTAAGTAATCAAATCTAAACTAAACATCACAAATTCACAACTCTGTTAATCTGTTGCATGAATGTCGTATTACTGGTAAACGTTCACAGTCAAAATACATGCTTTATATCTAAGCAGTTGGCTGATTTCATTTGCTGGTTTGTTAGGTAATTTTAACTATATTGACACAGTTGGAGCTGGGTGAAGTGCAATATTTGAGTCTTCTTCCACAACTTAATGTTACTTGCAGCCTAAATTTTCACAAGGTAAGATTTTGGATTTGCTCACACAAGTAACTCTTTAAGCTCTTGTCTCATTATGAGAGTCAGGGTGCAGAACTATTTGGGGGTAAACCATGGTGAGGAAGGCCATTGATTGGCTTATGCAGGAGACACTCCATTATCAGCATTCTGTTGTTTGGTCATGTAACTGGTGATGCAGCTTATATGCAAAACTTTACTGAATTTTGATATTGGATGATTGTCATTGGTGATCATACTAATAAAGGACTTTACCCATAAAATATATCCCATTATGCTTTCTTACCCCATACCAAACTATACAGTAGCTAGGGATTCAGACGTGAAGGAAAATAGTGCAAGTGGAGTGGTTATACATAAATTCATTACACAATCTGATACCATTATGCCTATGTTTATGCAGACTCCTTCCATGGAACTAGCTTCTGGGGATGCTGTGGTTGCAGCAATTTTGAACAAGTATGTTATTCAAGCTATGATTTCTAGCCCTTTCCTAATGAGGTAGACTGCTTGTGATACTTGATCTGTGGAGTTCTAAATGCCTTGTTAATGGCACATTTAGGTCTGAAAATAAGCACGGGGTACATGTTTTTGACATCCCGTCTGTCGCAAATGCTGTTGGTCTGACAACAACAGAGTTGTTTAACCATCTGCAGAACCTAAAGGTCCGTTTTTTTTTTCGAGTGCTAAATAGCAATTCTCCATCGTATATATATTGTGCCCATTCAACTTGTGAAAACAATTCTTCTGCAAGGCTATGTTAGTCTAACTCGTCCGCAAGAATAGGACACGATACGTATTAGAGTCTTAGATGCGACTATTTTTGTGTGTAAGTTTCAACATTTTGGTCTAAAATGAGATTTTGAAGTGTCGTGTCTTACCGGACACGATACATATTGGATAGGCGATATGGTAATTAAGTGGAGTATGGGAGATTGGGAGTAGCATAACTGCAAGGAGCATGATCTGCGAAATTTAGAGGGAAGAAATCATAATATATCATATATGACAGATTCTGTTTATATTAGCACGTCATCTTAAAAATATGGCTCTTGAGTCTTGATCAGTCATGGCAAAGCTGTTTCGACCTCAACGGCCATCCTCGGTGGCCTGATCCAAATCTGAAAAGAACAACCCAATCCAACTTGAACTGAAGTGAAACAATATGTAATGACTAATTTGAACGTGAAGTCAAAAGCCTTAATAGTCATGACTGAAATGACACAAAATTAATGGATTCTGACTTGTAGCAATTGGCATAAACAACCAGAAATTACCTGGCAGCAGTACGCCTGTAATGACGTCATCAGCCTGAAATGTTCTGGTAGCAGTACACCTGATTACCTAGTTTTTAATTTTTATTAGCTTTTGCATTTTGTTGATTGTTTAAAGCATCAACCAAGAGAAAGTATGTTGGCAGCTCTTGTCCACTGTGTTGGTTCATTGTCTGCTATCTCTGACTCTGTACTGTTTGGTATTTGTTCCATTGCAGTTCACTGATGAAATAAGATTTGAATTGAAGGATCCAGCTTATTGTTATACCGTTGTGAAAGCCCCTTCAGATTTATGCTCTCTAGCATCCCGTATGACAAAATGGTTGTCAGAAGTTGAATGTTGCAAGGTTCTTGGAGCTCATCTGCATTCTATCATATTCTGATGTTTTACTTCGATGAATGAATGTGCCTTTTGTAAATCATTGTAAATTTTGCCAAGATATTTAAATAGTCCTAAGCGTTACATCTGTATAACTTGCACATCCTTTTGAAACAGGTTCAGAAATTAGATGTGATGTACAAATCTGTGACCTTCGCTGTGAAACAATGTGAAAGGACGGATGGATGTGATGGGGCACAACATACACCTTGTTTGCAGAGGAGGATTCAAGATTATTTCAGTGGAGAAGATCATATTGATCTTCCTACCATGATGAACCAAAACAGGTTTGTACATCTCAGTGTAGTACATTTACGAACACCTATCATTACTTACGAATAATAAAGCTTGGTGATGCAAGATTGTTTGATTTGCAACTTTTCAAGGCTCCTCCAAAATAGTTTTAAATTGGAAGGGTTAAATTCAGTGAGACGTAAGTTAGCTAAAAATGACCAGGCCATAACAGTGAAGCAACGAGCTAGGTTATGCCTCTATTGTGCATGGTGTATTTCTTCTTCAAAGATTGTTTATTTATAGTACTTGACAACAACAAAAGCTACATGCGTAGAGATTGCTTCCAACATAAAACAGCCGGCCTCTTTTGTTTGCTTTCTACTGCACACTTTCATTCTATGTTGACCGTTGGCCATGCACTTTGGCTGCATGCCGCCTTTCCAACAATTGACACTTTGACACTGCAAAAACATGATTTTTTTTTTTATAAAACAGCTACATGTGATACTTCCATATGTGTCAAGACACTCATAGGGAGTTAGAGTAACATAGCTTCCATCAGATCCTGAATTCTGCTGTGACCTAAGGTTACAAATAGATCCAACTATGTGCTCTAATCAATCTCTTTGGGTTGTAATTAAACTTGATGTTACTGACCCTGTTGAGAATGGCTCCTAAAACCCAAGTAATCACATGTGTCCCACATGGAAAGATGAGAGAAAGATGATCCACCTTATAAAGCAAGGGGTTACTCCCTCTATAGCCAATTGGTTTTAGAGTGGAACCCTCTTGTCTTGTGAGTGGACTCTTCCCGTCTCAGGTGTGGCCCATGCCCGTTATGTAATTTCACGGACCCCTCAATGTTCATTTCTTAGCTGGGAGCATAAAACAAAAAAAGATTAAAGTTGATTCCTGCAACTAAGTTTCATTTCTCAAGAGATGATCTTTTTTATCACATGATTATGATGAAATTTGTTTAAAATTGTTTTTCTTGTTACATTTGATAATTTTTTTAATATATTTGTGCAGCCGGTTCTTGCAAGCAGACATAAAGGTAAGAAACATTGAGATGCTTTCTGTGATCATTTCGGAGACTGTTAACAGGTTTCTTAAACTGAGTACCATTCTGTTCTTGTAGGTCTTTCTGCAGGGGAACTCAAGCGCCAAATTAACCCCTCGTGCAGTGGCGAGAATAATGCATGGGATTCCTAGTCCTGCCTATCCTTCTACAACCTGGTCTAAGACTCATTTTTGGTTAGTTATAGCTCTGCGTCAACATCTTATTCTAACACTCAAAGATCACGCTTCTGTGGCTTTGAAATGGGATGGAATGCAGTGAAATGACTCACTAAACTGTTTGCTTCTTATACGCTCGAATACTCTTTGGTTGAAGTCAACAGCTCTTGGCGCAAAACAGATCACTTTATTTTGACCCTGATCAAACTTGGAAACAATTTTGAGAAACGGAAAAATTAACTGTAGCTTATGTAGCTAGTTTACTGAAACTTCAGCATGCCTCTTACCTGCGCGTCTATTAGCTTATGTAGGTAGTTTAGAGGGAAGTAAATATAATAGGGAGCAAATACTGATGTACACCTATGACCTATCCACATAATTGGCTCATATCATTTCGTTTTTCAGAAGCTTACGAAGTTAATCAAATGCAGGGGAAGGTACACAAATGTGGACTTCAAAGTGATAATGGAAGCAGCAAAAGTCCAGCTCATAAATTTCGCCAGAAAGGATGGAACATAGCCCATAGAGCTTAACAAATCACACTCCTGACTGTCTGACACCACCCTATTACATTGACAAACTAGTCTGAAATGTCCAACAGGTACCGAATATATTTGTTTTTTTGCCAACGGGATAATACGGCTTTTATACTACTAGTATTCATATTTCAAGAACATGATTTACTGCTGCTGCTAATTGTTACGAGTATTTTTTTTCTTTCAGCAATAATGGACAATCAAATATCAGAATGGCAGCATTGCAGCGCGTTTGTCTGATTAAAAAACAGTTATTGCTTGTAATCGTCCTACACTGCTACAGGCATGAAATGACTTTCTCTTTTGTTAACTTGATTATAGAACTCCGTCTCAGTCATTTGTTTATTTTTGATTATAATATAAAAGGTAAACAAATGACCGAAACGGGAAGAGTATATATCTTTGCCTCTAGAATTTGTGGTATTATAGATTTATAGTGAATCACCAGGAATAATCAGGAAGAATACAGTGTAAAGTGGATTTTAATTTTAAAGTTCATTACATTTAATATCTAGTGCAGTTTTGTTGAGCAAACCAGATTCGTTCTTCCTAATACTACAGCAGCATTAAAGCTATAGCGCGTATCAACTAGACTTTGGTAATTTGATCAGCAGGACCAGGGTTGGGACATTTAAGGTCGGAAATGCCTTTCAGGGGTTAGTGGTCGGCGGTTGAGTTGATCCTGTCTGAGGTCATAGACTATTATTTTGACGCGATTTTGGATATTGTTTTGTTCAAGTCTAACCCTGACTGGGTTCCCAATACTATACAATGCCAACACTCACCGGCTGCAACCAATCAACTCTAAATACCCATGTAGGTAAAGTCACTATTATACGAGTAATAACTTCCATCAGATTATTCTGCATTTCTGCTTGACGGGGATATCAAGTGAACGCACAAAGGTAAATAAATGGACAAACAACCGTAAATGTCTTAGTGTAGTACTAGTACAGTAGTTAAATGCATAATAAGTTGCATGTTTGAATCCCTCGTCTACTTGTATTGTACTGCCTTTGTGGCTCCTTTGACCACAACAAAATGAAGATGTAAATAAGTAAATAAGCCAATACCAAAGTCTGAATGTTAAAACAACAAAGCTAAAATCAGTTGCACCCTTCCCAAACAAAGGGGATGTAGTAGGCATGTAGCTTCTTAATCTCTCCCACTATCCTTGATCGTCTGATGAACTTAGAAACACTTCCTGTGCACAATGGATGGCCCCGATTCATCGTACTCTGCCTTTGCAATCCACATCTGCATTTTTTCATAACATCATGATCATGTAAAGTGTGGATTTCATACAGTAGGCATGAGTTGTTAATAAGGATAATGAAAGAAACATACCTGCTGAAAGGTGCTAAGAGATGCGAGTATAGATCCGCCGATCCAGACACTGTACTTTCTCTCAGGGGGAGCGACGACCTTAATCTTCATGCTGCTAGGCGCGAGTGCAGTGATTTCCTTGCTCATTCTATCAGCAATACCGGTGAACATGGTTGTACCCCCACTCAGTACTATGTTTCCATACAAGTCTTTCCTGATGTCAACATCACATTTCATGATGGAGTTGTAGGTGGTCTCATGGATGCCAGCGGCTTCCATTCCGATGAAAGACGGCTGGAATAGCACCTCCGGGCACCTGAATCTCTCACTCCCGATGGTAATCACCTGCCCATCGGGAAGCTCATAGCTCTTCTCCACTGTCGAGCTATTCTTGGCTGTTTCCATCTCCTGCTCGTAGTCGAGGGCAATGTACGAAAGCTTCTCCTTCATGTCCCTCACGATTTCTCTCTCGGCCGAGGTGGTGAAAGAGTATCCCCGCTCAGTGAGGATCTTCATCATGTAGTCTGTGAGGTCTCGCCCTGCCAGGTCCAGTCGAAGGATTGCATGTGGGAGAGCATACCCCTCATAGATTGGCACCGTGTGGCTCACACCATCTCCAGAGTCCAACACAATGCCGGTTGTACGGCCACTGGCGTAGAGTGAAAGAACAGCCTGAATGGCTACATACATAGCAGGAGCATTGAAAGTCTCGAACATGATCTGAGTCATCTTCTCACGATTGGCCTTGGGATTGAGAGGCGCTTCAGTCAGTAGAACTGGATGCTCCTCAGGAGCCACACGGAGCTCATTGTAGAAGGTGTGATGCCATATCTTTTCCATGTCGTCCCAGTTGCTCACAATACCATGCTCGATGGGGTACTTTAGAGTTAGGATCCCACGTTTTGATTGAGCTTCGTCCCCAACATAGGCGTCCTTTTGGCCCATTCCCACCATAACGCCAGTGTGACGTGGGCGACCAACAATGCTGGGGAACACCGCCCTTGGTGCATCATCACCCGCGAAACCAGCCTATATGCAATGCAATACTTAGATCATCATTATTACATGTTTGTTACAATTGTAAGTTTAATTGTATAGACATTGTACCTTAACCATCCCAGTTCCATTATCACAAACAAGAGGCTGAATATCCTCTCCTTCTGCCATCTTCTGCTATATAATTCTTGGAACCAAATTATGATTAGTGCCACCCTCAAAGTTTCAATAATTATCACATCACATGGAGTTCATGTTCATAGACATTGCAAAATAAGCAACTTTTGTTGTGTGTTTGTTCAAATATGTCGAATTGTATTGACTAGGAATGAAGTACTCGTATTCCGTATATGATAGGACCCCCTCAAGACTTTTATGAAGGCACAACATCAACACGAATATAAATGATAATACAAGGAAATTTAAAATAAGAATAATCGTCTTCAACAAACTAATGTCAAAATAAAAGCAATAATATTTTTACGTGCAACTCCAATATGAGCATAAATCATTAATAATGTAATGAAAAGATTAATAATATACATCTACGACAAACCCAAGAAGATGATAATCATATTATAGGGAGACTAAAGACCAAAAATACAACGTAAAAATAAAAAAAAGTGCAACGTCCAGAATTAAAATGGTAATGTCAAGGTTACAACAAGAGAAAAGAATACGAAAATCACCTGGGATTGGGATTGATGGATGATATGAATGGATTTTTTTGTTGAAAAAATGAGGAAATAAGAGAAAAAGAAAATAGAAGAATATGAAGAATGTACGTAATAATAAAGGAGTTAGGAATGAGTAAATGTAACCCACTAAAAAAAACAAAATGAAAAAGGGAAAACGAAGGAAAAAGAGGAATGGAGGAGCTTAATCTTTGGGAACTTTAATAGCACAAAATAGCGGCGCTCACAACCAACCAACCACGTACTAGTATGTATGTCTATATTATATATGGACTATTCCTATATATCACTAATAACATCTCCAACAATGAACATCATCTTTCCATCCATATTATTACATCACAATACATTTACTTTTATTAATTAATACAAAGCACATTTTAATAGAATATAAACGGGCCTCAACCATCGCCTTAAGGTTTTGGTTGAGTTGGTTCGTTAACATGGTATCAGAGCCAGAGGTCACGAGTTCGAACCCTGGCAGCCCCCAATATCTCGAACTCTGAGCTGGAATCTCAGCACACGGTACGGGGGAGCCGGTGCGCATTAACCACTCTTCAAGCCCAAAGGGCATTCGAGTGAGGGGGCGTAATAGAATATAAACGGGCCTCAACCATCGCCTTAAGGTTTTGGTTAATAGAATATAAACGGGCCTCAACCAAAACCTTAAGGCGATGGTTGAGGCCCGTTTATATTCTATTACATTTCTCCAATCATTAACTCATCATCCCTCAATTCTCTCTCTCTCTCTTTGAATATAAGTTAGAATATTATCAATATTAGTGTCATTTTGTAAAGGAAAATAAATTAAATAATTAGGTGTTGTTTTTATACATTAATTTTTTAAGTAATTAATTGTTATGTAAAATGAATTACTTATATGGAGTATATCTCTTTACTCGATCAATATTCCTTCCACTCTCCCTACACTCACAAACTCTTCATAGTGGGAACCACGAGCTCGTCACAAATTAGATGATACTTTATCATGATTGGAGACCATAATGAATACTACATCAACTATACGCTAATGCTTCATAAGCATGGTTGGAGACCATGTACCCTGTGCAAGTACTGCCAAAAATGTACTAAATGTCGGCATTCTTTGTCAACACATCTTAAATAGAAAGTAATACACTAAGGTGTTAGTTTTACCTAGGGTCGTCGTCTTAAACATTTTAGGAGGCCCTGAACGAATTTATAATTTTGGACCTTTATATTATGCATGTCTACAAATTTTTCACAAATATTCGTCATAAATATCGTTTGTGATGAGTTAATGTTACTCCATCTTTTCACTAATATCTTCTTCCTGTCCTTTTTGAGTATTTTCTCTAAGAATTTCCTCTCTTTTTTTGATACAAAATGCATTCTAACCCAACTTTTACTCCACTCAACCACAACCACATATTCTCATTCCCTAAAATTTTGTGCCCAAAAGCACCAAGAACATCATAGTGAAAAGAAGGGAGTATAACGGAAGAGAAAGACAAAAAAAATTAAGAACATAATAAAATTGAAAGACACAAATTTATTTACATGGTTCACTAACAATATGTTAGCTACGTCCACCTAATGATGCAAGATGGAATTGGAGGAAAATATGTAAGGTCAAGGAGTTGTTCAAAGCTCGCTTTACTAATGGAGTCCGGATTAGTGGACAAGAATACTTCTTTAAAGAGGGTTACATTTGGCTAAGGGTTAAGCAACCAAAGGTATGCTGGTATAGTCGATCAAGTATGGAAGGGGTAAGCGTTCCTAAACACCTTTTCCATATGTGGCATATGTAGAAGATGAACTTTAAATATTATTGATGTCAAAGCGTTACATATATACTTGAAGTAACAGACTAGCTACCAACTACAGTTGACGTTAAGCAACCTAAGTACAAAGACTAGTTGAGATAGAAGATTACAAGTAGGTAGACAATTGAATACAAACAGATACAAAGTGATAACACATTATCTATATTACTTAATTAATAATTCTATTATCCCTTCGCAAAATGGACGGCCTAGAAGCAAGTCCAATTTTGGAGAGTAACATTTGAAGTTGATCTCGAGGAAGAGGCTTCGTTAAGGCATCGACTAGTTGATCATCATTAGCAATCGGGACGACCCGGAGAAAACCAAATTGCACATTTTCACGTAAAAAAAATAATCAATGGCAAGATGCTTCATTTAGAATGGAAGACGGGATTAGCAGCGAGACTGACGGTTCCGAGATTGTCACAATAAATGGCAGGAGAACTCGGGAGTGTTACCCGAATTTCAAGCAACAGATTAGACAACCAAGTAAGCTCGGCCGTGGCATTAGCAACGACCCGATATTCTGCCTCGGTCGAGGAACGCGAGACCGAGGTTTGTTTTTTGGAACTCTAAGAAATCGAGTTGGGGCCTAAGAAGACCATATAAGCACCTGTAGAGGTCCAGTCAGTACGGTCTCCAACCCAGTCGGAATCCGAGTAGGCATGAAGAGCAAGGGGGGAATCCCGGAAGATCGTGATTCCATGAGTGGAAGTACCAGCTAGATATCAGAGTAACCGCTTAAGGGCGGTCCAATGCGTTGTGGTAGGAGAATGCATGAACTGAGATAGTTTGTTGACGGCAAAGGCAATATCAGGACGTGTTAGGGACATATATTGGAGAGCACCAAGTAAAGATCTGAATTCAGATGGATTATCGTGGGAGCCGGCACCATCAGTGAGTTTATGGCGGATATTCGGATCAAGTGGAGTGGCAGCGGGATTAGCATCGGATAGCTTGGCACGAGACAAGACGTCCAATATATATTTATGTTGACTGAGGAAGAGTCCAGCCAGACATGGCTCTGATACCATGTAGAAGATGAATTGTAAATATTATTGATGTCAAAGCGTTACATATATACTTAAAGTGACAGACTAGCTACCAACTACAGCTGACGTTAAGCAACCTAAGTACAAAGACTAGTTGAGATAGGAGATTACAAGTAGGTAGACAATTGAATACAAACAGATACAAAGTGATAAAACATTATCTATATTACTTAATTAATAATTCTATCAGCATAGTCCGCATAACGATCTGACAGTGAGAACTAAATTGAAACAATTTGGATGTTGTGATGAGGTTGAGGTCTACTTCATCTGTTACCAATTGCCAGAGACAAACCAACACTTGTTTTTCCATTGTGGGTATAACAGAAGACGTTGAATCTGGTTGAATGTTGGAGCTATCTGCGGCTTGATAGTAATGACACTATGCAAAACTAAACAAAATGAAGGCCACACACATTAAGAAGAAGGTGGCTATGCTTATTGTCACGACATGCCATTATGCTATTTGGAGGGAAATGAATACTCGCAGGTGCAACATGATGATTCGAAGGCCATAGATAGTTAGTGAAGAGATAAAAAGAGCCATGCTTTACAGTGTGTAAAAATAAGCTTTATTAATACATTTACATTTTACCAAAAAAATCAAGTACAAGTTCGATTCTACAATCACTACAAGAAAACTTACCAAGGGCGGCCTCACCCGCGCGTCCAAAATAGTCGGTCGCTAAGCGAAGAGACCGAGTGAGAATTTAAAAAAAAAAAATAACCAGGCATAGCGACCGACAGAAAAAACGGGCGACCGTCTGTCGGTCGCTAACTTTCAGTTTTTTTTTTTTTTTTTAAATCAGACGGAGCACCCCTTCTCCCATTTATTTCCTATTTTAGCTTTATCTCTTTAAACTCTCTCTACCACACCCTCACTCGCGCGCCCTTCTCTTCTTCATTTCCTCCCTATTTTCTTCCCCCTTTCGTTGATTAAGGTATGTTTTCAGTATTTGTTAGTATAAAGTTAGGGTTTAAGGTTTGAAACTTGAATGAATTGGTTTTTTTTAATGTGTTAGGAAATTGAAAGTAGAAATATGAATTATATAATTAAGCCGTTTAGATATAAATAGTACTAAGTTTAGGTAAATTGTGATTTTTTACTAAATATGTGAATAATGTATATTAGTAATAAATTTAGTGAAAATAATGTGTATTTGGTTGTATAAATTTTTTAGATAAAAAATGAAGAGATTTGAACGAAAATGGATGTATGAAGAAATATTTGATAAGAGAAGACGTCCCACTACACAATTTTTAAAGGGTGTTGATAGTTTTTTAGAGTTTGCTAAACAATAACCCGAGTATGCATTGGATGGTAGAGTTAGGTGTTCTTGTGTTAAATGTAAGAACCTTCAAATGGGTTTTCGCCAAATTATTATCGTTGGATTTGTCATGGTGAGAAATCCGTTGAGGAATCTGAGGTCCAACAAAATGAGGGCGGATTGAGAGGAATGATAGTTGATGTAGTGGAGTGTAATTTGTTTAGTGACGAGGGCATGTATACTAATGATGATGACAAAGCAAACTCACAAGAGCCAAACCCACGAATAAAAGCATTTTTTGACATGTTAAATGCTTCAGAAAGCCATGATATGGAGGGTGCGACATGACATTGTTAGAAGTTGCATCTATGATAGTGACCCTTAAATGTGAATATAACCTACCCTTTGGGTGTATAGACGGTTTTGCTGCCTTGCTTAAGAAGGTCATCCCAAAAGATAACATCATGACCAAAACATTCTACACTACCAAAATAAATAGTAAAAGTAGGTCTTCAACTTCCCATCAAAATATTGATGCTTGTCCCGATGGATGCATGCTCTTTTGGGAGGACGATGCTCTACTTGAAAAATGTAAGAATTGTGGTAAGGGTAGATACAAAAGTGTTGATGGGAATATTGTTTTGAGGGATGGCATAAAGAAATGAGGTGGCATAAATAAAAAACTCGTGTAGAGAGAAAGATCACTACAAAAATTGATTCCAGTTTGCGGCGGATTTGTTCGACGCAAACAGGCAGAATCCGACGTAAATTTGTTGTTGCGTCGGAATAGCCGACGCAAAACTCCACCGTGTTTTTTTGACGCAAAGAGGGTTTTTTTGCGTCGACAAATCCGACGCAAACGCGTCTGCGTCGCCATAGCGTCGGATAATCCGACGCACCATTTGAGGGTCAAACAAGCCAGTCAACCCCTACTGCGTCAGATTATCCGATGCAATGTCGATGATATTTGGCCACTACGTCGGATTATCCGACGCAAAAGTTGTTGACTGGTTGGCCTCTACGTCGGATTATCCAACGCAAAGGCGACGCCATTCATAGCGTCGGTTAATCTGACACGATTCCGACGCTCGTGTACGATTTGCGTCGGGTAAACCGACGCACACTTCGTGTTTGTGCTCCCCATTTGCGTTGTATATTCCGACGCAATACTCATTTAAATAAAGATGTTCCGTTTGTTTTTAGCTCCCTAAATGCGCAACAAACAAACAACCTGCAATACATATACATATATATATATATATATATATATATATATATATATATATATATATATATATATATATATATATATATATATATATATATATATATATATATATATAGAACTCCCACAAACAACCACAACAGCAACACCTCCGCTACAAAACTCACCCCAAAACTCCAATCAAAGCTCACATACATATCTTCTTCACAGAACTCCACAAAACTCAACAAATCAAAACCAGAATACTGATATAGAAAATGAAAATATATTACAAAAAACATGTGCTGGATTCACAATTCTATCTAGGAGTTAGTGACTTAGGAATATATACATAACCATAACCTAAAAACGTACCAAAGAGAAGACGGACTACCTAAGCTAAGCAATGAGCTGAAGCTGCGAAGACCAAAAAGGATGACCATGTTGTCATCGCGCCCGCTAGTACGTGGTCCACCGCTGTAACTTTCATTCTCCATAGCCCACCTTTCCCCCATCATCTCTATGAACTTGTCCTGCTCCTCCAACCTCTTCTGTTGTGATCCTATTGTCTCTTCTAATGTATTTAGGTGCTCTTGTTGTTTCTTCAAGTTTTCCTCAATACGCTCGTTAGCTGTACGTTCTTGGGAGGCGCCGGCTGGGAAGTAAACTTTCGTAGATGGGCCTTTACCACGACTCAAGTAGGGGCGAAATAGATCTTTCGCCGCGCTGCCTATCCCGCAGAAGTGTCAGTTCTGGTTGTAGCCGCCCGTGATATCGTGGAAGATCCGTAAGGTGTTCGGTGTCTGATCAAACGCTCGGGCCTCCTCCACAACTTTGTCAAAGTTATCCTGAAACAGCAATAGGAAACATGATTGTTACCACATAAAACATCATATACTTTGACATAATTTCTGATAGGAGTATTAATTTTTGGAAAAGTGCAGTACAAGTACTCACAATGAGCTCCGGCGCTCGAGAGTCTATCCACTTCTCGTTCTTTCTCTTCTTTGTCTTCTCTAGAGCTGGACCGGGGTTGCGGTTGGGCCCTTCAAAAAATAGTGTTAGAACTTTCAACAATTATTTAGCCAAAATATATTGAACTATAATTAAATTGATTACTTATCTTCTAAACACTTATTTACTTGAAAGTAGTTGTTGCGCTCCTACTACCAAGGCAACTTGTGGGTTTGGCCACTCCGTCCGCTTGCCCACATCGGCGGTTCCTCGTCTTCACTACCACCTTCTTCTTGAATTCAGGGTCTTCGGCCTTCCGTTTTGGCTCCGTCCACTTCTTTTCCGGAATCCATTCCGGCCTCTATGCCCTAGGATCGCTATCTGGAATATGTCCGTTATTCGCTTCTTTATCCGACTCTCGTAGTCGGATCTCAGGTCGTACCCCAGGTCTATACGCACTCTCCTCTGTTCATCCTAGTAACGGCGAGGAGTGGAAGCGCTTTGATAGAATTTACCCTAATTTTGCTAAGGAACCCCGCAATGTGCGGCTTGAGTTGTGTACTGATGGGTTGACCCCTTTCGGTCAGTTCAGTAAGTCGTACTCTTGCTGGTCTGTGATGGTCACACCATAAAACTTACCCCCATGGTTGTGTCTGAAACCACCGTTCATCTTTCTTTCTTTTATTGTTCCTGGCCCAAGTCGATTTGTGCACAAATCAAAACTCATCATACGCTCCGATTAACAAAGTGATTACAATGACGAAGCACACTAAACAAAAAAACAAAAACGATGAGTCCGGGAAGGAGTGAAAACCCGAAAGAGTTCTCCGGACAAAATGAAGAATCGAGTTGCGAGCCGTTGAAAAAAAATGACGAGCCGAGGACGGATTGAAAACTCGAAAGGGCGCTCCGGGCAAAATGAAGAATCGAGTTGCGAGTCGTTAAAAAAAAGCAAAAAAAAAAACAAAAAGGTGAGGCGATGGCGGAGTGAAAACCCGAAAGGGCGCTCCGGGCAAAATAAAGAATCGAGTTGCGAGCCACCACAATAAAAAAAATGTGCTTCTCATTAATGTAAATCAAGCAAAATCAAGCCTTTGTCGAGCCCTTTACATCAAGCATCTATCATCCGGACATTCCGGAAGCAAAGATAACGAACGTGATAGAAAACTCCACAAAAAGTAGTACTAATACGCTACATAATATTACATAATACGACATAATACTAATGGTTGGGCCCTACCGGTCCATCTTTTCCTTTCTCTTGCCTTTCGGGTGCGCTTCCTTAGGCCTCTCATCATGGGTCTCTCGAATACAAGCGTTCACTTTTTTAGCCAGTTGTGGGCCCAGCCAATCCCACGCATCTTCTACATCCGCGTCTTTAATATGGGTCTTGTCCGTCTTGACCTGTTCGGACGAATTGACGGTACTAGGGTCGGTAACACTGTCTTCGGTTCGGCATTTAGCGACATTAGCCCACATATCTTCCTTATTCTGCAGCTTCACAACCTCCACGGTTCTTAACCTCTCCCGCTTCGTCGGATCTTCACAAACCCTCCACCGAGCATAAGAGGGGATGTCCACCGAGTGTTTGCCTCGGGAACGGGATGAATAGTCCTCTGTCTCCAAGTCATTTCGAATTCCCTAAGAGCATCCTTTCCCCACGGATGGGAATCGATAACAATAGTGTCAACCTCGGGAATGGTCTGCGCCTCGCCCATTTGGCGCATCAACCTGGCCGGATAAACATAAACACATGCAATCAAGGATAATATCCGCATAGTATGGGCCAACGATAAGAGTGGAAGGCCGATATATCTCTTAACATGCCACCACGGGCAATCCATCTAATAACGATCCCTCCATCGGCATGCAAACGAGAGAACCATTCGTCTTCGGTGCCATTAAAATATCGAAGAGGTACTACGCTCCGCATGGCAAGCCTCTTGCAGTTATAACCTTCGATGAGCCGAGGTGGCTCGATTAGACATAGCCTCTCCTGTAGTCAAACCTGCATGGACACGATACAACATGGTTCTAGAACCGCGAAACAGAGCGCGATGAATGCGTGCACGCGTGTCGAGACCCATTATAAGCTCACCCAAAATAAGCCAAGAGGGCGAGCGCCCGTGCTCCATTTCCATTACAACATCAATAACGCGAGGGTTACCCCAACCAGCTTGCACCGATGCATCATCGAACAAATAGTAGCTCAATATCGCAATGATAAGAGCACGCTTGCGAGCTAGAGGTGAAACACCATGAGCACCCTTTCCTGAGAATTTCATAACAAGGCGCTCCAAATTAATACCACATTCACCAAAGAAAATCTCATCCTCTTCCGGTAAAGGAATATCCAAAAACCGACAAAACCGCTCTACGGGAACATCAGCTTGAACCGGGATAGAAGGGTGAAACGAATGCCACCCTCCAATTGCGTCTATCTCTCGGGCACAGGACACACATCACCCCTCGGAAATGCAAATACATGATACTTAGCATTCCAAAAGCGTGAACATGCAATTAAGAAGTCATCTTGCACATTAACTTGCTTCAATGATGTAATAACAGACAAACTGTCACTTAACAAATCTTCAAGTTCACCTTTCTTAAAAGAATTCATCCACTCGGTCAAAAGACGGCCTAAACACGACAGGACTCGATAAATCAGGAAGAGCTATCAAGACACTTGGGTGTTAATTATGTCTAACAAAACACTCATAACCCATATAGCTACAATATCATCGTAATTAGGAAAGTTACGAAAATTTCCATAATCGAGAACCTGACCGCCAGGCCAGGCGCCTGAGAACTCGGCCGCCCGGGGCCAGGCACCTAAAAACTATGACGTCCGGGGGCCAGCGCCTGAGTTCCAGGCTGCCCGATGTGCTGCGTCTCATTCCGCTACTATTCGACGACCTCGAGCGATAGGAATGATTTCCTAAATCAGTCATCCCCTTTTCCAAAGCTCAAAAGTACGATACAAGCACAATGCAAGAACAGAGAGTCTCTTATCAGTGACAGACGACTCATTTCCGTCACTCCGATCTACCAGACTTAGACATTTTTTAAAAAAAAATCTTTGGGGATTATGCTACCCCACTATGGACATGACATAGGTCCACCCCGACGCGGCCACGCGCGGGTTTGGGGAGGCGAATGAATCTCCATATGAGATGATCAAATTGAAATTTAAATCGAAGTAGGAGTCGCCACCAAACTATGTGGGAGTTCGGGACCGTTCGAACCCACTCTATGTCGTAGTGGGCCGTGCACAAAGTACGGTCCATTTCCGATGTCAGAGTTTATTGGGTTCGTCCCTTTGCATTTGATACCGATACCGATATTATCGGATATCGTGTATTGAATGACTCTCGTTGTCAATGGATTCGGGCATCCGGAAACCATGGTTCTGAGTAAGGGGTGAGGGTACGTGTTGGGAAGTTCACTAAGAACACCCAACCCCGCCCGCACTTAGCGGCCTTTACTAAGATATCGTTCGTTTTTGGTGTACACGCGTTAGTTCGACGGTTGAATGATATGCAAACATTATTTTCCCTAAGCATGTGAGAAAAATTAAATGGGTTGCTAAGTCGTTTAATGCATCTTAAACTAATAACGTCAAAGTTATATTTAGCATGTGAAATTCGTTTTAGTCTAATAAAACAAAAGATGAAAATAAATCGCTACAAACATGAGCAAACAAGTTAGTAACGGTTTGAATAATAAAGATGAAGACGATAATATGCACGATTTTGAAAAGGTTTTATGACACGTGATGGATTAGCACGTGTTGACCGAGGTCAAGAAAATGTTTGTCGAAATTTGGAATATGTCTGAAAACTCGCTGTTTTGTCTAAAAAACGATGCTCGAAAAATAATAAAAAAGAACGAAACTGTGTCGCTCTTCCCGAGGGTCGCGCGACTCGCCTGGGACGCCGGCGAGTCGAGTGATAGGCTGCCTCGGGATTGATTTTTTGAAAAAATCGATAGTTTTATTAAACCGCGTACGAATATTGCATAATTCGTACTCGACTTAATTTAGCGATATTCGTTATATTCGATATTCGATTATGAAATTGATATCGGATATTCGGAATAGTCTTTTTAGAAAAAAGGATTTTGGAAATAGTTTTGTAAATAAAAGCGATGTTTAAGAATTTTAAGAAAAAAAAAGGCTCGATTTTCCAGGCACTCGCGTGAGTTGCCTGGGAGGGGCGCGACTCGCGCGGGTGTCTGTCCCGGTTTGTCTATTTTAGAAAATCGTTAATTTTAATAAATCGCGTACAAATATGGATTAATTTATACTCGATTTATATTATCGATATTCGTCGTATTCGATATTCGATTATGAAATCGATATCAAATAGTTAGAATGATTTTTAGAAAAAGTTTTATGAAGTTTGTTTCGAAAAAGAAAAGAAATTGAACGAAAAGAGAAAATAAATGTTAATTCTCTCAGCGTTAACATCGTCGTATTTTGCTTTTAATATGTGACGATTGTTTAGCATCAACGAGATTTAATGTTATTCTTTTGATACGATATTCGACCAGAGAATCGATATCGTATTTTTAAGAATGTTTTGTTTTATGAAAATATTTTTGTAATATCGTTATTAGAAAAAATGCGACAACGACCCATAATAAACGTGGACCGACGACACGACGCGAAAAAGAAAAAAAACGAGAAAGAGGAAGAGAAAAAGAGAGAATCGGGTTTGATTTTACACCCTCAACCTACATGCTTTGTTTTCTCGGAAAAAAGGCTCGTCGGAAAGTGACTTAGGCACGGGAGCGTCGAGACGATGTGGATGAGTTAGGGTGTCGGTTTGGGACGTGTAAGGTGACGAGTTTGGCCGGCTTTTTGGTTGGATTCGTCGGGTTATATTATCGGTCTTTCGATGCTCTATTGGATGTTACGAGGTTGTTGTATGTATGTGTATGTGTATGTCGGGAATTGTTTTGAATCGTTGATTTTAATGTGTTGTGAGGGTCCTATTTATAGGGAATGACTAACTTGCAAAGGAAGAAAGTCACCGGTTGGAATGAGGTGGGATTCCGTCTAAGGATAGGAAAAGTAAGAAGTTGAAAGGGATGAGAATTCCGTTTCTTGGTGGGAAAGAAAGGAATCTCGGCTGGAATGAGGCTGCTCGGCCGAGTATTTGATGCTCGGTCGAGTGTTTGATCGGGTGTTCGGATAGGATTCCTATTTGAGATTGAATTCTATCCTTAACGGAATTGTTTAATACTTGTCGTAGCTGATTTTTTGTAGTGTTTGAGCTCAAACCGGACTCATGGGGATGTCACGGCTGTTTATGTGTTCGAAAAAAATCTTTGACTGGGTTTTGACTCGGTTGCTAAAAGACGGTTTTGCCCCTGGTGTCAGATTCGACCCAAATTAGTCTTATTTGACTCGAAATGACCCACTGGGCCTGATTTTGAGGTTGGTTTCGTGAGACTTGTACTTCGTAAAAAGCCCAAGCCAAATGTCCATGATTTTGAGCCCATATCCGAGTCCATTAAAGCATGTTCGCGTCCGATCATCATCGGGTGTTTGTCGGAAATTACTATAGACACCTGGCGGTCAAAATGTGGGTGTCTACACCCACCTAGGCGTGTTATAGCCCTACGCAGCATTGTTAATAAAACATAAAAAGTGGTCCAACTTTTTCTTATTATCATGCTTTGTACACAAGCGGCATTATCCAAATACGGCTATACACGTCTACAACATTGGCCACACACTCGGTCAAAACTTCAGTCATAAACGTTTTATACATGTTTTGCACATTTTGAGTCAAATGTTTTAATCGACGTTCTACCTGATCCAATTCCCGGCTCAAACTAGCAAATTTTAAGCATCCCAAAAAACATTTTCGCACTCTCATTCAATCCTAACGTATTTAAAACACCTTAAATCGCGGCCCAGCCATAAGCAAATCAACCTTGGAGTGCTTACGTGATTACTTGTTACCTAAGCTAACATTTCAGGGGTTTAAAGCGAGTCGATCAAGCACGAGAAAGTTTGGTCAAATATACAAATATACAAATCTGATACAAATTCGAGTTTACAAACTAGGGTTGACCCCTAGAGGCTGCAGCTACAGCCAATACAAGCTCACCAATGTTATCATCTAAGCCTAGATCCTCCAGCTCGAAAGTGGGAGACCTCGTCCGTCATCTACTGAACGACGTAGACCAGCCAGCATATCCACGATAGCCATCTCCGTGCTAGGAACCTCTCCTGTAGGCTCAACCTCATCAGTGACACTGGTAGCCTGATGCGAATTACAGCGGAAACGAATAAAAAGGATAGGCAGACACCAAGTTAGACCTATAACTTGATGAACGAGATTGGCTAACCAAGACCTATTGGTTCCAATCGAGTAAAAATTAGGAGTCACGTCCTAAATAATCACTATTTTTGGATTATCGCAACAATCCGAGTTTCACACCAAACGTAGCACACGTTTAAGAGCGACACAAGTTTTTTCGACCCAAATTAGTCTTATTTGACTCGAAATGACCCACTGGGCCTGATTTTGAGGTTGGTTTCGTGAGACTTGTACTCCGTAAAAAGCCCAAGCCAAATGTCCATGATTTTGAGCCCATATCCGAGTCCATTAAAGCATGTTCGCGTCCGATCATCATCGGGTGTTTGTCGGAAACTACTATAGACACCTGACGGTCAAAATGTGGGTGTCTACAGAGCCCCCACTCTGACTGAGGCTTGGACAAGGCGAAAGTCAGAGTAGCTACCAGGCCAAAGACCTGGTAGACTTCCGATCGGGTCGTTTATAGTCCATTGGACTTGCGTAACAGGGCTCGCCTGCCATAGGATAGAAATCATACCTGGATAGATGCCAATAGTTCCGTGGGGACTTCGCCCAAAAAAGTCTCGGGTGTGCCCGTTTGCAGGCACATCCCATCTTGGAATTGTGCGGGAGCTTGCATTGGAAGCTATGGGTGTGTTCGTTTGCAGACACGTCTTGATTCAGAATTACGCGGGAGCTTGCATAGGAGGCTATGGGTGTATCTGTTTACAGATACATCCCGATTCAGAATTACGTGGGAGCTTGCACAGGGAGCTATGGGTGTATTTATTCATAGACACATCCCGATTCAAAATTACGCGGGAGCTTGCATAGGGAGCTATGGGTGTATCTATTTACAGATACATCCCGATTCAAAATTACGCGGGAGCTTGCATAGGGAGCTATGGGTGTATCTGTTTACAGATACATCTCGATTCAAAATTACGCGAGAGCTTGCATAGGGAGCTATGGGTGTATCTGTTTACAGATACATCCCGATTCTTTAGTAAAAAATGTCGCCTGAGCCTTCCACTGGGGAGTTTTTGCGAGGAGACTTCCTTCTCGAGTCTGGGTGTACCTGTATGATGCCAACACATAGCAATTCGTATGTAACATTTTTTGGCGAAACACCGACTTATGTTGGGGAAGTAAAAACTTGATGTTCCTTTGGGAAGCACAAGCTGGTACCTGAAATGTTAGATATATAGAAATAGCAAACATAGCAGGTAGCAAGATAGCATACATGAAATGCAGTTAGCATCTATAGACTGACTTGCGCTGGGGGAAAATGATTTTTGTTTCATTTTGAAATCGAGGTCCTGAAAGCAACTCACGTGCTAGGAGATAGGTTTTCAAAATTAAAAAGGGTAGAAAAGAAATTTGCAGTTTAAATAGACTGAAATTTGACCTTGTCGAGAAGGATTTTCTCAAATGGCTAAGTTTTGCAAATTTTTTAAAATGAGAATTTGAAGAGAGAGGTATAATGACAGACTCGACTCTAGACGTGACAGAACGAGTTGACAAACACGAACTGGACTCTCTAAGGGCTGGACCGTGACTCGGTAGGGGGGTGGGCCACCTAAGATGACAAGACTCTTAAGTTGCGCTATTCCGTAGCCTAGGCGAGTTGCAACACGGTAGAATCCTCGGAATGGGATAGATATGCTATAGGGATTGCGATAGTCTGTAATGAGACTGCTTTTTGCATGACAGGACTTAGCAGTGGTAATGTTGTGGTCTAGTGCTCCTTGGATTTTTTTTTATTTTTAGGGTAATTCCCAAAGTGGGTATTGCTTCAAGTCGTGACAGATTCTTGTCTTCGAGTGAGCCGAGTACTAGGACACACACTGTAGAAAGGTGGCTAGATTTTGAAAGTATTTGGATTATGTGAGTGGATGGAGAACTTCTGCCTAGGAGAAGCCCCCAGGATGACGAAGCTAGCTTGTGAGAACATGACAGTGTCGTGACCAAAATGATGGTGCTTTTTTTGAATTTGTGTTAGTGTGGGTGGTTGTGCCTCTGTTGAAAGGTTGCCTACGTATTCACGTGTGGTGAAATCAAACCAAGCCGTAGTTCAGTGTTGAAAAAAATATTATGGTGCCTAGCTTACTAGGGCTTTGTGTGTAACTAGCCATAGCGATGGTGTAGGCTAAGTGCATTCCCAGTGATATCTTGATCAAAGAGCTAGAATAGTTAGGATGTTGATCCTGTGACTGTGAGCGTTCTCCGGGGTAGCCCCCAGAGGTGGTGTGAACTATTTGGGCATGTTCTATGCCGACCGCAAGTTGAATTCCCGTGTTTGGGGCTGGTAACTGGTTTAGATGTTTCTTGGAATGTGGTGCTAAGAAGTAAGTGTCTTTGATGATTCGAAATCTGGAGCTCGATTTTGTGGAGTTAAGGCTTCGAGGGTAAAGTATTGTAATGTGGTAGGAAATGGGGAAGTCGAGTAAAAATGACTCGAACTTCGATCGGGCAGGTTTGATAATGCGGGATCTGGTTTCCATGTCTGGCCCTAATGGTTAGGGGTATCCTATGGAGCTTGAATCCTCAAAATTCCGGGCTGTCTCTTAGCCTAGGTCTCGAGAAGGTCTTGAGGGTTGTAATGTGGGAAGGCTAAGTGTGGTGTTAGCTGACCGACTTGATTGCTTCTCCCTTATTTGATGGTATGGGTATTGATAATTTTGAATTGACCGTACCCCGGTCAAGGGACTTTCACTTGGGTTGACCGTTGACCACGGTCATGGGTTTTTGAATTCTTTTTTTGATGATGGCATGCTTTTTTAGTTTTCGCCTTTTGCTTTTTTTTCTTGGACTTTTTTTTGTTGGACCTTTTTTGATGGTTAGACTAACACCTAAGGTAGGGACTGGTCGATCTTATTGGAGGGGTGTGTATTGTGGGAAATGGGCTTGCCTCCCGTCTTGAACCCAAACTAGAAGACTACCCAGATTTGTCCTAGGATTCGATACCGCTCCTGCTAAGTGTAGTTTTGTGGCTTTCTATGTCAGAGATGGAACAGGTAAAGGAAAACACGGGTCTCGATTCCCTGCAGTCATTATAGATGTGCCTATAATAGTCACGTGCATGTGCTCATAGTGTATGATGGTGTTCATCATGTTCTCGGAAACACATAAGGAAAGTATATATGAGAAATAGAAAAGCTGATTTTATTGAAATGTGAAAAGAGGACAGAATACAGCTGACTCTGGCTCTGATTCTGACTTTGAAATTGAAAGAAATAGTACACCCTAGACTCGGACTCGGACTCAGACTAGGACTCAAATCAAATCCGGACTCTTGGATATATGGGAGGTAGATTGGATGCTTTGGTTGTTGGGCCCTTTATAGTCCATGAGGGGCCTTGCAAGTGACAACGTTTCCATGACGGGTGTCTTCCCGGCATCGAGGGAATCTTGGATAAGGTGTTTCAGTTTCCAGCACTGCTCTGTATCGTGTCCCCTCCCTATGTGGAATTCGCAGTAATGCTCGGCGTTCCATGCTTTGGAGCGTCTTTCCAAAGGTACGTCGGCTGTTGGGCCTAGAGGTAATATTAGGCCCTTCGAAACCAACCTTTGGAAAGCGACGGTGTAGGACATATCCAAGTGGGTAAATGTCCTTACCTTTGACTGGTTCTTGATTTTCGGAGAGGTGACTTGTGGATTACCTCTCTCGGTCTTGCCATCCTGGGGGTATCAGATGGTTTCATAAGAGTCCTTACCCTTTAAATGGCCCGGTTGGATGATTGGCTGCCTCACCCGTTCTAGGTGTGTTAGACGGGATTGGGCTCTTGAAAGATCCTCTTCGATGGTGGCTACCCTGGAACCCAGGTTATCTAGGGCGGTATTGATTTTCGAGAAGATATTGTTAATGGAGCAAGATAGCATAAGCATGCTTCCTTGGATGTCCCCTTTCTCGATAGCGCGGGCTTTGTCGTGGTTAGGTAGTGTCTCGTTCATCGGGTCCAAGGTAGGAAGAAGCAACAGGTGTTAGAACTTGCCTAAACTTGGTTTTGCGCAGGTGCAAGAGAAGGAGTCGAACTAAACACAGCCCGGATCGGGATACTCGAATGTTGACCTAGACAAAGTAACGACCGCGAATTAGACTCGGGCTGCATAAGGGTGAGTCCGAAAATGGGGGCGAACGTGTTTGACCGTGTCGCGTGCTCGGCCCAACCGTGGTGACCTAACCCTAGGTGACTCGAGTGTTCGTAGCATAGGTTCGACTCAAAGAAGGCATCATAAGGACGCCAGTGTAGAATGAACGTGGGGTGCCTTTAGGATGACCGTGGTTGACTGCTCGGTTGGGGGATAGCCCCCGAATGAGGCTAAAGAATCTGGTAGGACTCGGATGGTGTGACATCTATGTGACTCAAAAGTGGGGTAGTGTGAGGCACGTGTAAGACAAGACCCTTAGAGCAACCGTGACTGAAGGGTAGCCCCCGAATGGGACTGAAGACTTTGTTAAGACTCGAGTGTCGGACGAGTGACCCTTAGATGTAAGGATCACGAACCTTTTGTTATAAGGCTATGCCTTGTAAAAGGTTGAATCGGAAAAGACACCTAGACGGGTGACTCGTGAAAGGTGGGTCTCCCTTAGGATTCGGCTATGTGGGCCGAGTCCCGCTCGAAGGAAGGTCCATGTGAGATACTCCCTAGACTTTGGACTTGAATGTGTAAATGGGCCCGCTTTTGTAGGAGTTCGTCCTACGGGAGTGGGCCGTGCCTTGACAGATAAGGCGGACGAGATGGGGGAGAAACTCGTGATGTAGGATCGACGGAGTTTCGACGCTAGAGATTCTAACAACTTATGACAAGACCCGACACTACTAAATACGGGAAGTCTTAAGAAGAAGAAGGTTTTGAAAATGGAAATCTGGATTTTAGAAAGATAGTCCGAAAAAATTGGATTGGATGACCCGATTTTTTTTGAAAACCGAAAAATATTGTCGGGCCGGAATTTTCGGAAGTTTTGATACCGGCTAAAAATAAGCTATTTTGAGTCAAAATCATAAGTCCTAAATTCGGTAGCTTTCCAGGTTTTGAAAATGGATGATTTTGAAAAGATGCAAGTTTTGAAAATGACGGTTTTTGAAAAGACGATAAATAGATCAAGTAGCACATAGTCATGGAAACAGTATAACGATGCCATGTATGCTCTTAATCTAAGTCTCGGTCGGTCGAAAGAGGGTCTATACCAACGACGATAACTTTCTCGCAAATCAGGACGGTCTTCCTAAGCCAAGTTGGTCTTAGAACCTGCCGTAAAACCCATGCGAGTTCCGCCATCGAATTATTTAGTGCACCCATTTAGGAATGCACCGTGGTATAGTGGGACGTCGGTCACAAGTAACCGGCCCGGGAAAATTTGGGTTATGCATGAACCATTGAACTAAAACGTGTACATTACTAATCGAACGATTTCTTTTCGAGTCTCACCCTGAGGATGCCGATGGTAAATGACACATCAGTTAATCCCCAGCGGAGTCGCCAAATTATGGACATGACATAGGTCCACCCCGACGCGGCCAAGCGCGGGTTTGGGGAGGCGAATGAATCTCCATATGAGATGGTCAAATTGAAATTTAAATCAAAGTAGGAGTCGCCACCGAACTTTGTGGGAGTTCGGGCCCGTTCGAACCCACTCTATGTCGTAGCGGGCCGTGCACAAAGTACGGCCCATTTCCGATGTCAGAGTTTATTGGGTTCGTCCCTTTGCATTTGATACCGATACCGACATTATCGGATATCGTGTATTGAATGACTCTCGTTGCCAATGGATTCGGGCATCCGGAAACTATGGTTCTGAGTAAGGGGTGAGGGTACGTGTTAGGAAGTTCACTAAGAACACCCAACCCCGCCCGCACTTAGCGGCCTTTACTAAGATATCGTTCGTTTTTGGTGTACACGCGTTAGTTCGATGGTTGAATGATATGCAAACATTATTTTCCCTAAGCATGTGAGAAAAATTAAATGGGTTGCTAAGTCGTTTAATGCATCTTAAACTAATAACGTCAAAGTTATATTTAGCATGTGAAATTTGTTTTAGTCTAATAAAACAAAAGATGAAAATAAATCGCTACAAACATGAGCAAACAAGTTAGTAACGGTTTGAATAATAAAGATGAAGACGATAATATGCACGATTTTAAAAAGGGTTTATGACACGTGATGGATTAGCACGTGTTGACCGAGGTCAAGAAAATGTTTGTCGAAATTTGGAATATGTCTGAAAACTCGCTGTTTTGTCTAAAAAACGATGCTCGAAAAATAATAAAAAAGAACGAAACTGTGTCGCTCTTCCCAAGGGTCGTGCGACTCGCCTGGGACGCCGGCAGGTCGCGTGATAGGCCGCCTCGGGATTGATTTTTTGAAAAAATTGATAGTTTTATTAAACCGCGTACGAATATGGCATAATTCGTACTCGACTTAATTTAGCGATATTCGTTATATTCGATTATGAAATCGATATCGGATATTCGGAATAGTCTTTTTAGAAAAAAAGGATTTTGTAAATAGTTTTGTAAATAAAAGCGATGTTTAAGAAGAAGAGAAAAAAAAAAGGCTCGATTTTCCAGGCACTCGCGCGAGTTGCCTGGGAGGGGCGCGACTCGCGCGGGTGTCTGTCCCGGTTTGTCTATTTTCGAAAATCGTTAATTTTAATAAATCGCGTACAAATATGGATTAATTTATACTCGATTTATATTCTCGATATTCGTCGTATTCGATATTCGATTATGAAATCGATATCAAATAGTTAGAATGATTTTTAGAAGAAGTTTTATGAAGTTTATTTCGAAAAAGAAAAGAAATTGAACGAAAAGAGAAAAAAAATCTTAATTCTCTCCGCGTTAACATCGTCGTATTTTGCTTTTAATATGTGACGATTGTTTAGCATCAACGAGATTTAATGTTATTCTTTTGATACGATATTCGACCAGAGAATCGATATCGTATTTTTAAGAATGTTTTGTTTTATGAAAATATTTTTGTAATATCGTTATTAGAAAAAATGCGACAACGACCCATAATAAACGTGGACCGACGACACGACGCGAAAAAGAAAAAAAAAACGAGAAAGAGGAAGAGAAAAAGAGATAATCGGGTTTGATTTTACATCCTTAACCTACATGCTTTGTTTTCTCGGAAAAAAGGCTCGTCGGAAAGTGGCTTAGGCACGGGAGCGTCGAGACGATGTGGATGAGTTAGGGTGTCGGTTTTGGGACGTGTAAGGTGACGGGTTTGGCCGGCTTTTTGGTTGGATTCGTCGGGTTATATTATCGGTTTTTCGATGCTATATTGGATGTTACGAGGTTGTTGTATGTATGTGTATGTGTATGTCGGGAATTGTTTTGAATCGTTGATTTTAATGTGTTGTGAGGGTCCTATTTATAGGGAATGACTAACTTGCAAAGGAAGAAAGTCACCGGTTGGAATGAGGTGGGATTCCGTCTAAGGATAGGAAAAGTAAGAAGTTGAAAGGGATGAGAATTCCGTTTCTTGGTGGGAAAGAAAGGAATCTCGGCTGGAATGAGGCTGCTCGGCCGAGTATTTGATGCTCGGTCGAGTGTTTGATCGGGTGTTCGGATAGGATTCCTATTTGAGATTGAATTCTATCCTTAACGGAATTGTTTAATACTTGTCGTAGCTGATTTTTTGTAGTGTTTGAGCTCAAACCGGACTCATGGGGATGTCACGGCTGTTTATGTGTTCGAAAAAAATCTTTGACTGGGTTTTGACTCGGTTGCTAAAAGACGGTTTTGCCCCTGGTGTCAGATTCGACCCAAATTAGTCTTATTTGACTCGAAATGACCCACTGGGCCTGATTTTGAGGTTGGTTTCGTGAGACTTGTACTTCGTAAAAAGCCCAAGCCAAATGTCCATGATTTTGAGCCCATATCCGAGTCCATTAAAGCATGTTCGCGTCCGATCATCATCGGGTGTTTGTCGGAAATTACTATAGACACCTGGCGGTCAAAATGTGGGTGTCTACACCCACCTAGGCGTGTTATAGCCCTACGCAGCATTGTTAATAAAACATAAAAAGTGGTCCAACTTTTTCTTATTATCATGCTTTGTACACAAGCGGCATTATCCAAATACGGCTATACACGTCTACAACATTGCCCACACACTCGGTCAAAACTTCAGTCATAAACGTTTTATACATGTTTTGCACATTTTGAGTCAAATGTTTTAATCGACGTTCTACCTGATCCAATTCCCGGCTCAAACTAGCAAATTTTAAGCATCCCAAAAAACATTTTCGCACTCTCATTCAATCCTAACGTATTTAAAACACCTTAAATCGCGGCCCAGCCATAAGCAAATCAACCTTGGAGTGCTTACGTGATTACTTGTTACCTAAGCTAACATTTCAGGGGTTTAAAGCGAGTCGATCAAGCACGAGAAAGTTTGGTCAAATATACAAATATACAAATCTGATACAAATTCGAGTTTACAAACTAGGGTTGACCCCTAGAGGCTGCAGCTACAGCCAATACAAGCTCACCAATGTTATCATCTAAGCCTAGATCCTCCAGCTCGAAAGTGGGAGACCTCGTCCGTCATCTACTGAACGACGTAGACCAGCCAGCATATCCACGATAGCCATCTCCGTGCTAGGAACCTCTCCTGTAGGCTCAACCTCATCAGTGACACTGGTAGCCTGATGCGAATTACAGCGGAAACGAATAAAAAGGATAGGCAGACACCAAGTTAGACCTATAACTTGATGAACGAGATTGGCTAACCAAGACCTATTGGTTCCAATCGAGTAAAAATTAGGAGTCACGTCCTAAATAATCACTATTTTTGGATTATCGCAACAATCCGAGTTTCACACCAAACGTAGCACACGTTTAAGAGCGACACAAGTTTTTTTTTGTTATTTCATCAATGTCTATCGATTACAAAATATCAAAGGCTATAAATAGCCAACTCAAAAAACTATTGGAATAACCTAAAGACAACGAAGAGTTGGTCATAAAACAACTAATTAAAACTAATACTTAAACTAAATTAATACTACTTATTGCAGCATTAAAATAGAAGAAATAAAGAGACCATATTTTATTAGCTAAGATAACGTAAAAGATACGGTAAGTTGTAAACTTGTTACGGATTATTTGTCGACGGACCATGGTCGAGATTCTTCGAGACAAAGTCTTTAGTGACCATACTATATCGTATCATAGCCTGATCCCCAACCATAGCCTTGGTCTCTACCTCAGCCTCTGCCCGAGCCTCGGCCCTAGCCTCGTCCTGCACCGAGGTCTCACCCTGAAACCGAGCCAGTTGTTCCATTAGCCTGACATTCTCGATGTCCTGAACCCTTACAGACTAGATCAGACTGAGCTCAACCGCCTCGAGCTCAGCTACCCGCGCTCCCAAATGCGTTACCATGTCAGGCACGTCCTACAAAAGGCACACTTTCCTTAGGAAAAACAAAAAACAAGATAAACAACTAGCCTAAAACCACCTACAAAAACAACATCTCACTGATCGAAGCCCAGACGTGTCGCGAGCCGAGGCAGGAGCCCTCCCCGATGCATAGGCCCGTTTGTTCAGCGCGAATATATCAAGAGGTGTATAACGTATCCAACCTTTTTTGTTATTATCGATAATTCGAATATGGTAAATATGTATGCCGTATACGCATATAATCACAAAATAATATGTAATCGTCATATAAGTTTCAATCTTAATCATATATTTACCTTTAGTTAATCCATTAATCAAAAAGACTATAAACAAACGATTGAGACTAAAAAAGTATATATAAACAAATTAAATACTTGATTACATGGATTTTTACTTTTAATACAATTTTTACGCCACCCGTGTAGTACACGGGTAAAAAGGCTAGTTTAAATTGTTTGAGAATCCTAATAGAACTCATATAGCAAATTCAAAAACGCCTAGAACCATCCGCTTCACATCTATGGGGGATTTTTTTTAATTTTTTTTTACTACTATGCATAAAAAGAGTTTTTTTTTTCATATCCCGTCGGTGAGCGCCTTAAATTTTCTCTCAACGGCAAGAAAGCGGATGCAATTTTTTTGTCCTCAAGAAAGAGGCTCTGATACCATGCTAAAATATAAAGAGTTTTGTATTGCCCTGTTTGGTAAACAACATATTGGGGAAAATTAGCAAATTCCGGCCAAAATAGTTGATTGACCATCAATATATTAAGGGTGGTGCTTTTCATAATTGTGTATTACTCATTTGTACTTGGGAATTACCCAATTGCCCTTCTCATTTCCCCATCTCGTCATCATTGAATTAGAGAGAGATTTGATAGAAATCTCAAAAATCTCGAGCGTTCCAAATTCCGTCCACCTATCTACTCCGGCCGCCAATTCTTTTTTCTTTTTGCTTTTTTTCCCGTTTTACAAAAAAAATATTAATGTTATTATTGTCAAGTTTTTTCTCGGAAAAAATGATTAGTACTCATATTTATTTATTTTATAATTTGGGGAAAATTATTATTTGTTCCCTAATTGTTATTTCTTGGAAAGAATTATTTATTTTATTTTTTGTTCCCTAATTTATTATCAAAAAAAAATTGCAGTGAGCGTACAACATGATGACAAAAAAAAACTGCAGTGAACGTACAGTCAGTCAGCCACCCACCCTCACCACCACCCATCCTCACTCTCACCTTAATATGTGTCCATCTCTTTCGACAACCTCTGGCATCCCGACCCTAAACCCTAAATTTCTAAAAACAATTAAACATAAGTATCAATTAAATCATAATTTGCAAGTAAAATTAAAATATCAATTACCGAACTATAATCCATGGCGAATTCGAAAATAATGATCGATCGATTTTCAAATTTGATGAAGTTTAAGAACGAATTTGGATTAAAAGTGGTTTAGAAAAGAAATATGAGAAGGGGAAAGCAGTGGGTTTGAAAAGGTATGAAAAAAATATGACAAGGGTAATATCGGAAAAATAAGGAATTTTTAGGTATAATTGAGTAACAAGCAATTATGAAAAAGTAATTCCGTATATTAATTTCATGTATTTGGTAAACGGCATATTGTGATAGCATATTGGCCGGAATCTACTATTTTTGAATATGCTGCTAATAGGAGCATAGTGAAATAGCATATTCAATTTATACATCAAAACACCTCGATTCTCCTATAATCTGTTAATTACTAAACACTATTTCTTAATTCTGCTAATTTAATTTGATAGTCAAACATGTTAATACAATCTGTTAACCGTATTCTGCTATTGTTATCCGCTATTATAAATCAGCTACTGCTATTTGCCAAAATAAACAGGACCATTAATTTAATCGTTGTCTCAAACAATTACAATAGCGCCCTATTTATAGGGCTACGAAGATATCACTGTATCTTCTAATATCAGTAGATAATATATCTTATTCTATAATATCGATATCACCTAATCTTACTAACATATTATTCCTGATTGTTCCTAAACTCTATCATGATAGAGTAATGTTAATGAATCCTCTATCATTGTTTTATTTCTAGTGATAGCCATAATAGGTCTTATGATAAGTTATCGCAAGTCAGTCTTACAGGAGAATAGCTGAAAATAAAGAGTCTCATAGGAGAATAGCCGAAAATAAAGAGACTAAATAGAAACTTAACTCAATTAAACAAGGACAAAAAAGGATATAGTAATATTTACTCAAACGATGAGCCTTCGTTGTGAGGCTTCTTAGCGACCGGGACCACCTTATCTTCGCCATTCAAAGCACTGATACTTCTTTTCAACGATTCCAGGATCGTGGGTTGCTGGCTTAGACGATCAAGGTGGTCAGCAACCCCACATTCCTTACGGAATTGCCAAAGGCGATTACACCTCGATAGCAAGAAAATTAGGCATGTATGTTGTTGTTTTACCATTCCTTGAGGTAAAACATGTCGCCTTTTGTCGACTTCATCCATAATCTCGTCGCATTGCACCAAGAACTGGTTAGCTGATACGCGAGCACAAACTTGTGCTACATGCTTCAAAAATGCCAGTGGTTCTTGCCATTATTCAGGAAGTTCTTTAACGCTTTCGTTTATATTCCCATCAATTTGAGTCGAGAAAAGAATCAAGCTATTGGCTACTTCAGAGCTTGCCTTTTCAAGGTCGTCCTCGATCATCCTTGATACATGCTAGTCGCAATTTTAAGTACATGAACATATTATTACTACTGAGTTAGGCTGGAGCATTAAGCTAACTTTGATAGGCCGGTCCTAAGGGTAGTTGTGAGGGGCGGTGGCCTATGGCCAAATGATGAGAAGGATCCAACATGAAAGAGAAAAAATAATTACATATAAATATAGTTTAAACGTGTGTAAACTATATCCTGAATTGAAGAGGCTCAAGCCTTGATATTTGATGAAAATAGGGGTGGATACACAATTTTTTCATGATGTATGAAATTTATATTAGACAGAAATACATTAAGTCTAATACAAAAATATATCAAGTTTACCTTAAGATTGGTACAAAAAACTATTATACTCAATATAAAAATATATTCGTATTCAACATGTCCATTATTTATCATTATATTTATAATATATTCTCAGTTACGCATACAATCACATACTGTATATGTTTTTTGCCAAGAAATACATTAAATTAAATCTAAGGAAATCACATAAATCAAAAGATGAATAATAAAATTTAATATAGCAAAATTAAACTCGACAACTCTACACTAAAGTTCAAAAAATTTACAACAAAAAACTCGAAAACTTTATGACAACATTCGAAATCACAAAACCAGTTAGAGAGCTATTTACAACTGGTTGATGGAAACCGTGGTTTCAAACCCCCACAAGCTAAGTGCATTTTGTAGCATTATTTTATTGACTATGTTTTGATAATTTTAAAATTGTTAAGAAATTTGAAACACTAATACGGAGTATATTGTTTTTTTATAATATTATCTGCAAAAGAAAAATATAACAAATTTAAAAGTGTAATTTTGATTTTCGCCGTAGTATTCGGGAAAAAACTGAAAAAAATAATAATCATGTGTACACCCCTGATTCCAAATGTCGTTATAAAGGACCGAATTTTACGATTTTGCATAGGGTCTCCAATTACTCAGGAACGGCCTTGATCACCTTGATCAGAACCTTCAAACATCTTATTGATTGATGAACTTTGTCGCTATTCTGGAGTCCTAATTTAGATTGTAAAGAAGTCATCTAAGACACCGTTGAACAATCAAACAGAATTTAGGTTTTGAATGAATATTAACATCGAAGCATCCTATTTATACAAGCTACGAGATATTCTATGTAATCTTGAGATACTAGATACAAGCTGTTTACGGATACAATTGACTAAATATGTTCAATATAAACTACAAAAATATTCTGCAACAACAAAGATGATTGAGTTGTTGTTATTGACAAGTGATAAGTGTAGTTTGTAGTGCCTATTTTGTAGTATTTTGGTCCCATTTTCCTTGTGGAATCGCTCCTTGGGAGCGATTCATGGGCTTCTTATGCTTCCTTTAGTTCGTTTCAGGTTCCCGAGACCGATTTGGAAGAGTTGGAGCGATTCCGACTCTATACATACACATTTTGGAGCCAACGAGATAAAGGAACGATGACTCGAGGCCTTGGAATCGACCCCGAGACCTTGGGACCCAAACCCGAGCCTCCGAGACGCGATCCCGAGTCCCGAGAAGTGACGAGAAACCCATGAGAAGCAAGGAAGGATCAAAAGAGCTCTTAAGGGAAGCCTACAAGACCCATCCCGTCCGGGAAGGCCTCATCCCGTTCGGGATGGGGTGCGCTTTTGAGGAGGCCACTGTGGGTCCATCCCGGTCGGGACCAACCCGTCCCGGTCGGGATGACACCCCGTCCCGGTTGGGACCGTCCCGTCCCGGTCGGGACCGTGGACCTGCAGCGCGACCTCTTTTATTCCATTCCCCTTCATTCTTGTACCCATATATATACTCCCCTCTTGTATTAGTAACACATCTTATCATACCCTAGACTAGTTTAAGCCTCTTTTAAGCATTAAACCCTAGATTAGTTTCATCCATTAGATTAATCTTCCTTTAAACCTTGTTAATCTTTAGTTAATCCTGGTAATTAGTTCTTGTATTAAGAAGTTATTGAAGAATTCTCCAAGCTTGACAAACTTGGGTTTTATTTGGGTTCTTATTTATACAAGATTGCATCTTTTCATCTCCATAGTGTTGGTATAACCTTTCTTTACTCTTGTTCTTTGTTATTCAATCAAGTTTCATCTTTTACATATTGTTATTGTTATTGTTTGTTTATGATGAATGTTTGGATGCTTGTTCTAGTTTCTCTTGTGAATGTTGGTTTTCTCTTAACTATGAGTGAGTAGTTTCTTTGTGGGGTTAGTAGGAGGATTAGGGGTAGATTATGGATGATTAGGGTTGATTAAGGGAAAAGGGTGAATCTTTGTTGTTAATCACATTGTGGGCACTCCATGTGTTTGTTGATATGCTTGTGTGAGTAGTAGTGGCCATGCTCCCCATACTTGTGTTCATCTTCCCATTGTTTGTCTATTTTGTGGTCATGTTGAGAATAGTCGTAGTCGCGAGAGCGCGGACTAGGGTTTAAGTTGCGAGAGCCCGGACCCACCTTGAGATCGGTTTAAGTTGCGAGAGCCCGGACCGACTCTAGCAACTAGGAGACACCTATACCCTTGATCACCCAAACTACCTATCTACACTTATGAACCCGACCTACCCCACTTCCTTTCCATATTTGATCCATCGTCTTAGTTAGTCATCATTTCTATAGTTTCATTGTTTAGTTAGTCTTCAGTATTCCATTTTAGCTCTTCTCATAGTTAGTTCATTGTTAGTCTAGTTCTTATCTCTTCTCCATCATAGTTTTCCATTTATTGTTCCTTTGTGTTTGTTTGGTGATTTAGTCTTGTTTTAGGCCGACCTAGTCTAACCCTTACAATACCGTCCTCGTGGATACGATCCCGACTTTCCCTAGCTACCCACTAGGTGTAATCGGTAGTTTATTGTTGGTTAGGATACACGACAAATCCCTCCCATCAACAAGATGACGTAATATATTTGATCTAGTTACTGTAAATGACGAGTTACCAGAATATTACGATTTGGCATTTTAATATTGTTAATACGCTTCCGCAAGACAGCCGGTCGAGCAGATAGGCCTGTCTTGGAGAGTAACGAGCGAAACTGAGGCTGAGATAAGGGTTTAGTCAGTACGTCGGCCAGTTGATCGGAATCATTAATGTGTTGTACTTGGAGGATATTCTTCATGACTTGTTCGCGAACGAAGTGTAATGAGATGACCGTGTGCTTCATACGGAAATGAAATATCGGATTAACAAAGTAATTCACAACACCAAGGTTATCTGTGAAGATGACCGCGGTGACAATAGGAGCGATACCAACTTCGTGAAGAAGACCACGAACCAAGAGTAACTCGGCAGTGGTGTCGGCGTTGGCGCGAAACACAACTTCGGTGGATGAACGGGGGACACAGAACGTTGCTTTTTAGAGGACCAAGTTAACGGATTATGACCAAACAATAAGAAGAAACTAGTAGTAGAAATGTAGTCGTTGTTATCACAAGCATGATCAGCATCGCAATAAGCATGTAGAAGGATATGCCAGGGCGAGTCGGTGACAGGTATTGAAGGCTGTCTACGATAGCCCGATAGGTTTGTTCGTCTTCAATAGGCAAATCAGGACGGTGAGTGAGCTTGGTTTCAGGCGTAAGAGGGGTAGTGACGGGATGAGAGTCTTGCATATTATATTTGGTGAGAATGTGGGATGTATATTTGGTCTGGTTTAGGTGAAGGCCGGTTGATGTGGGTGTGACCTCAACTCCCAAGAAATATGACAAGGGGCCAAGGTCTTTAAGTGAGAAGCGGGTTGAGATAGCACGGATGAAGGAATCGATTAGGGAGGTGTTGGACCCAGTAACAATGATGTCATCGACGTAGACAAGCACATATAGACGGGAAGTGGTAGTATGGTGAAAAAATAATGAAGGGTCGGAAATGGATTGGGTGAAACCGGAGGTGATAAGGTATGTACGCAGTTCAGTATACCAGGCTCGGGGTGCTTGTTTAAGTTCGTAGATGGTTTTTTGTAATTTGCAGATGTGTTGGGGTGAGCGGCATTGACGAAGCCTAGTGGTTGTATCATAAAGACGGTTTCTGTGAGGGATCCTTGTAAAAAGACGTTATTGACATCTAGTTGTCGGAGAGACGAGGATTGGGTAATGGCTAGGGTAAGTATAAGTCGGATAGAGATGGGTTTAATTTGATGGGCTAAAGGTTTCCGAGTAGTCAAGGTCATGATGTTGGTTGAAACCTATTTTCAAGTTATTTAATTAATTGTTTGGCATTTACCGCTTTCTAAATGAACATCACATGCTAAATTCAACTTCAACAAATCTTAAAAAAGCATTAAACAACGTAGTGAACCCGTAATTCGCAAGTATAACCTAAAACAATGGTTGTCATCAATCTTCATCATCTTACTAACGTGCGTACACGAACACCGATCGATATCTTAGTGGAGGCCGCTATGTGCGGGCGGGGTTGGGTGTCCTTCGTGGGCTTCCCAACACGTAACTTCACGCCCTTACTTAGAACCTTCGGTTTCCGGATGCCCGAAACCATTGGCAACGAGAGTCATTCGATATACGATATTCGATAATTCGACATAGGTATCGTTATGCAAAGGAACGCACCCCACAAGCTCTAGTACTATAAGGCAAGTCGTGCTTTGTGCACGATACGCCTAAGTATAGGGTGAGTTCGAACGGGTCCGAACTCCCACAAAGTTTGGTGGCGATCCATGATGATATAAATTTTAATTCGAGAACAATCTCACACGAGAGCATCCGCATACCAAAACTCGCGCCTGACAGCGTCGGGCGTCGACCTATGTCATTTTGATCCATGGGTCAGTCTAGGGTCTAGTCTGACCCATGGGTGGGTCGAAAATTCTACTCGACGACTGTCCCATCGGTGGGTCAAGTAGAATATTCGACTGACCCATGGGTCAGTTAAGTAGAATTTTCGACTCATCCATGGGTGGGTCAAAATTTCTACTCGACCCGACCCTAATTCCAGTTTTTTTTTAATTTGCATCAATTTCCGTGATATTCAACGAAACGGAAAATCATAAGTCAACCTAAACCGATGAATCTAGCTCGATCTACGATATGAATCGATTAAATTCCGTTTTCAAGTTGAGTTTCAATAAAAAAATAATAAACACGATTTTTAATATATGAAGCGAAAAAATACAACGGCATAAAAATTGTCAATTAAAACACAGTGTTTAAAAAAAACGATTGTGTGGATTCGGTTTTAAAATTAAAAAATCGAAAATATTATCGATTTCGTAAAGCGAAAATATTAGAAACAAAAAATAAAAAATAAAAACTAATGAAGGGCAAAGTCGTCATTTTATGTAATTAACGCCGACGGTAAAGAGTAGCTCTCATACTCTATATAACTTTTTTCCAATATAATTAAGTTAATTACCTCGACTTTTTAGCCAAATAAAATTGGGCTTCCTTCGAAACAAAAATGAAAAAAATAGGCATCTTTCGTAATTAAAAGTTCCATTCGCAACTTTTATTTCATATTTACAATCGACATTCATCTACTACGGAAATGAAGACAAAGTTTGTTTGGGGGGGATGGTGTCGATCCCGGGTCGATTACAAGTCTAGGGTGAATCAGACGGCAATACATGTTCTACAGATTGAATATATATGGAATTTACAACGAAAAGAAAAGAAAAGCGGAACCCAAAATTCAGACCTCCTTCCACGTCTACTAGATAGATTCCCTACTTTGCACACTGAGATCAAAAGGTGGTAACTAAGAACGACATTCACCATGATCTGCGATTCCGAGAGGCGGCTTCTTACCAAAAGTGGTCAGGATTGGGTCGATGAGAAAATAATGGTTTGACCAAGCACAAATAGAACGAGCGACAGCTCGATAAAAAATATCGTGTTTAAAAGGGTTCGATCCACCACCCATCCATACAACGTGATTCCTCCTGGATTTGTCTGCAAATACATTACTGCAAATACAAATGCAAATGCAAGTCAGCTCAATATCATATACGTATATAATACTCCCAAGTCCCAATAGACAGACACACATACCAAAGGATTGCCTCTTGTTATAAGATGAAACTGATGCGAAATGTGAGTGGTTACGCACAGTAATGCCCTCCATGGATTCCAAATCACTCTCAGAGCAGTTTGAAGATAACGACCCCATTGAAATGGAACGTCGAGATCCATCAAACGACTTGCAGGTTACCAGAGAATGCCATTTGCTGGCCACCGCACCTATTCCCTGGGCTCTGTGCGATATTTTTGTACCCGCATGCAAGCAAAATAGTGTCTCCATAACTTGAACCAATGAACTTACCTGAAATCAGACAAAAAGTTTCTTCAACTAGGAGTAACACATAAACGTAGATTCAAGTCTGCAAGATCGACATCTACCAGAGAATCCTAAATGTACCCTAGGTTTTGACGGATGGCAACGAGAAGTGTAGCCTACTAAACTTACGAACATGGCCAACCCACATCAATTATCCACTTGACTACAACTCAGACATTGCTCCAACAGCCGCAACTGTCAAGTAATACTTCTTGTTGGTATCTCATAAAAGTGAAGACCCATGAGGCCATCGACATTTGATTTACAGCTATAGACGTGGAAGATTCGAAGCTATTGGTAAATTCTAACTACATTCCAGGAACAAGATATTTATGCATACATTCCTGCTTTGTGTAGAGGTTAATCTTGGTATCACTTCATAAGTAAGAAACTGACTAGATAAGCAAAAGCTGTCAACAATGAATATAATTAACCACTTCATATCTGTTCAGAAAATTAAGAAACTAAGTTATTTCTCATACAGGGAAACAGATAAGCATAAGCCATCCTGTGGAGCAGAAAATATAGTTCGACTTACCGCAAAATTTCCACCATTTAAGAAAGTAACTTTTCCATTGACACCGGTGATTTGGACGAGGGTCATAAACAGGCTTGCTGTGACGAGCAGAAAGAGCAAGAGAAGATATTTCCGAAATCTATGGCTTATTTTGGAAAGATAATCTCTCAATCGTATGTGCTCCTCAATTAAAGGCAAGATACTTGACTCTCGTTCCAAGAGGTTCTTATAATCATCGAAATGGATAATTTGTAAACTGCAGGCTAAATGGAAGAGAATGCAGGCTGCTAGAGTTATTGCACTTAGGTACGTCCACGATATAACCAAAGCTGAAACGACAAGCCCTGACCGCCACCATGATTGATTTTGAACATATAACATGCGAGTGAACTCATGCACAAACTTCAAGATGAAACATGGAAGGAGTGACATTATCAGCAAGCGATAAGAATCCTATACAACAACCACAAAAAGCTTCAGTAGGTGAATATTCATATCTAGGATAAGAGGCAGTTCAAATTCATTCATAAGTCATATTTGAAGAAAAATAGAGATGCCAGGAAATACTGGCTGAAATCATGTCCCCCCACCCCCTGCAGACTCGAGCAAAACAGACTGCGACAGCATATCTTCAACAGTATCATCAGAGCACTACAGGATGATTCGAGAGTAAAAAAAATACTCCGTAGATTCTGTAATTAAACAATTCCAACTAATGTACCATCAACATTAAAAACTCTTTCCATTGACACCGATACCTCAAGCTTGCACATAAAGCGAGGTAAGAGCTAGAAAGTACACAGCCTAGCTACAAATGAGTTAACAAACACAGAAGGTTGCTGAAAATTGCAACGAGCATCGCGTCAAATAACAGCAGCAGCAACAAAACAACAACAACACATTTCACACCTGAAGGAAACATGTATAAATAAGTCTTTGAATCATTCCTGAAAACGCAAATAACATTTGAAAAGACGACGGTAAATGGATTGATGGTAGTACCTTAATATTTTGAATGTAGACGAACATGAAGCTCGAGGTGTGGCCTCTATGGCGATCAACAAACAAAAAGTTTCTGATCCCTTTCCTGTTAAGTTTATGTGACAAACAAATCAAAGAAGCAGCACCAAGAAGAAGTTGTGAGGTAAGAATTTCATACTCAAAGTCCCTAACTTGGTAATCGTCACAACCTGAGCAATGTGTGAGCTCCAGTATAACCACAGGAAGAACAGCACACACCAACACAAACACAGTCCAAGACATGACAAACCTCAGCACAGTGCTTTGATCAAAACCCAGAAATCTAAGACAAAATTCCAATCTTTGAAGGGTTTTGTCGAGTTCGGTCTCATCGATTTCCTCCTCAACCTCCACAACAACATCATCATCATTATCATCCTCATCATCATCATAAACATCAACATTCTGCTGACGACGATGATGTTTCGAATCCTCTATCTGGGGTTGGGGTTGGGGTTGGGTCCCATTCCCATTTGGTTGAGGAGGATGAAGAAGAGGGGTTTGAACAGTAATGGATTTTTCCATTTTTCTGGTAAATTTGTTCCGAATTTACTTGTGGGGGATCAATGTATATGCACAAGAGACAGGAAATTTACCAAATTTGTGGGAATTTGAAGTTTCATAACAAGTTTGGAGGAAAAAGATTGAAACTTTATTACTATGAATGAATGTGTTGGTGTATGGTAGAAACTTAGGGGGAGATTTGCAATCAAATGAACCCAATTCTTGAATGGGGAAAAAAGGTGACATAAATACCAACACACCCCAAAAACAAAAGACCTCTTCTTCTTCTTCTTATTCTTCTTCTTCTTCTTTCTTACTTGATGACTGAGTTGTTGATAGCAAATACCCAAGAAAGATAATAATTAATAATAGAAGAAAGTATGGGATGTATGATATGATATGATAGAAAAATGTCTGAAATTTGAGCAGCAATTAATAGTAATTAGTTTGACAGAATCAAAGTGTGAGAAATTAGGGCGTTTTGGTTGGTGTTGAATTGTAAAGCGTGGATGCCTGCCAAATGCTGAGAACCCCTATCACTTTGACATTATTGTGTTGTGAAGAGAGAGAGAGAGAGGTGGGATGATTCCCTAAACAAACTCCTGACAGAGAACAGTGAACCAACACAAAAGAAAATACTCAAACAAGAACGAAGAAGAAGAAGAAGAAGAAGAAAGCAGAACAGAGAGAACTAAACTGCAGCAACGAAACCAAAACTAAGATGCAGTAGAGATGGGAGTACGAATGCAACTCTCAGCCCATTAGCCCAACACTTCAGTGGCCCACGCCGCTATCTCACCCAATTATCCAAACCAACAATTCCGGGTATCGGATACCCAAAATCATTTTGTCATATCCGATCTGATCTAAACTATTCCGTATGAATTATTTTTGAGGTTTTTTATTTTCGGTGGATGCATTAAGTTCTAGTATAAATAGGTTAGAACTTAATCCATTTTACATTTAGCATTAAGATAGATCAGTATACTTCGTACTATAAAATTAGGCATTTGCTGTTACATTGAACTATTATGAACATCATTGCATTTCATTTGACTAAAAAACTCTTAACCAAATCGGATATCAAATATTTTGAATTTCCGAAGTGATTCAAATCGGATATTAAAATTTTGATATCCGATGCATGCGCTCTCCTAATCATACCCATCTCAACGAAATGTTCCAAAATGGTCCAAGATATTTGACTCATTTTGAATACAACTTTAAATGAAAGACCGTTGTTTAGGACTTCCAAACTCTAATAAAAGATCATTGTGATGTGTTTGTGGTGTAATTTGGTGGTGAAATCGCTCGAATTGTGGGCGAGTAATGCTCCAATTCTTTAGAAGTCAAATATCTCGGAAAATTCGAGAATTAGGCTTGCTTTGAGTGAAGGCTCGTGCACGGATTATGTCGAGAATCACTCAGAATATTTAACACTCATAATACTTTGATTACGTATCATATCGCTTTAGAACTTGATTACGTACCATATCGCTTTAGAAAGTTTTCCAAATTCCGGGTTACAACAACTTATTGGGCGCCTAGTACTAGCCAGCAGGCATAGCAAACTTGGGTCACCCAGACCCAGACGACGTTAGCCATAGGAGTGTTAAATCGCTTGACACCAGGTGACTCAATAATGAAGCGCCTGACGCCAAACACCGTTTTCAATGTGTTCCAAACACATGTTTCACTTACTAATCGTAATATCACGTTAAACCTATTTTTTCAGAATCCCGTTATAATAATCTCATCACAAAACAATACCGAAACAAAGATGATGGCGACAAACTTGAAGTCTAGAAGGTCCACAAGGCCGCTCTTGCGTGGGCTTGACCTGAGACCATTGGGGAGATGACCACATGTTTTAACCAGGCCACTGGGCTCCACCCTTGCGAGCAAGCTTGTAAGTTGTTCTTCCGTAAATTATTAAAATTTTTATTAGTAACTTCATTTGAAACGTATATTATTGTATTCAAACATTTTTATTATATCAAAATTTGTAGACGCGGTCAAACGTTTACACTAACATTTCATCTACCAGATGTAGACACCCAGATTTGGACCTGGTGGCTGCAGAAGTGCCCGACAAACACCCGATGACGATCGGACTGCAACGCGACGCGAGATTACGATGTTTTAGATAGTTTTTCTATAGAACAGATCAAATAATTACTCGGAAAAATAAATTTAACATCAAGGCAGCCTTAGTCGTGTCATTACGGTCGCGTCGACACTAATTAGAGTCAATTCCGACACCGGGACCCCGAATCGGCCCCGAAATATGCAAAGTCAAACCCGAGTCAACGCGTCGGGCCGAGCAAACCTCGGGACGCGCACCCGAAGCCCACCCGGCGCTTGACGCGCTAGGGTAACCAGGAATGCTTAATCCCCAAGTCAACACAATATTACGCATCTTCTCCGTTTTGGAAAGTTTCGAAATCGGATCTTCAAAATCCCAGGCCCCTCACACCAGGCGTCCTAGTCTTCATGCGCACGACCCCAGGTGTCTGAGTTCTAGTGCGCCGGAACTCAGGCGTCCTAAAGGGCGATTTGAACTTCGCGAGCAACTATAAATACCCCCTCATTTTGTTCATTCGACACACATTTCATTCCTTCTCTTCTCCCTCTTACTCTTTACGAGTTTTCTTCTCTAACTTAGGTTCGCACTCTGACCCTAAGTAATGATCTACTCGATCCTTGTCCCGACAAGCGAATCGATGCTACTCCTCACCTTCGAGCACTCCACTCTGAACCGAGGAGCACCTGTGCGCGCCTAGCTAACTCCGAGTATAGTAGCGAAGCTCTGCCGGAATCACCGCAGAACGAGCTAGGAGGATCTCCCTCGAAGTCGAATCATCACTAGGTTTTCGTCTAAACAAAACTTTACATTTCTGCACTTTTATCATGCACTTCGATAATGTCAAACGTGGACACTAGGTCCATGACACATTATAAACATACGTAACGTCCCAACTTCAACCATAAACACTAAAACACCCTAACTAAACCCGAGTAGTTCTGAGATCCGTTCTCAACTTTCTACGCATCGTGTCTTGTTTAGCGTATACTCCGAGGGTGCAACTCCTCACTATGTGATTTACTTACATTTCGCATTTACCGCTTTCGTATGATTTACCGCTTCTATGACCTTATAATCGCATGCTAAACCACCGTACCTAACACGAAATTTAAAACGTAAACAAGCTAAAACTGAACAAAGCGATGGTCGGGTTCCGTATTAGTCTCGATGCTCACCACCCGTGGTTTAATGCATCCCTATTAATATCGAGCCGATGCATCTTACAGAATACCAGGTAAGGTATACCATGAGAACGAATAATATCCGTATTATCATGTTACATCTGATTTGCTAATACGTATGATATTTAGTACCCTCTACTCTCCTATGTGCATCTTTCATGGTCTGCTTGTCACGTGAAATCGCATGCAAAGAATGTAACCACAACTACTTCGACCATGAAACTTACTTGTCCTTAAACAACCGACATAGCAAAGACATAGGGTTAAAACAATGGATGTTACCGTACTATCGCCACAACAAAGGAACAAAGTTATCAGCCCACCGATTGATTAGTAGAGGGCGCTATGTGCGGGCAGGATTGGTGTCGATGTCTAGCGGACGGTTGCTTCCCAATACGTACCCTCACTCCTTACTCAGAATCGACGGTTTCCAAATGTCCGAAATCATTGGCAATGAGAGTCATTCCAGGCATGAAGTGCTTAAGGGTACAAGTCTTTATCTTCAGCTCCCGTGCCACTCAACTTTGAGCCGGCTAAGGATCAAAGTTGACTTGAACGGTTTCCGTGTCCCCATAATTGACTCCGTGGCGACTCCACAAATCGGCAACGAAATCGGTTCACTAAAAAGGTCGCCTTACCAAACATATCGGCCTTTAAACATTTACAACCACGACTCGATCGATTCCAACGGAAACATGGGTGCCCGCACCCGTCTAGTACTATTCTGAATCGTCATCTGAATCGAGGTACGACACATCGCCCCGTACGCGAGATCGGACCGGTCCCCAACCGGGAGGGGGCCGCGTGGGTGGCCGTCGCGATGAAACTGGATCGGTCCCGCGCGTCCGCGCAGGTGGCGCTGGGCGGTGCGGCCGGACGTCCACACTAGATTACTTGGTCAAATCACCGAAGATATGCCATAATTAATAAGACTTCGAAAGGTTATTGCGCGGCATGCAAAGAATGTCACTAATGTCACTTCAAAACTCTAACCAAGGTCATATGGTGACAGTTGGAGAGTCGGTCGTGAGTCAACAACAAGAAGAAGATGAAAGACAATAAGAAGAGGACGAAATCGAGGAAGACGTTGGCCTAGCAAGTCAAAGTCCGCTATAATTTTCGACAAATGGCATCTTAGATCACTCAAGACATGGACGTCGGAGAATCACCAACAAGGAGGAAAAGAGATCGTAATGTTAGAAGATATAAAAGTTTAAGATTAGTTATTGAACAACATTAAATTTTTCGTTAGTTTGTTATGAGTGTCAAACTTTTAGTTAATTGCATATTGTTCTTGAACTTTTAACGTCAGATTCGAGAAGTATTGTTGGATTGAGTTGCTTATTAGGTGGGAAATGGTTGTATTGTGGATGGGTTGTTGATACATGGTGTATATTGTGGATGAGATTGTCGTCCTTGCAGAAAGTTGAGAAATTGGGCGTGCATGTTGTTCATGGAAGGGGGTTACTGCAGGAGTATACCGTTGTCTTTAGAGGTGGCAATCGGCCGGGCGGGTCGGGTTTGGGTCGAGTCCCCATCGGATCGGGTCATTATCGGTCATGACTGTCGTTCGGTCGAGTTCAGGTCAATTCTGGGTGGGTCAACTTTTGTGTCGGTTTCGGGTCACTTCCGGGTCGGGTTCGGGTCATTTCTGGGTCAGATTAGGTTTTGTTAGGCCTGGTCTAGTTTAAACCATCAATTCATTATACTGTTTTTTATTTATAATTTATTACAAGAATTTGATAGTTTATTATCTACGGATGATAAGTGTAGTTTGTAGTGCCTAATTTGTTGTGTTTAGGTCCCGTTTTCCTTGTGGAATCGCTCTTTGGAGCGGTTTCTGGGCTACTCATGCTTCTTCTAGCTCGTTTTAGGTTCCCGAGAACATTCATGAAGATTTGGAACGATTCCGACTCGTTTCATACACTTTTGGAGCCAACGAAGAGAAGAAACGATCACTTGATGCCTTGGATTCCATCCCGAGACCTTGGGACCCATTCCCGAGCCCCTTAGACTCGATCCCAAGCACCGAGAATCGATGAGAAGCCCATGAGAAGCAAGGAGGGACCCTTGAGATCATATTTGAGGCCTACAAGACCCTACATGGCCGTGTCAGAAGCCTACATGGCCGTGTAGTGAGTTGGGAAGCAAAGAAGAGAGGAAGTAAGCTACAGCAGGGCGTCATGGCCGTGACCCATGACCATCATGGCCATGACGGGGGTGCCTCATGGCCCTGAGCCCCCTCATCATGGCCGTGAGCCCTCTTTTTCTCCTCGCACTTTGTCACTTCATTCCCCTTATTCTTACAACCCTATAAATACCCCCCCTCTTGTAATCTTATGTTATGTTCTTCATTACCCACTAAACCCTAGACTACTTTAGCACAGATTAGCATAGATTAGTGTAGATTAGTCTTTAATTACTTCTTAATCTTAGATTATCCTTGTATTAATTGAAGTCTTGAAGAACTCTACCAAGATTGACAACCTTGGTAGATGTATTTGGGTTTTCTCTTTTATACAAGTTTTCATTCTTCCTTTCATCTTCTAGTATGGTATAATCTCTTTTCCCTTCTCTTTATCTTTGTTTTATTATTCAAGTTTCAATCTTTAGCTCTTGTTTATTGTTTTGTTCATCATCCTTGTTAGTTTTACTTATGTATGCTCTTGTTCTTGAGTTGGTTTATCTTGTTCTTGTTTGTTTAGTCTTGATTATGTTTGAGTAGTGATCCCTTAGGGTTATTAGGGGGATTGGGTGTGATTAGGGATGATTTGGGTGAGATGGGTGGTACTAGATGTTGTCTTTGTTGTTTCCTATTAACCTTGCACTCCACATGTTTGATGAAATGCTTGTGAGACTAGAGACGATCAATCCTTGTTTTTCTTGCCTCTTCTCTTGGATGTGGTTGTTTGATTGTAGGTTTGGTTCCTTCATTAGTAGCGAGAGCATGGTGAGGATGACCCCTAGGCCGTTTAAGTAGCGAGAGCCCGAACGTGACCTAGGTTACGAAAGCACGCTAGTAACCCCGTTTTTCCCCTTTTTATGCCCTTGACATCCATGAACCCGACCTAGCCCTAGTTTCTTCTTATCGTTTTATTAGCTTCCGTTAGTCATTAGATGCTTGTTTTGCCTTGTTAGTTCTTGCCATAGACCTTAGCTTAGTCCTTAGTCTATCCCCTAGTTTAGCTTGTCTCGGACCGAGTCTTGGACCATAGCACCCATTAGTCTAAACCCATTTTCTGTCCCTGTGGATTCGACCCGACTTGCCCTAGCTACCCAATTAGGTTCGTTGGATATTATTTGGTGGCGGGATCCACGGCAAATCCCTCCCATCAACGGAGTATATGACTATATCATCTTATACAAATTATTTCCAATTTTCATTGTATTTTTCAATAATTTTGGTAGACATAGAGTAATTTTATATGAAATCATATGTAACAATAATTAGTTGTGACTGAAGATTAAAACCGCAAATACTACAAATGATGAATTTTACAAATATGTCTTGGAGTGGAAATTGGACGGGTCAGGTCGAGTTTGGGTCGGGTCGGGTCAGGTCTTGTCGGATCAATAATTAGGGAGTTGACTTAGGCGTGATTAGTACATTTTAAAACATTTTTTATTTAATATTTAAAAGTTATTATTTTTAACGATGTTTAGTTAAAACTATCCGGAGAAAAAAACTAAATAATATTTTTTATTTTTTTTTTAATCTTCATTGGATCACATCCGGTCAGCTTTTGGGTCGGGTCATTTCGGATCGGGTCAGCTTTCGGGTTGGGTCGGGTCGGCCTAAAGCGGGTCGTATCGGGTTATGGGTCATCATCGGATCGGGTCGGGTCATGTCACTACATTTTCGGGTCAGATCGGGTCAATTTTACTCGGGTTTCGAGTCGGATCAGGCTTGCCAGCTCTAGTTGTCTCCCAATAAACTTGTATACAAATGCCCCAAAGCCAATTAGCCATTGATCTTTGCATTGAGTTATCTGCAGACATGTTTATATCGAGGTGTGGACAACGGTATACTTCTGCAATTTTTTTTCGGAGTTACTTTTCGCAGTACCAATTTTACTTGACGCAGTACTCTTTGTACATATTTTTCCATTATATGCCCTCCACCAGAAAAAAGAAGTATTTGCTCTTACTCTCTAACCTCTATACTATAACCCTAAAAATCATTCAATTTTTTCAATTATCATCGATTCATTTCAATACTAACTATACAATTGTTATTTATCCCTAATTATTTATAAGATTATACTCCGTAGATACAAGTTTGATCGAAAAATAGGTACGGATTGTTATTTATCCCTAATTATTGAAATTAGGGTTACAGATATTGTTCAATTTTTTCAATTATCTCAAATCCCTAATTATTGAAATTAGGGTTACAGAAATCATTCAATTTTCCAATATCATCGATTTCCCCAATTCTAATTATACAAATCATTCAATTTATTAATTCATAAGATTATGGGTACGAGTTAGATTGAAGAGCAATTATAAAATAATTATTGAAATTAGTTTTTGTCTGACCTTATTTTTTATTTACGTAGTACGGTCGTACTAGTTTTTACAAAAAAAATGTTACAAATTGAACAAAATGTATTCAATCAAAGTTTTAAAAAAATGTTAGAAACAAATGTACTGCGTCTTATAAGAATCGTATTGCGTAAACAAAGTTTAAAAAAAAGTTGCATCAAAACTGCATGAAAGTAAAACAAAATGTACTGCGTAAAAGTAAAAAAAGATGTGCTGTATTGAGTTAAATAGATTAGGTGGAAAGAAGAGAAAAAGGAGAGAACGAGAGGAAAAAAGAAAAAATGAATTTGAGGGGAGGGGAAATGAGAGGGATAAAATTGAAAATGTCGTACTGCGTCGAGTAAAATGCGTACTGCGAAGAGCAACACTTTTTTTTTCCAAAAAAGAAAAAAAACGATGACGTGGAACCATTAAAGGTAAATAATTTCAAGCAAATACGAAAACGGAAAAAACTTTTTCAAATGACACCAAATCGATAAGACCATCCCCAAGCAAGGTGGATGGGGAGGTCATGACCCCCAAGGTCATGCTAAACATTAATTAAGCAAATAATTAGTATGACCCAAGGGAAGAAAAGGTCAGGGAATGACCCAAGGTCATGACCTTCACTTTTCCATGACCTTACATGTGGCACATTATTATTGGTTGGCACAATTAATAAGATGAAAAAGTTGAGAAATGATTTGGGTGATGACACTAGGTCGTGACCTTCTGGATAGGAGGGTGTAGTTGGGTCAAGATAAATAAGATAAGATTAAGAGAAAAAAAGGTAGTGACCTAGTTAACTTGACACTTGCTTGGGGATGGTCTAATAGATTCGAAATAAAAGAAAGGAAAACCAAAAACGCATGCCCTTTGGGACCTAACTAGCTCCCTTCTCAGCTCCTCTTAAGTCATAACGGTCGAATTTCCGTCATCGTCTACAATCTACATCCTCTCTCTGCTTAGTGCTCACTGATTAGCATCTATCTAGTCAGTTTTGATTTTGCTGCACAAGGTTACTACTATTCCTAATCCTAATTACTCAGTAGGTATGTATGTGATTGGATGAATTTAATTTAATGTATGCTAAACAATACTACTATTCCATTACTGTCAATTTCCCATATTAGGGTTCTTACTTGGATTTCCATCCCCTAATTGTGTGTTTTGTTTTCAATTCTAGAACAAAATCTTGTATTCGCTCTGCTTATTTAGGCAGATTCAGGGCCATTATCTCAATCCTTCCTTTGTTCAAATTTGGCAATAACATTGTTGTGATACCAGAGAACCTAATTTCATAAATTCCCGTGCTTCCATTAATGTTGAAGTTTGATTGTTTTCTTTTACTCTAATGATGTTAATTACAGACTAGAGCAGCGTGGATATGGGAAGCACGCCAAATGACATGCTATTACAAGCAGAAACAACTTGTGGCTCTCTTTTATTTGAACTTCAGGTATAGAATCACTCTGTAACATTGAAAGGATAATTCAATTCAATTCAATTCTGTGATTGATTCATCTTATCTTTGTGATTGATTGGTGTACGTGTAGAAAATATGGGATGAGGTGGGCGAGACTGAAACATCAAGGGATAAGATGTTGCTAGAGCTCGAAAAAGAGTGCCTTGAAGTTTACAGGAGAAAAGTCGATCAGGCTAACTGTTTAAGGGCTCAGCTACGCCAGGCTATTGCTGATTCTGAAACCCAACTTGCAGCCATTTGTTCTGCTATGGGAGAACTACCACGACATATTAGGCAGGTACATACACTTCTTCATATAGATGTCTTGTTTTAGATATGTTTATCAGAGTTTTTTTTTTTATGTGAATGGCATTTGCGGTGTTTGTGACTCTAGATGAATCCTTGTCTTCATGAACTTCATCTACATTTTGCGCCCAAAAGATAATTATTTCTTTTTTAGAAAGCAGGTTCATAATTATCACTCAAAAAGGTGCTCTAATGCAACTGAATTAAACATGGCAGACTGAAGGAAATGCTGGAAGTTTAAATGAAGAGCTCAGTGCTATTCTTCCGGAGCTAGATGAAATGCGGAAAAGAAAAGCAGACAGAAAAAACGAATTCATCGACATTACTAGACAAATTCAGAAGGTCTCTAAAGAAGTATTTGGATCAGCTGGACATAGTAGCATACCCGCAGCTGTCGATGAAACTGACCTTTCTCTCAGAAAGTTTGAAGAACTGCAAAAACAGCTTCAGTCTCTGCAAATGGAAAAGGTTACCAATCTCTTGGGACCTTCTTGAATTTAAGATTTTTGGTTGCCGTCTTTCCTTTACCATGGAGAGCTGATGGGCATCATGGATTCATGGTTTAACTGTTTAACCTTTCACTTGCAGAGTGATCGCTTGAAGCAGGTAATGGACCACCTAAGAGTTTTGAGCTTGTTGTGCTCTGTGCTTGGGTTAGATTTCAAAGAAACTGTCAGAGATCTTCATCCTAGTTTGGTGGATGGTGGTGAAATGCTAAGCATTAGTACCGAAACACTTAAGCTGATGGAAGCGACCATTAATCGATTACGAGAGATTAAACTTCAAAGGATGCAGCGGGTATAGCACAGAAAATTGCTCCTGATTTTTCTTGTTTTTCATTTTTCCGATTTACTCAATTTGATCTTATTTGCTATGTGATCCTTCAAATTTTGAAGCTCCAAGATCTTGCGACAATGCTGGTGGAGCTATGGAATCTCATGGATACACCTGTGGAGGAGCAACAAGCATTTCAAAATGTCACATGCAAAATTGCTGCCTTAGAAGATGAGATAAATGATCCTGACATGCTCTCTTCTGATTTCATTAAACATGTGAGCCTCATACCATTTATTACACTAATCTTACCATGTCTTATGCACGAATAAACTTTCTTGGTTTACATATTGGGGGTGTGAAGGAGTAAACTCTCCTCTAAATCTTCATGGTTTTGACAATTGTACCTCCCCCATATTTTATTACTTCCCTGGTTTTTTATTCAAGGGCGACGAAAGTAATAGAAATGCAACTATTACTTGTGCAGGTTGAGACAGAAGTCGTCAGGTTGGAAGAGTTGAAATCTAGCAAAATGAAAGAATTAGTCTTGAAGAAGAGGGCAGAACTAGAGGAACTTTGTAGGAAGACACATTTACTTCCCGAAGGAGATGGTGAAACACAGAGTCTTGTTGCAGCAATTGAGAGTGGTATCTTGCTCACTGCATTACATGTTTGTTGAGCTTGTTTTGTCTGCTCTTTTCTTTTCTTCAGATTGCTAAATTTTCACAATGCAGGAGCATTGGACCCTGAACCCATTCTTGATCAAATTGAAATGGAAGTTGCCAAGGTCAAAGAGGAAGCATATAGCCGGAAAGATATACTGGAAAAAGTTGAGAAGTGGCTATCAGCTCGTGAGGAGGAAGAGTGGCTAGAAGAATATAACATGGTAGTGCCAGCTTATAATCTTAACCTTATACAAATGATAATATATTACTTGATATTATTGTGCTGAAAATCATGTTGTTGCTTGCCGTAGGATGAAAATAAGTATAATGCAGGCAGAGGGGCGCATCTAATCCTCAAGCGTGCCGAAAAAGCTCGGATATTAGCTAAAAAGCTTTCTGGTAAATACCGTAATTTGTTGTTGTTTACTTATACTTCCTTCCTTCTACCGTCTTCCCATATTCCATTTCTGTCTTCTTCCCATTCCAAAACTTTCCTATTTGGGCCATTCTTTTTACTATAATACCCCTACCTTTTACTTATAACTACAATAATTACCAACACATTTATACCATAACTACTTTTTGGTCATTTTTTTTTTTACTATATTACCTTCACTACTACCCTTACTTTATCACTATAATATACTTACCAAAAAACTAAGTGCCCATAAGAATGAGAAGAATATTAAAGACCGGAGGAAGTTTATTAACTGTCTGTTCGTAGTAGTTACCTGATGTCACACTGACAAATTTAATGAATTAAGCTGTCTTATGCTCCCAACTTTGAAGAGAATTGTATCTAGTTTTTCTTTTTGACAAATCTGCTAGTAGTTACTATTATTACAGAAGGAATTGACGATATTATATGGAAATGTTTTGTAGGGATGGTGGAGGCACTAGCTGCAAAAGCTCTTAACTGGGAGAACGAAAGAGGGACAGTGTTCATGTATGATGGGGTAAATATGTTCATCTTTGTTCCCAAGAAAATTTCTGTTTGTTGCGGTGTCCAACACCCATGCCATTCTCTGACTGGTAATACCACCTGGATGTAATTGATTAGATTCGTCTACTTTCGATGCTCGAGGAGTACATGATAGTACAGCAAGAGAAGGAACAGGATAAGAAAAGGCAGAGGGTATGATTTTCATTATTTTGTTGTAATTATGATCATCAAAATTCGAAACGTCAAGAAAGATGGCAACCATGATTAAATTCTGTATACAGGAACAGAAGAAGCTTCAGGGGAAATTAATTACTGAGCAAGAGGCAATATTTGGCTCAAAGCCGAGTCCATTAAAGAATGGCAAGAAAGCTTCTGGATTGTCTATGGGAGGAGGAAACAATAGAAGGCTCTCTGTTGGAGGGAATACAATGCAAACCCCAAGGCCAGTTTCATCTCAGTCTTCAAGAGCAACTCCAAATTCACGTCCGCTCAACAAGGATGACAGCCCAGGAAACAAAACTGGTTAGTTCTTATCATCTTATCTTAATTTGTCCCAAAAACTCTATACTTGGACTTGGGTATGGCAATAGACACATTGTTTTAGCCAAGCATGAGGAATCTTCTAAAAATAACTAAATCTGGGATTTGGACACATGCCAGTTCTGGATACTCTGAAACGAGTCCAAGTGACATTGTTAACAGTGGAAAAATAATACGAGTGAATCAATAGTTTATGTGCTAAACGCCTAAACATGGTTTTCGTTGATCCACAGCGAGAAGGGCATTGGTGGTCGTCAATCTCCCCACAAGAAACTACACATTCAATGGTCATGAATCTGAGCCTGCTTCAGTACGAAAACCTTTCTCACCCGTTCCCTCCACATCATCAAGAGCAGATGATAACCAGAGCATATTACAAAATGACACATATCATAAAAGCTCCTTAAAAAATGAGACCCCTCGGAAACCAGTTCCCGCGAGTGATTCAGTTCTTACAACTCCCCGGAAGGTAATCAATGCTTTGGATGATGAAAACCGCACTCCAAACGTGAAGTCCATCCCTGTGCCCTTGACTCCTTTGACAGTCTCAGCTCCGATGCAAACACCAATGACACCAGCTGCAGTATCAGTCTATGGTGGTAGTCCAGTTGAAGAAAGGGCTGACGAAATTGAATACTCGTTTGAGGAAAGAAGAGCTGGCTTTGTGCTGCCCAGTACTCATGCAAAGAGAGCTATATTGGTATGACGAGAGTCCTAAAAAATATCTCTGTAGAAATATAAATGTCGATGATTAAGTCAAATTATTTTGGCTACTTCATCTTCCTTCTCTCTTGTAAAATCTTCAGTCTGATACTCTGATCCTTTAGTCTGATACTTGAATCTTAGATTGTATGATAACAATGAGCTCGCCTGGTAGCGGGAAATTGAAAATTGGAGTCCCTGAACTTTTCATACACCAGAACATAAATAGAATCATAAGCTATGACTAGCAACATGATTTTGTAAATTCTTCGAAACTAAGACAGATCTATGAACCAAATCTGCCTTGCTTTAATCTTCTTATATAGTACTTCTGGTCTGACCAGCTTATCCTCGACCTCAAGAATGCTGCAGCAATTTACTGAGGAACTTGTCCGCTGTGTTGCATTTTAGAATATGAAGCAGTCTCAGTCCACCATACTTCTTATCCATACAGACCTGTTCCCAAGCCACTGCAGGAGCTGAAACATAGTGTTCACTGCTATTCCATAAGAAATTCCTACATATTACATCAATTTTATAAATGACACATTCCGTGGTAGAAAAAATGTTCGCGACCAATAATAATGAAATTTACTGAGGAAAGCTTGAATTAGAGAGCTAATCTGCCAGCATATGACAACGTCCTTGCACCAAGACTTCTAATGCGAGCCACAATAACAGTCTGAAGAAGATAATTTCTTTGTGGAGATAGGCACTCAAAGTTAAGTACTTTAGAATGAACATTGTTTTCGAAAATGTGTGTTAAAAGTTGTCACTCGACAGTTACTTTCGAATGAAACATTTTTGCTTTCCTATATCAGGTTCCAAAGTCAGAGTCTCAGAAGGATCAGATCATCAAACAACTATAGCAGAGTCTTCATTTACATGGTATGGCTTATAATCTCATGATGCACCAAATATCAGCATATTTTTTTAATAATTTGATGAGGTTAAAAAGACCACGATGATCGACGATACAGCAGAGAACAGTATTAACTACTATACAGAAACTAATCTGAATGTCTTAGTAGAAGCCCAAAATGTAGGCAGCATTGATTGCAGTGGTCAAATAGAGATACTGTTAGGGACACCACGGCCGGTAACACCAGGACTAGATGTAGGAAGAAGCAGCTCATAAGGAGGAACACCAGCACCGGTCCTGTTCCTCAATGTCAAATCCTTGTTTCTTTGGTGTATGATCTCTTCAATCTCCTTCAGCCGAGATGAGAAACTCTCAAACATGCTTTTAACTTCCTGATCATCGATCCAATGACTAAACAGACTAAACTCCTGCCCTAAATACTCCTCATCGGGTGCATGCGTGGACAAAGTGTTTTGAACCGCCATAACTTTTGTAGCTTGAAGTTTTGATGGCATAGACGAGAGGAACATGGCTTGAGGGTTCATAAGGAACTTCTCGAACTCAGGCTCATTTTCTTGAGGAATGAGTTTCCTCATTATAGTTGGGCGATTTGGGACGTACCCGCCAAAAGGGTACTGGCCAAAGTTTATGGCTGCATGTTGGCCCGAACCAACCCAAATCATTGTGGCTAGAATGTCTGTTAAGTCGTCCTTGGTGTTGAGCTTCGGCCACCATGGCTCGTCTTTTTTGTCCGCATGACCTTTGTTCTTGATCTCCTTCCACCACTCTTGGAGCTCAACATCCACAGAAATGGCAGCGGCATCAGGATAAAAGTGCTCCACATAGGATCCAACCCAATCTTTGATGGCACCCCAAACAAGAAGACCATCAGCAGCATAGGGGTAGTCTTTGATCACGAGTTTTAACCCACACGGTTCTGTAGGATCCTCTTCTGCCATTCCTCTGGAAAACCACACAAGTTATAAGTAAATCTGGCAAAAAGAGCACGGGCTTTCAAGTATTGTGATGATAGCTTAAGGTAGATTGGTTTTACCTTCTTAGTAAATCAGCGGGCAGTGCTTCCATATCAAAGCGCCATGTGCTCTTGTAAGCAGCGGAACTAATGTCCATGGCATATTTCCCAGGCGTAAAACAGGCCTCAATGATACCTCCTCCATTGATCAAGCTCTGTCTTGCAAGGGCATTAATTTCCAGTGTGTATCTCATATGAGGGTGTAGAAGCTTGTATACGGGATGCATTTGGCTAAGCTGTCTATGAGAAGCAATTATATAGGATTCGATGCTAGCATGTGTCCTCAACCTGACAACCCACAAATATCACCCAAAGGTTTCAAAATTTCTGTGGATGCAATATAAAAGTCAGATAGTCTTGAAAATAGTGAACGATGCATGCATGGTTGAAGCAGAACATAACTAACCAGTGATTAACCAATTGATGCACACCAGCATCAACAGCACACACATGGGCTTTGGCTAACTTCCAGATCCAGTGACTTGTAGCGTCGTTTCCGTGAATATAGGCACGCTTGAAAGGAGGGGAAGATGGGGTAGGTGGAAGTGAAAGCTCAATGACAATGGGCTGTAGAGTCCCATCCTTCGTGTAAAAGAAGATGGTTCTTGAAGCATATGTTTTCCTTCCTTCTAACGCATTGATCTTGTTCACAAACGGCATTAGCAAATCATGATAATCAATTATAAACAATTTCTTTTTTTCGAGGGCCTGCACATAGCATTACATTTGTAGGATCAGTGACGTCATTGCTAAGGTACAGTATCAATTGAGCAATGAACATTTCACCGCGAAAGTTGGTTACCTCCTCAACAGTCATTCCATTCATTTCTTCCTCAAGTACTTCCTTAGTGATTACGGATTCTGGGGGGCCATAAACATCTGGATCCAATCCACTTCTTATTGGGAATTCCTGTGACACAAAATTTAGTTTGAAGGGACGTTGGTCGATCAAGTCTCAATGAGAATGTACCAAGAGATGTGTTCTCATTCAAGGTAGCTACCTTAAGGAGTTCAATGTTCACAGGATTGACTCCTGCTAAAGCCTGGCGTGCAAATTCTGTATCCCGCAACCAAGAAAATCTGTCCCCTGAAAACATAATGGTGCATCACAGACACGGGGATAAAACACAGCTTGTAGCATACACAAAGACAATACCCCATTCTCTCAGCAGCTCTGGTCTATAACGAGCTAGTGGTCGGATATAGGCCTAGAGAAATTCATCTGACCCAAAGGACCAAATATCAGCCCACTCAAACTGAAAATGTAATGATCTGACCGAAACTCAACCCGTATTATCCATGTGTCAGGTCTAGACATCTAGTTAGGAGAACCCGCAATGAAAACTGCATTGAAAATTGGATTGGCCGACTACAGGAAGCACAAAAAGTCTATTTAGCCAATTTACTTTATTCCAAAACCAAAAAATAGTGAAATTTTGGCATTATTGAAAGTGGAGATAGCTTGTTGTACATTAAAATGTGGTTTCTAAATTGAAGCAAAATAGGCAGGAACAAAGAGTGCAGGACATACTTCTGATAACAGCGGGGATTTCATACTTCATCAACTTATCTTTGATGCTAAGCAATTGCTTTGTAAATTTTCCCAGATAGTATTTCGCCACATCAGCTTCATCTTCATCTTTGATGGTGAAACCATCGATGTATAGCTTGTCAAATTCAGAAAAGCATCCAAAGGGTAAATCTGAACTGGCTAAAGTAGCATTGATCTGAGGTACCAAATTGTGCAAAACAGCTTTCAGTCTTCCCGCGGCAAACGTGTCCTGCTTCATTTCCTCAAACGTTTCATCTCGAGGAACATATACTGGATTAGGTTTCTCTATTCTGCTTTCACATTCTGGATCTGTATGTACAAGTTAACCATAACAAAAAAAAAAAAAAAAAAACAATCAGAAAGCATGATGCCTATCAGATGAACTCCAAGTAACATTTCCGAATTACAAAACGAACCTCCACTCAAAAAATTTAGACGACCATAGTTCTATACGATGGCAGACCACATGTACTCGTAGCTTTTGATCCGTCTTATATAATGAATAAATTTCATGCAAGAACAATTACAGAAAGAATCATGTATAAGAGGAGAGGAGACAGGAGAGTAACGCTACCAGTTTTCATTGGGGGTCTTCCAGAGCGACAGCGTCTTGGATAAGGAAATTCAGAGCCTGAAAGAACTGGCCTAGCGAGGTCTGCATCTTTATCGGGATTACCCAAGTCATTATACGGAGCATAATCATAAACCCTCTCATGTAGCTTTCTTTCTCCCTTCCCATTACCCCGAATACTGAGCAAGTCCTCTCGCCGCAGATCTTTGATTCCCGGTGGTGTCTGTGATGGCAAGTATGCCTTCAAAGTGGAAAAAAAACTGAGATATATATGACCGTCCTCACACAGGTATTAAATGCAATCACTGAATTTCTACCGACATTTTTTCACAGTATCCCCTCGCAAACTTACATTATTTCTGAAGATTATTCTACTTTCAGGATTATGATTGCGGGAATGAATCCAAGAGTTTGCTGGGAAAAATATAGGTCCGTCCTGAAATCCTTGTAGAATGACCTCCACCAAGTAGAACTCTTTATAGTGACAATTTGTAATGAGTATAGCACTGGGATTTCCAAAGTCGGATGGTACAGTGAAATCAGCAGCATACTCATCGATGTTTAAATGCTCCGATGAAGATGAATTGGTTGGCCAGTCTCTTACATAAGCCTCAACTGTCTTCCCTGAATTGGTATCTGACATCACATACCACAGATTAGATCAAAATATTCTCACATTACATTTGAGGCCGCCAAATTAAGAGTCGACATATTCTCCATATTACAATCCTTCTCTCAAACCAATGACCCTCACATAACTCAGACCTTGACCTCGTTCAAGAACTCCCCCATACCGTGCAACCCCAGTTTCTACTATTGAGCTCCTTCTCACAAGTAAGTCTTCTGTAAGGCGATCGTTGTTAAAATAGTACCGAGTGTAAGACATACTCGTAGTTCAAAATAAACAAACTAATATTTTGTCAAGCACTTACCTACATACAATTTTGTCACTTTGCGAGCAACTACTAAAGTTTTATTTTTTTGGAGACACTACCAAAATCACTCTTCATGCATGAATATGCGAAAATGAGTGAATTTCACTTGTGGATATCAAAGGTTTGAAGTTTATTTTGTTAAAGTTCATGGCAACAGAGAACAACCCAACCTTTTTTTTTGTATGAGATTCGAGGGCATATTCTAAGTCAAGAAGTGAAGATCCTTATAGGTGAGTATATAATTATACTACCATAAATGATGTAGTGTAGGTGTCAGTGTCACATCACAAACTTTCTGAATCTATACAAACTTAAATGATAAATTTATGATGGATTAACAAGAGAAAGCGAGATCTCTAGAAATGATGAGGTATTAATGAATTGTAGAAAGAGATAATAATATTCAATACTATACTAGCTTTCAGAACCCATGTATCCTCATTCACCAAAAACGCAATTTCTTTGCTGTAATTAATTAGCTTTACATCATCATCATCATCATCATCATCACCACCAACATTTTTGGTGTTAAATGACTTTTTTCATCGATCAGCAAAATCTTTAGAGAGAAGAAGGTTAAGGTCAGGTGGTAAGAATTACCTTAGCCCAATTTAGACATGGGGGCACGAATTTTATCTGCGACCAAATACGTTTCTTTTTAATTAAGAAAAAAAAAGTATAGAAAGTAGAAAATTTCAGCAACATTTGGGTAGGTTAGGTAGTGTGATCATGGGACATGGGAATGGGATCCACCCAAAAAAATAGTAAAATAAATCAGAAGCATATCATAGAAGCAAACAATTTAATATTTACAGCAGTAATGAGTATGTAATGATATACTCCCTCCCATTCTTTGAATTCCTACCATAAGTTGATTATATGTGAGTAGTATTTTAATCAAATGGTAGGAATCCAAAGAATGGGAGGGAGTACTGTATTAATTATTACCAGGGTCAATGTGGTCACTAACAAGCTGGAGAGATATGGCTTGACCAATAGAGGTGATGAAGTCAAACCACTGATCTTCAATTTTATCAACTAATCTCTCCTTAATCTTCTTCTTAATGCTAACAACTGCCCTCACCTTCTGCTGCTGCTGCTGCTGCTGCTGCAACCCCTTTTTAACAGCAGCAATATCATCAGCAGTGTTAGTAGCAGTAGTAAATGATGATGAGGCAGCGACTCCCCTGTCACCAATACTACTACTACTACTCTTGATCACTTTTAACCCCTTTGACATCTTATTACTCATCCGGCTCCGGCTCTGGTTCCGGGTCTTCCCATTTCTTAATCTCCCCTGCTGCTGCTGCTGCTGGTGGTGCAGGGGTATAAGAGGCTTCACCGTCGGACTTAATCTTGCTGACAGCATGTTTTTGTTAGTTTTAGTCGTTTTGTGATGAAGAATTCGTAGTCCAAGATTTATTTAGAAAGATGGATGGAAATGGAAAATGTGGTGAGGAATAATGTAAATGGGTTTATCTATCTATCTTCCACACTAATAAGTAATAATAGTAGACTCACTGACTGACTAGTAGCTAGTAGGAATATAAAGGATGATGAATATTGTGAAAGTTAGGAACTTAGCTGCATCTACTTCCAATCAAGTACCAGTCATTTTGAGTAATTAACAACTAAGTTGGCACTAACTAACTTCTTATTAATTATTGACTACTGGTTTACCAAATCTATGTTTGATACATAGAGGACAGATAACACCTTTCATTTTTTGGTTTCTCACATTTTTTTTCGAATATCTCAATCCCAGTATTAACCCATATCATTAAAATCATAAGAAATAAGATACTCCCTCCCTTCAAAACCAAACATACCAAAACCCATTTTGACATTATTCACAAGTCAAGAGAATCTTCGATATTCTCGACAATCTACAAGAGAAAATATAGTCATGTGGGATCTTGTTTGATTCGTCTGTAACTGTATGAGTAGATTAAAAATATCAAATTTTTACAATTTTTTATAATGTAAAATGAAAGATATCGATGGTGTAAAACGTGTCTCGGCAAATGTGAAAAAACAAATGGTGTGTTTGGTTATGAAGGAAGGGAGTAGTTAATATTGGATGGCCGTAGCCATTCCAATAGCATTTTTCCACTACAAAAGGCATAGTCTGAGCTAGCTCGTGAGCAACACAATTACAATGGCGGGACATAAAAGACCAAAAAATAGAATCAAAATTACAACTTAAGTCCAAAATTTCATCAAGGATGAGAAACAGATTACTCCGGCCCCAATACGTCCACACCATCGTACCAAGCCCGTTCCCAATACATCATTGTACCCCCCATAATCACCTCACGTGCCTCCCAAATCCTCTTCCAAGTATAGCTCGGATTGTGCCCCAACTCCGCCTGAAGGAAGAACTCATTCCTAAAGTATTTCGCACGTAAAACCCGGGCCACAAGACTCCCCGGCTTAGTGACAAGTCGCCACGCCTGCTTCTCCATCAGGGCCATATTGAACACCTTGAAATCTCGAAAGCCTAACCCACCAAGCTCCTTCGGCTCGCACAACCTCTTCCAAGCAACCCACGACATTTTTCTCTTTCCATCCTCCGATTCCCACCAGAACTTAGAGATCATGGACCAGAGCTCCTCACAGAAACTCAAAGGCAGCCTGAAAATACTCATGACATAGGTAGAAACTGATTGGACTACAACCTTTATCATAACTTCTCTATCTGCTTTTGACAAAAGCATAGGCTTCCACCCCTGCAATTTCTTGGAAAGTTTGTCCCTCAACACCCTCGTCATTACAGATTTGGATTGCCCAGTAACCGTGGGTAACCCCAGATACTTCCCTGGGCTCGCCACAATATATACGAACCTCGAGCACACTCACCACCACCCCCCTTCTCGGCCTTGGAGTACTGCGGCTAAAAGACATCGTCGTCTTATCAAAATTGACCATTTGATCAAAAGCAAATTCATAATCACGCAGAATCTTCTTCAGGACCCGTGCCTCCGTCTCCCTGACTCTACAAAATAACAAGCTATCATCTACAAAAAAATACTCACATTTTGATTAAACATACTCCCTCCATTTTTTTATCAGCCCTATTTGAATTTGGCAGAAATTTTAAGAAAAAGTGAAGAAGTAGGAGGAAATTGGTGATATGATGCATGTGAGAGAAAAATACTAATGAATGCATTTCCATAAGAAGAAATGAGGCTAAATAAAAAAAATCCTTAAAAGGAAAATAAGTTTATCGTGAGACCTCTCACATTTATCGTAAGACGGTCTCACATGAGACTAACTGAAACAAAAACACACTTTCTTGTACGAGACAGTCTCAAAAAAAATGGAGGGAGTAATTAGTAAGGGCAAGTCTATTTTTTTAATGGAACTTTTCAACCTTCTTTATTATAATGACACTCAAATCCTTGTTAATATCTGAGCTTGGTGACTGTCTTATCATCAATCTTATTGGGTCGGGGTTCAAATTGGGTCAGGTTTAATCCGCAGGTCATCGTGTTGCATTGGGTAACGGGTCACAGGCAAGTTGAGTTTCGGATGGATCGCGTCGGATCAGTTTCCATGGCTCTAAATTCGCAAAGGTGTTCAAAAAGTGATACAAATAGGTAAAATTACGTCCTTTCGGGAACATCTGTAACGAAGATTAGCATGGCCCTTGCGCAAAGATGACAAGTATAAATCGAGAAATGATCCAAATTTTTGTTTTACCAAAAAAAAATACTTTCTCGTAGTTTCTATGATCTTTCCCTTTCTTTAATATATATGTGAGATATATTTTAAGATCATAGAAACTAGGAGGGAGTAGGTAAAATCGACGAGTCACCCCGATCACAATGGTGGTCATGGATCTTTGGTGTGGTCTTGTCGGTCCATATTTAAGATCCCAACCTCCTAGATTTTTTTTTCTTGTCACAGTTTAAAACGTAGTTATAAATAACCTATCAGTTTCAATCCGTCATATACTCCGCACATGATGATAATGATAATAATAATAATCGAATTTGGGTGGTGACCTAGATAAGCAGATAGTATCTCGTCTACCCAATAAGTTATTGTAGTTCGTTTTGATCTTTATACAAGTTGAATATAATGATAATAATGCTAATAATAATAATAATAATAATAATAATAATAATAATCCCTCCATTCCAATCAATTTCATACGTTTACTTTTTCACACTTGTCGATGCACATTTTCTTCCGTCCATATTTTTAGTTACATATTTCTAAGAATTATAAAAATTTTGATATTTATAATGCATTCGATTAGACAATTTAAACAAGATCTCACATGACGATATTTTATCTTATAAATTAAAAATGATATCGAAGATTCTTATTACTTATGAATAGCATTAAAAACTAAATGTATGGAATTGATTAGAACGAGGGAGTAATAATAATAATAATAATGTATACGAGTATGATGGATTGAGCAGGAGAGGGTACGAAATTGAATGAAGAAAAAAGGTGGGCCATGCTTCGGATGGGATGGGATGAGATGAGATAAAATCGTGAATCATGTTCATGTATAGGTTACACTAAATACAAGAAGGGAGGAAGACAAAGAAAACATCAAACATGTATGTGCCGCTTATCATCTTAAAGGTCCTTGTCCCTCCATACTTTGGAATCATATTGACTTCCTAATTCCGATTTATGATAAAATGTTTTCTATTATGTGTCCACGGGATATATGATAAGGAATTATCCAAGAGAATGGCTTCAATTAATTTTGATTGAAAAGATAAACCAAGGAGATAAGAAGGTAATTTAGGTAACTATTGATACTAAAATCACCTACTAAATGTGATTGATTTTGTTGAATATGCGGCGGAACAATTCTTTGCCGTCCACGTTTTTGCTTCAAACCGTCGATATTAGTTACGTAAATGACCACTTTGACCTTCATTACTTTTTATTTTAATTTTTTTAAGCTTCTAAAACTTTCAACGTACGAAGTCACTAATTTTCACGATTTGTATTTTTAAAACCTGATTCCACTAAATAGTTGTTTAAAAAAACATGTTTTAAGAATTGGATTGTTGACCAATGATAAGCCCACGTATATGGTATCAAAGATTTCGTCTTAATCCGTCGTTACTCGAAAGATAGTACAATGTCTTTCAAATGTGTGTATTTTAAACCATACGTATCTTCCGTTAAAAATAGACATTTTTAGTTACCATGCAAATTTGGAGACAATTAATTTCGGGACCAAATCGGCCCAAAAAACGTGGATAATAAATAACCTTCAAATTCATCTGTTTCATATAATTTTTTGAATAACCATCTAAATAAGTCACGTATATCATAGAATGACGGAAGACTGTTAAAAAAACTATAAATGGTACATATATGCGGAGTATATATCGAGATTTCGCCTTAATCCGACGTTACTCGGAAGATAGTTGAATGTTTTTTATTTGTGTTTATTTTAAACCATACGTTTCTTATGTTAAATAGAGACATTTCTAAAATGTATGAAATAGTTACTCTGCGAATTTGGAGACATTGACCAAATCCGCCGGAAAAATGTAGATAATTATCTTCTAATTCACCCGTTTCGGGTGATTTTTTTAAAAGTGTGAGATATTATGCAGACCAACTAAATAGGATCTGTATAACATAAAATGACTAATAATTGTTAAAAAAAATTATAAAATGATGCAGTTTCAAGTATACGAGTATATATCGAAGATTTCACCCTAATCCAACGTTACTCGAAAGATAGTCGAATTTCTTTTAAATGTATTTATTTGAAACCATATGTACCTTATTTACAGCTAGAAATATCCACAATGTATGGAGTATTTAGTATGCAAATTTGGACACATTTAATTTCGGGACCAAATCGCCTCGAAAAACGTGGATTATTATCTTCAAATTCTCCCGTTTCAGGTGATTTTTCGAAAAATGTGAGATATTTTTATGGTTATCTAAATAAGACATGTATTATATAAAATGACCGACGATTGTTCAAAAAACTCTAAAATCGTCCAATTTTGAGTATACACATAAAAAATTTCACTATAATCCTTCATTACTCGATTGATACACTAATGCCTTTTAAATGTGTGTATTGTAAATAATACGTACATTTTGTTACACTGAGAAATTTCCAATTAGAGGATTATACAACTAGTTGTACATAGCTCTATGTACAACTGGTTTTAAGATTTTAAGCTTTATTACAAAGATTTCGAGTTTTGTTGTAAACTTTCTGAGCTTTAGTGTAAAGTTGTCGATTTAAGTCACATAAATGTTTAAGCTCAAAAACTTACAACTCGGTTCAGAAACTTTTATAAGCTCAATAAATATACACAAAAGCTCAAAAACTTTGTCTTAGCGTATAATCCTATTTTCCTGAAATTTCTACGATGTGTGGAGTATTTACAGTACGAATTCGGAGACATTTAATTTCGGGACCAAATCCGACGGAAAAACATAGATAATAACCTTCTAATTCGCCTGTTTTGGGTGATTTTTCAAAAAATGTGAGATATTTTACTGGCCATCTAAATAGGACCTGTATCACATAGAATGAGTGACGGTTGTTAAAAAAGTTATAAAATAGTGTTGTTTCGAGTATACGAGTATATATTTAAGATTTTGCACTAATCCAACTCTACTCGAAAGATAGTCGAATGTATTTATTTTAAACCATACGTACCATATGTTACACCTAGACATATCTACAATGTATGTACTCCGTAGTATTTAGTGTGCAAATTTGGAGATATTTAATTTCGGAACTAAATCGTCCCAAAAAAACGTGGATTATTATCTTCAAATTCGTCCGTTTCAGACGATTTTTCGAAAATTGTGAGATATTTTTATGGCCATCTACATAGAACCCGTGTAACATAAAATGACTGACGGCTGTTAAAAAACTCTAAAAGGGTCCAGTTTCGAGTATACATATCAAAGATTTTGCCATAATCTGCATTACTCGATTGATACTCGAATGTCTTTTAAATGTGTTTATTGCAAACATACATACCTTTTGTTACACTAAGAAATTTCTACAAAGTATGGAGTATTTATAGTGCAAATTTGGAAAATTTTATTTTCGGGACCAAATCGGCCCGAAAAACATGGATAAATAACCTTCATATTCGCCCGTTTCATTTTACTTTTTGAAAAATGTAAGCAATTTTGATGACCATATATATAGGATACGTATAAAATTGAATGACTAACGATTGTTTAACAAACAATAAAATGGTGTGGTGCCGAGTACATATACATATCGAAGATTTCGCCTTAATTCGACGTTACTCGAAAGATAGTTGAATGTCTTTTAAATGTGTTTATTTTAAACCATACGTTTCTTCTGTTAAAACAGAGACATTTCTAAAATGTATGGAGTAGTTACTGTGCGAATTTGGAGACATTTAATTTCGGGACCAAATTTGACGGAAAAACGTACGGAGTAGATAATACGGAGTAACCTTCTAATTTGCCGTTTTGGGTGATTTTTCGAAAATTGTGAGATGTTTTGCAAGCCATCTAAATAAGACCCATATTACATAGCATGACTGACTGTTGTTTAAAAAAAACTATAAAATGGTGCAGTTTCGAGTATGCGAGTATATATCGAATATTTCGTATTAATCCAACTTTATTTGAAACATAGTCGAATATCTTTTAAATGTATTTATTTTAAACCATACATACCTTATGTTACACCTAGACATATCTCCAATATACGGAGTAGTAAGTTGTTAGTGTGTCAAACTTGAAGATATTTAATTTCGGGACCAAATCGCCCCGAAAAACGTGATTAAATAACCTTCAAATTCGCCACTTTCAGGTGATTTTTCGAAAAATGTGGGAAATTTTGTTGGCGATCTAAATAGGACATGTATAGCATAAAATGACTGACGGCTGTTTAAAAACTCAAAAATGGTTCGGTTTCGAATATACATATCGAACATTTCGCCATAATCCGTCATTACTTGATTGATACTCGAATGTCTTTTAAATCTGTTTATTGAAAACTATTTGTACCTTTTGTTATATTGAGAAGTTTATATAATGTATGAAGTTAGGGGTGTCAACGATCAGAGCCGGCTCGTAGAGCCCTCGGAATCGGCTCGGTTAAAACTCGGCTCTAGCTCGGTCAAAACGAGCTCGAGCTCGAGCCGAGCTTGTTCAAATCCGAGCCGAGCCTGAGCTCAGTAAGGCTCGGCTCGGAAGCTCGTTTGGGCTCGTTTTTTAGTTTTTTACATTATAAGTTTAATAATTTTAAATTCTAATAATTCAAAATATATGTTTATTTGATATTTATAATTATTATACTTTAAAATTTTGTAACAATATTTTTTTGTCTTTTAAAAAAGTTATTTTTAGTTATATATATTTATAAAGAGGCGAAAAAATATAATGGTAAACGAGCTTAGTACGAGCTCGAGCTTTTTATGAGCCGAGCTCGAGCTTCCATTTTTTGAGCTCGACGAGCTTCGAGCCAAACCCAAGCCCGAGTTCAAATTTACGAGCCGAACCCGAGCCCACACGAGCTTGAGCTCATATCGGTTCGTTTACACCCCTATATGAATTATTTACACTGCGAGTTTGGGGACATTTATTTTCGGGAACGAATCGGCTCGAAAAATGTGGATAATAACATTTAAGTTCGTCCGTTTAGGGTGATATTTCAAAAAATATGAGATATTTTGTTGGTCATCTAAACAGGACACGTATAACATAAAATGACCGACGGTTGTTAAAAAAACTATAAAATAGTGCAGTTTCGAGTATACGAGTATATGTCGAAGATTTCGTCCTAATCCAACGTTACTCGAAATATAGTTGAATGTCTTTTAAATGTATTTATTTTAAACTATACGTATCTTATGTTACACCTAGACATATATATACAATGTATAGAGTATTTAATGTGCAAATTTGGAGATATTTAATTTCAGGACCAAATCGCCCCGTAAAACATGGATTATTTATTATCTTCAATCACTCCCGTTTCAGTCGAAAAATGTGAGTTATTTTGATGGTAATCTAAATAGGACATGTTTAACATAAAATGACTGACGGTTGTTAAAAACTCTAAAATGGTCCATTTCCGAGTATACATATCGAAGATTTCGCCCCATAATCCTTCATTACTCGAATGTCTTTTAAATGTGTTTATTGTAAACCATACGTAGCTTTTGTTAGACTGAGAAATTTCTACAATGTGTGGAATATTTACAGTGCGAATTTGGGGACATTTATTTTCGGGACCAAATCGGCAAAAAAAAAGTGAACAATAATAACCTTCAAATTCGCTCGTTTCAGGTAATTTTTCGAAAAATGTGAGATATTTTGTTGGCCATCTAAATAGGACACGTATAACATAGAGAATGACTGATGATTGTTGAAAAAACAATAAAATGGTGTAATTCCGAGTACATTTACATATCGAAGATTTCGTCCTAATCCGTCATTACTCTATTGAGATTTTGCCTTAATGTCTTTTAGATGTGCTTATTGTAAACAATACGTATCTTTTGTTACACGGAGACATTTCTACAATGTATGGAGTATTTACAGGGCGGTTTTGGAACATTTAATTTCGGGACCAAATCCGACGGAAAAACGTCGATAATAACCTTCAAATTCACCCCTTTAGGGTGATATTTCGAAAAATGTGAGATATTTTGTTGGTCATCTTGTGGACATGACATAGGTCCACCCCGACGCGGCCACGCGTGGGTTTGGGTAGGCGAATGAATCTCCATATGAGAAGGATCGAATTGAAATTTATGTCTATGTGAGTCGCCACCGAATTTTATGGTTATTCGGAACCGTTCGAGCCCACTCTATGTCGTAGTGGGCCGCATACAAAATACGGCCCATTTCCGATGTCAGAGTTTATTGGGCTCGTCCTTTTGCATATCGATATAGATGCCGACTTGAGCGGTTAATCGTATATTGAATGACTCTCGTGCGCCAACGGTTTCGGGCATCCGGAAACCGAGGTTCTGAGTAAGGGGTGAGGGTACGTGTTGGGAAGCCCACAAAGGACACCCAACCCCGCCCGCACTTTAGCGGCCTCTACTAAGAATTCAAATGACTTACAATACGCGCGCTAGTAAAACGGGAAAATGATATGCAAAGATTTATTTTCCCTAAACATGCGAATGGAATTGAAAGGGTTTCTAAGTCAATTTAATGCAACTAAAATTAACGTCAAAGTTGTATTTTAGCATGCGGGTTCATTTAGTACAATAAACAAATAATAATTAAATTGACAAAAGAAACAAAAAAACGCGTTAGTAAACGATGTAAAGAAACGAATAATAACGGTTTGCAACTATTGAATTGAATTGAAAAGATGCAAATATGAGGATGCACGATTTGAAAAGATAGTATACATGTGATTAATTATACGCATGTTGACCTAAGTCGTAAAATACTATCGAGTTTGAAAAATAGAATAATGTACGACTTGCGTTTTAGTCGTTATGAGGCTACTCGATCGAGTGGTCGATGGACTCGATCGAGTAGGCCTGTAAAAAGTGATTCTGTTTTGCATTATGGACCATACTCGGCCGAGTTATTGACCAACTCGGTCGAGTACATGGCCACTCGACCGAGTCACTGTGAGACTCGATCGAGTGGTGATCGTGATTAGCATTCTGACTTGATTTTGAGGTGCCACTCGACCGAGTGGGCTAGGCACTCGGTCGAGTGCCCTCTGTACGAATTAAGATTCGTTTGTAAAATCGTGTTTTATGTCGAAAATCATTTTAAATTGATTATTGAGATGTGATTAAATTTTCTCCGCGTTAATAATGTCATAATTCTAAAGAATTGTTTTGACAATTATTTAGCATCAACGAAAATTGCCCTAAGTTGATTTAATGCGATTTAGAAAAATTGACTCTTTGATTAAATAATAAAAGAACTTGATCCCCTCGACTTCTCCGACATCGATAAATCCCTAGAGATTGTGATGTCGGATCCGTGTCAACGGGTTTCGACCCTTATTAAAATTGGTTTTAGAAAATTCGATGAATGTAATATTAAAGATGATAATGACGAGAAATAAAGATGAATTCTTGTTTAAGTTGACTCATCTCAATAATCAAATAATCGGGGTACCGGGATAAGCGACCGTCAACGCTGTGTGCAGTACACTTGTATGTTCGTGTTTTCTTATCCCGATATCCTTCTTACTTGACACAAATCAATGAGTATTTTAAGATTTTGATACTAACGATATTACCGATATTATGACGCAATAATGATAACGAGGTAAATAATAATAATAATAATAATAATAATAATAATCGTAACAATAATAATAATAATAATAATATTAATGATAATAATAATAATAATAATAAGCGTAATAATAATAATAATAATAATAATAATAATAATAATAATAATAATAATAATAATAATAATAAACGTAGTAGTAATAATAATAATAATAATAATAATAATAATAATAATAATAATAATAATAATAATAATAATAATAATAATAATAATAAAACAAAAAAAGGAATAAAAAAAGGAGATGGATGATGAGAAGAAAAGGGAAAGGAGAACGAGGTTTGTCACCCTCAACCTACATGTTCTTGTCTCGGTGCGGACTCGTAACCGTGGCTTTAACACAAGAGTCTTCGAGGTGTATGGAGGCTAAGTTGTGGTGGCTCGGGTTTGATTCCTAAAACTAGGTTTAGGGTTTTTGCTAGTGTAGAATTGCTAGGGTTTTGAAATTGTCCTAGAGTGTACTAGGGTTTTTGTGTAGATGTGTAAGATGATTGTCCTAGAGTGTACTAGGGTTTTTAGGGTTGTGAGAAGTTGTGTAATTGTGTTGCATGGGGTTGCTTATATAGGCAAAGCTAGGGCACCTTGGTGTCTAGGGTTTTGTGCCTTGACGGACTTGATTTGATGGCCCATTTGGAGGCGGACCGTGGGTGAGCTACTCGGAAACGGCTTTGACCGAATTTTAATCCGGTCGCTAAAAGTCGGTTTTATTCCCGGTGTCGGTTTCGACCCAAATTAGTCTTGTTTGACTCGGAATGATCCACTGGGCCTGGATTTTGAGGTCTGTTTGGTGAGGTTTGTACTCCGTAAGTGTGTTAGCCAACGATTAATGGATTTGAGCCCGTATCCGAGCGCGTAGAAACACGTTAGCGTCCGATCATCATCGGGTGATTTTTGGAAACTGCCATAGACACCTGGCGGTCAAAATGCGGGTGTCTACAGAGCCCCCACTCTGACTGAGGCTTGGACAAGGCGAAAGTTAGAGTAGCTACCAAGCCTGTTAAGACCTGCTAGACTTCCGGTCGGGTTGTTTATAGTCCATTAGACTCGCGTGAAGGGCTCGCCAGCCATAAGACAGAGATCATACCTGCGCTGGATGATTGTGCTCCGTGGGGAATTCGGGCTTGTCGCGTAAGCCCTGGGTGTGCCTGTGTGTTGGCCCATCCCGTGCTATCCCGGAAAATGCTGCTGGGGAGATTTGATGACTTGCATGTCCCTGTTTGAGTCGTACCTGTATGAGTCACATAGAATGCATGCAACACGTAGGTGGTAAAATGACTCGTGCTGGGGAAAATGATTTTGAATGAATTTTTTTTTTTTGAAAACTCGAATTTTGAATTTGAAATCCTGAAAGCAATCGCGAGCTAGGTTTTCAAAATGGAAAGGGATAGAAAAGAAATTCGCAGTATAAATAGACTGAAATCTGACATTGTCGAAAAAGATCTTTTTTCAAATGGCTAAATTTTGCAAATTTCAAAGTGGAATCATAAGAGAGGGACCTACCGAAAGACTCGACTCTGGATACGACACGACGAATTGACTGACACGGACTGGACTCTCTAAAGGTTGGACCGTGATTCGGTAGGGGTGTGGGCCACCTAGCAAGACTCTTAAGTTGCGTCATCCCGTAGCCTAGGCGAGTGGCAACACGGTCGTACATCGAAATGGGATAGATATGCTATGGGGGGACCGCAGTAGCCTGTAATGAGACTGTTTTAGTCTGGTGCCCTTCTGGATTTCCTATTTTAGGATGCATTTCCAAAGTAGGTATTGCCTCGGGTCCTGACAGATTCTTGTCTTCGACTGAGCCGAGTACTAGGACACACTACAGAAAGAAGGCTAGATTTTGAAAGTATTTATCTGGATTTTGTGAGTGGATGAAGGTCTTCTGTCTAAGAAAAGCCCCAAGGACAACAAGGCTAGCTACTGAGAACATGACAGTGTCGTGTCCGGAATGATAATGCTTTTCGAATGTGTGTCAATGTGGGTGGTTGTGCCTCTGTTGAAAGGCTGCCTACGTATTCACGTGTGGTGAAATCAAACCAAGCCGTAGTTCAGTGTTGAAAGATATATTATGGTGCCTAGTCTAATAGGACTTTGTGTGTAACTAGCCATATTGACGGTGCAGGCTAGGTGCATTCCCAATGATGTCTTGATCAAAGGGCTTGAATGGTTAGGATATTAATCCTGTGACTGTGAGCATTCTCCGGGGTAGCCCCCAGAGGTGGTGTGAACTATTTGGGCATGCTCTATGCCGACTGCAAGTTGAGTTCCCGTGTTCGGGGTTGGTAGCTGGTTTGGATGGGATTTTAACGAGTTTTGCTCTCGGGGATTTTAACGAGTTTTGCTCTCGGGGATTTTAACGAGTTTTGCTCTCGGGGATTTTAACGAGTTTTGCTCTCGGGATTTTAACGAGTTTTGTTCTCGAGATTTGATGTATTTGGGAATGTGGTGCTAGGAAGTAAGTGGCCTTGATGACTCGAAATCTGGAGCTCGGTTCTGTGGAGCTAAGGCTTCGAGAGCCGGTTTGATAATGAGGTAAATGGCCTTGATAACTCGAAATCTGGAGCTCGGTTCTGTGGAGCTAAGCCTTCGAGAGCCGGTTTGATAATGAGGTAAATGGCCTTGATAACTCGAAATCTGGAGCTCGGTTATGTGGAGCTAAGGCTTCGAGAGCCGGTTTGATAATGCGGGATTTGGTTTTGATGTCTGGCCCTAATTGTTAGGGGTATGCTATGGAGCTTGAATCCTCAAAATTCCGGGCTGTCTCTGGCCTGGGTCTCGGGAAGGTCTTGAGGGTTGTAATGTGGGAAGGCTGAGTGTGTGGTGTTAGCTAACCAGCTTGATTGTTACTCCCCTATTGGATGACATGGATAATTTTGAATTTGATCGTACCACGGTCAAAGGATTTTCACTTGAGTTGACCGTTGACCACGGTCATGGGTATTGATAATTTTGACCGTACCCTGGTCGTGGGGCTTTCACTGGAATTGACCGTTGACCACGGTCATGGGTATTCTGAATTTTTTTGATGATGGCATGTTTTTTTTGTTTTGGCCTTTTGCTTTTTTTTTTTCATGGACTTTCGATTTTTTTTTTGTCCAGTTTTCTTTTTTTGATGGCATTCTTTTTGCTTTGGCCCTTTCTTTTTTTCTTTTTTTTTTGACTTTTGATTAACCTCTCAGCCCCGGTCATGGGTTTTTTGATTTTGGTTGACCTCTCAGCCCCGGTCATGGGTTTCTTGAATGTTGGTTGACCTCTCAGCCCCGGTCATGGGTTTTTTTTGATTTTGGTTGACCTCTTAGCCCCGGTCATGGGTTTTTTTTGATTTTGGTCAGACTAACACCAAAGGTAGGGATCGGTTGATCTTATCGGATGGGTGTTTGTTGTGGGAAATGGGCTTGCCTCCCGTCTTAGACCCAAACTAGAAGACTACCCAGATTTGTCATAGGATTCGATATGCTCCTGCTAAGGGTAGTTATGTGGCTTTTCTATACCAGACATGGAATAGGTAAAAGGAAAACACGGGCTCGGTTTCCTGCAGTCATTATAGATGTGCCTATAATAGTCACGTGCATGTGCTCACAGTGTATGATGGTGTTCATCATGTTCTCGGAAAAACATAAGGAAAGTGTACATGAGAAAGAATATTGAAAGCTGATTTTATTGAATTTTGAAAAAAAAAAGAGGACAGAATGCAAAATACTCTGACTCTGATTTGGAAATGAGGATGTAGGGTATCCTAGACTCGGACTCAGACTTAGACTCGAATCAAATCCGGACTCGGATGTTCGGTTGGTTGTTTTTTTTTGGTAAAGTCTTTGATTGGAGAGAACGACGGGTGCCACGACTCGCCTAAACTCGGCTTTGCGCAAGTACAAGAGTCAAACTAGACATGGCCCGGGGTGACGAGTCGACAAAGACTCTTGGACCGGGATACTTGAATGTTGACCTAGACGGGGTAACGACCGTAAATTAGACTCGAACTGCAGAAGGGTGAGTTCGAAAATGGGGCGACCATGTTTGACTCGGGATAGACCCTCCTAAGACAAATGTGTAGGGTACGATTCTCGGAGTGACTGTGATTAGTCATTCCGTCGGAGAATAGCCCCCAAGTGAGACTAAGGACTCAGATGGTGTGGCATCTAAGTGACTCGAAAGTGGAGTATGTGAGACACGTGTAAGACATGACCCCTAGAGCAACCGTGATTGATTGCCATGTTAAAGGGTAGCCCCGAGTGGGATTGAAGATTTTGTTAAGACTCAAGTGTCGGACGAGTGACCCTTGGACGTAAGGACCGTGAACCTTTTGTTATAAGGCTATGCCTTGTAAAAAGTTGACTCGGAAAAGACACCTAGACGGGTGACTTGTGAAGTATGGGCCTTCCTTAGGATTCGGCATGTGGGCCGAGTCCTGCTCGAAGGAAGGTCCATGTGAGACATTTCTCAGACTTTGGACTCGATTGTGTAGACGGGCCCTCCTTTGTAGGAGTATGTCCTACGTAGGTGGGCCTTGCCTTAGTCTAATAAGGCGGACTGGGATAGGGAAGAAACTCGTGATGTAAGATCGACGGAGTTTCGACGCTACGGAACTTGACAACTTAAGACTCGACCCGACACTGCTAAATACGGGAAGTCCTAGAAGTAGAAGGCTTTGAAAATTGATGATTTTTGAAAAAGGACCGAGTGGACTCGGTAAATGGCCCAAATTTCTGAAAAAAAAGGACGAAAAGTCATTGGGCCACGGGTTTTGAAAGTTCGAAATGCTTTTCGAGTTTTGAATTGGGCAGCATACCGTCTAGAAAATAGGCTATTTTGAGTAAAATCATAAGTCCTAAATTCGGTATGTGTCCCGGGTTTTGAAATTGAATGGTTTGAAAAAGATGCAAATTTGAAAAACTGACGGTTTTTGAAAACGACTCGGAAACCAAGTAGCATGTAGTCACACAAGCATTATAACGACGCCATGTATGCTCTATACTAAGTCTCGGTCGGTCTATAGAGGGTCTATACCAGTGTACATAGTCTAGACGTTGATCGGGACGGACTTCCTAAGTCGAGTTGATCTTAGAACATGCCGCGAAACCCACTCGAATCGACTATGGACACCTTTTGACATATCCATATTGGAGTACATCGATGGTATAGTGGGACGTCGGTCGCGAGTACCGGCCCGGGAAAATATGGGTTATGCATGAACCGTAGAACTAAAACGCGTATTGTATTTGTCAAACGATTTCTATTCGAGTCTCACCCTGAGGATGTCGATGGTAAGTCACGCATCAGTTAATCCCCAGCGGAGTCGCCAAATTGTGGACATGACATAGGTCCACCCCGACGCGGCCACGCGTGGGTTTGGGTAGGCGAATGAATCTCCATATGAGAAGGATCGAATTGAAATTTATGTCTATGTGAGTCGCCACCGAATTTTATGGTTATTCGGAACCGTTCGAGCCCACTCTATGTCGTAGTGGGCCGCATACAAAATACGGCCCATTTCCGATGTCAGAGTTTATTGGGCTCGTCCCTTTGCATATCGATATAGATGCCGACTTGAGCGGTTAATCGTATATTGAATGACTCTCGTGCGCCAACGGTTTCGGGAATCCGGAAACCGAGGTTCTGAGTAAGGGGTGAGGGTACGTGTTGGGAAGCCCACAAAGGACACCCAACCCCGCCCGCACTTTAGCGGCCTCTACTAAGAATTCAAATGACTTACAATACGCGCGCTAGTAAAACGGGAAAATGATATGCAAAGATTTATTTTCCCTAAACATGCGAATGGAATTGAAAGGGTTTCTTAGTCAATTTAATGCAACTAAAATTAACGTCAAAGTTGTATTTTAGCATGCGGGTTCATTTAGTACAATAAACGAATAATAATTAAATTGACAAAAGAAACAAAAAAACGCGTTAGTAAACGATGTAAAGAAACGAATAATAACGGTTTGCAACTATTGAATTGAATTGAAAAGATGCAAATATGAGGATGCACGATTTGAAAAGATAGTATACATGTGATTAATTATACGCATGTTGACCTAAGTCGTAAAATACTATCGAGTTTGAAAAATAGAATAATGTACGACTTGCGTTTTAGTCGTTATGAGGCTACTCGATCGAGTGGTCGATGGACTCGATCGAGTAGGCCTGTAAAAAGTGATTCTGTTTTGCATTATGGACCATACTCGGCCGAGTTATTGACCAACTCGGTCGAGTACATGGCCACTCGACCGAGTCACTGTGAGACTCGATCGAGTGGTGATCGTGATTAGCATTCTGACTTGATTTTGAGGTGCCACTCGACCGAGTGGGCTAGGCACTCGGTCGAGTGCCCTCTGTACGAATTAAGATTCGTTTGTAAAATCGTGTTTTATGTCGAAAATCGTTTTAAATTGATTATTGAGATGTGATTAAATTTTCTCCGCGTTAATAATGTCATAATTCTAAAGAATTGTTTTGACAATTATTTAGCATCAACGAAAATTTACCTAAGTTGATTTAATGCGATTTAGAAAAATTGACTCTTTGATTAAATAATAAAAGAACTTGATCCCCTCGACTTCTCCGACATCGATAAATCCCTAAAGATCGTGATGTCGGATCCGTGTCAACGGGTTTCGACCCTTATTAAAATTGGTTTTAGAAAATTCGATGAATGTAATATTAAAGATGATAATGACGAGAAATAAAGATGAATTCATGTTTAAGTTGACTCATCTCAATAATCAAATAATCGGGGTACCGGGATAAGCGACCGTCAACGCTGTGTGCAGTACACTTGTATGTTCGTGTTTTCTTATCCCGATATCCTTCTTACTTGACACAAATCAATGAGTATTTTAAGATTTTGATACTAACGATATTACCGATATTATGACGCAATAATGATAACGAGGTAAATAATAATAATAATAATAATAATAATAATAATAGTCGTAACAATAATAATAATAATAATATTAATGATAATAATAATAATAATAATAATAATAAGCGTAATAATAATAATAATAATAATAATAATAATAATAATAATAATAATAATAAACGTAGTAGTAGTAATAATAATAATAATAATAATAATAATAATAATAAAACAAAAAAAGGAATAAAAAAAGGAGATGGATGATGAGAAGAAAAGGGAAAGGAGAACGAGGTTTGTCACCCTCAACCTACATGTTCTTGTCTCGGTGCGGACTCGTAACCGTGGCTTTAACACAAGAGTCTTCGAGGTGTATGGAGGCTAAGTTGTGGTGGCTCGGGTTTGATTCCTAAAACTAGGTTTAGGGTTTTTGCTAGTGTAGAATTGCTAGGATTTTGAAATTGTCCTAGAGTGTACTAGGGTTTTTGTGTAGATGTGTAAGATGATTGTCCTAGAGTGTACTAGGGTTTTTAGGGTTGTGAGAAGTTGTGTAATTGTGTTGCATGGGGTTGCTTATATAGGCAAAGCTAGGGCACCTTGGTGTCTAGGGTTTTGTGCCTTGACGGACTTGATTTGATGGCCCGTTTGGAGGCGGACCGTGGGTGAGCTACTCGGAAACGGCTTTGACCGGATTTTAATCCGGTCGCTAAAAGTCGGTTTTATTCCCGGTGTCGGTTTCGACCCAAATTAGTCTTGTTTGACTCAGAATGATCCACTGGGCCTGGATTTGAGGTCTGTTTGGTGAGGTTTGTACTCCGTAAGTGTGTTAGCCATTGATTAATGGATTTGAGCCCGTATCCGAGCGCGTAGAAACACGTTAGCGTCCGATCATCATCGGATGATTTTTGGAAACTGCCATAGACACCTGGCGGTCAAAATGCGGGTGTCTACACATCTAAATAGGACACGTATAATATAGAATGACTGACAGTTGTTAAAAAAAAATTATAAAATGGTGCAGTTTCGAGTTTACGTGTATATATATATATCAAAGATTTCGCTTTAATCCAACTTTACTCGAAACATAGTCGAATATCTTTTAAATGTATTTATTTTAAACCCTACGTACCTTATGTTACACCTAGACATATCTACAATGTACAGAGTATTTAGTGTGCAAATTTGGAGACATTTAATTTCGGGACCAAATCGCCCCGAAAAACGTTAATAATATTATCTTCAATTACTCCCATTTCAGATGATTTTTCGAAAAATGTGAGATATTTTGATGGTAATCTAAATAGGACATGTTTAACCTAAAATGACTAACAGTTGTTAAAAAACTCTAAAATGGTCCATTTCCGAGTATACATATCGAAGATTTTGCCCCATAATCCTTCATTACTCAATTGATAATACTCGAATGTCTTTTAAATGTCTTTATTGTAAACCATACGTACCTTTTGTTACACTGAGAAATTTCTACAATGTATGGAATATTTACAGTGCGAATTTGGGGACATTTATTTTCGGGACCAAATTGCCCAAAAAAGTGAATAACTTTTAAATTCACTCGTTTCAGGTAATTTCTCGAAAAATGTGAGATATTTTGTTGGTCATTTAAATAGGTCACGTATAACATAGAGAATGTGTGGACATGACGTAGGTCCACCCCGACGCGGCGAAGCGCGGGTTTGGGTAGGCGAATGAATCTCGTGGTACGATTGTTCTCGGGTTTGAAATTTAAGTCAAAATGGAGTCGCCACCGAATTTTGTGGTTATTCGGAACCATACGAGCCCACTCTATGTCGTCATGGGCTTTACACAAAGTAAGCCCACTCCGATTTCAGAGTTTATGGGGCTCGTCCCTTTGCATTGCGATACCGATACCATCTATACCGGTAATCGTGTAAAGAATGACTCTCGTTCGCCAAGGGTTTCGGACATCCGGAAACCAAAGGTTCTGAGTAAGGGGTGAGGGTACGTGTTGGGAATCCCACTAAGGACACCCAACCCCGCCCGCACATGGCGGCCTCTACTAAGACATCGTTCGTGTTCGTGATACGCGCGCTAGTAAAATAATTAAATGATATGCAAACAGCGTTTTGTCTAAGCATGCGAATTTTGCGTTAACTACGTCATTTAATGCATCTTATTATTGGTCGAGTTGAGTTAGCATGCGAGGTTCATTTATAAAGCGTGAAAGCAAATAATAAATAAAGCTCGAAAAAGAAGTAAAAAGCGTACAAGCTACACGGGCGGATATACAACCCGGAATTCACAATACGATATAAACGAAGTAACGTAAAGCAAAAATAAAAACGGACCCATATGTAAATTAGACCGCGAAATTATGTAGATGGACTACCCCGCTTAAATACGTATTATGTTACGTATTAAGCAAAGGACGGAAATATGAGATTGTGGCGTATTGCTAGCCTAGTCTCACATTCCGTAGCCTTGTCCCGACTTATCACGTAAAAGTGGTCAAAGTCGTTCTACGTGTCGTGACATGTGTAGCGTTTTGAAAAATGATGAAGGGTCGGTCGATGGTCCAAAGTCGATAATAACGGGCTCGAAATATGCGTCCAAGCCCTCGGGTTTGCGGGTTATGAGACCCACTCGATCGAGTCATTGACTGACTCGGTCGAGTGTGTCATTAGCGTGGCTACTGACCACTTTTTGGGGTGCTACTCGATCGAGTGGCTTATGGCACTCGATCGAGTGCCCCCTGTACGAGAGGTGACTCGCTCGGTTTTATGACTTGAAATCGATGATCGGCCGAATCAAATACAAATATCGCACGATTTGTATTTGACTCGGCCTCCGGTACTATAATCGTGTATAAACGATTATAATATCGTCACCGGAGTTTTATGAAAACGTTTGTGTTAGATTAGGAAATTTTGAATTGGTGACGAAATGTATCCCTCTACGTCACGACATCGGGACTAACCCTTTCGGGTTACGTGATGTCGGTATTCGTGTCAACGGGTCTCGTACCAATTATGGAAATGGAGTTAAATATGTTCAACTACGACGAATCACGATCACATCACGCCCTTGAGTACATTGGGGCGGGGCTCCTCGAAAGGGCTCCACCTCCGTCGTTGCTCGTAAAGGGATTAGACGGATCGAATGTGATTATTGTAGTTTAACATTTCAAAACCGACTTTTGATATTAGTATTATATGTACGCGATATTAATAATATAATGACGATAAAACGATATAAAACGAAAATATAAAAGTATAGAAATGTTAGTGTTAGTGTTGTGACGATCATGATTACAATACAAAAATATGATGAATTAAATGGAAATAAAACGAGACAAAAGAGATTAAAGCGGGGTTTAGGACACCCTCAACATACATGCTAGTATAGGACCTCGGAAATGGACTCGTGAATAGCGGCACGGCTTGAGAGTATCGAGGATGTATGTGAGTTAGGGTGTATATGGGTGTGTGTGTCGGTTTCCGAGGGTCAAGGAGGCTCGGAAATGGTGTTTTGTGCTTAGGGTTTGTAGTGTAGGTATGTAGGGTTGTAGTAGGGTTGAAGGTGACTGAAATTGTAGGGTTCAAGGTGGTGAAAAGAATCTGAAATGCATGGGGATGTCGTGGGGTATTTATAGGCATTACCCCACGACATAAGGGCACTCGATCGAGTGGCCCTAGTGCACTCGATCGAGTGCCTTAACAAATGGGCCAAACCCGGGTAAAAGGCTCCACTCGATCGAGTGGGGTCAATCCACTCGATCGAGTGGGTCAAACGGTTGAGCCAAAATAGGGAAGTTTGACTTGTTTGTTTTGGTAGCTTTTTTGAATTTGATTCTTTGCGCCAAAGTGATCTCAGCTGGTTTATGTGACGATTTCGTCCTTGACCGGGTTTTGACCCGGTCGTCAAAAGACGGGAATTATTTTTGGTGTCGGTTTTGGCCCAAATTAGTCTCATTTGACTCGGAACGACCCACTGGGCCTGAATTTGAGGTCTGTTTTGTGAGATTTTACTCCGCTAAAAAGTCCATGTCGGATATTATGAATTCTGAGCCCAAATCCGAGTATACTAAGTCACGTTGACGTCCAATCATCATCGGGTGTTTTTCGGAGACTACCATAGACACGTGGCAGTCAAAATGCGGGTGTCTACAGAGCCCCCACTCTGACTGAGGCTTGGACAAGGCGAAAGTCAGAGTAGCTACCAAGCCCGTTTAGACCTGGTAGACTTCCGGTCGGGTCGTTTATAGTCCAGTGGACTCGCGTGAAGGGCTCGCCAGCCATAAGCAAAGGGTCATACTTGTCCTGACGATGATAACTTCGCGGGGAGTCAGACTTGTTGCATAAGTCCTGGGCGCGCCTATGTGTGGGCCCATCCCGTATTGTTTCGGGATAAATGCCGCCTCGGGCGTTCCGCTGGGGAAGTATAGGAGCTGCACGGGCTTGTTTCTGAAGCCTTGAGTCGTACTTGTGTTAATGGTAATGCTCCGTGGGGAGTAAAGCCTGCCTCTTTTGGGGAGTAGGTGTATCCGTATGCCGACACATCGCACTTTGGATGTAGCACATCGAGGAAAAGCTGACTCCGTTGGGGAAGTTAAATAGTTTCGCGGGGACTTGCCTCTTGAAGTCTGGGGTGTACCTGTATGCTGACACATAACATCTTGCATGTAACATGTAGGTAAAGTGTTGACTCTCGCTGGGGAGAAAAATGATTGAAAATTTTGGAAAGACAAAAATTTTGACGCAAAGAAATTTTTAGAAAATCTTAGGAAAGCTCGGGACAGCTTGATTCCTATTCTGGGTTCAAGTTTGAAATCAGGCCTGCGCGCGCATAGGGCCCAGCTGGATGAGGAGGCAGAGTAGTTAGGTTTTCTGTTAGGTTTCTCCATTATAAATATAGGAGATCCCTGCTTCAGTTTCTGCATCACAACTCAAATTCTCCTTCTCCTTTCTCAAAATCTTGTAGACTTTTAAGAAAGCTAAAAATTCCTATCATGGGCATCGATCACTTGACTGCCATGCTTCTCGCCTGGTCCCAATACTTTCGGGACGAGGAGAAGGTCAGGCTGACTCAAATGGGGATAGTCAATTTATTCCCTTTTCAGCGTCTGATAGTGGATTCGCACTTTCTGGATGCCTGTCTGTCGTTTTGGGACACCACCCATCACGTGTTTGCATTCCCGAGGGGCGAGATGTGTCCTTTGCCCGAGGAGATTGCGGCCATAGGCGGCTGGGGCCTTGCTATTCAGCCCGCCATTCCTCCATTCTACCCGGATCCAAGGAGGAGATTAAGGGAGTTCCTGGGTTTGTCTCATGCTGAGGCAAACCGAATGGTGCAGGGAGATAACGTTTCCCTATTCGATCTAGCTGACAAGTTCATGAACCCACGGGACGTGAGGGCCACCCCTGCTCATAGGCGTAGGGCATTCGCCTTCTGCATGCTGCACTGCTATGTTTTCGAGGGGTTGATGGAGCTTGACTCATGCAGAGGTCAAATCAGACTAATCGGAGTGGTTGACCAGATGGAGACTGGTCATAGCCCTGCTTGGCTAGCCACTGGGGAGATTATTACGGGCCTGGACGCTAGACGGCTTGACCCAACTCGACCGTTGATGGGGAGTACCCGTTTTCTTCAAGTATGCACCTCGATTTTTTTTTTTTTTTTTTTTTTTTTTTTCGTGCGAAATTCTTGAAGTACGTAAGTCACTCGATCGAGTGACACTCATACGGGGCTACTGCCTGTTTTTGACAGGCTTACTCGATCGAGTCAGCTGCTGTACTCGATCGAGTGGGCTGTAGCGGACCACTCAATGATTTACGAAGCTTGCGTATGCTTTTCAGATATGGCTGTCGGAGCGGTTATCGATCATAGAGACCCCTCCAAGCATTCCCAATTACCGGAGCAGTCAGATTAGCTCCCGAAGGCGGAAGATAAGCTCGAGTCATCGGATTGATCGAGCTTACTGGGACGAGGAGTTGGTGTTTCACGGGGGTCCCTTGATCAGGTGGACCGTCGCTTGGTGGTTCCTTTCAAAATTGACCGGACTGGCTAAGAGGGACCAAGCCCGATACCTGACGATCTTGTCCTTAGACTGGAAGTTCACATTTATCCGGACCGCCTTCTAAGGCAGTTCGGTTCGTCTCAGCGCATCCCTGAGAAGGAAGCCATTATTAGCGTCCCGCTCCAATTGACGGACGCTATGTGCGACACTTGGTTGGAACGATGGTTCACTCGTCCCACATGGACGGTACCTAGCCCTTGCCAATCCGCTTGGGTATCGCGGACTTATCAGAAGTGGACTTCTGAAGAGTCCGAAGAAGCTCGAAAGGCCTTAAAAGTTGACGAGGCCATCGAATTGGTTCAGCGTGAGTCGGCGAAGGACAACAGAGACTTTTTCACCGGGGAACACAGTCCTGAGACCGCAGTTCGGGGAGAATCGGGTCTTACGTCACAAACTAAGACTCGATCTAAGGAAGTCGGTTCTAGCAGCACTCGAGGGCAGACCGACCTGGAACGACGACTTGGGCCGAGATTGGCGGTCCGGGACCGACTTGGTCCGCGCGACCGGCTCCCTGAGCCCGTCAGGGCTCGACTTGGGCCCATTGATATGACAGGGGAGTCGGGCTCAAACACTCGAGCCCGAGCTAGAGAAGTTCCCGTGGTGATTCGGGAACGCTCCCCTCCACGTCGTCGCCAGTGGACGACTAGGGATGCCAAGGACAAGGGGAAGGGCAAGATGCCCTAAATGCCGAGTCCTTAAATTTATTATTATTTAAGTATTATTATTATTATTATTATTATTATTATTATTATTATTATTATTGTTGTGCCCCTTTTTTTTGTATATTTTTTTTGAATTCCTGCATTTTGTAATTTCCCGAGTTTGTCGGGATTTTTTTTTTGGATTAATAAAAGAAGTTTATTATTAAACCGCTCCTGTCTTTTCTTGATTGCATTGGTTGTACCCTTTTGAGGGGTTGCCTACGTATCCGCGATTAGCAGAATCAAACCACGCGTAGTTCAGGCATAGGAAATTTGCAATCTCGAATTACACCAAGACTATTGGTTCAAGATGTTTATGACAGTAGAATAAGTAATTCTAGCTCATTGACTTGCTTTTTGTAAAAAAATGATTTTGATAAAATTTGCTAATGACATTGAGAAATGGCTAAGGGTAGTAACGCTTCAGCTGGTCCAGGTTGGTTGGGTTGACAAACTCGTTCCCATCCAGGTCCGTCAGCATCACTGCTCCCCCTGATAGGATTTTCTTCACCAGATATGGCCCAGCCCAATTGGGTTTAAATTTTCCCCTCGGGTCAACCGGTAGCAGAGCCCGAATAGACTTAAGGACTAGGTCGCCCTCCTTAATGTGTCTGGTCCTTACTCTCTTGTTGAAGGCCCGTTGGATCCTCTTCTGGTAGATTTGGATATTATTGAGGGCACGAGACCGTCGTTCGTCTAGTAAAACCAGTGAGTCATATCGTGCTCGAACCCAGTCAGCTTCGGGCACTTGACTTTCTAGCAGAATTCTGAGGGACGGTACCTCCAGCTCGACTGGTTGGACTGCCTCCATCCCATAGGTTAGGTAATATGGTGTCGCTCCGGTTGCGGTGCGAATTGACGTTCGATATCCCCATAGGGCAAAAGGTATTTTGTCGGGCCAGTCCCGGTAATTATCAGCCATCTTTTTAAGTATGGTGACAATTGTTTTATTAGCCGCCTCTACTGCTCCGTTTGTTTGGGGACGGTAAGGCGAGGAAGTATGCCTTTGGATTTTATACTTGGTCAGTAGGGTCGCCGTCTCGGCTTGAAAATGAGCCCCGTGATCACTGATAAATTCAGCGGGAATCCCATATCGACATATTATCTTGTTTTGGATAAACTTGGCGACATGCTTGGCAGTGAGGATGCGATATGATTCAGCTTCGACCCATTTGGTGAAATAGTCGATAGCTACCAAAATAAAGCAGTGCCCACCGGTACCCGAGGGATTTATTTTCCCGATTATGTCGATACCCCACGTTGAGAATGGCCAGGGTGACGTTATGGTATAGAGTAGTGATGACGGCATATGTTGCACATTGCCAAAAATTTGACAGTTATGACAATGTTTGACATACGACCGGCAATCAGCTTCCATGGTATTCCAGTAATAACCGAGCCTCATGATTTTCCGGACCAGCATGTGGGCATTCATGTGTGGGCCGTTCTCACCATCATGTACTTCGACCATAACTTTTTCAGCCTTGTACTTGTCAACACAAAGGAGAAGAGCCCCCTGTGCCGTCTTTTTATACAGTTGACCGTCGTCGGTGCGGATGAACTGGGTGGCTAGCCTCCGTAAGGCTTTCTTGGCTCGGCCTTCCGTCCCGGGAGGATATTCTCCGTTCGTTAGGTACGTTAACACGGCCTGGTACCACGGTTCGGGATCGGTTATTTCGATGTCTTCAATATCGCAAATGTATGCCGGCTCAGACCGTCTTTCGACGCAAATTGGCATACTAGCCACGTTGTCGGGAATATTCAGTAAAGATGCCAATTTTGAGAGTGCATCCGCGAACTGATTTTTTTCCCGGGGCAGGTATATGTACTCTACCTTTTGGAATTGTTTCTCGAGATCCCTTACTCGTGCCTGGTAGGCCACGAGATTAGCATTTCGAGTCTTCCATTTTTGAAGTTCTTGGTTAATGACCAAGGATGAATCACCATGTACCCGGAGATTTGTAATCCCCAGATTGGCGGCGGCTTGTAGCCCGTAAATGCATGCTTCGTATTCTGCTGCATTATTGGTAACATCAAAGTCCAGTTTGATGGAGACGGGAGTATGTTCCCCTTTTGGTGAAATTAGGAGGATCCCGACTCCGAACCCTCGAAAATTAGATGCACCATCGAAGTATAAATCCCATGTTTCAGTATCAGTATGGAAAATATCTTCGTCTGGGAAGGACCAAGTGTCGGTGTATCCCTCCTCGGTTATCGGGCTATCGGCGAGAAATTCAGCTACTACTCGACCTTTAATAGCCTTTAACGGTACAAACTTTAAGTCGAACTCTGCCAACATTAGAGTCCATCTAGAGATTCGTCCGTTGAGAACGGGCTTTTCAAAGATGTATTTGATGGGGTCCATCTTGGATAGCACATGGACCTCGTAACTGAGCATATAATGTCGGAGTTTCTTGGTAGCCCAAACTAGAGCCAAACACGTCTTTTCGAGCATGGTATATTTGCACTCATACTCTAAAAACTTCTTGCTGATGTAGTAAATGGCTCTTTCTTCGGAGTCAACTGTCTGAGCCAGCATAGCCCCCATGGCTGTCTCGGTCGTCGTTAGGTATAACGATAGAGGCAAACCGGGTTGAGGTGGCATTAAGACTGGCGGAGCAGACAGAATTTCTTTGATTTTGTCGAAAGCGGTTTGGCACTTGTCATCCCATAGTACCCGTTCTCCCACTTTCAGTTTCTTGAAAATCGGTTCACACACCATGGTTAACTTGGAAATGAACCGACTGATGTACTGGACTTTTCCGAGGAATCCCCTTATTTCTTTTTCGGTTTTAGGAGGTTGCATCTCGGTAATGGCTTTGATTTTAGCTGGGTCGACTTCGATACCTCGTTGGCTAACGATATGACCCAGTAATTTGCCTGATGTTACCCCGAAACTGCACTTTTGAGGGTTTAACCTCATGTTGTATCTGCGCAATCGGGTGAAAAATTTTCTTAGGGCGGTGATGTGACCGTCCCGTTCTTTGGATTTGACGATCATGTCGTCTACATAAACTTCCACCTCTTTATGCATCATGTCGTGTAATAAAGTGGTAGCAGTCCTTTGATATGTGGCCCCGGCATTAATGAGACCGAAAGGCATGACGGTGTAGCAGTAAGTACCCCAGGGTGTGGTGAAGGTAGTCTTACTCATGTCTTCTTCCGCCATCTTGATTTGATTATACCCGGCATACCCGTCCATGAATGACAGAAGGGCATGATCGGCCGTGTTATCCACCAGTATGTCGATGTGTGGTAACGGAAAATCATCTTTCGGGCTCGCCTTGTTAAGATCCCGAAAATCTACACATACCCGCACCTTACCGTCCTTTTTAGGAACCGGCACGATGTTCGCCACCCAGTCCGGATATTCGGACACTTGTATGAAGCCGGCTTTGAACTGTTTATCGACTTCTTCTTTTACCTTGAGAGACCACTCGGGCCTCATCCGACGAAGCTTCTGTTTGACCGGTTTGCACCCGTCTTTGATTGGTATGTGGTGCTCGGCTATTTCCCGGTCTATCCCCGGCATGTCCTTGTAGGACCATGCGAAGACATCTTTGAACTCTTGGAGGAGGCTTATGAACTGTTATTTCTCCTCGGGATTTAAGGATAACCCTATCTTAAGTGTCTGAGGCTCTAAGGTTGTTCCCACATTTATGGACTCGGTTTCTTCGATCACCGGGTTTCGGGACTCCCTTTGCTCTAGTTGCTCGATCAAATGCGGAGGTAAGGGTACCTGTTCGTCTGATTTCTCAATGTCATAGCATAAAACATTTTTAAAAGCAGAATTTGAAAGAGACAAGTCGTAAGCAGAACGGTTGTTATTATTGATTGAAAATTTGGAGAACAGCTCAAAGAGAGCAGCCATCTGATCATTGGTCAGTGGCGGGATAGGTAGGGCACTCGGGACAGACCCCGAAGTGCCAGCAGCAGGAATAATAAAAGGGAGAGGGGTTACAGGAGTGACTCTAGCACCGACTTCCCTAGACTCGACCTCAGACTCTGACTCAGACTCCGACTCAGACTCGGACTCAGACTCAGGCATGTCTCCCTCTCCGGTGACCAGCTTGTAGATCCTTCCCTGACTGTCAGTCCACTTGACAGTCTTTCTCCAAGCTCTGTTACCCGTCTCGGAACTAACATCCGAGATCAGCTTGGTCGGGTCAAACCTGTTGCTGCGGAGGATCAGGTTGACCAGGTCTTCCTTTGGAGTTGGGGCTACGGTGTCTTCCCCAAATGGCAGCCCCAGTGCGGGCTCAGCATCTTCAGCTCCGTTAGACTGGATGAGGGCGAACACATCATCCGGAATGTAGTTGCAGTCCCGGGCCAAGTGGGTCCCGAGCTGCATAGCATTGGGTTGGTATAGACCAACCTGAACAGCCCCAAACACCGGTGTGACAAAGTAGTCAGCCAACCGTGGGCTATAAGGGCTCAAGTAGATACCCTTAAGGATGTTGCAGGCCTTTTCGATCCCTGCTCGGACAACATTGTCGGGGGTGATGTCATAACCGAGACCAAAGTGAGATTCTTCGTCTTTGAGAACCTCGATGATCTTCCCAGCTGGAAGATCGGGTCGAGAGGTAGCCCCCGGAAAGTATCCTAGGTTTTGGAGCATCATGTCGATACTCGTAGTGAAGTAAGGCCTAAAGAGGTATTCTTCCTCGATCATCCCCACAAAATCGAACCCCCAGAGGTCCGTGCGTCCCGTGGCGTTACAGCTAGCCACAGTCATTGGTGTTGCCTCTAAAGTGATGACATCGTTAAGCAGAGGCATCTTGATTTTCCGGTGGAGGGTAGAGGACACCGCCTTGACTGCGTGGATCCAAGGCCTACCCAGGAGCAAGTTGAACGATGAGGTGACATCGATCACCTGAAACTCGAGCTCCTTCTCTATCGGGCCAGTGATGATGGTTAGTTTCATGGCCCCAGCTACCGACTTCGGGCTCCCATCGAAAGCTTGGATGGTCTGAGCAGTCGGAACATAATCAGCCTCGGTAATGCAGAGGGCTTTTGCGGTCCTTAGAGGAAGGACGTTCACAGCAGACCCGTCATCAACTAGGGTCATGGGAAGGTATTTTCCTCGGCAGACCACCGTGATGTAGAGGGCCAGGTTATGGGTGGCCCCAAATGGTGGTAGGTCGGCTTCGGAGAAAGTGATCACCGGTCCTTCTTCCTTAGCCTTGCCTTTTAGGTGGGGCAAGACCGTGGCTACCATTTCAGCAGGGGTAACCGAAGAGTCGACCTTAATTTGATCGAGAGCCTTTGTAAGTGCTTCCCGATGTTCTTGAGAACTAACCAGGAGTTGCCATATAGTGAGGTCAACTCGGGTCTTCTTCAATTGTTTCACAAGAGCCGTTTTAGCGGTTGGCTCTTCAGGGGCGACTTCCGTAATGACGGTTGTCGGGATAGGGGTGTCCCTAGAGCTAGTGGCTTGAAAGGGACGACCAAGGTGGTTACTGGTTAAGACTCGAGATTTAGTCTTTCGAATCTCCTCGGCGGTGATGGGGACAGCTTCCCCTTTTGCGAGATAGACATCGTCTTCGTCATCGAACCAGATCCCGTTCACTTGCGGGATAAGTGGAGAGATAAGGTGAGAACAGTCAATCACCTCCCCGGTAAAGATGGCGTGGGAGCTGAAAGGGTTCTCCTTGTTACTGGGCTTATCTCCGGGCAGCGGGATTTTACCGCTTTCAATCAGGTCCTGAATCAAGTGCTTCAGCTTCCAGCACTTCTCGGTATCATGCCCATTGCCCCGGTGGTACTGGCAATAGGCCTGGGCATTGTAGTTCTTGGAGCGTCGCTCGACCGGAACTTCAGGAGTTGGGCCTATCGGTTGGATTAGGCCTTTCGAGGACAGCCTTTTTAAGGCATAAGTATAGGTCGTACCTATATCAGTGAAAACCCGAGGTGGGGTGTTCCTCTTGGACGGGGCATCTAGTAGATTAACCGCGTCGAAAATGCTGCAGGTTGCAGCTTGAGGCTTGGTTGTGGAGGAAGAAGCCCCTTGGTAACCCTTAGCGGCGGCCTTAGTGAGGCCTTCCAGTCTTAGATCATCTTCAATCCTCATACCCATTTCAGTAAGGGTGGTGAAATTGGGTATGACGGCATATCGGAGGTGGACCCGGTAGGATGGGAGGAGGTTCTTAACAAAGGCCTCCACCAAAGTCTTCCCACTGGGCTTATCGACCAGTTTCACGCTCTCGGCCCTCCATCGTTGAAGGTATTTGGTAAAACCTTCTTTCGGCTCCTGGGCCATAACTTCCAGAGATCTCATTGTGGTTTGGATCTCGGTGTTGTCAGCATAGTTCCGAGCGAACTCGGTGGCCACATCATCCCATGTAGGGTATTTCTTCGGGTCTAGCCTGTAGTACCAGGCCCGAGGGTGCTTTTCAAGAGACGCAGCAAAAAGGTTCTTGAACATGGTGGAGTCTACCCCTTTGATGGCCATGAACTCCTTGAAGGCCCGTACATGTAGTAACGGGTCTTCAGTCCCTTCGAACATAGGCAAACCGGTGAGGTTCAGGTTTGCAGGCAGCTTGTCACTTAGCGGGTTATACTCCCGACTGTTTTCCCGGTGAATGTTGTTATTCCCAGTTAAATGCACTTGTTCTTCCAGTCGGCGGACCGAGCTAACCAGTTCAGCTAAAGGCCCGGTAGTTCCGGTAGTAGGAGTCCTGTGCTCCACCGAGGCCAATCGAGTGACGATAGCAACTTGCCCAGCCCTCATTTCATTCAGTTGGGCATCGATGTCGGCCTGCTTCTCGATCATGGAATCAACGGAGGCTTTCAGTTCAGCTAAGGCAGTTTCCATCCTGCGAGTGTGTCTGGTTGATGGTGGCCTGTCTGTAAGAACACCACGTAATCAGAAACCGAACCCAGTCTTGGAATCAAAGGAAACAGCACATCCCGAGCGACCCAAAAAGAAAGGACTGAGTGGAAAAGACTCGAGAAAGACATCTAGACGGATGACTCGTGGGTGGTATGACTTCCTTAGGATTTCGGCTTTGTGGGCCTAGTCCCGTTCGAAGGAAGGTCCACGTGAGATTACTCCCCAGACTTTTGACTCGAGTGTATGGACGAACTTTCCTTTGTAAGGGTATGCCCTACGCGGGTTGGTCGTGCCTTGACAGATAACGCGGACTCGGGAAAAGGGGGGAAACTCGTGATATAAGATCGACGGAGTTTCGACGCTATAAACCCTCTACATACTATGCAAAGACCCGACACACGAATAGACAGTAAGTCCTATAATAAGGAAGGTTTATTTTAAGAAAGTTGAAAGTTGAGGTTTGAATGCAAAATGAACGAATTCCCGAAAGTGTTGAAAACTGAAAACGGAATTTCGAAAACCGAGATTAGACTTTTGAAAAGGAAAATTCCGAAAATCAAGGTGGTGGGGGTGGAAATTCGAGAATTAAAACGGACAGCATGCCGACTACAGAAAAGGATATTTTGAGTCAAATCGTTGATCCTAAATTTCGGCGGCATTCCGAGTTTTGAAAATTGGATATTTTGAAAAAGTGAGTCCCGAAATGGGCAGCATTTCGGGTTTTTCAAAATTGGGTATTTTAGAATGACGGGTCCCGAAATGGACAGTATTTCGGGTTTTTTTGAAAGGTGGGTATTTTTGAAAAGATGCAAATTTGAAATGACGGTTTTTTTTGAAAATTGACACGGAAACCAAGTAGCACGTAGTCAAACAAGCATTATAACGACGCTTATGTATGCTTTAAACTAAGTCTCGGTCGGTCAAAATAGGGTCTATACCAACAACGATGGCTTTCTCATGTGATGGACGGACTCCCTAAGCCGAGTTGGTCTTAGGACATGCCGCAAAACCGAGACGAGTTCCACCATCGATGTTTTTAGCGCACCCATGTAGGAATGCACCGTGGTATAGTGGGACGTCGGTCACAAGTAACCGGCCCGGGCAAATTTGGGTTATGCATGAATCATTAAACTAATGCGCGCACACTAATCTACGAACGATTTCTCTTCGAGTCTCACCCTAGGAACCCCGATGACATGTGGTACATCAGGTATCCCCAGCGGAGTCGCCAAATTGTGGACATGACGTAGGTCCACCCCGACGCGGCGAAGCGCGAGTTTGGGTAGGCGAATGAATATCGTGGTAAGATTGTTCTCGGGTTTGAAATTTAAGTCAAAATGGAGTCGCCACCAAATTTTGTGGTTATTCGGAACCATACGAGCCCACTCTATGTCGTCATGGGCTTTACACAAAGTAAGCCCACTCCGATTTCAGAGTTTATGGGGCTCGTCCCTTTGCATTGCGATACCGATACCATCTATACCGGTAATCGTGTAAAGAATGACTCTCGTTCGCCAAGGGTTTCGGACATCCGGAAACCAAAGGTTCTGAGTAAGGGGTGAGGGTACGTGTTGGGAAGCCCACTAAGGACACCCAACCCCGCCCGCACATGGCGGCCTCTACTAAGACATCGTTCGTGTTCGTGATACGCGCGCTAGTAAAATAATTAAATGATATGCAAACAGCGTTTTGTCTAAGCATGCGAATTTTGCGTTAACTACGTCATTTAATGCATCTTATTATTGGTCGAGTTGAGTTAGCATGCGAGGTTCATTTATAAAGCGTAAAAGCAAATAATAAATAAAGCTCGAAAAAGAAGTAAAAAGCGTACAAGCTACACGGGCGGAAATACAACCCGGAATTCACAATACGATATAAACGAAGTAACGTAAAGCAAAAATAAAAACGGACCCATATGTAAATTAGACCGCGAAATTATGTAGATGGACTACCCCGCTTAAATACGTATTATGTTACGTATTAAGCAAAGGACGGAAATATGAGATTGTGGCGTATTGCTAGCCTAGTCTCACATTCCGTAGCCTTGTCCCGACTTATCACGTAAAAGTGGTCAAAGTCGTTCTACGTGTCGTGACATGTGTAGCGTTTTGAAAAATGATGAAGGGTCGGTCGATGGTCCAAAGTCGATAAGAACGGTCTCGAAATATGCGTCCAAGCCCTCGGGTTTGCGGGTTATGAGACCCACTCGATCGAGTCATTGACTGACTCGGTCGAGTGTGTCATTAGCGTGGCTACTGACCACTTTTTGGGGTGCTACTCGATCGAGTGGCTTATGGCACTCGATCGAGTGCCCCCTGTACGAGAGGTGACTCGCTCGGTTTTATGACTTGAAATCGATGATCGGCCAAATCAAATACAAATATCGCACGATTTGTATTTGACTCGGCCTCCGGTACTATAATCGTGTATAAACGATTATAATATCGTCACCGGAGTTTTATGAAAACGTTTGTGTTAGATTAGGAAATTTTGAATTGGTGACGAAATGTATCCCTCTACGTCACGACATCGGGACTAACCCTTTCGGGTTACGTGATGTCGGTATTCGTGTCAACGGGTCTCGTACCAATTATGGAAATGGAGTTAAATATGTTCAACTACGACGAATCACGATCACATCACGCCCTTGAGTACATTGGGGCGGGGCTCCTCGAAAGGGCTCCACCTCCGTCGTTGCTCGTAAAGGGATTAGACGGATCGAATGTGATTATTGTAGTTTAACATTTCAAAACCGACTTTTGATATTAGTATTATATGTACGCGATATTAATAATATAATGACGATAAAACGATATAAAACGAAAATATAAAAGTATAGAAATGTTAGTGTTAGTGTTGTGACGATCATGATTACAATACAAAAATATGATGAATTAAACGGAAATAAAACGAGACAAAAGAGATTAAAGCGGGGTTTAGGACACCCTCAACATACATGCTAGTATAGGACCTCGGAAATGGACTCGTGAATAGCGGCACGGCTTGAGAGTATCGAGGATGTATGTGAGTTAGGGTGTATATGGGTGTGTGTGTCGGTTTCCGAGGGTCAAGGAGGCTCGGAAATGGTGTTTTGTGCTTAGGGTTTGTAGTGTAGGTATGTAGGGTTGTAGTAGGGTTGAAGGTGACTGAAATTGTAGGGTTCAAGGTGGTGAAAAGAATCTGAAATGCATGGGGATGTCGTGGGGTATTTATAGGCATTACCCCACGACATAAGGGCACTCGATCGAGTGGCCCTAGTGCACTCGATCGAGTGCCTTAACAAATGGGCCAAACCCGGGTAAAAGGCTCCACTCGATCGAGTGGGGTCAATCCACTCGATCGAGTGGGTCAAACGGTTGAGCCAAAATAGGGAAGTTTGACTTGTTTGTTTTGGTAGCTTTTTTGAATTTGATTCTTTGCGCCAAAGTGATCTCAGCTGGTTTATGTGACGATTTCGTCCTTGACCGGGTTTTGACCCGGTCGTCAAAAGACGGGAATTATTTTTGGTGTCGGTTTTGGCCCAAATTAGTCTCATTTGACTCGGAACGACCCACTGGGCCTGAATTTGAGGTCTGTTTTGTGAGATTTTACTCCGCTAAAAAGTCCATGTCGGATATTATGAATTCTGAGCCCAAATCCGAGTATACTAAGTCACGTTGACGTCCAATCATCATCGGGTGTTTTTCGGAGACTACCATAGACACGTGGCAGTCAAAATGCGGGTGTCTACAGAGCCCCCACTCTGACTGAGGCTTGGACAAGGCGAAAGTCAGAGTAGCTACCAAGCCCGTTTAGACCTGGTAGACTTCCGGTCGGGTCGTTTATAGTCCAGTGGACTCGCGTGAAGGGCTCGCCAGCCATAAGCAAAGGGTCATACTTGTCCTGACGATGATAACTTCGCGGGGAGTCAGACTTGTTGCATAAGTCCTGGGCGCGCCTATGTGTGGGCCCATCCCGTATTGTTTCGGGATAAATGCCGCCTCGGGCGTTCCGCTGGGGAAGTATAGGAGCTGCACGGGCTTGTTTCTGAAGCCTTGAGTCGTACTTGTGTTAATGGTAATGCTCCGTGGGGAGTAAAGCCTGCCTCTTTTGGGGAGTAGGTGTATCCGTATGCCGACACATCGCACTTTGGATGTAGCACATCGAGGAAAAGCTGACTCCGTTGGGGAAGTTAAATAGTTTCGCGGGGACTTGCCTCTTGAAGTCTGGGGTGTACCTGTATGCTGACACATAACATCTTGCATGTAACATGTAGGTAAAGTGTTGACTCTCGCTGGGGAGAAAAATGATTGAAAATTTTGGAAAGACAAAAATTTTGACGCAAAGAAATTTTTAGAAAATCTTAGGAAAGCTCGGGACAGCTTGATTCCTATTCTGGGTTCAAGTTTGAAATCAGGCCTGCGCGCGCATAGGGCCCAGCTGGATGAGGAGGCAGAGTAGTTAGGTTTTCTGTTAGGTTTCTCCATTATAAATATAGGAGATCCCTGCTTCAGTTTCTGCATCACAACTCAAATTCTCCTTCTCCTTTCTCAAAATCTTGTAGACTTTTAAGAAAGCTAAAAATTCCTATCATGGGCATCGATCACTTGACTGCCATGCTTCTCGCCTGGTCCCAATACTTTCGGGACGAGGAGAAGGTCAGGCTGACTCAAATGGGGATAGTCAATTTATTCCCTTTTCAGCGTCTGATAGTGGATTCGCACTTTCTGGATGCCTGTCTGTCGTTTTGGGACACCACCCATCACGTGTTTGCATTCCCGAGGGGCGAGATGTGTCCTTTGCCCGAGGAGATTGCGGCCATAGGCGGCTGGGGCCTTGCTATTCAGCCCGCCATTCCTCCATTCTACCCGGATCCAAGGAGGAGATTAAGGGAGTTCCTGGGTTTGTCTCATGCTGAGGCAAACCGAATGGTGCAGGGAGATAACGTTTCCCTATTCGATCTAGCTGACAAGTTCATGAACCCACGGGACGTGAGGGCCACCCCTGCTCATAGGCGTAGGGCATTCGCCTTCTGCATGCTGCACTGCTATGTTTTCGAGGGGTTGATGGAGCTTGACTCATGCAGAGGTCAAATCAGACTAATCGGAGTGGTTGACCAGATGGAGACTGGTCATAGCCCTACTTGGCTAGCCACTGGGGAGATTATTACGGGCCTGGACGCTAGACGGCTTGACCCAACTCGACCGTTGATGGGGAGTACCCGTTTTCTTCAAGTATGCACCTCGATTTTTTTTTTTTTTTTTTTTTTTTTTTTTTCGTGCGAAATTCTTGAAGTACGTAAGTCACTCGATCGAGTGACACTCATACGGGGCTACTGCCTGTTTTTGACAGGCTTACTCGATCGAGTCAGCTGCTGTACTCGATCGAGTGGGCTGTAGCGGACCACTCAATGATTTACGAAGCTTGCGTATGCTTTTCAGATATGGCTGTCGGAGCGGTTATCGATCATAGAGACCCCTCCAAGCATTCCCAATTACCGGAGCAGTCAGATTAGCTCCCGAAGGCGGAAGATAAGCTCGAGTCATCGGATTGATCGAGCTTACTGGGACGAGGAGTTGGTGTTTCACGGGGGTCCCTTGATCAGGTGGACCGTCGCTTGGTGGTTCCTTTCAAAATTGACCGGACTGGCTAAGAGGGACCAAGCCCGATACCTGACGATCTTGTCCTTAGACTGGAAGTTCACATTTATCCGGACCGCCTTCTAAGGCAGTTCGGTTCGTCTCAGCGCATCCCTGAGAAGGAAGCCATTATTAGCGTCCCGCTCCAATTGACGGACGCTATGTGCGACACTTGGTTGGAACGATGGTTCACTCGTCCCACATGGACGGTACCTAGCCCTTGCCAATCCGCTTGGGTATCGCGGACTTATCAGAAGTGGACTTCTGAAGAGTCCGAAGAAGCTCGAAAGGCCTTAAAAGTTGACGAGGCCATCGAATTGGTTCAGCGTGAGTCGGCGAAGGACAACAGAGACTTTTTCACCGGGGAACACAGTCCTGAGACCGCAGTTCGGGGAGAATCGGGTCTTACGTCACAAACTAAGACTCGATCTAAGGAAGTCGGTTCTAGCAGCACTCGAGGGCAGACCGACCTGGAACGACGACTTGGGGCGAGATTGGCGGTCCGGGACCGACTTGGTCCGCGCGACCGGCTCCCTGAGCCCGTCAGGGCTCGACTTGGGCCCATTGATATGACAGGGGAGTCGGGCTCAAACACTCGAGCCCGAGCTAGAGAAGTTCCCGTGGTGATTCGGGAACGCTCCCCTCCACGTCGTCGCCAGTGGACGACTAGGGATGCCAAGGACAAGGGGAAGGGCAAGATGCCCTAAATGCCGAGTCCTTAAATTTATTATTATTTAAGTATTATTATTATTATTATTATTATTATTATTATTATTATTGTTGTGCCCCTTTTTTTTTGTATATTTTTTTTGAATTCCTGCATTTTGTAATTTCCCGAGTTTGTCGGGATTTTTTTTTTGGATTAATAAAAGAAGTTTATTATTAAACCGCTCCTGTCTTTTCTTGATTGCATTGGTTGTACCCTTTTGAGGGGTTGCCTACGTATCCGCGATTAGCAGAATCAAACCACGCGTAGTTCAGGCATAGGAAATTTGCAATCTCGAATTACACCAAGACTATTGGTTCAAGATGTTTATGACAGTAGAATAAGTAATTCTAGCTCATTGACTTGCTTTTTGTAAAAAAATGATTTTGATAAAATTTGCTAATGACATTGAGAAATGGCTAAGGGTAGTAACGCTTCAGCTGGTCCAGGTTGGTTGGGTTGACAAACTCGTTCCCATCCAGGTCCGTCAGCATCACTGCTCCCCCTGATAGGATTTTCTTCACCAGATATGGCCCAGCCCAATTGGGTTTAAATTTTCCCCTCGGGTCAACCGGTAGCAGAGCCCGAATAGACTTAAGGACTAGGTCGCCCTCCTTAATGTGTCTGGTCCTTACTCTCTTGTTGAAGGCCCGTTGGATCCTCTTCTGGTAGATTTGGATATTATTGAGGGCACGAGACCGTCGTTCGTCTAGTAAAACCAGTGAGTCATATCGTGCTCGAACCCAGTCAGCTTCGGGCACTTGACTTTCTAGCAGAATTCTGAGGGACGGTACCTCCAGCTCGACTGGTTGGACTGCCTCCATCCCATAGGTTAGGTAATATGGTGTCGCTCCGGTTGCGGTGCGAATTGACGTTCGATATCCCCATAGGGCAAAAGGTATTTTGTCGGGCCAGTCCCGGTAATTATCAGCCATCTTTTTAAGTATGGTGACAATTGTTTTATTAGCCGCCTCTACTGCTCCGTTTGTTTGGGGACGGTAAGGCGAGGAAGTATGCCTTTGGATTTTATACTTGGTCAGTAGGGTCGCCGTCTCGGCTTGAAAATGAGCCCCGTGATCACTGATAAATTCAGCGGGAATCCCATATCGACATATTATCTTGTTTTGGATAAACTTGGCGACATGCTTGGCAGTGAGGATGCGATATGATTCAGCTTCGACCCATTTGGTGAAATAGTCGATAGCTACCAAAATAAAGCAGTGCCCACCGGTACCCGAGGGATTTATTTTCCCGATTATGTCGATACCCCACGTTGAGAATGGCCAGGGTGACGTTATGGTATAGAGTAGTGATGACGGCATATGTTGCACATTGCCAAAAATTTGACAGTTATGACAATGTTTGACATACGACCGGCAATCAGCTTCCATGGTATTCCAGTAATAACCGAGCCTCATGATTTTCCGGACCAGCATGTGGGCATTCATGTGTGGGCCGTTCTCACCATCATGTACTTCGACCATAACTTTTTCAGCCTTGTACTTGTCAACACAAAGGAGAAGAGCCCCCTGTGCCGTCTTTTTATACAGTTGACCGTCGTCGGTGCGGATGAACTGGGTGGCTAGCCTCCGTAAGGCTTTCTTGGCTCGGCCTTCCGTCCCGGGAGGATATTCTCCGTTCGTTAGGTACGTTAACACGGCCTGGTACCACGGTTCGGGATCGGTTATTTCGATGTCTTCAATATCGCAAATGTATGCCGGCTCAGACCGTCTTTCGACGCAAATTGGCATACTAGCCACGTTGTCGGGAATATTCAGTAAAGATGCCAATTTTGAGAGTGCATCCGCGAACTGATTTTTTTCCCGGGGCAGGTATATGTACTCTACCTTTTGGAATTGTTTCTCGAGATCCCTTACTCGTGCCTGGTAGGCCACGAGATTAGCATTTCGAGTCTTCCATTTTTGAAGTTCTTGGTTAATGACCAAGGATGAATCACCATGTACCCGGAGATTTGTAATCCCCAGATTGGCGGCGGCTTGTAGCCCGTAAATGCATGCTTCGTATTCTGCTGCATTATTGGTAACATCAAAGTCCAGTTTGATGGAGACGGGAGTATGTTCCCCTTTTGGTGAAATTAGGAGGATCCCGACTCCGAACCCTCGAAAATTAGATGCACCATCGAAGTATAAATCCCATGTTTCAGTATCAGTATGGAAAATATCTTCGTCTGGGAAGGACCAAGTGTCGGTGTATCCCTCCTCGGTTATCGGGCTATCGGCGAGAAATTCAGCTACTACTCGACCTTTAATAGCCTTTAACGGTACAAACTTTAAGTCGAACTCTGCCAACATTAGAGTCCATCTAGAGATTCGTCCGTTGAGAACGGGCTTTTCAAAGATGTATTTGATGGGGTCCATCTTGGATAGCACATGGACCTCGTAACTGAGCATATAATGTCGGAGTTTCTTGGTAGCCCAAACTAGAGCCAAACACGTCTTTTCGAGCATGGTATATTTGCACTCATACTCTAAAAACTTCTTGCTGATGTAGTAAATGGCTCTTTCTTCGGAGTCAACTGTCTGAGCCAGCATAGCCCCCATGGTTGTCTCGGTCGTCGTTAGGTATAACGATAGAGGCAAACCGGGTTGAGGTGGCATTAAGACTGGCGGAGCAGACAGAATTTCTTTGATTTTGTCGAAAGCGGTTTGGCACTTGTCATCCCATAGTACCCGTTCTCCCACTTTCAGTTTCTTGAAAATCGGTTCACACACCATGGTTAACTTGGAAATGAACCGACTGATGTACTGGACTTTTCCGAGGAATCCCCTTATTTCTTTTTCGGTTTTAGGAGGTTGCATCTCGGTAATGGCTTTGATTTTAGCTGGGTCGACTTCGATACCTCGTTGGCTAACGATATGACCCAGTAATTTGCCTGATGTTACCCCGAAACTGCACTTTTGAGGGTTTAACCTCATGTTGTATCTGCGCAATCGGGTGAAAAATTTTCTTAGGGCGGTGATGTGACCGTCCCGTTCTTTGGATTTGACGATCATGTCGTCTACATAAACTTCCACCTCTTTATGCATCATGTCGTGTAATAAAGTGGTAGCAGTCCTTTGATATGTGGCCCCGGCATTAATGAGACCGAAAGGCATGACGGTGTAGCAGTAAGTACCCCAGGGTGTGGTGAAGGTAGTCTTACTCATGTCTTCTTCCGCCATCTTGATTTGATTATACCCGGCATACCCGTCCATGAATGACAGAAGGGCATGATCGGCCGTGTTATCCACCAGTATGTCGATGTGTGGTAACGGAAAATCATCTTTCGGGCTCGCCTTGTTAAGATCCCGAAAATCTACACATACCCGCACCTTACCGTCCTTTTTAGGAACCGGCACGATGTTCGCCACCCAGTCCGGATATTCGGACACTTGTATGAAGCCGGCTTTGAACTGTTTATCGACTTCTTCTTTTACCTTGAGAGACCACTCGGGCCTCATCCGACGAAGCTTCTGTTTGACCGGTTTGCACCCGTCTTTGATTGGTATGTGGTGCTCGGCTATTTCCCGGTCTATCCCCGGCATGTCCTTGTAGGACCATGCGAAGACATCTTTGAACTCTTGGAGGAGGCTTATGAACTGTTATTTCTCCTCGGGATTTAAGGATAACCCTATCTTAAGTGTCTGAGGCTCTAAGGTTGTTCCCACATTTATGGACTCGGTTTCTTCGATCACCGGGTTTCGGGACTCCCTTTGCTCTAGTTGCTCGATCAAATGCGGAGGTAAGGGTACCTGTTCGTCTGATTTCTCAATGTCATAGCATAAAACATTTTTAAAAGCAGAATTTGAAAGAGACAAGTCGTAAGCAGAACGGTTGTTATTATTGATTGAAAATTTGGAGAACAGCTCAAAGAGAGCAGCCATCTGATCATTGGTCAGTGGCGGGATAGGTAGGGCACTCGGGACAGACCCCGAAGTGCCAGCAGCAGGAATAATAAAAGGGAGAGGGGTTACAGGAGTGACTCTAGCACCGACTTCCCTAGACTCGACCTCAGACTCTGACTCAGACTCCGACTCAGACTCGGACTCAGACTCAGGCATGTCTCCCTCTCCGGTGACCAGCTTGTAGATCCTTCCCTGACTGTCAGTCCACTTGACAGTCTTTCTCCAAGCTCTGTTACCCGTCTCGGAACTAACATCCGAGATCAGCTTGGTCGGGTCAAACCTGTTGCTGCGGAGGATCAGGTTGACCAGGTCTTCCTTTGGAGTTGGGGCTACGGTGTCTTCCCCAAATGGCAGCCCCAGTGCGGGCTCAGCATCTTCAGCTCCGTTAGACTGGATGAGGGCGAACACATCATCCGGAATGTAGTTGCAGTCCCGGGCCAAGTGGGTCCCGAGCTGCATAGCATTGGGTTGGTATAGACCAACCTGAACAGCCCCAAACACCGGTGTGACAAAGTAGTCAGCCAACCGTGGGCTATAAGGGCTCAAGTAGATACCCTTAAGGATGTTGCAGGCCTTTTCGATCCCTGCTCGGACAACATTGTCGGGGGTGATGTCATAACCGAGACCAAAGTGAGATTCTTCGTCTTTGAGAACCTCGATGATCTTCCCAGCTGGAAGATCGGGTCGAGAGGTAGCCCCCGGAAAGTATCCTAGGTTTTGGAGCATCATGTCGATACTCGTAGTGAAGTAAGGCCTAAAGAGGTATTCTTCCTCGATCATCCCCACAAAATCGAACCCCCAGAGGTCCGTGCGTCCCGTGGCGTTACAGCTAGCCACAGTCATTGGTGTTGCCTCTAAAGTGATGACATCGTTAAGCAGAGGCATCTTGATTTTCCGGTGGAGGGTAGAGGACACCGCCTTGACTGCGTGGATCCAAGGCCTACCCAGGAGCAAGTTGAACGATGAGGTGACATCGATCACCTGAAACTCGAGCTCCTTCTCTATCGGGCCAGTGATGATGGTTAGTTTCATGGCCCCAGCTACCGACTTCGGGCTCCCATCGAAAGCTTGGATGGTCTGAGCAGTCGGAACATAATCAGCCTCGGTAATGCAGAGGGCTTTTGCGGTCCTTAGAGGAAGGACGTTCACAGCAGACCCGTCATCAACTAGGGTCATGGGAAGGTATTTTCCTCGGCAGACCACCGTGATGTAGAGGGCCAGGTTATGGGTGGCCCCAAATGGTGGTAGGTCGGCTTCGGAGAAAGTGATCACCGGTCCTTCTTCCTTAGCCTTGCCTTTTAGGTGGGGCAAGACCGTGGCTACCATTTCAGCAGGGGTAACCGAAGAGTCGACCTTAATTTGATCGAGAGCCTTTGTAAGTGCTTCCCGATGTTCTTGAGAACTAACCAGGAGTTGCCATATAGTGAGGTCAACTCGGGTCTTCTTCAATTGTTTCACAAGAGCCGTTTCAGCGGTTGGCTCTTCAGGGGCGACTTCCGTAATGACGGTTGTCGGGATAGGGGTGTCCCTAGAGCTAGTGGCTTGAAAGGGACGACCAAGGTGGTTACTGGTTAAGACTCGAGATTTAGTCTTTCGAATCTCCTCGGCGGTGATGGGGACAGCTTCCCCTTTTGCGAGATAGACATCGTCTTCGTCATCGAACCAGATCCCGTTCACTTGCGGGATAAGTGGAGAGATAAGGTGAGAACAGTCAATCACCTCCCCGGTAAAGATGGCGTGGGAGCTGAAAGGGTTCTCCTTGTTACTGGGCTTATCTCCGGGCAGCGGGATTTTACCGCTTTCAATCAGATCCTGAATCAAGTGCTTCAGCTTCCAGCACTTCTCGGTATCATGCCCATTGCCCCGGTGGTACTGGCAATAGGCCTGGGCATTGTAGTTCTTGGAGCGTCGCTCGACCGGAACTTCAGGAGTTGGGCCTATCGGTTGGATTAGGCCTTTCGAGGACAGCCTTTTTAAGGCATAAGTATAGGTCGTACCTATATCAGTGAAAACCCGAGGTGGGGTGTTCCTCTTGGACGGGGCATCTAGTAGATTAACCGCGTCGAAAATGCTGCAGGTTGCAGCTTGAGGCTTGGTTGTGGAGGAAGAAGCCCCTTGGTAACCCTTAGCGGCGGCCTTAGTGAGGCCTTCCAGTCTTAGATCATCTTCAATCCTCATACCCATTTCAGTAAGGGTGGTGAAATTGGGTATGACGGCATATCGGAGGTGGACCCGGTAGGATGGGAGGAGGTTCTTAACAAAGGCCTCCACCAAAGTCTTCCCACTGGGCTTATCGACCAGTTTCACGCTCTCGGCCCTCCATCGTTGAAGGTATTTGGTAAAACCTTCTTTCGGCTCCTGGGCCATAACTTCCAGAGATCTCATTGTGGTTTGGATCTCGGTGTTGTCAGCATAGTTCCGAGCGAACTCGGTGGCCACATCATCCCATGTAGGGTATTTCTTCGGGTCTAGCCTGTAGTACCAGGCCCGAGGGTGCTTTTCAAGAGACGCAGCAAAAAGGTTCTTGAACATGGTGGAGTCTACCCCTTTGATGGCCATGAACTCCTTGAAGGCCCGTACATGTAGTAACGGGTCTTCAGTCCCTTCGAACATAGGCAAACCGGTGAGGTTCAGGTTTGCAGGCAGCTTGTCACTTAGCGGGTTATACTCCCGACTGTTTTCCCGGTGAATGTTGTTATTCCCAGTTAAATGCACTTGTTCTTCCAGTCGGCGGACCGAGCTAACCAGTTCAGCTAAAGGCCCGGTAGTTCCGGTAGTAGGAGTCCTGTGCTCCACCGAGGCCAATCGAGTGACGATAGCAACTTGCCCAGCCCTCATTTCATTCAGTTGGGCATCGATGTCGGCCTGCTTCTCGATCATGGAATCAACGGAGGCTTTCAGTTCAGCTAAGGCAGTTTCCATCCTGCGAGTGTGTCTGGTTGATGGTGGCCTGTCTGTAAGAACACCACGTAATCAGAAACCGAACCCAGTCTTGGAATCAAAGGAAACAGCACATCCCGAGCGACCCAAAAAGAAAGGACTGAGTGGAAAAGACTCGAGAAAGACATCTAGACGGATGACTCGTGGGTGGTATGACTTCCTTAGGATTTCGGCTTTGTGGGCCTAGTCCCGTTCGAAGGAAGGTCCACGTGAGATTACTCCCCAGACTTTTGACTCGAGTGTATGGACGAACTTTCCTTTGTAAGGGTATGCCCTACGCGGGTTGGTCGTGCCTTGACAGATAACGCGGACTCGGGAAAAGGGGGGAAACTCGTGATATAAGATCGACGGAGTTTCGACGCTATAAACCCTCTACATACTATGCAAAGACCCGACACACGAATAGACAGTAAGTCCTATAATAAGGAAGGTTTATTTTAAGAAAGTTGAAAGTTGAGGTTTGAATGCAAAATGAACGAATTCCCGAAAGTGTTGAAAACTGAAAACGGAATTTCGAAAACCGAGATTAGACTTTTGAAAAGGAAAATTCCGAAAATCAAGGTGGTGGGGGTGGAAATTCGAGAATTAAAACGGACAGCATGCCGACTACAGAAAAGGATATTTTGAGTCAAATCGTTGATCCTAAATTTCGGCGGCATTCCGAGTTTTGAAAATTGGATATTTTGAAAAAGTGAGTCCCGAAATGGGCAGCATTTCGGGTTTTTCAAAATTGGGTATTTTAGAATGACGGGTCCCGAAATGGACAGTATTTCGGGTTTTTTTGAAAGGTGGGTATTTTTGAAAAGATGCAAATTTGAAATGACGGTTTTTTTTGAAAATTGACACGGAAACCAAGTAGCACGTAGTCAAACAAGCATTATAACGACGCTTATGTATGCTTTAAACTAAGTCTCGGTCGGTCAAAATAGGGTCTATACCAACAACGATGGCTTTCTCATGTGATGGACGGACTCCCTAAGCCGAGTTGGTCTTAGGACATGCCGCAAAACCGAGACGAGTTCCACCATCGATGTTTTTAGCGCACCCATGTAGGAATGCACCGTGGTATAGTGGGACGTCGGTCACAAGTAACCGGCCCGGGCAAATTTGGGTTATGCATGAATCATTAAACTAATGCGCGCACACTAATCTACGAACGATTTCTCTTCGAGTCTCACCCTAGGAACCCCGATGACATGTGGTACATCAGGTATCCCCAGCGGAGTCGCCAAATTGTGGACATGACGTAGGTCCACCCCGACGCGGCGAAGCGCGAGTTTGGGTAGGCGAATGAATATCGTGGTAAGATTGTTCTCGGGTTTGAAATTTAAGTCAAAATGGAGTCGCCACCAAATTTTGTGGTTATTCGGAACCATACGAGCCCACTCTATGTCGTCATGGGCTTTACACAAAGTAAGCCCACTCCGATTTCAGAGTTTATGGGGCTCGTCCCTTTGCATTGCGATACCGATACCATCTATACCGGTAATCGTGTAAAGAATGACTCTCGTTCGCCAAGGGTTTCGGACATCCGGAAACCAAAGGTTCTGAGTAAGGGGTGAGGGTACGTGTTGGGAAGCCCACTAAGGACACCCAACCCCGCCCGCACATGGCGGCCTCTACTAAGACATCGTTCGTGTTCGTGATACGCGCGCTAGTAAAATAATTAAATGATATGCAAACAGCGTTTTGTCTAAGCATGCGAATTTTGCGTTAACTACGTCATTTAATGCATCTTATTATTGGTCGAGTTGAGTTAGCATGCGAGGTTCATTTATAAAGCGTAAAAGCAAATAATAAATAAAGCTCGAAAAAGAAGTAAAAAGCGTACAAGCTACACGGGCGGAAATACAACCCGGAATTCACAATACGATATAAACGAAGTAACGTAAAGCAAAAATAAAAACGGACCCATATGTAAATTAGACCGCGAAATTATGTAGATGGACTACCCCGCTTAAATACGTATTATGTTACGTATTAAGCAAAGGACGGAAATATGAGATTGTGGCGTATTGCTAGCCTAGTCTCACATTCCGTAGCCTTGTCCCGACTTATCACGTAAAAGTGGTCAAAGTCGTTCTACGTGTCGTGACATGTGTAGCGTTTTGAAAAATGATGAAGGGTCGGTCGATGGTCCAAAGTCGATAAGAACGGGCTCGAAATATGCGTCCAAGCCCTCGGGTTTGCGGGTTATGAGACCCACTCGATCGAGTCATTGACTGACTCGGTCGAGTGTGTCATTAGCGTGGCTACTGACCACTTTTTGGGGTGCTACTCGATCGAGTGGCTTATGGCACTCGATCGAGTGCCCCCTGTACGAGAGGTGACTCGCTCGGTTTTATGACTTGAAATCGATGATCGGCCGAATCAAATACAAATATCGCACGATTTGTATTTGACTCGGCCTCCGGTACTATAATCGTGTATAAACGATTATAATATCGTCACCGGAGTTTTATGAAAACGTTTGTGTTAGATTAGGAAATTTTGAATTGGTGACGAAATGTATCCCTCTACGTCACGACATCGGGACTAACCCTTTCGGGTTACGTGATGTCGGTATTCGTGTCAACGGGTCTCGTACCAATTATGGAAATGGAGTTAAATATGTTCAACTACGACGAATCACGATCACATCACGCCCTTGAGTACATTGGGGCGGGGCTCCTCGAAAGGGCTCCACCTCCGTCGTTGCTCGTAAAGGGATTAGACGGATCGAATGTGATTATTGTAGTTTAACATTTCAAAACCGACTTTTGATATTAGTATTATATGTACGCGATATTAATAATATAATGACGATAAAACGATATAAAACGAAAATATAAAAGTATAGAAATGTTAGTGTTAGTGTTGTGACGATCATGATTACAATACAAAAATATGATGAATTAAACGGAAATAAAACGAGACAAAAGAGATTAAAGCGGGGTTTAGGACACCCTCAACATACATGCTAGTATAGGACCTCGGAAATGGACTCGTGAATAGCGGCACGGCTTGAGAGTATCGAGGATGTATGTGAGTTAGGGTGTATATGGGTGTGTGTGTCGGTTTCCGAGGGTCAAGGAGGCTCGGAAATGGTGTTTTGTGCTTAGGGTTTGTAGTGTAGGTATGTAGGGTTGTAGTAGGGTTGAAGGTGACTGAAATTGTAGGGTTCAAGGTGGTGAAAAGAATCTGAAATGCATGGGGATGTCGTGGGGTATTTATAGGCATTACCCCACGACATAAGGGCACTCGATCGAGTGGGCCTAGTGCACTCGATCGAGTGCCTTAACAAATGGGCCAAACCCGGGTAAAAGGCTCCACTCGATCGAGTGGGGTCAATCCACTCGATCGAGTGGGTCAAACGGTTGAGCCAAAATAGGGAAGTTTGACTTGTTTGTTTTGGTAGCTTTTTTGAATTTGATTCTTTGCGCCAAAGTGATCTCAGCTGGTTTATGTGACGATTTCGTCCTTGACCGGGTTTTGACCCGGTCGTCAAAAGACGGGAATTATTTTTGGTGTCGGTTTTGGCCCAAATTAGTCTCATTTGACTCGGAACGACCCACTGGGCCTGAATTTGAGGTCTGTTTTGTGAGATTTTACTCCGCTAAAAAGTCCATGTTGGATATTATGAATTCCGAGCCCAAATCCGAGTATACTAAGTCACGTTGACGTCCAATCATCATCGGGTGTTTTTCGGAGACTACCATAGACACGTGACAGTCAAAATGCGGGTGTCTACAGAATGACTGACGATTGTTGAAAAACAATAAAATGGTGCAGTTCTGAGTACATTTACATATCAAAGATTTCGCCCTAATCCGTCATTACTCAAAAGATACTCGAATGTCTTTTAAATGTGTTTATTGTAAACCATACGTACCTTTTGTTCCATTGAGAAATTTTTACAATGAATTGAGTAGTCACAATGCGAATTTGGAGACATTTAATTTCGGGACTAAATCGCCTTGAAAAACGTGGATTTATTATCTTAAAATTCATCCGTTTCGAGTGATTTTTCGAAAAATGTGAGATATTTAGATGTTCATCTAAATTGGACCTGTGTAACATAAAATAAATGACTGTTGTTAAAAAAAAAATTCTAAAATGGTCCAGTTTCGAGTATACATATCGAAGACTTCACCATAATCTGCACTCGATTGATATTCGAAAGTCTTTTAAATGTGTTTATTGTATATCATACGTACCTTTTGTTACACTGAAGAATTTCTACAATGTATGGAGTATTTACGATGCGAATTTGGGGACATTTATTTTCGGGACCAAATCAGCCCGAAAAACGTGGTTAAATAACCTTCAAATTCGCCTGTTTCATTCTATTTTTCGAAAAATGTGAGATATTTTGCTGGCCATCTAAATAAGACACGTATAACTTAGAATGACTGACGATGGTTAAAAAAACAATAAAATGGTGCATTTCCGAGTACATATACCTATCGAAAATTTCGCCTTAATTCGACGTTACTCGAAAGATAGTTGAATGTCTTTTAAATGTGTTTATTTTAAATCTACGTTTCCTATGTTAAACATATACATTTTTAAAATGTATGGAGTAGTTACTCTGCGAATTTGGAGACATTTAATTTCGGGAACAAATCCGACAGAAAAACATAGATGATAACCTTCTAATTCACCCGTGTTTCGGGTGATTTTTCAAAAAATGTGAGGTATTTTGCTGGTCATCTAATAAATAGCACCCGTATAACATAATATGACTGATAGTCGAATGTCTTTTAAATGTATTTATTTTAAACCATACGTACCTTATGTTACACCTAGACATATCTACCATGTACGGAGTATTTAGTGTGCAAATTTGGAGACATTTAGGGGGTGTTTGGTAAATGGCGGATCTGCCAAAAATTGGCATATTGAGAGCAAATGGCGGGTTTGACCACAAAATATGCTAATGGTAGTGTTTGGTAAATGGCGGATTGTAATAGCATATTTGGGTCGAATATGCCGTTTTGCAATATGCTGCTAGGAGCAGCATATTGAGCTTAGAGGATTACTTTTCTTCTTTATTTACCATTTTACCCTTTTACAATTTAAACCATACTTTCATTATTCATGTTTTCATTATTCTAAACTGTTTCATAGAATTCATAATTCTAAGTACGTTTTCCTCCCTTCGATTTTTTTATACTTACTTCCCCTATTTTTTTTTAATCTTCTCATTCTTTTAATATACTAGTTGCTTCTCCGCGCGCGATGCGCGCGGAGCTCCAAAATGGGAAAAGTAAATTTAAGCACACAGGCATCAACTGAGCAGTAAACGTACAATTGTAAACCATTAAGGGGTACCGGGGGATTGCATACAATTGAATGAAATGTATAAAAATCTTAAGAGGGTACGATTGCTAATGAAGATATGCGCAGTTCGACAGCGTCGGCTATGGTCATCCAAATCACATATAATTGTAGTTACGACGTGCTAACGTAATCATATGCCAATAAAATAGATCTACGACAATAGTGTGAGGTTTTTCCAACTTAAACGCTTGGATAGTAGCACGCTACTTACTGAGTCCACAAACAACCAGTCTATAACCTATATTCCTAACATGATGGAAGCCGACTACGCATCGCCGGGGGGAATGACGTCACATAAAAGAACAGAATATGACTGAATCCCGCAAAGGCGTTTCTTCTTTTTCCAATGTACATTACTATGCCCATAACGAAAACATAGTTTGGATCGCGGGCCTTCAGAAAAAACGTCTAGTACCGTTCAATGAGGGCATGTCTATGTACCAACGATTACGACGCTACAGCACGCTCAAAGAGTGGTCGCAACAAATAAAATTGATAGCCAAGTCATTCGAGGATAATATAATCTTTCGTTCCAAGTAGGCCCAGAGCTAGTACTTGTGCTGTTGTCACAGCATCCTCACCAAACTGTGCAACGTAGGCAGTCGCACTTTCTTCAACGGTAGAGTCAGTAATTTCCAAATGAGGTGTTCTGTTCATTGTGTGCACTTGGAAACTGTGCACCAGCCTCTTGACGAGGATGTTGTCGGTCAAGTAGCATCTGCACCTGCATGAGACCACAGTGTCACCCTGTATGGCAGTTGTCACACCAAAGAAGTGTTCTCTTTGCAGGAGCCTGTCGTAATCTGTGACCCATCGGGGTGCATCTGGCCTCAAGGCGAACATCTGAGCAAATCGCTTGCAGTCAAGTGATATCGCTGCCTTGCCAGTTGCGTCAAGCTTTACGAATATCTGCTCCATATAGTCATCACTCGAAAGGACCCTGCTTAATTGCGAGGACTGCCTACCAGGGACCACGACCTCATGAATACGGTCATATACGAAATGTAAGCGTTCAAACTTACGTTGCCTGCTAGTGGCCGTGACAGCGGCCCTGTCCTCGTCTTCATTGTTCGTTATCCAGCCTCTGCAAGAATACGCAGACATGGTGGCACTGGAAAGGCCTGCACGGTGGAACTACATGTTAGGATGATGGCCTCAACCAGGCAGACGTACAGCTAATGCAAGCACAGTAACCAACAATAAGTCAGTATCAAGCAGGTTTGGTGTTCATTCGACAAAACAACATGACGCATTCTGTGTGACCGACACCGTCTGTTAGTACCACACTTATTATCCGGACATATGTAATGAATGATAACGGAGGAGACGTTGTCTTTAGGTAGATGCCATATATATCCCATAGCAAAACGCAGCACTACGACACCAGAACAGATGGATATGTTACAGACCTGTGAGCACTCTACGAAGACCGAAAGCCACCGCCAAGTGCCTCTATGTTCTAAAGTATGGAGCATGAACGTACTTCTAAGCCTACGTGGAGCATGCATGCACAAAGGAAAGGGCGAGGTCAACATCAATTTGTAAAAGGAAGGACATGAGTACGAATAGGCAGGGAAGCTAGTTACGACGTCCACACACAGCCTAACAGAAACCTGAAAACTGGGGCCACCAGTAAATGGGAAACTTGGAAGATCAAGTAAACACAGTAAAACATAAAAGCGCCAAACTTCAAACTCAGCCCGAGGAGAAAAACAGGCTGAAATAATGAACAGATGATACAAGCAAAAACAAAGCATTTGAGGGAGTTAGAGGGTGCAAAGGAGAGACTTTCAGTGGAAGCTATGCAATAGTAGAAGACTTACAGTTCCAGTCGGTTTCAATAGGTTTTAAAAGAAACGCAGTATAAGAGTGTGGGAAAACAACCAAACCCCTAAAAGAAATGTCGGAAACCAATAATCGGTAACTTTCGAAATCTGAGAACATCCAAGATTGAATAAATAGCAGAATCCAGAACTCGATAATGTACGAGAACTGAACAACACCAAATCAAAAGAAAACTGGACTATAAGTAAATTGGACTCACCAGGAATTGAGGAGTACGTAGGAGAGATACTGAAGACTGAAAACACCGGACCGTAGAAAATGGCAGAAATTGTGTATCTCTTCCCCTGAAATTTGGGGTCTTGTAATGGATTAATGTTCAAGGAAAGGGGATGGAAGGTAGTTTCTTGATAGGGGTCAAACACATGCAAATGAAGAGTCCTGGGACAGTAGAAGATCTACCGTTTGTTTTTTTTCCTTTTTTTGTCCTAAACTCTAGGGTACAGTAATGGCCAGATTTTCAGGGAGGGGGGAGAGATAGTGGAGGGTTGAGGCTATTGATGATGTTACAGGGGTATTTGGGCTACAGGTTGGGATATGTTAGGACAGTGGCTGAATTAGTACAACCCATATGTCCACTTGAAATGATATGACATGGGGTGTAAGTAGGTACGCCAATAAGCTGTAGGTATGTAGTCAACGTCTAGATAGTAATTAGAAGCCGTCAGTATGCTTGTGGTCACACTTTAGTTCGTAATTAGAAGCGGTAACGAAGCTGTCGCGGTCTATATTTCGGCTGTAATGTCGGTTTGGACAGCAGTGGGTTGGGCCTGTAAAATTTGTCCCGAATCTGCAATGCACAGGAAGCAGGTTTGGGTGTGTGGTTGTCGTGATACCAACACCCGTGGTTTTGCGGATTAACGTAAGCATGGGAGGGGGCACGTCTAAACTTGTTGGTTGGAAGTGACAGGAATATTTTACAGATAAAGTTTGGCAGTTCGTGGAACATATATCCACATAGAATACGGTGGATTCATGAGTAGCTACGAAAGTTTTTTGCCATGCGAAGATGGCAAAGGTCTGGTTAATATTAGATTTATAAGCGGGACGCATACTTATGCCGCACGGTGAGTCTCGATCAATAGATTGTCGATTATGGAAGCTGAGCTGCTACTCTCCTTCGCAACTTCACCCAACTTTTCCGCTACGGCTACAATTGATCCACCTTCCTTGTCTCGTACAGCAACTGGTGGGATGGCTGCACTGTTCACTGGTGTTTTAACTCCGTCGTCGGACACCACTACCTGCTTCACCACCCACTGCAGGATGTTACTCGTTGACAGCGACTGTGCAGGTCCAACGCACACCCTGAACTTCCTACGCTCCAATGTTTCCCGGATGACCTCAAAAGCCTCATTGTTTTCCTGTGTAGGTATGGAGAATGGTTAACAATGTACCTTACGTGTAACGTAGGTAGATTTGGCATGTATGTATAGACGAATGCTGACTTACCGATTGTTTCATGTAGAACAAGTCAGACGCTGACATCATACATAGGTCTGAAACGGTTTTTGTGAAAGCCGTCATTGGCAGTGTGCCTGTTCCGTCTGATATCTCATAATTGAAAGTGACCCTGTAGGAATTCGTATGCAATCCGACATTAGCTGATCAAATCGAAAGTTACTGTGAGCAAAATAAATATAGCGTTTAAGGTGGGCGGATGGCACTGGACGTCGCAGTGAACGTAAAGAAGTCAGGTGGCGCTCAAAACACCGTGGCTCCGAAGTACAGTCTGGGGTAGAGCAAGCGTAGCAAGTATAGGCGGTTCCTGGTGGCGTGCTGGAACGCTTGCTGCAGTGGGAGCAGCCTAAGTAAGCATGCATTCTGGATAGGTCAGCACCTGGAATAGTAACATCCAGCCAGTGCCTGTCGTCCTGGAGAACTGACTTCGCCTGTGGATCAGTTCAAGTGTTATAAACAGCAACGCATCTACAGTTGGTTGCAGATGAACAACATGTTCAAGTAAAAATAGCGAACAGTGCTGTGCACACCTTTTTTGAACGGATGGCTGCAATTGTAGTAGCCTTCTGCGTCTGTGACGACACTTTTGCATTTAGAATTCTTGACTGCAGTTCTGACAGTGCTATATGGTGGGCAGCAGCCCTAGAAACGGTGGTTTGTGTAAATTTGGAGTGTAGGATCAGTGTTGAGTAAGAGGCATACAGTGGTCAGAAGCACTTAAGAAGTAAAATGTTCGAACTTTGCACGCATAGATTGCAGGAGGAGTAGTCAACAATGGAATGGCCATGCAATTGACAAATAACGTTGAGTGTGTACATTACCAGGTCGACAGTGCTTCAGCTTTGGCTCCAACTGGCGCATGTATGACGGTGGTCGACGCAGAAGTTGACAGCGAAAATCCTACATTATGTCTACATTAGATAGGCTGTATGACTGGAAATTTCATGCAAAAACCAAAAAAGGATGACCTGAATAGTAAAGACCTTTGTAGCCTGATACTCGGAGTGCTGTTAGGCCGACGAGCCTGAATTTTCCCGGTGCCGAAATCAGCATGGTGCAGTCATCTTCAGCTAGCTCATCCCACACTGAGATAGCCAGTGGTTGTGCGGTGCTATTACAGAGAAGGCACCAGGTGTAACGTCAGGCTCACTGATACGCAGAACACACCTCAGACAAGTGACAGTTTAAAGCTGGTGTTACCTGTGGTCAATCAGCTGTAGTTCCCGTACTCTGGACTCGCGGTTTTTCGATGTTGTAATCACCCGCGGCTGGTTTTTGACAAACAGGACAACGCCCAGCACATCTGCAATAGTAGTTGGCAGTTGCTCAGTAGTAGTCATTTTCGTGATACCAGGTGATTAATGGACTACAGAATATTTCTAGGTAAGTTGTACTGCACTGCACGATTCTAGACTGTCAAATTCTCCGTATATATGTGCATACAGGTATGTGCACTGATGTATAAACTGAGCCAAAGTTTTGGAGGGTCAAGGGTGTGTACCAAACAGCTCAGAGTACCCTTGCTCTCTTGGAAGCTGAGAGATTGTTAGATATTTCCTGAGCAGCAACAGTACCAAGGCCAATGTCAGTGTCTAATGGGAATATGAGCATTTTACGGCTAAACGTCATTTGGTAGTCAAGATCAGTTGGACCGGTTTTCCACTCCGGCTTGACAGGGCTGATAGCAGCATTTCTTATTTCATACGTCTTGTTACGGTGTATTGCATCTTCATACATCGCAATCTGGTCAGCGAATAGAGCACCCCGCATCCTTGTGCCCTGCAAGGTACACGCAGGATTTTCAGTGACGCGCAGTACCTGTATTGCTTAAAGCAGTGTCAACGAGAAGGCAGCATCGACATATGCAGTATATACGGTGGTCAGGGAATAAAGACATTAAGTCAGGTGCGGAATGTAGATCTCTATAGTTTGTGGTGCCTGTGGTCCCACTTTTAAGTTAACTAACGGGTGGCCCAAAGTGTGGCCGTGTTTTTTTTCGGGGGGGGGGGGGAGCTTATACATATTCTGCAACTATATAGCAAGAAGGAAAGGGTCAGTGGTGTATATGGTATATTGGCTTGTTGGGAAACCATGTACTGTATCCAGAAGGAAACAGGTGGGAACAGAACCGTCAGAGCACTCTATTTATGTTATGTGCTTGGTGCGATGGACACAGGGTCCTGCCCATGTATCAGTAGTCCAGGCCTACACATTCGACGGTACAACGACGAATAACAAGATTCATGCTGAGTATTGCGCAATCGTATTTTGTGATCGTCCACGTGAAAGAAGACCTAATTCTTTTCTAGGCTGGCAAACGTAATCTGCCTCTAATAACTGTACAGATGATTCACAGGCATGATTCATCCTACAACTCGTTTATTAAATGAAAAGTTAGAGCTTTTTGGGCAATGTACTTTCTGAACTGTACTCTTACCTTTTCATCCTCCAGCAGCAGACTCTGGTAGAGCATATTCTTGTTAGGAGATGTCTTTGGCCTCCTTTTTTCTATCACCTTGACCTTGACCTTGTAGTCACGACTGTCCGTGTTCAGGTCAGCCAGGTAGGTTGCTTTGGGTTTCATGCTGCAAAACCATGAACACTATTAAGATCAGACTGACTGCTCACATAATGTTGAGGGATTGGTGTCCTGAACGAACACACTCAATCTAACTTAGCTGGAAAGGAAACATAAAAGTTCACGCAAAGAATCAAGTATACATCGGTCCTTAGATGAAGATGTGATCAAAATACATATTTGCAAACCAAAGCTACGCCTAAGGTTAGCAGAAATCGTATTTGTTTGTGGGTAATAGTCCTACAAAGATGCCCTGTATGCATTAATCTTGGCTTCACATACTTGGAAGATTTCTAACAAATGGACTGACAGGTAAGAGAGGCGTGGCGGAGGAAGAGATTAGACGAAATTGAGGAGGGAGAAGTGAGAGAGGAGAACGCAGCGGAGAAAACAGCAAGGGAGGAAACAGAAGCAGGGGAATATCACAATACCTTTTCAGAAGAAAGCCGAAGTACCCAAGGGATTGAACTATTCTAAGTATTCCTAGGAGTAATGATGGGGGTGTACGATGTGACCATGTAGGATGTTGAGTGTGGCAGTGGGTGAAGTACTTTCGTAGGGTGCAGTAGGATATGAAAGCCTACTGGAACGTCTATCGAGGATATCATAGTTTAATGTAATAGACTAATTAAGTGGATTCCTTTCGTTCTCTATTGTTCGTATTTCTATTCTGGACCATCAACGTGTAGTTCAGCATGGTTTTACATCTGACTTTCGCAATGCTTGTATTTCGAGATACGTACTCCCATAATCCGATGTACGATATAAACAGGAGTGACGTAGGCACATGCCGACGTTGGCTCAAGATGTTCATAAACATCGGTAGGTCCACCAATAGCAACCGATATACGAAAACCCAGAACCATAGCGCAAAACAAATGGGAACGACACAGACCTATAACGAAACACAGAATTGAACAACCGCAGATGCCCAGAAACCTTTTCCCTGGTATTGTATTCCTATTAGTACTCGTTGACAATAATTATAAGTGTATTCTATATTTTTACATAGGTCAAAATGTAATTAAGATGAAATATTAGTAATTACAATGTATATGCACTTTATGATGTAAAAAATATAACAAATTTGCTTGATTTTGTAAGTAGGGAGTACTATTAAAATGCAAACTCTGACACCATTTATTATCTACACATTCTAGGTAAATTTATTACTTTCTCATCGCTAAGTCAAACATCTAATCATATTTGCACCCATATATAAAAAGAATAACTAATAATGTGAACCTAATTCTGCATCACTTTGTGTGGGCAACTATGAATCAAGATAAGAAGCTTCTAAAGGACCTCACAGATAAGAGCGGTTCGTATTGTATCAAGTTGAAAGTACTTGACCCGACAATAACCTAAACCTCTCGATAGTTTAGTCGTGAAGTATATGACTCACGTACATGTAAGGCGAGGCCCGAGCCAATCCTTAATTGTAATGTAATATTGGAAGTAACATATGGTCTTACACCACATGCATGATGTAACTGTACCTGAACTACAACTCTGTCTCAATTTCCCTTCTTGCTCGCTCCTTCCTCCGGCTTCCCCTCGGTTCCGCTGCTTTTCCTTCTCCCTCGTCGGTCCTCCCTCATTCTCCTTCTCCTTCTCCTGTTTTTCCATCGCCATCAATTTAGGTTTGTTTTTTTATCCTTCTTCTCCTTTTCTCTGTGTGTTCCGTGACTCTGGTTTTGGCTAACATCAAATATGTTCTCGGAACTCTGGTTTGTGAACCGATTTAGGGTTAACCGATCCTTGACGGTTTTAGATTTCTGGTGGGTTTAGGGGAATCCTACCTGATTTAGGGTTTACCAATCTTCTACGGTCTCGAGTTCTGTCGAGTTTAGGAGAATTTCGTAAGGCTCGGAACCTGAATCTGCAGTTAATTTGGGGAGTTCTGGGGAGTTTGAGGATGTACTGCACCAGTCAGTTCGGGGATGTCTTTTCCGTCCTCACTTTGTATCGCTCTCCAGTTGTGTTGTGGCGTTGTACCGTCGCGTTCTGGAACGAGCCTTATCGTTGTCTCTAGGTGTATAGGGACGACTGCTGTTCTGGTTCTTGGTTTTCGTGGATTGGACTTATACGTGGACCGTTTTGATTGGTTTTAATGTCGCAGTGTCGCAATTCGGAACGGGCCTTTCTAGTTGGCTTGAATGTCTAGAGGTGACTGCAGCTTTGGTTTTCGGTATTAGAATATTGATCATAGTTCTGTATTGTCTCAATCTTGAATTGTTTGATTCGGTTGTGACATTAACATGAATTAACAGAAGGAGCGCCACAACCAAGAGTGTAGAGACTCGATAGTAAGCAGGAACCAGAGCAGAGAATGTCCGGACCCATGTCCAACGTTGATGCTGTTCGCTACTACCAATCGCGAATTGACGAGATTATTCACGGAGTTCAGTTGCTGTACGAACGGCTGACTGACATCGTAGTCCCTGAAACTATACTACGGCTTCTGCGATGGGAACCGTCGCTCTCCATCATACGCAGAATAATCTACAAACCTGCTACTCCTGCCTCTGTCCGAGTTCCTGACGAGAATGTCTCAAGAGGTACCCGATACTCCGGTGTTAGCTTTTTCATGTTTCTCATGGCTCTTGTTTTAACACTGTTTGGAGTGCTCACTATGCTGTGCAGATACAGTCAACATTAAAGCTGAAGAGCTTGACCATTTCAAAGCTGATGTGATCGGGCTCTTCAAGAGACTTCAGGACGTTTTCCAGTGGCGGTTTGCGCTGGACCTCTGTGGCGATGGAGGGGGCCTGCTACTTCCGCAGGATAAGCTTACTATAACCGATCTAATCGTTGACTACATGGAAGAGATTTCACCGATCTGCACTTCGTCAGAGGATGACTGATGCCGTGCTGTAGTTGAAGAACCGGTGGACCTCAGACTGAAGCTGTGTAGGTAGCCACCGCAGAGGCGGGTCTGTTCTGTTTGTTTTAGATACCCATGCTGCGAGTGTCTACTGGGTGATGTGATATTGTGCACTTATTATTCTGATTAAATAGAGCTACGACTGCTATTTGTCTAGTAAACGTGTGTGATAATTTCACGCAATGAGCGATCGTTCTCCTATGTTATGTCGTCGCAACGCTGCGCTTGGTGACGTGCTCTTCAGTGGTCATGGATGTCTAGGGATGACTGCATTCTGGTAACTTAGTTATCCGGAACACCAAGAATTCTGGTTGGAGCTGGAAATGGCAGCGATCACCATGTTTACAGCCAGTTTAAAGGATAGGTAGCAAGGAATGCTGAGCCAAAACGTTACTGTACTATACGAGTGCACATAATTTCATTATCTCACGTTCATTAGGTGTTACAGTCAGTTCAGTGTACAGATGACGGATATCTGTATATAGCTTGCAGTGAGTTAGCAAAGTACAGACAACACGAATTTCACGCCTAGCTGCGGGACATTACACTGAACACCGGTAACTCACACATGACAGAATAGTAGACGGCGTTCTGTAGACGCATTGCTTTGGAGTGGCAGATGTAGTAGTATTCAAAGGCCACAATCGAAGTACACAAATCAGAATCAACATCCGGAAGCCAAACAATCGGAAGTCACATAACCGACTAAAACCGAAAACCAAAAGACTACCACTAAAAAAGTCAGTTCTCAAACGCGACGCTACGACTCCAAAAATTTAAAATTGAACGCACATTCGGAAGCCCAACAATCGGAAGCCACACAATCGACTAAAACTACGAACCAATAAGACTACCACTGAAAAGCATTAGTTTGTAACACATGGTCAGGACAGGTGCATCCGTTATGCGCGCCCCTTGTTGTTGTGTGCCAAATTTGGACCGTTTTTCCTCCCATTTAGACCCGTTTTTCCTCTATTTTGTGAGACTTGAGTGCGATTATCGCCATATTTTGCGTAATTCTCACATTAGTGTCTCTCTTTTGCATTTTACGTGTTTTTGGTAGTTTTCTGTCTATTTTGATAGGATTTTCGACCGAAAACGTGTTTGAGCTTCTACGAGCAAGAGAGAGATACGGTCCAAGAGCAAAGCACACAACCGAAAGTTCAAATAATCCAACTTATCAACGAAGAAAAAGACCGGAAAAGAGTCAAAGGACCACCGGGTGAAGTTTCGCCCGACGACATTTTTTCATCCCCGAAGATTTTCACGGCACGCATGACCGGGCAACTTGACCGGGCGAAATTGTGGGCGAAATTTCGCCCGATGGTGAAGACGGGTCGAAAGCGCGAAAAACGAAGAAAATCTCACCGGGTGAAATTTCACCCGGTGGGACTATTATGACGAGCCGCGGGGTGAAATTTCACCCCATGAAGATACAAAGGGTGATGGTCTTGCAAAATGAAGAGAAATCGGATTTGGGCCTTGAAGTTTGTGCAAACCATTAAGCAACTCTATAAATACAAAACCTAGGGTTTTGAGCCAAACTGTGCCTTAAGTGAGCCTTGAATGTGCCTCTTAGGAGTAGGATAGAAAACCTCCATATTGTAGTAAGTAGTAGTAGATGGTAGTAAAACTCTCTTAGAAAATTCTCAAAAACAATTATAGATTGATACGGGTTAGTCGCGTCACCGTAATCAAAATAATCCTAGATTACTACTAACGGATAGCTAGCGGTAAGTAGGGTCGATTCCACAGGGTGGCAGGGTGAAAATTATTAGCTAGTCAATTAATCTATTAACGGGTCACGATTTTTAGATGATTTGGGATGAACTGACAGTAACACAAAATTAATAAAAGTATGAATTAATGAATTAAGAAAAGCACCAGAGTCGTCGGATCATTACAAATCAAAACAGGCATACATACGATTTCCAAATAATCAGTTAAGACGAGTTAAAGAATATCGACACGGTCCTCTCGAATCACTAGTCATCCTAGAAGTCACCTAACGGGCTCTCGCTACGTATTAGGGAATTCTATCGATTACAACGAGTCTATTCCGTTCCCGGGCTCTCGCTACGTAGGTCAGGATTTACAAGATACAAATAATCAATTACGGCCTATAATTAATTACTCGTCGTTATAATGTTGCAAGAGCGATTTAACTCATAAAAGTTGATTATTCAAATATCACATATAAACTCGGTTCAATTCGTAGTTCACCTAAACTCTAGTGACGGAAAATTAGCTAAGCATATTTACGATGATAATAATACTAATAGATTGAATCATGATGAGATAACAGGATGAATGAAAATAAGGAGAAAATAAAGAAGCAGAATAAACAGTAAACAGGAAGGAGGAGAAGATTAGGGAAGAGGAAGAAAGTACCGGATTGGAATGAATAAAAGAACAGAGACGGAGAATTAGAATAAAAATAACCCAATCGAGAATATGAAAACCGGAATTCTGAGAAATAAACTTGATACAAATAAAAGCTAAATATTTACAGGAAACTAAAACTAAAACTAATGTGTGTGAATGATTGAATGAGAAAAAGATAAAGGATGATAAGAAGATGATGCGTGGATCATAAAATTAAAGCTGTATTTAAACTGCTTAAGCTCTCCATAACTGTCCTTTCTTTTCTCCTATCTTCAATCCCATTAACAAGGTAGTGGGAAGAACTGAAGAGCGTAATAGGGGGGAGTTGTGGGCAACGGTCAACTGAATTAGTCTTGAGTGGTATCCCATCCCGTAGACTTGGATTTTAGGTTGGTAGACTTGAGATCCAAGTCTGCAGACTGAGTTCAATCTAAGCTTCCAACGGACTTCTTCAGTCTATAGACTTGTTTCCCAGTCTATAGACTTGTGCTTACTTCCTTCTTCTCAGTCTATAGACTCACAGTCTAGTCTATAGACTTGCTTTCTTCTTCTTGGTTTACAACGAATCGGTTTCAGAGCTTTAATATTTTTGATGCAATTTTTAGCTCTTTTAACTACTCGGTCTCGATTATCTGCAAAATAACAAAAGAATACCCGTGTAGCACATATGGGAGAAAATAGCGTAATCCGACTCCTAAAATAATAAAACGACACGGAAATGCGTGCCAAAATAGGTGAAAAATCGAATAGGAACGGCACGCATCAAATCTCCCCAAACCGAACCATTGCTTGTCCTCAAGCAATCAAACACAAAATCTATGGGAACGGTATACGACTCAAAGCTATTTACCCCAACTAGACTCGCTACAAAAACTAACTCAACCTAGCGACACTTAGAAAACATGAACTGACTCAAGCTATGACATAATCAAAAGAATAACAGTAAACCAACCGTCAACCTTGCTAGGCTTATCATTGTCGGACTCTCGCGGTTACACTCTACTCTCATGAAGGGGATATAAATGTGAGATAGAGAGAAAGAAAGACGCTCGCCTAATTTGCGACCTATAAACACATGCATGCAATCTAATGTGATGACAATCTCTACCAATCATTTGCACATTCAAACTAATCGAGACTAAACACATGTTGAGGCTCAAAATGGTGAAATAGGGTATGGATTAAGTGACGGGTAAGAAAGGATTATAAATATGGGAATGTGGAGGTAATAGTCAAGCTAGTCAATTCCAAACTTCCAAATTATACTGCCAAAAATCCCAAATCACAAAACAGATAAAATCAAGCCGATTAACAACGGCATTCTCCAAATCTCGCTTATTTCACCAACATCAACTCTATAATATTATCACAACGAAGTATCGGAGTTCACAACGAAATTCTTTTTCCACTTTTCTTTTATTCTTCCTTTTTTGTTTTTTTTGTTTTTTTTTTTTTTTTTTGGAAACATGTGTACACCAAACCGACTTATCTCAACAACACATCAATATCACCATGACTAGCTCGACTAGGGTAGGCAATTTAGGCTTGTGGTTAATTTTGTGGTGAAGGGATAATTCGATTTTTGAGTAAAAACAAAAACGGGAAAGGGAAATAAAAAGTGAGAAGGGAAAGCCTCAATACATGCTATAGTTACGACCCGAATGCTCAAAGATTTAAGAGACTGACTTCACACTTATGCAAATTGATGTTACATATGAAATAGGGAGAACTACTCTCATTCCTAAATAAACCGATCATGGATGTCATCGGTTTCATATGGCTCTAATCCTCAGAATTTAGGTAGCTTACCGACAATTTAAGCCAAGTTTATTCGTTTACTAAAATTACAATCGAAATATGCCATAACTCGAGACTCGATCACGTAAAACTAAAATATCACTAGAATGAGATAGTAATTAAAACGAGTAGAGGGGCAAAAGCATTTTCATCATTGTTGCTTAACCCGTCCCGACTCCTAAAAACTCCTAAAATGCCTAAAAACTAAAATAAAAAATGCATGCGAAAATGCAGAAAATATGCAACTAATGCAAATTAGTTACCCTCCCCAAATCAAACAGTACAATGTCCTCATTGTATACCCAAATTGTACAACAGAAGAGAAGTGAAAAGTAACTAAAAATGCAAAACTAAAGAGCGAGGAGGAGAGGAGTACCTAATATATACAGGGAGTTCCCCAAACCGAACTCTAGTCATGGTCGGAGTCTGATGCAATTGTGGGCGCTCATGGTTTCCAAGCATCAGGTGCGGGTCTCGGGTCTGGCGGGTTATGGTTGCGGAACATTAGCCTCGGTTTCTGTTCTAGCTGCTTGCTTCAACTCTAATGCTGTCCTAATTTCAGCCTCAGTTTCCGTGTGTACGTGATGTCTTGACTCTGAAGTTCCTTTCTTCGTTCGCGCGCGTTTCCTTGGCGGGTTATCGTGTTCCATGATATCTGCAGAATAGCAACGAACACAGAACCCAAAGAAATAGCAGAAACTCGAAAAACAAAAACGAACAGAAGCAAAACCAATCAAAACACAATGAACAGAAGGAAAACCCCAGAAATTCGAAGTTCGAAATTCCAGAATTGGAAGTTTGAACTCGGAATTCAGGGAACCCAGGCGTGAAACCCCGGACCCACGAACAGACCGTCGAGACAAAGTAGCGGACGGGCGGTGAATAGCGAGGGGCGGTGAACGGCGAGGGGCGTGCAGGCGAACGATGGAGGGTGTGGGCTGACGGTCGGTGGTGGATGGTCGCACGGAGGATTGGCGCGAGGGTGGTGGTGGGTGGCAGATGTGTAATTGAGGATGAGGAAGGGTGAATGGAGGCAGCACGGTGGTGGGGACGGAGTCAGGCGAAGGGAGCGGTAGAGAGTGGTGGTTAGGGTTAACGGGGTGGTTAGGGAGACTGGGATGTGGGTTAGTCTATAGACTGGGTAGATTTAGAATGGTAGATAAGTCTAAAGACTGAGGTAGATAAGTCTATAGAATGAGTCCGTGAGTCTAATAGATTGGGATGAGTCTATAGACTGGGGTTGAGTCTAAAGAATGGGTAGATGGGTTTGAGTCTGCAGACTGTGATCTTCAGTCTGGCATACTTCACTAGACTCGGTCTAGTATTGTGTAATTCAATAATCCCTGCACACCAACTTGAGATAAATATAAGTATCCTCGTTCTCACTCACTAAATGCAAATTATATTATTTATTTACAAAAATTGGAAGAAATACGAAAAAAAAAAAAAAAAAAATACCCGGGTTGCCTCCCGGCCAGCGCTGGTTTTTACGGTCCCGCACGACCTTGATTCGGTAGCTTCATCATTTTATTTTAAAAAACGAATCAATCCCCTCAGTAGCATGTCATATTCTCGGGCATAAGAAATATGAAAGCATATATAAGCCCACGATAAGATGTTAGCAGCATAAATTGGAATTATAGAACGAGACATCTTATCACTGGCTGGCAGACCAAATCCCATCTGAAACACCGAACTAATCTCCTCGTCAGCCAGACATAAGAAATCAGTGTTAAAACCAAAACACAAAGTGTTAGTGTTCATAGAAATGTGGTCAGAAATTAATGGAAGTGGGGCCAACAAACATGAAGGAGGAAAAAGAAGCGGAATGGAGGGAACAAAGGACAAAACCTTAGAAGGAGAAAGGATAACGGGCAAAGAAATCGATGACTCCTCTACAATGTCGTCCTCATACTCGTCCCATCGAACCTCAATATTTTCCTCGAATGTGTCATTCTCATATCGGTCCCACTTGACCTCAAGCTCCGGATCAAAAGGTTCTTCACGAACCTCTTCACATAGATTCTCACAAAATGTAGCCTCAAAACTCGTGTCATAGCTTTCGTCACAACCTGTCTCACAGTCAAAACAAGGATTCTCAAAAATATTCACATCATTATTCTCACCGACGAGTTCATCATTAGTCAAAGAAAGTGAAAAATCGGGTTTCACGCTTTCTTCAGCTAGCCAGTCGAAATAATCTACTGCCTCTTTGTAGGACTTACTTTCGAAATCCTTACAGGTAGAATATACATAGGCCTTTGTAGACTCTGTCATACCCTTCAGAACGGTAAGAACAAGTGTTTCATTAGTGAAATATTTTCTTTTCAAAGAGCCAAGCCAGCTACAAAACCGCTGCATATAAGCTCCAAAAGTCTCCTCGGGCTCCTGAGGAAAATCTATAACAATACTCATAGAAAATAGTGAGATCGGTCTCGAGGAATAGATATTCCCCGAGACGAGAGATAAATTAATTAACTAACAAATAAAATTACGTTGCCTCCCCGGCAACGGCGCCAAAATTGATACGGGTTAGTCGCGTCACCGTAATCAAAATAATCCTAGATTACTACTAACGGATAGCTAGCGGTAAGTAGGGTCGATTCCACAGGGAGGCAGGGTGAAAATTATTAGCTAGTCAATTAATCTATTAACGGGTCACGATTTTTAGATGATTTGGGATGAACTGACAGTAACACAAAATTAATAAAAGTATGAATTAATGAATTAAGAAAAGCACCAAAGTCGTCGGATCATTACAAATCAAAACAGGCATACATACGATTTCCAAATAATCAGTTAAGACGAGTTAAAGAATATCGACACGGTCCTCTCGAATCACTAGTCATCCTAGAAGTCACCTAACGGGCTCTCGCTACGTATTAGGGAATTCTATCGATTACAACGAGTCTATTCCGTTCCCGGGCTCTCGCTACGTAGGTCAGGATTTACAAGATACAAATAATCAATTACGGCCTATAATTAATTACTCGTCGTTATAATGTTGCAAGAGCGATTTAACTCATAAAAGTCGATTATTCAAATATCACATATAAACTCGGTTCAATTCGTAGTTCACCTAAACTCTAGTGACGGAAAATTAGCTAAGCATATTTACGATGATAATAATACTAATAGATTGAATCATGATGAGATAACAGGATGAATGAAAATAAGGAGAAAATAAAGAAGCAGAATAAACAGTAAACAGGAAGGAGGAGAAGATTAGGGAAGAGGAAGAAAGTACTGGATTGGAATGAATAAAAGAAGAGAGACGGAGAATTAGAATAAAAATAACCCAATCGAGAATATGAAAACCGGAATTTTGAGAAATAAACTTGATAAAAATAAAAGCTAAATATTTACAGGAAACTAAAACTAAAACTAATGTGTGTGAATGATTGAATGAGAAAAAGATAAAGGATGATAAGAAGATGATGCGTGGATCATAAAATTAAAGCTGTATTTAAACTGCTTAAGCCCTCCATAACTGTCCTTTCTTTTCTCCTATCTTCAATCTCATTAACAAGGTAGTGGGAAGAGCTGAAGAGCGTAATAGGGGGGAGTAGTGGGCAACGGTCAACTGAATTAGTCTTGAGTGGTATCCCATCCCGTAGACTTGGATTTTAGGTTGGTAGACTTGAGATCCAAGTCTGCAGACTGAGTTCAATCTAAGCTTCCAACGGACTTCTTCAGTCTATAGACTTGTTTCCCAGTCTATAGACTTGTGCTTACTTCCTTCTTCTCAGTCTATAGACTCACAGTCTAGTCTATAGACTTGCTTTCTTCTTCTTGGTTTACAACGAATCGGTTTCAGAGCTTTAATATTTTGGATGCAATTTTTAGCTCTTTTAACTACTCGGTTTCGATTATCTGCAAAATAACAAAAGAATACCCGAGTAGCACATATGGGAGAAAATAGCGTAATCCGACTCCTAAAATAATAAAACGACACGGAAATGCGTGCCAAAATAGGTGAAAAATCGAAGAGGAACGGCACGCATCATAGATCTACTTAATATTAATACAAATACTCCATTATTGATAGTAAAGTTACAATCTTTATTGAAGAATTGGGTTTATTATTGAAGATTCAAGGGTTTTACAAGGGTTTATGTGACAAAACCCTTGCTTTATTTCTTGAAGATTCTTATTTTCTATTTTGAAGATTGAAGATTTATGCATGGATTAGTGACAAATTCTTGTGTATTTCTCTCAAGATTCAATCTTTATTATTATTTATCTTCTTCTTCCTCTTTATATTTCTCCATTGTTGGTAAAATTCTTTCCTCTCCCTTTTCTCCATTAATACATTTGTTAGTGTAGTTTTTATGCATGCTTTAATTATTTTCTTCTTAATGAATGCTTTGTTGTTAATCACTATGATTAGTGAGTAGATCTCTTTGTTAGGGGGCTAGGGGAGGAGGAATTATAGATAAAGATTTTCAACTTTTGTGAGATTATTGCATTTGAGGGTGATATTGTCTTTATGGGATTGTTGTGTTATGTTTGACTTAGCTTGATCACCTAGGTTGACTTAACTCACCCGGACCAATATGGGGAAACTCGGGGTTTGGGTAATTCCGTTTAGAGATCGTAGTTTATTCGTCGCGAAAGCGGGCTTAGACTTGGTTGGTAGGGAAACCGAAAGGTGGAACCTCCCTTATACATCTTGTGATAATTCTTGCATTATTAGAATCTTGTCTTTATTTCCGATTCCCCGACTCTCCCTAACGCCTTTCCCATCAATAGTTTCCCACCTCAATCACACAAGCCCATTTAGTAACCCGACTCAACCAAACCCCCCTTCTCGACTCAATTACTCATAGACTTTGACTTGAACGACTACCCCTCTCGACCGTCCCTGTGGATCGATCCCTGACTTACCGATACTACGTAGTAGTAGTATTCCGGGGTTATAAATATTGTTTGACCGCGTAGGATAGACGACAATCCGCGCGCATCAAAATGGCGCCATTGCCGGGGACGGTGATCAGTTAGTTGTGTTTTAGTCATTGTATTTGAGTAATTGTTTTCTTCCCTTTTACCCTAGTACCGCTCGGTGCTAGGAGTCTCATCTTTGAATTGAGTTGTGTTCAGGAACAATCATATTTGGCATTGCTTATTCCATACCGGTGCAAGCAAGACGATATTGTTATTTCGGAATTCAAATCAACCAAAGTGAACCCTAATCCATATCTTACACCAACTTTTCACCCATCCACCATTCTCAAAAATCTCACAAAGTTCCCTTTCCCTCTTCTTCCTCTTCAAAAATCACCTCTACAAACAAACATGCCTACTTTAAGATCTCACTCCCAACCCACCCATGAACAAACTTCTTCTCCCGTCGCATATGGAACCATACCCGATAACTTTGAGCTCAAGACTTCTTCGATTGCTATAGTCCAACAAGACACCTATCATGGACTTCCACAAGAAGACGCTCTAGAACACTTAGCGACGTTTAAAGAGAAGCTAATTGGAATGAAGTTGAATGGACTTACTTCATGCCAATTCCATAGACTTTTGTTCCCCAAGACTCTTCGTGATGATGCTAGGAGATGGCTACAAAGCCACAACGATGATACCTTCCAGACTTGGAATCAATTGGCCAATGCATTTCTAGAAAAATATTATCCTCCTTCCAAGACCAATCAATATCGAATGGAGATTCAAACCTTCCGACAAGGCGAAAATGAAAGTATAAGTGAGGCTTGGGATCGATTCCAGACTTTACAAATGAAGTGCCCGCATCACGGTATCCCTCATTGGCTTATGCTCCAGACGTTTTTCTATTCTTTATCCGCCGATGCTAGGGACATTCTCAATGCGACCGCAAAGGGCGACTTCTTCCTACTCGACGAGAATCAATCTCATGAACTCCTCGACAAGATAGCCAAGAGTGATGTGTATGCTAAGGAATTGCAAGAGGGTGAATCTAGTGGAGACTCGGAATCATCGAATGACATGGAGACCTCTCTTGAAGTACAACTCGCTCAACTTTTTGAGAGATTTGAAGCTATGATTGTTAGGGACACCTTCCAACCCGAAACGAGGTCTCCACCAAGAGAAGTCTCTCCAACAAGAAGAGTATCTCCACCGAGAAGAATCACCCCACCAAGAAGAATTACACCACCTAGGCGAACATCTATCTCGCCTCCAAAGCCGTATAGAGTAGATATCCCTTGTGATAATTGTGGAGAATACAACCACGACTCCAATCTTTGTGTGAAAAAGGAGAGCGTTCATCAAGCAAACACTCAAGAGACATATGAAAAGCCTCAAACGAGCAATCCTAATTTGGGGACCGGATTTCATTCCACGCCGACTCAAGGATCACATCCTTTTCCAAGAGCCCCCAATCAAAGGGTTTATCCTAATTCATATGAACCTCATTATCAACCTAGGCCTCCTCACATGAATCAAGGTTGTTTCCATCCTCAAGGACCACCGAGACCAAATCAAGGACCTCCCTTCGGAAACCATCCTCCATTCAATCAAGGTCCTCCCTTTGGAAATCATCCACCATTCAATCAAGGACCTCCCTTTGGAAATCATCCACCATTCAATCAAGGACCTCCCTTTGGAAATCATCCTCCATTTAATCAAGGTCCTCCTTTTGGAGCTTATCCACCACCTAATCAAGGCCCTCCAAGGAACTTCCAAGGTAATTCTCAACCCTTTCATGACATTCAAGAAACTATCAAGTTATTGTTGAGAGAGAATGCGTCAAACCGAGCTAGACTTGAAGCCTTAGAGGCACGAGCCATGTCGCGAGCTTGAGCACCTCAAGAGCCGACCGATTCTTTCAACCAAGCTTCCGTGAATGCCATTAAGGTAATGTGCAAAAAGGAACCGGTGAAATCTTTTGACTCACAAGCTTTTACATCTCATCCCTCAATCATTGAATTCGATGAGAATGTGGTCAAGGATGTAACCGAGAAACCGAGAAGAGATCCATCAAAATACCTTGTAGGAGACCTTTCGTTTGTCATTGAACAAATTCCGATAGAGGATACTAACTTACTCTCTAGGATTGAGGTACCTCCCTTGAATGATAAGCCACCAAACCTATTCAATGATCAAGCTTTGGGTATGATAACCTTCACCGACCTTATCGAGAACATTGATACAAGCCCTTCTATGCCTACCCCGTCCGATTACATCCGAGACATCATTTTGAAACCCGCCGAGAAAGAAAGAATTCCCGTTTCTCCAAGAACTAACCCTAGAGTCACAATTCTTATCAAATTAGGTGATCCGGGTAGTTTTGCCATTCCATGCTCCATCGACCACGTCTTGATAGATCGAGCTCTATGTGACCTTGATGCCGACATTAGCTTGATGACCTTGGACATTGCTCGTACTATCTATGTTAAAGATTTGGAGTATTTCCCCGTGAATGTGCAAATGGCCGATGGAACCACTAAGGAGCCCTACGGATTGGCCCGTAACCTCATGGTTAATGTGGGGAGCTTGTATATCCCCACCGATTTCGTCATTTTGGATATGCCAATCGAGGAGCGGAATCCTATCCTTTTGGGACGACCTTTCTTAGCTACCGGTGGGGTAATTATTGATGTGAAGCGATGGCGGTTATCTTTCAATGTTGCTAATGAAACGGTCCAATTTGTGCTTCCCGCATTCCTTCACGAAGATCCTCCTAATTTGGAGTTCTGGAACCAAATGGTGGAGTACCCATCAAATGAAGAGCCTTCTACCGAAGATCTTGAGTACGACGATGAAGAAGATGACGGTGCCCTATTTATACTCGGTGCAACCTCCGATGAAGACATTCCCGACGAGTTCGCAATGCTTCCCGAGGTAGTGCAACTTATGGGTATGCCGGAATTCAAGGAAAAGCTCAAGATCGGTAGCATGGAATTTGGAGCCAATGAACAAGACCCTTCGAGTTGCTTTTTAAGCAACCCCAACTAATCTCAATCGTTAAATTCGGTTTGGTGGTGTCCATAATAACCACCATTGTAAATATTTGTATATTCTCGTCCTTTTTATCTTTCTCGAACAATAGATTTTAGATTTTTCCTTTTGGGAGTTTGTTTTCTCTTTGGTACTTGCAGGAATCATGAAGATTTCTCTCGGGAATTTTTGGAATCGCGCTTTAAACGATTATAAACAAATTGGATTGAGAAGATGAGTTGTATTTTTGAAGAAGCTAAGGATGTTTGGACTGAGTCATAGAAAAATTTTCGTAGCAAGAAGCTTATTCGGAGTGAAGGATCTCGCCGGGCAACGTTTTGCCCGGTGGAATTGTGGCCCGAGGTCCGTCGGGTGAAACTTCACCCGATGGCAACTTGCTCGAACCTAAGGAATTGACGGAAAATCCATCGGGCAAAACTTCACCCGGTGGAATCTCACCGGGCGAAGTTTCGCCCTGCGGTAAAAATATTTTACGACTCGGAATTGACGGAAATCCAACCGGGCGAAATTTCTTCCCGGTGGAGTCTGACCAGGCGAAATTTCGCCCGATGGTGAATTAGCGTGGAAATGTCGAAAACCGACCCGAAGTCCGTCGGGCGAAATATCACCCCGCGCCACTTACCCAGCCAAACCCACCCTTCCCATCTTCATTATACATCTTTTCCTATCTCTCTCCTCAATCAAAACCCCAAAAACCCAAACAAACCCCAAATCCTCCACCTTAAACCATCTCTAATCCCTCCAATCCTTCACCAAAATCAAATTAAATTATATATTCTTCATCCCCATCACATTCCTAACACTTCCTTGGAGTTTGTTTTGAGAAATTGTTCAAGTTCCGACAAACCCCAAATCGAGACCGTCAACACATAATCATCAAATTTCAAGCATCAAGGATGAAGAGAGTGAAACAAATGGCAAGAAAAAGGATTTCATCAATGCTTACTTGTAGTTCGGGGTCAACATCATCCTCAAGGTCCGAGGAGCAACCGCCCGAGGCTCGGGACGAATCTGTCCCGATGCCTGTTCAAATGCAAGGAGCCTTACCGAGCGAACAACCTGTTCCGCTCGAGGTATGTTACCCGAAAATCCGTCGTAATTTCCGTGAACCTTTGTCTGGTTTATATTTCGCTAAAAAAGCTCATGTTGAATGTAAAAAATTATGGGTCTGTCGTCTCGAGCCAACTTGTTGGGCGGCTCGAGATGTACTTGAGCGTATGGGCATGTAACCGCAGGTACGAGCAATGTGCCGAAGTCTTGGTCTCATCAATTTTTATGCCTCTCAGGAGGAAACTTTTCAGAAATTGACGTGCGAATTTTTCGCAACTTTCGAGTTAAGTGGTGACGATAATACCACTGTCTCTTTTCAGTTGCGAGAGACTTCGTACGTCCTCAACTTGAGAGACTTCGGTGCACTGCTTGGTTTACCCTCTTCAGTCCTTGGAAAGCCTAGGGCGGGCCAGACTCGGGACGATAAATTCGGCCGAGATCGATTTTGGTTTAAAATAGCCCGCCAGAGGCCTTTCAAAGGAGGAAAAATGCGTTCTTTCTCGATCCGAAACCCCATCCTCCGGTATGTGGCGCGTATCATAGCTAACTCGTTCTTGTCGAGCTATGATACGCATCACAACTGTAGCGCTACAGCTGTTCAGCTTTTAGAGGATGCAGTTTCGGAGAGAGGCCCATCGATCGACATGTCAGAGGCCTTAGCTACTCATTTCGCTCAGATTGCGAAGGGCGGCCGCAAGAGAATTTCTTGCGGCGGTGTTGTAACGATGTTAGCTAGAGCCTTGAAAGTCGATTTTAGCGATTTAAGACCAGTTGATGGAGCGGGAATTTTCATAGATGAAGTTTATTGTCCTTTTCTTGTGTGGCCCCAGAAAGGGGATTATAACAGTTTGTTTCTGTATAAGATTACTGAGCTGCGCGCCATTGCAATGCCTAACCCCGATTGGGTAAGGCTAGATATTGAAGAGAACTTCGGCATGCCGAAGAGGTCCGGGGAATACATTCGGGATAACACCCGAGGTAAGTTTCGTATAGTTCAATACCCCGAGGGACCTTTAGACTTTGGCGACGATGATATAGAGGTCGTAGATGTGTCGGAGGAGGAACTCGAGGTTAGAACCTCTCGGGACGAGGGTTATAGGACGTTACCGTCATCATCACATGCACCCTCTTCCTCCCGCCAATCCGAACCCCAGACCTCACAATTTTTCACCCCTGACTTTTCGGAATTCACACCACACCAACACTCTACGTTCACCCAGTCTACCCCTGGTTTTCAGGAGGACGTCAACATGAGTCCTCCGCGACACTCCTCGTACTTTGGATCAGAGGACTTTTACAACCAATGGGGGGAAGTCTATAATCGTACACGTCAGACTTGGGAGAACTCGACTACCTCACTTAACCTGGCCCAGGATGCCTACAATGTGGCCCGGGATGCGCGCGATACTACGCATCAATTATACACGTACTCTAGGGAAGGTTTTGAGTACGCCCGGACCAGTTTTGAGATGGCTAGGGAGGCTGCTAGGGATGCCCAAGCAGCGAGGTTGGCGGCGGAGGAGAACCAAAGGATGTTGCAACAGCAACAGCACTACTTTGATAGATTTTTCGGTATGCCTCCGCCAGGGTCTTACTACCCACCACCACCTCGTCCCCCAGGTCCTATGTGAGTGGTCGAGTGTTGTTAGTGTCAGTGTGGGGGTGTCAGTTGTCATTGTCAGTCGTTGATCGTCTGTTCTCTTATCTCAGTTATCCCGGTAATTTCTGTCAGTCCTTACAGCGCCAATTTTTGGCATTTGAAATTATGTTGTTGGTTGATTTATAATGATTATTTTGTTGATTTGAGGAATTGTAAGCCCCTCCGTGATCCTACTTGGGTCGTTACACACGTGAGGTTTATTGCAGGTGCCTTAGAGAAGAAGGACCTGATTATTGCTCCCGGTCTTTGGTGACTTGATCGCACCAAGACCATTTGAAAAATCCAAAATTCTTTTTTTTTTCTTTTAATTTTCCCGATTCGTGCAGAATCTGGGCGAGGTGATGTGATTACACCTACGTCCTTTTTCTTCCCTTATCGATTTTTCTTATTTTTCTTCTTTCTTTTTCATTTTTCATTTCATTTCTTTTTATTCCCTTAAACTTTGAAAAATCCAAAAACATTTGAAAAACCATCAAAAATACAAAAACATTTGAAAAATCTTCAAAAATACAAAAACATTCGAAAAATCTTGAAAAATCCAAAAATATTTGAAAAATCATAAAAATTCAAAAAGATTTTCCGTTCTTTTCTCTTTTTCTTTTTCTCGATTCTTCTCCTATTCGTGCATTGGGGACAATGCACAGTTTTAGTGTGGGGAAGGGATCTACTATCCTTTTATCCATTTTCTTTTTCATTTTTCCTTTAAAAACCAAAAATCCAAAAAAATTTCAAATTTTTTCTCTTTTTAGTTTTCTCTTCTTTTATTTCCATTTTTGTGTTACTTGTAGGAACACCGCCAACCATTTAGCATGGATACGTAAGGTAGCGGAAATGAAATGAAGACCGCGCGGTAATATTTTCTACCTTCGTTTTATCCCTTTCTCTTATGCATAGAGTTTGGGCTTATATGCTATTTGGAGGTTCACTTGGTGAACATTTTGGAATTGGTGGTTGTGGATTGTGTTGACTTAATGGAGTTTGGAGTGCTTGGCTTTACTTGTGATTGTGTTTTTGTTTTTGTTTTCTCGTATTTTTGTCCCCTTTGTGTTCTTTTTATTTTGTGTGTAGCTTGTCTAGGTAAAGTTTTCGAAAACCCAATTTTGAGATTAGGCCGGGTGTTTATTACTCACTTGTTAGTAACCCTTTTTGATTTTTGGACATAATTCTAGTAGAATGACCTTGAACCAATTTTTGCATTGGATTTTTACCATGAGTCCATCTTTTCTACTAGAAGTCTACATCGGGGTTTGCATTTGACCACCTTGACCACCCATGGAGTGATAAGGCCTTGGTTACCGTTCCCCGTTCTCTTAGTTGACCTTACTTGAGAAGCCACCTTTAGTCCAAAATTTTCATCCTTTTATGGGTTCTAAGGGGGTGCACACCCGACTAGCCTACTTCTCTACCATACATCCATCTCCACAAATAAGCTTGCAAAAATATACTTTACCTTGTTCCTCAAATGAATCATCTAGCCAAAAATGGGCTAATCAAAGAAAGAAAAAAGGGAAAAATGAAGAAGAAAGGGCATTGAGAAATCAAAGTGAAAAAAAAAAGTCCTCGATCGAAATAATGGGGAAAGAAAAACCGAAAAAGAAAATCAAAATCTCAAAAAAATCGTTCCCAAACCCAAATAATCCCTTGGTTGTCTTATTGCCGTGAAATGCCTACTAGAAGACCGAGTCCCGAGGAAGGAAAATAGCGGTAATTTGGCAATCCTTACCAATTTGCAAACACTTATCCATCCTTTTTGGTCTAATTGGCTTTCTCGAGTTTGGAACGACCCTCTAGGCTTAGCTTAGGAGACGGCATAACACTTACCTACAGTGCTTACTAACTCCATGGTTCTCACTTATCCACTCCATCTATCGTCCCGTTGTAGGCATCTTTAGTGGAATTAGAAGGACCTTGGTAAATTTTCAATGTTTTTATTGATTGATTGTCATCCTATTAGGATCTTGTCCATGTCAATTTGTGTTACTAGCTTGGTAGTGTTCTCGCTTGTCTTAAGCTCAAATCGGCGCTTTCACTACAACAAAATCAGTGTTTTTATGACACTTTTTTAAGTGTTTATTGACGGAAAAAAGCGTTACAAAATCATTTCTCGACGCTTGGTAAAAGCGTCAGTATTTGGGCCGTCAGTATTTAATGACGCTTTTTTATGTCACAAGCTTCCTCACATTTTAGCGTCGAGCATTCATTATTGACACTTGTTTCCGTTGAAAATCCTTACGAAATGTATTCCATCCTAAGTATTCTCGACATTTTTATGCGTTACATGTAAATATTCTCGACGGTTTTATGTGTTAAATGTATTTTTTGCGCTATCATCTCCTATGTTGATAGGAGTTTATTACACTATAAAGTGTCAATAATATAATATATTGTTAGTTTATGACACTTAAAACAGTCAATAATTTAACATAGTGTATGTTCATCACACATAAAAGCGTCAATAATATAAACATAGCGCCCGTTCATGACACTTAAAAGTGTTAATAATATAATATGGCCGATGAATCTTGTCACAATAAAATGTCAAGATCATACAAGCTATGGAACAATGTCACTTAAAAGCGTCAAGACATACATATTCAAACGAATGCAACCCAGCCAAATACGTCAATAAGAATTAGTGGTCAAGAGCTGATATAAATATATGAAGGGATTAAACCACAACATAACATGTCGATAATGTGAACTATAAATCTGAAATTATTCTTAAAGAAATTAAGAATAATAATAATAAAAATAAGCCAAAAAAGAACCCTCTTGTGTATATATATACATATAAATAAATTCATCATTATGAATTTACACCTAAGTAAATGTAACTAAAAATCAGATTACAATTGTTTTCTCGTTTTATTAAATACGGAGTATAAAAACTACTCCGTACAAATTAAGCTCTTAAAATGAAAAAAAATTATAGCATGTCTTCTTGTCGAAGATAATTAAGCTTTCTTCGTTCTACGACAAATCGTTTACACATGAAGAGACCATAAAACCTCGTGGAAAAATACAAGTGAAGCATCCTCTCATTTAGAAGCACGTGAACCACTTCCAAAACCTTATACCTATAAAAGAAAACAATATAATACTTAAATTATTAACAAGTAAATACAAAAGCAAAATCATAAGTAAATTAATTACGTAGAATTTATCAACGGTCCATCAGTGTGACGGGACGAGATTTAATTAAGCATAGGACAACAGAATCCAAGAAAATATTTATTATTTGGCGGATAATAGAGTGATAAAGCTAATGAATATATCCACACTTAATTATAGTAGATAATGAAGGAAAGAGTTTGGTTGGTAAAAATGAGTCGTTTGTAAAAAATTATTGGTAAAGTCTAAGGATTCACTTGATTCTTTGCTACAGAGTACTAAATTGTTCAGCTAAAACTAAAGACAATGGAAAGAGTCGAGCTATTACCTGGCATTAATATGTATACAAATGGGTCGGGCAATTTGCGCTGTCTATCTTGCATAAATAAAAGTAAAACAACATGAATCAACTATCTTTAAGCTAGCTAGAATGAAGGGAGATTTATACGAGCATAATAGTAATAACAAGATAACTAACATGAAATTTGTATAATCATACGCCTAGCAGATTACCCAACTTCATGATACTTTAGCATTCTTAAATTTTCTGCTGAGCAAAAAAAATCATGAATGAAGGATCTTATGACATGTTTAAAGAATTTAACAGTGTTTTCCTATGAATTCAAACAAGTTCTACAAAATGAAAGGAAAAGCAGCAATATCAAGTCAGAAGTGGGAAACATCAATTCCTTCTTGGAAAGCATCATTTACGTACGACACCAGATCAACTTGCTACAACAAAGAAGCGAAATCACCCCTAAAGCTTAGCAGTAGACAGAATTGAAAACATGTTAGCAAGTTTCCACAAAGATTAAAGCACATCGCAAAGAACTTCAAGTAATGTCATCTTTGAGAAAAGCAGTTGAACTATTGATACAGGATGACTAAGTCTCCCCTCAATCCTGTCGACATTCTTGTTTAACCAAGTATCATCTTAGCTTGGGCTCTTTTAAACTATTCACATGGTACTTTATGGCAGGCACACGATAAGAACACCCATTTCTTTCCAACTTACATATAAATTTAAGTTTTAGAAGCAGACAAAACTTTTAACATGACTTGAGTAAAGTAGTTACAGATAGTGATAGCAGAAAAGGCAATGAGCGAAAGGAGATACCTGATCTCAGGGTAGGATGAGCGAGGAAATGATGAGTGACATAGGCTAATACAGGAAATTAATATGATCACTTGAGAAAGGCATGCTACAATCCGTTGCATCGCAAGAACATAACAACACCCTCCAACCACCTGAATATATGTCCTGCTATTTACATGATTAATGCATAAAATTTTAGACAGGGTTGAATGGTTAAAGGAAAATAATGAAAGACTTACTTACTTAGATGAGATGCTATTAAGTAGGCTATGAGATTGAGTCCAAACTCCAAACCCCCACCATATTGTTGCAAATCCGGTAACATTTTGCAATCTTCTCATTAAAGTTATCCTGGCATATACTTTCAGAGGGAATTGAAGTAGAAAAATAAGCAGGACCTTCTTGAGTAGGGCAGGCATGAGTATACGTTTTGCATTCTTGTCATTATCAAAACAAAATATCAATAAGTATCAACGAATTAACAAGAGCAATCAACATCAATTATCGTAATTCTGCAGTAGTATCAAAATGTGAATTAACAAAAACAAATAAAACGATTGAACACAGTGATAACAAACGTAGGTGAATAAAACCGTGAATCTCAATAAACTGATATCAAACAAGTATCATAAAGATATAATCTTGACTGAATATCCATGTACTCGAATCAAGCAACAATAAAAATCGATAAAGTCAATTCGATCAAGCAACATACCTTAAATCAAGGGCTACAACGAATGAACAGAACAAACAAATTGAGACTGGAATGGAAAAACAAACGAATAGGAGGATCAGTGAAAATCAGCCACAATGAACACAAATGTATATAACAGACGCACGATAGAACAGTGGAGAAGAAGAAGAGTTGAAGAGGCGCGCGATGGAATCCAATAGAATAGGGTTTGTTTCAATGGAACAGTCATAATAGTGTTGGAGGAGGCGAGGGATGATGGAATTAAAACTTAGGTTTTTAGTTTATTAAGAGTAGAAGTGGAAAGGCAATTAGGGAGGCGCAATATGAAAATTAAGAACGCAATGTTAGGCGCCAGATCTCTTTTATGTGAATTAGAATTAGAATTTAATTATATTATATTTATGTGAATTAAATTTAATGGTAGTTTGGTAGATTAACGAGTAATTAATTAACAATAAAAATATATAGTTAAGTGAATTTTGACGCATAAAGGTGACAAGAACAGTTGGAAGGTATAGAAGATGGTGAACGCTTATAAAAGCGTCAATGTTGAAGTGTCCAGAAAGTAAGGGTTTTGTTGTAGTGTTTCTCCGCCGTTTCGATGAGGGATTCGGTGATTTATTTTCTCTTTGGTTGCGACTATCTTTTTATGTGTGTCTTCTTTGTTTTGTGTTGTGTGTGTGTTAGTCGCAACCCCAATTTTGAGCAAGCCCCAACTTGCCTTGCATGGAGGTACCTTACCTCATAGGTATCTCGATGTGAGTTGAAGGGACGGAGCGGGCCCGTTAATTGCCTCGTATCGACTTAGCATAGTCTAGCTTAGTAGTAGTAGCTAGTTTCTTTTTGGGTCATTGCTCGAGGACGAGCAACGGTTGAGTGTGGGGGAATTGTTGTGTGCCAAATTTGGACCATTTTTCCTCCCATTTAGACCCGTTTTCCTCTGTTTTGTGAGACTTGAGTGCGATTATCGCCATATTTTGCGTAATTCTCACATTAGTGTCTCTCTTTTGCATTTTACGTGTTTTTGGTAGTTTTCTGTCTATTTTGATAAGATTTTCGACCGAAAACGTGTTTGAGCTTCTACGAGCAAGAGAGAGATACGGTCCAAGAGCAAAGCACACAACCGAAAGTTCAAATAATCCAACTGATCAACGAAGAAAAAGACCGGAAAAGAGTCAAAGGACCACCGGGTGAAGTTTCGCCCGACGACATTTTTTCATCCCCGAAGATTTTCACGGCACGCATGACCGGGCAACTTGACCGGGCGAAATTGTGGGCGAAATTTCGCCCGATGGTGAAGACGGGTCGAAAGCGCGAAAAACGAAGAAAATCTCACCGGGTGAAATTTCACCCGGTGGGACTATTATGACGAGCCGCGGGGTGAAATTTCACCCCATGAAGATACAAAGGGTGATGGTCTTGCAAAATGAAGAGAAATCGGATTTGGGCCTTGAAGTTTGTGCAACCCATTAAGCAACTCTATAAATACAAAACCTAGGGTTTTGAGCCAAAGTGTGCCTTAAGTGAGCCTTGAATGTGCCTCTTAGGAGTAGGATAGAAAACCTCCATATTGTAGTAAGTAGTAGTAGATGGTAGTAAAACTCTCTTAGAAAATTCTCAAAAACAATTATAGATCTACTTAATATTAATACAATTACTCCATTATTGATAGTAAAGTTACAATCTTTATTGAAGAATTGGGTTTATTATTGAAGATTCAAGGGTTTTACAAGGGTTTATGTGACAAAACCCTTGCTTTATTTCTTGAAGATTCTTATTTTCTATTTTGAAGATTGAAGATTTATGCATGGATTAGTGACAAATTCTTGTGTATTTCTCTCAAGATTCAATCTTTATTATTATTTATCTTCTTCTTCCTCTTTATATTTCTCCATTGTTGGTAAAATTCTTTCCTCTCCCTTTTCTCCATTAATACATTTGTTAGTGTAGTTTTTATGCATGCTTTAATTATTTTCTTCTTAATGAATGCTTTGTTGTTAATCACTATGATTAGTGAGTAGATCTCTTTGTTAGGGGGCTAGGGGAGGAGGAATTATAGATAAAGATTTCATCTTTTGTGAGATTATTGCATTTGAGGGTGATATTGTCTTTATGGGATTGTTGTGTTATGTTTGACTTAGCTTGATCACCTAGGTTGACTTAACTCACCCGGACCAATATGGGGAAACTCGGGGTTTGGGTAATTCCGTTTAGACATTGCTATGTGATTAGGATATGAAGCCTACAGGCCACACAACAATACACGTATCGCTTACATGTTCTGTACACTCACCCACCAGAATACGGAAATCCACAGTTACAGTTTAGGGTAACGGTCCCACACATGAACATCAACAACATACTCAGTTCAGGGACGGGTATCACACACAGACAGCATGTAAAAGATGGGATACAGGCACTACTTGCTTCCAGCCTGTGACTATGCCCTGCAGGTGCTGTACACCAGGTTTGAGGGGAAACTGCAGGCATACATAGACGTTCACAGTGGGTGGGAAACACCCCTCTGAAACGTGACAATGTTTACTAAAGCAGCCGGAAGCGTTTCAGGCCTGTGGCCAGGTACCTAAAGCCAGAATCCGGATCCCGCAACTGTCCTGAGACACACAAGATCGCCGGAAGCCCAACATAAAAAGTGACCGTGCGACATGAGGCCGTCGGTGCCAACATGGTCCTATAGAAGGAGCACACGACCGATTTTGCAGAATCAGGAGATACAGGTCTCGAATTGCAGCTGGACAGTCAGCACACATAGTAAAGTTATACCCCAAACATGCGACTGCTACACCCCGTAGAAAAGGATATGTTCCAGACCCACAAACACAATCAACGATAGTAGATATGTTGCAGAGGGGTATGCCTAGGAAGCAATTACAGTTAGGTTATGTCACATACATGCAGCAGCCATAGTTATGTAAATTGGTGACAAAGTCATTCAAGGACAATAACATCTAACTTAATTGCCGAGTAATCCCAGAGCTACACGCTGTCCTGTGAGGGTAGCTCTCACGCCGTATTGCTCAACATAGGCGTCTGTAGTTTCTGCAGCGGTAGATCCAGTAATGTCTAAATGAGGTGTGGAAGATAGCGCCACCACCTGGAAATTATGCATTATTCTCCTCGCGAGGCAATTGTCTGTCAAGTAGCATCTGCATCTACGTGAAACGACAACATCATCCCGAAGGGTAGTTTTTATACCAAAGTGATGGTTTCTTTGCAAGAGTACATCATAGTCTGTAGCCCATCTAGGCGCATCTGACCTTAGTGCGAACATCCGAGCCCATCGCTTGCAGACAAGCGACATCGCTGCCTTGCTAGGGGCATCAAGTTTCACGAATATCTGTTCCATGTAGTCGTCACTGGAGAGGACTTGACTTACATGCAGGCATCGCTTATCGTGAACTGTAACTTCATTCGGGGAACTGTAAATGAAATGCAAGCGCTCCAACTTCTGTTGCCTGTTTCCAGCTACGATGGTATCCCTATCCTCGTCTATGTTGTTTGATATCCATCCCCTGCAACAATACAGAGACATGCCTACGGGTGGAAGTCCTGCATGGTAACACTACACGTCAGGATACTGGCCAGACACAGTTAGCTGCATAGGTAGTGCAGAAACACAAAGCGAGAACAATAACATGGTGACAATAATTGCCGGTGATGTGAAGAAACACCAAGCGGCACCTTCTTTCATATACAACATTCATCCTACTTTGATAATCTCATCTATTATCCAATTACATCTAATTAATGGGTACACAAAAGTAAATGCCTTTATAAAGGTGCCACCTTTCCCTTATGAAATAGGTATAGAATACAAGGTACGAATCTGGACATGCACAAGAAAAAAATAACGAGCATTGCGGTCATCGGCGAAAGATCTGACTCCGAGCATACCAAAAATTAATCACATGGATGTGGCTGTGTCGTTACAGCACCATCAGCAAGGTAAATGGACACAGCTATTATCCAGACTGTAAACCGCTGCACATGCGTGCATTTCCAAGCCTAAACGAAGCATACACGAGGATAAGAAAGGAAGAAGGCAGGAAGACTCTGGAAAAGAAGAAACAAGCGCGTGAAGAAGACAAGTAGAAGGAACTCATACAAGAGAATAAAGCGACCTGCATATAACGCGGGGATGCTAGGGCATACCAACCACTAACCGGGACTACTTCGCGATTTATGTCAACCAAAACGGTGTGAGGTGTGCAGTAGGAGGAAACTTACAGTGAAAAATTGGTCTTGATGGAAGTCCATCAAACGCTACAGAAGATTTCTGGGAGAGTGGAAGATGTACCCTTTTTTTCCGTCAGTATTGGGGGAGGAGAAGGTGTGGGGCTGAGAGGCATATGCGAAGAGGTGTGCTGAGTTATAGCAACCACAACGGATAGAGTTCAAGAATTTTATATTTCAATGAGAGAATTTTAAATAAAGGTATGTAGTTAATATTGTTCGTAAAATACAAGAGGGTTATTTAACGACAATAATACCAATTGTAGGACGTATTCCCAAGATAATACCAATTCAATAAACCTGAGAATATTACGTATTCCTGGAATAGTCAAACAAGAGTAGTATAAGTGACTTCATCACCTGCAACAGCAGGTCGCCTAATTAGACCGATACTCACTCCGTTGTTTATGTTTATTTCTGTTCTCTATTTGGGCCGTCCTTTAAGTTTCCCTTTGTTGCTATTTTTCATGTTTTGTACACTCAATATTACTCCCTTGACATTGTTAGACCTACATTCATACTATTTTGTACACGCCCACCACCAATATTTATCTACAAACAAATGATCGTCGAGGCTCGCCATCCATTACCGTACGTATTTTAATTCGACCTCTTATTCTACGCGCCGGGAAAAAAAATACGAAGAAACTTTTAGGACGGAGGGGGCAACCTAGAAAATGTAAATGCGACAGTGTTTCGAGAATTCACCGCAAAAGAGTACTTGTTATTCTGCGCAAGTCCATATATCAATTATAAAGGGAGCTGGTCTTGGTATATTACGATGACTGAAGAAAACGGTTTTATTATCGAGTTTTAGTATATCGAGAATTTATAAAATTTTCCAATTGGCATCGTTAAGGGTGGAAGTGAGAAAGGCAGTAAACTCCACCAATTAACACGCATGCCTCTACCCCTTCCGGTAAATATTCTTTACCCGCAACTGCCATCCCCGACTAAATGTAAACCATGGAGTCATCAAACATGTAGAACATGGCTAACTTATCTTCAGTTAGTAATAAGACGTTAGTACCCTTCCTCTCGGTGGCCATGGAGTTAAGCACTCATATCCACCCGTGGGTGACGACTGGCCTAGGAAGAAGTAGACCAACGTTTGGAAGAGACTGCCTGCTGAACGTCAGTGCAATATAATGCGTACAGTGCCATAGGTAGCGGTCAATAGACTAAACGTCAGGCAATCTTCAAAACAGGCCTGTAAAATACATGGGATACATTAATGGTCCTTTCTATCGCCAGCAAGCCAAAAAGCATAAACCATTCATTTTTTTTTGACGTAGTTACAATCAGAAGTCTCCCACCTCCTGTATAGGTCAGTTGCCATGTCCTTCGCATCTTATATGATGCCTGCGCGCCGCAGTACATCGTAAGAGATGATGTTTTTCACACGGTGATCGGACGGACCCTGGTCTGCTGGTGCAGAGACAACCGTAACCTTGCTTGACGCCCTAGCCCGAGAAAGGGCGACATATAGCTGCCCATGAGAGAAACACGGTCTTGGAAGGTATATTGCAACTTGGTCCAGGGTCTGGCCCTGCGATTTGTTAATAGTCATAACAAAGCTCAACCTTAAGGGGAACTGATTGCGATAGAAGCTGAACGGATAGTTAGAAGAATCGGATGGTTCCATTCTGATTCGTGGAATAAATACATGGTCGCCACTATGCTGTCCGGTGGTTATGACACACTCGATCACATTTGGGAAGAATTTCGCACACGTGAGTCTAGTTCCGTTGCACAGGCCTGACGATGGAAGAAGATTTCGGAGCAAAATGACCGGAGAGTTCTCTTTAAGAACAAGTTCGTACGCACTCATGCCACCAGGACAAAGTTTATTTATAAATTCAGCAGGGTAAATGTTGTTTTTGCCGTCAAGCAGTGTGTCGTACCCTCTGTAAACAACAGTTGTCCCTGGAAACCTGTCAATCAGCAGTGTGTTAACAGCATCGACATCTTCATTCATGGGCGTAAGTATCGACCTTTGGAAGAAAACTGAGTTTCCCTGAGCCTGGACGTCAGACTCTGGATAGGCAGCATTCGCAACTGTAGTAATTAGATCTATCTCCTCGCTGTGTATATATTGTACAACTCCGTCTGGCAGTGCAACCAGATCACAGTCTTCGCTCTGAAGCTCACCGTTCCCCAAAGACAGAAGGGAGGCGCAAAATAGTGGGTCGGTCCGAGCACGTACATTAATAGTCAGCCGGAATTTGGTGAGCTGAGGCCATATTGATGAGGACATGACGCTAGAATTGACGGCCTCTCACATGGACTTATGCGGGACTATAGGCAGTACTTGACAGAAGTCGCCTCCAAAAACTATCAACTTACCACCAAAAAGCGCATCTGGATTACACAGATCACGCAGCAACTTGTCGAGTGCTTCTACCGTTTCTCTCCTAGCCATTGAAGCTTCATCCCATATAAGTAACCTGGCTGCTTGAATCAGAGCAGCCAAAATCCCTTGTTTTGGTACATTGCATGCGAGCGACTTGTATATTTTCAGAGGAAGCTTGAATCTTGAATGGGCTGTCCTTCCAGACGGAATGTTGGAGGCCGCGATACCGGACGTGGCTGTGGGCAAGACAATTAGACCAAGTAACCGTACCTCAGCATACAGAGCGTTGTATAGATATGTCTTCCCGGTGCCACCGGGTCCATCCACGAAAAAAGCTCCAGGAAGCTTTTGATTCACATGACCAATTATAGTGTCGAAAGCGTGCTGTTGTTCGGGATTCAATGAACTACGGCACTTTAAACACTCCTCTGGCACAGGGGCGGCAAGTGCATCAGCTATATCCCTTGTCCGCCGTATCACAATATCTTGTGGCTCTACCAGTTGGTCGAGATTGTACGACTTGAGAGATTTCCCAGCCGCCTCCAGGTGCTGTTCCACGCTGCGTATTGTGAGACCGTGGACCGATTGTGCATCCCCTGGTCTGTCTGCTAGGAAGTCTTCAGATAAAGAATTGTAGTACTTGGCCCACAGCGCCTGTGGATCTCTGGGATTACAGTACATGAGAACGGTTGCGAACAGGCGACGCAAAGCAGAGGGCATCTGAACAGCTTCTGCTTCATCGAGGCATAGCTCAATCATGTTGTTGTCCTCTATCAGTCCAAGCTCAATAGCAGCCTCCTGGTAGGTTGAACACTGTCGACCTTTTACAACCAAGAGATCTTCGAAAGACGTGGGTGAATGTACATGAGTCAGCAGTAACCTTAAGTGAAAGCGTTCTGCCTCCGATGGTGATACAAAGACAGGTCTGCCTAGCACAACAATACTGTTTTTTCTCTTGTACCATCGCCGTTGGGATGTATCCCACCGATAGTACTCAGGGAACTCAGCGTAAACGTATTCTTCGCCGACTTTACCAGCGTTCTCCCTATTGACCCTGAAGAAGTCAGTTAATGGCGTCCGTAGCCTCTTTTCATCAGAGACCACATTCGATAGTGCTTCGCGTGGGTTCATTTGGATCGACTGCATATCTTCAAGATGAATTGGTAGCGCCATTACTGGTGGATGCATCTCAAACAGGTCGAAGCTGAATATGCGCCAGATCGCTTCTATCGGGGACACCCAACGACCAGACTGATACTCATTAACTTCATCTATCACCCTCCCTTCACCCCCCGGTTCAACGGAGAATGATATCTTGTCATGACCCTTGTAGACGTACTTGTAAAGATATTTCACGGCCTGTATGCTAGAGCATACTTCCACATTAATATGACAGTCGAAGAGGTCAAGAAGGTATGGGTTATACGGAATTACCCAACGGTTGTCTAGGTACTTACCTCTTATCTTGACCACCTCACCAGTACTCCGGCGTTTGTACACTGGGTATCCGCTGTCACTATTTGTGGTTTCAGCTGCGTATGGCTTTGGGTAGCCAGACTTACACTGGCCTAGAGTTTTTTTGTGCTTCATGCATGACAATCAAGGTTCAATCTACCGCATGGCCCATGCATCATATGTTTCAGCACGGCCTTACGGAGACTCTCGTTCGCTTCCGGTGGAATCTCGGTAGTGACAAACTTCTCAAAATCCTCTGGACAGTTCATCTTACTGTTCTTCTTCATAATCAACAGTAGGTGTGCATGTGGCAGTCCTCGTTTTTGGAACTCAACAACATAAACATAAGCAGCTACTTCACCAAATATTTTCTCGTCAATAAGTTTCTTCTTCAGTACTATTAGCTTAGCCCGGAAAACTCTAGCCACCAAATCCGGCTGGTTTTGGGCCTCCGCTCCTTGAGCTAATTCGTTTTTGATTTCAGGCCAGTTTGTATTGCAGGTCATCGTTATAAAGAAGTCCGGCTTTCCATAGCGTTGCACAAGAGTCATTGCATTTAAATAGCGCCGCTGCATATCCCTAGGTCCTCCAATGTATGTTGCTGGAAGTATTACACGCTTGCCAACGTTAGCGGCACACTGCTCACCAGCGTCCATAGTGTCAAGTATTCCTTGGTACAGCTCCAAACGTAGAAGACTCTGATTGTGACGAACGAAGTCCAAACGAGAGTTCTCTAGTTTGACGTACATGTCAACTACATACTGTTGCGGGCACCTCCCAGCCCTAAGAAGCATGTTATTTGGTCTGTGCTGTAGCCTGTAAGCATAGTAAGCTCGGCAAGGTAGGTTACTCTCGCGCACCGATGACTGTCCGGAACACCCTGCGCTAATAGGATATGTTGTTAGTGGACATGGTACAGGCCGTACACAGAAGAACAACCACTTCTAAGCAAATGACGACATATGATGTACGATGCCACACTAAGCAGCTGCCGTGTACGTGGGCCGACATATTCATATCAAATAATGACACTGATGTTCTGGTGCGCTGCGCGTTACAACTACACAAGCATATAGACGGTGCCATATCTATGCACGCTTTTGTACTTCCTACCGTATGTACCTGTAAACATATGCCTATGTTCATTCTCAGGTAACTATTTATACATCTACATTGTATTGTTTCGTAATTAAACGTGCATACCGGAAACCGTCCTACCAGGTATCATAGGCAAACTAATATGTAAGCAAGATAAATTGAGGACATACTCTGATCTTCAGCATCCAACAGATCCTCAGCACTCTGAAATCTCGATGGATAAGTTGGGTCAGGCCGCAGCGCCAAACCTGAACTGCCAGGAGAAAATCCTCTTGCAGTGGGATTTGCAACGTGCTTCTTAACCCCCTGATGCCAACCACACTCACCGTTTGGGAACAGAAGAGGGTACTGCAGAGGATCATAGCAACCGTGATAATGCTTGATCTGATGAGAGACATTCATGCTTCCGGTAACCAAGATGTGGGGTCCACTATTGTCGCTCAGGCTAGAATCTTCCGACCAGATGACCGCGACTTCATCAGAGGTAGGCGCGTTGCTGACACGCTGGTCTCTGACAGGATTTTTGCAAATACGGATGCACGTGCTCTCGGTGACATCTATCTCTTGCAATGACCGGAAGAAGCGTGCGTACGGGTTTGTCTGTGTGATACCCATAAGTATATCGATTACATCCTCCCTGAGTTCTGTAAAACATCCAGACCGGTTAGCAGATTCATGCTGACCATCGTAAAAGTACAGCTGCATGTACTTTGGGTCACCATTCGTTGGTACGAGATTTGGGACGTTGTGATAGATTTGACCTTGCAGTTTAAAAACATAGATACCCTTGATCGTTTGTGCCTCAATGTGTCCTCCAATTGAGCTGAACGTGAACAGGTTATTGTATAAGCGAGCATATCGTCTGAAATGTACCGCATCCTCGTCCGCAGACGTGTACAACCTGACCAACGCCGGCGGATATGCTAGCGATGGCAGGACTACTGAACCGTTGCCGCAACAGAACATTGGAGGTTCATGTTCAAATCTTCTTGCCTGACACTTTGAGCACGCCCTTACCGGCTGTAACTGAAAAGGTTCTCCAGGCAACGGCTGTCCCTGCGCAGAAAGTGGCAGACCTGCTGCATTTCAGTGAAGAAGATAAGTTAGGAAGAGGACACTAAGTGCTATAACATGCAGCAGGAGCAACCAAAACACATATGTAGCTGCAGATACGTGAGTACTGCAAACGTACACAAATGCTTTTGCTTAGGAGGTCTTCCAGTCTTCCTCTTCACCGCTATCCCACTTTTCGCTGCTGGGGGATGCCTGGTCCGCCTCTTTGGAGTACTTGAAGATGCGTTATCTGTGCGTGCCCTGAAATATGGTTGAAGGCGATTGTCAGTGTGTTGGTAGATACAGTCAACACGAGTACAGAAGATCGTAGTGTAGGACACTACTCCGACACAGGGGCCGCATCATGCGATGGAGTAATGCACCGCCGCACACGCTTCCTGGTTCCACCCGTATTCGCGTAGTACGGAAACTCTTCAGCTGCACCGTAAGCACCAAATGTAACGGCATTAATACAATCATAGACACACGCAACAACACAATTTTGGACAAGAGACATACCCATTATGTCGACAAAACGTACAACTGAATACAGATACCCATCCTACCGTCAGAACTTTACCTGCAGCCCTAACTCGCCTCTCAGTAACATCCCGCGGTCTGCACAGGTACGCAGCAACCAAATGGTCAAGCTTACAGTAAGCAATTACCCCAACGGCTCAGTAACTGACACAACTTAGCAGTTATCACTCATGTGTGTCTCACAGCTCACAGCTGAGTTCAGTATACCCGAACTAACACGCACGGCATTACAGCCGTCAACTATTGTACCTAGCGCATGCACAACATTCGATATACTGCGCAGCAATCAGGTGTGTGTAGACAACAACTATCTGCCTTACTATGGACATAGTACATAACACAGCAGATGTGCAGCATGCAACACGCGAGATAGAACTCAAAGACATATGAAAATCCTATGCAGCATCTCCCAGTGATGTGATTCCCTGGCTTATATGCGTCGTATGATTTCAGTCGCTGCTAACATACCGGCAACCTAAGTATGAACAGTACTCTAACAATAGCACGAAATGATAGCCCAAACGATCGTGTGATTCGAAGTATATATGCATAAAAACACGGAGCACAGTGCAGGATGCCACTACGAAATCAGAATACCAAAGCAGGAAAATGTAACAAGTTTGCAGTTCACACAACCAATTCATTACAGCATAGACAACAACAAGCCCAAATTAAAGTCATAATATGAATACTCGATTCTAAAATAGTCAGACAATACATCGTCCACCCAAGGAACTTAGGTTAAACCGCAACTACAACCAGCACAAAATGTCGTTCGGCACTGATACGTCACATTCACAGGGACCCAACGCTCTCGAAGAAACTGTCAATATCAGCTGAGGACACCGTAGAAGATGACATGGTCTGAGCACCTGCCTTCAGTGAGGGGGCGAGACAGGCTCTGCGTTTCCGGGGAGGTAGAGGTGGGTGCTCAGGCTTAGGAATAGCGGACATGGTGCCTGTATGATTGGTACACTCGTCTTCTGCAACGCAAGAAGGACTCCCAAGGCCTTGCTGAATTTCTAGAAACTGTTTCTCCAAACTTAGAAACCTATGCCTAGCACACTCACAGTCAAAGGCAGCAGACCTGACAGCCTCGGGAGAGTAGTTTGCATCCACTATGTCAACATTATAGAGGGGTACTAAATAGTTGATAGCCTTAGAGGCAAGATTATGTTTTGATGCATCGGCAGTTGCACACACATCACTGAAGATACAGATATGTTTGGGCTGGATATCTACGTGACCTATGTCTATCTATGACGTGAATGTAGAGGGCGTGTGCTCTATGGTACGGACAGGAGTGCACTCAACAGGCAGACTATCAGTAACAGTTGCAAGAACAGACATGACATCTAGTGAGACGCTACGCAAATGATTCATCTCATGGAAATCAAGCTCTTCTTCTAGGTGTACTTTCGGCAGACCATCTGCCAAGCGATCTAGCTCAAGGCGCTTTAAGCGCCAAAGATTGGCACACCTTGTGTACATATCCTTCTTTGCAGATGTGAAATCGTTGATGTAGATATCATATATGGCAATAAGGTCACTAACGGCGGCCCTTGCCGCTGCGTTGCATGATTCTTCATAGGTAGGGGCAGAACTTCCTACGTAGGTGTATGTGTCAGGATAATAGTCACTCCTAAGGGTTATGGTAGCGATATTCTTCCCGACATCTTCCACTGCATATTCCGGTTCCAGATACTCTAAACATTCAGCCACCCGAGATAGTAACGGCTGAAAAGGGATTGCAATATGTATGACCGGAGTACCCATTAGCATGCGGGTTAGGTCCTATACAGAGTCATATTCAGCAAGTTAAGTTGTAGACTTGCCAAACCACAGGTGCGACTACGGTAGGATATACCGATGTTGCAGACCCTGCAGCACCGAGATGATCACTATAGGCAGATGTGATGCAACATGCAAAGTACGTTGCGGATAGCGAATCCCAGATGGCTACCCAGACACAAAATATACCCAACCCTTCTTCCCAACATCACATTCAGCAAGGTCAAACAGAGTAGAGGGAAAAAAGTAAAGTTGCACTGATAAAACAGTGGCAACATTTTGCCATACATAGTCATCAACTCACAGGGCATCCCTCACAAAGAATTCACATACACATACCAGCTACTGTAGCAGTATTACCTGAAAGCTGACGTATATAACTCCGAGGTTCCAGAGAATATCATACAAAAAGCAATGCCATAGACTACTACACTAACCTCTTAACATTTCAAGAACAAATACAGAACCCATATATGAGCATAGATAGTGAAACAGCTTATGCGGTACCATGTAAATCACTAATATAAGCACGCAGCAGCCAAACAAAGTTGGAAGAAGGCACAGAATATGTAGATCAGAAATCCATAGAACATACGAAAGTCAACAGAGAGTACCTTCAAGCTTGCTTATCGTTCAGGAAGAGGTTGCTGCTGGATGCATGAGCGTATCCTTAACAGCTAGACAAGCAGGTGGATTCGTGTTGGCAGAGTAATTAGAAAAGGTATTGTTGTATTATATATAGGCAAGGATGTGGAGTCATGCCATTATATGGGAAAACGTTCAGGCACAGGTTTGGAGGTGTGGTATGTATTGTAGGTGGTTAGTTTGGCGCTATGATTGTGGGTAAAGTTGAATCCCATGTTAAGTGATTGAGATGCGTTAAGAAGGTAGAATTAATAGGTTATAATAGCCCAAATTATAGACTTGAGCCAGCAAATACAGACAACAATTAGAGTAATGACCCTTGATTGACATGATGCATGGCAAAGTAGACCTTGTGAATCCATCGTTTGCTTTTCTTTTCTATTTCCTATATTATTTTGGGTGGCCTGATTTGTGGCGCCTTACCTCGTAACACTGACTCCACATATTTGTTGATAATATTCATGTGACACGGTTCTTTTGCTGCACATTAAGCTATCATTCCGTGTAGCCGTATTACGTAGCATGCGAGAAAGCACACGCTCGTATGTGATCTGTCTGTCTTTGAACGAACATGTATGTACCCTGTTTGAACTACGCAGTATCTATGACCTTCCATTCGAGGGACTCGGTTAATACTCGGGGTTCCTGAACAATGTCTCTCAGATGCGACAAGAAAAAGGCAGAGTGTCTGCGAAATATGACGACAAACATAATGGGTAGACCGAATCCAGACTGCGGTGTATTGCGTGCCGCAACGTGCACGACCAGCAGTTGACTGTGTAGCGACCAAACTACATAAGAACTAAAGACATCATATATACGAGCCCGACAATTGTTTGCTGATGAGTGCACATCCCAAATCCGACGAGTCAGAACACCTTGGCGAGGCCAAATTTCATTTACCAATTGTCTAATACTTAGCACTTACCAAATTATGTCGGTACAACTCACTGTGCCTGATTACAATTCCTGACTGTTGTTGGTTCACAATGACATATATTTAACACGGTGACAATCAGCACCCGCACGGTACAATAACCAAACAAATGACCTTGGCCACTGGTTCGCATCAAACTGAAAATTCCGTGTGATACAGCGTAAGTACCAGCCACCGCAACCGTGAACATGTAAGTTTGCGGAGACCGTATAGTACATTTAAAAACGCTATTAACAAGCATACATCAACACATGGCAGTTGGAGTAACCGAACACACTGTGAAGACACCTACGACCGCAGTGATAATTGTCGTTTGTAGTGCCTATTCTGTAGTGTTTTGGTCCCATTTTCCTTGTGGAACCGCTCCTTTGGAGCGGTTTATGGGCTTCTTATGTTTCCTTTAGCTCGTTTCAGGTTCCCGAGGCCGTTCATGAAGAGTTGGAGTGATTCCGACTCAATACATATGCATTTTGGAGCCAACGAAGCTAAGGAACGATGACTCGGTGCCTTGGAATCGACCCCGAGACCTTGGGACCCAATCCCGAGCCTCCGAGACCCGATCCCGAGTCCCGAGAATCGATGAGAAGGCCATGAGAACCAAGGAGGGACCGAAAAGTTCATATTGGAGGCCTACAAGACTATTCCCGATCGGGTATGGCCTCATCCCGATCGGGAATAAAGAGGAAAGCAAGGAGCGGCCACTGTGAGGTGTTCCCGATCGGGATTCCCACTTTCCCGATCGGGATACACTTTCCCGATCGGGATTTCCCACTTTCCCGATCGGGAAAGTCCCAGCTCAGCCCGTGCTTTGTTCCTTCCTTCTCCTTTCATTCTTAAACCCTATATATACCCCCCTCTTGTATTAAGCCCCCATCTTATGTTATTTTTCTTGACCTCTCCTTAAACCCTAGATAGTTTTAGGTTAGATTAGAGTAGATTAGTGTAGATTAGTCGGTAATTAGTTAGTTAATCATAGTTTAGTACTTGTATTAAGGGATTCTTCAAGAATCACCCAAGATTGACAACCTAGGGTGTTTGTATTGGATTCTTCTCATTAATGCAAGTTTCTTCCTTTCTTCTTCCTCTAGTATGGTAATCCTTCTTCCCTTTTCCTTTTAATCTTGTTTTGTTCTTCCAAGTTTCGATCTTTGTTCATCTTAATGTTTGTAGTTCATAGTTTTCATTAGTTTGTTTGTGTTTGTTTTGGTTTTTATGTTGGATCTTCTTGTTCTTGTTAGTTATAGTTTGATTATGTTAGAGTAGTGTTCTTGCTAGGGTTAGTAGGGTGATTAGGGTGTTAATTGGGTGATTAAGGGTTTGTTAGAGATGATGGGTGGAAGATTTGGGTTTCTACTTGGTTTATGCACATCACATGTTTGTTGAATTGCTTGAAAGACTAAGTAGGTTGGAATGCTTGTTTTTCTTGCCTTTCTTTGTGGGTGTTAGTTTGTTGTGGGTTCGGTTCCCTCATTAAGTTGCGAGAGCCCGGTGAGGACGACCTCTAGGTTGGTCTAAGTTGCGAGAGCCCGGACCGACCTAGATCACCCTACTACCTCCTCCTCTCTAGTTCTCCCTCGACCACTACGTTACCCCTTTGACCCCGACCTAATCCTAGCCCTTTTTCCTTGTTTGCTTTCCTTAGTCATAGTCTTAGCCTTAGGCTCTTCCCTCCTCATCATTCTTTAGGATAGTTTAGTCCGTTGACCGAGTCTAGTTTTTAGGCGACCTTAGTCTAGGCTATACTTTACCGTCCCTGTGGATTCGACCCGACTTGCCCTATCTACCGTAGGAATAGCCGGTTATTTTATTGACGGTTGGGATTCCACGACAAATCCCTCCCATCTTCCTAGTTTGTTTTCCCTAGTCTTAGCCTTAGTCTCTTCTCTCCTCATCATTCTTTAGGATAGTGTAGTCCGTTGACCGAGTCTAGTATTTGGGCGACCTTAGTCTAGGCTATACTTTACCGTCCCTGTGGATTCGACCCGACTTGCCCTATCTACCGTAGGAATAGCCGGTTACTTTGTTTGATCGGTTGGGGTTCCACGACAAATCCCTACCGTCAAAATGGCGCCGTTGCCGGGGACGGTGTATTGTTTAGACTTTGTTTTCCTATTTGCTTGACTTTGTCTTGTGTTTGTGTTTTTCTTTTTCTTTTTGGTTACCTTGCTTCTTGTGTGTGTAGTTTATTTCTCTCTTGTCTAGTGCCCAAAAAGCACTAGACTTCTCACGTTTGTTCTTAGTCTACAGTTTGTGCTTAGAGGTGGTGATTATCTTCTCCTTGCAACTCAGAGCCGCTTAAACGGACGGTTGCTAGGATGAGTGGTTTCCAACCGGGTATGGACTACGATTTTCGAGCGAGCATGGGGTTTGATCTAGACTCCACACACTCGGGAGCCGATATGAGCTACCACTCTTCTTCCATGAACCAAGGGTATGACATGACGTCCCCCTACCGCTATCAAGCTTCTTGGGGTAATCAAGATGGGTATGATCCTCAAGAGTATGAAAATGGCTACCAACAAGTGAACGATTACCAATCCTACGATCATGGTGACTATTACTCGAGTTATGATTGTGAGCCCACCATGTACACTCAAGATTCACCTTGTGGAAGCCAATACCACCAAGACCCACAATATTACCCTCCACCCCAACCACAATATGAACCCTATGACCCACAATACTACCAATCATCCCAACCTTGCTACCAACATTATGATGCCCCACCCCTTGGGCATCATCAAGATTATCAAGGAGCTTTACAAGACCCCAATGATCACCAATTGCCCGACATGGAGGAGTTTCAATCGCTTCTTCAATTGCAAAAGAGCAACCAAGAAATGACCACTCAAATTCAAAAACAACAAAATGAATTATGGGTCCAAATTCGAAGGGCAAACGAGGCGAGGGATGCTCGATTAAATGCATTATCGGTTCAAACCGTAATGTTTTTATCCCGAACATCACAATTAGATGAAGGGTGCCCACTTGAGAGAGAGGAGCTACCTAATTATGAAGCCGCCGATGTAGTTCCCTTTGAGAGAGAGATTTGCTTTGAAGAACCTCAATCGTCTACCCAAAAAGAGACGAATGAGGAGATGACACTTGGTGAAGGCATCGTTGGTGAGGAATTGGAGGAGGTTAGTGAGTGGGATGGTTTGGTGGAATTTGTGAAGATGTTGGGTGAGATTGTTAACCTTGAGTTGCCCTTGACCGAGAACGAAGATATGCATCATGAGCCCCTTGCTAGTTCACCGAGTGATGGTTCGGAAGGGATTGAAACTGCCGGTAGAAGTTTCGATCCTCTCCTCCATGATGATGTGGGGCCGAGTGATGAAGATGGGGAACCACAACTTGAGGCAAGTGTGGGGGTGTGTATTGAGGAAATAAGGCCAAAGCCGTTCTTTGTGCCTTGTTTCTTGGAGATGAAGCTTGCTTGTGATTGGAGGCAATGCTTAGGGAAGAAGAGATCGGTGAAGCTCGTAGGATGGAGAGACCCCAGAGACTACTATGAAGATGATGTCGGGTCTTGGGATTCCTACTTCTTGCCTCCTCCTTGGAGGCCGTGGAGGTCGGTTAAGCTCGAGCGCTTCTTGGGCCTTCACTACGATGTCGGTAGCGCGTTCGACTTGCTCCTCCATGCCCTTGAGGGCTACGGTTGAAGAAGAATCCACCATCCTAGGTTTGACGGAGTTCCTAAAAGAACCGTCATGTTGTATATTCCCCTCCTCTTCTTCTTTAGAATACTTGTGCTTGTATTTGTGTTTTCTTCTCTTGATTTTTGTTTGTTTTTGTGAAGCTCTTGTAATTGTTTTGGTATTTTGAGGAACGATGTGAGGGAGTGAATTTGATGTGTATTTTGAGTTTATTGTGATAGGTGAAGTGGAGATGACTCCTAGAAAGGAGTGGTTAGTGATAGGCTTTGGATCGTGACTAAGGGAGTCGGTTTTTGGGGTCTTGGGAGTCATGAAGACCCTTCCTGACCGGGAAGGGTGTGTCGTCACGACCGGGATGGGGCCGTCCCGATCGGGATGAGGGTGCCAAAAATCGAGTCCACTCTCCTTTTTGGTACCTCTTCTTCGACATTTAAGCCCACCCAACCATTGTATACCCCCACCCAACCTCCCTACCTTCCTTGCTCATATCATACCACCCGCATACTTCATTTTCATACCTTCACTTCATTTCCTATCTACTTTACACCGACTCTCACATCAAATCTCACCCTCTCTTGCCACTACCTCTACCATGCGGTTTTATCAAGTTTGAAGCGGGATGGCAACGAAGAAGACAAGCAAGTGCATCTATTGAATCATTGAAGACGATGGAGTTCGTAAGTTACTACGATTGATTTGGGTAACTATCCTTACTTTTCCGTCTTTTATCGCTTGTTTTCTCTTGTTTACCCCCCTTCCCCTTGAGTCAGGGTATCTTGATGGCCTTCGAGGCCTCGGTAGTGGTTGCTCCCGACTCCCGACGACGTGATTACGTCGAGAGTCAATCGATAAATCCAAATTTTACAAGATTTTCACTTTCTTTTTAGGAATTAGACGGATTTAGGCGGAATCCGGGCTAGGTGACTTGATTACACCTAGCCCTCCCCTCCCATTTCCTTTTATTTCTTTCTTTTATTTTCTTCCCCCATCCATATCTTTTCTTGTCTCGGCCCACGGTGACTTGACTACACCCCGGCCGGACACCTTCTACCCTTTTCTTCACCTTAGTTTTGATTTTTAGCTTTATTTTCATAGTTTCTTTTTCTTTCTTTTGTCTCTCCGACAATACGATTGAGCATATGAGGACATTGCTCGGTTTAAGTGTGGGGGAGTGATATTCTAGTATAGTTAGCTTTATTTTAGTAGTTTTTAGAAAAAAAATCCTAAAAAACCCTAAAAATTCGAAAAAATTTCATAAAAATCAAAAAGATTTTCTTTTGAGTGTTTTCCTTTTTGTCTTTGTGTCGTATATTTGTTTTGTATTGTGTTTTTGTTTGCCTCCTCTTTCCTCTTAGGTCGCCTAATCGCCGTTAGCTTTGGAGAGCTTTCAAGACATCCGGTAACATCTTATCCCTTTTTCTTCTTTATTTCTCGCGGAGTTTGGAGGAAATTGTGTTGTGGTGTGCTCGGGTGGAGCTTTGTAAAGATTGTGGATGATTTGGTGACTCATATGGAATATCGGGGTGGTGTTTGTTTGTTATGTGTTTGTTTATGTTGTGTCGGTTTTGTTGCTTTTGTTTCTTTTTCTTTCGTTCTCGTTGAGTCTTCATTTTGTGTTGTGTTTGTGAGTCTTGTGTGTAAATGGTTTTCGAAAACCCGGTTTAGAGGCTAGAGTGTGAGTGTCCATTTTCCCTTCCCAGTAGTATAAATCGAGTCTTGGACTTTAATCTAGTAGAATGACCCTAAATCAATGAGTTCGTTGGTCCTTTACCTTGAGTCCACCTAGCTTACTAGGGATTTACTGCGGGATTTGCACCTTTGACCATTATGACCACCCACGGTGTGAATAGGCCTTGGTTACCGAGTCTCGTCCCCTAGGTGACCGTGTCTAGGATTGTTTGATTAGTCCAAGTTCTCCACTTTTTGTGGGTTTGAAGGGGAATGCGCAACCCTGACTCACCCATTTCCCTACCTCCTACACATATCCACACAATAAAAATGCAAATTGTTGATTCTCCCTTTCTTGTTATTCAATGAAAGTGCAAAAAAATGCCAAATCTTGCCAAAAGGGCAAAGAAAAAGAATGAAAGAAAGAAAAGAATGAAGAAAAAAAAGAAAAGGCACAAAAGCCAAAAAGAAAATAGAAAAGAAGAAAAAGAATGGCATGGCAAAACAAATCCAAAACGTCAAAAGGAAAGAAAATGCCAAAAAGAAAATCGTCTCACAAAAATAACTCCTACCTCTCAAAATAAGCCTTTTTCCGACTTTTGCCGTGAAGAGCCTACCAAAGGACCGAGTCCCGAGGAAGGATGATAGCGGCATTAGTCGGTCTTTCCCTCACTTTGCATATTTCCACCTTTTTACTTGGACTAGTTAGGCGGTTTTAGCCATGGGAAGACCCTCTCGGCTCACACTAAAGGGGGCGGGGTCTCACTTACCTACAGTGTCGACTAACACCGTGGTTCATCACTTTCCATCTCCGCCGATCGTCCCGTAGTACGTTTTTAGGAAGTTAGGAGGACCTAGGTAAGTTACCAACGTTTTTGTTGCTTTGTCGTCATACTATTAGGGTTTAGTCCACCTTGGTTTGTATGTCTAGCTTGGGAACGTTGTCACTTGCCTCGAGGTTGGTCTAAGTTGCGAGAGCCCGGACCGACCTAGATCACCCTACTACCTTCTCCTCTCTAGTTCTCCCTCGACCACTCCGTTACCCCTTTGACCCCGACCTTATCCTAGCCCGTTTTTCCTAGTTTGTTTTCCCTAGTCTTAGCCTTAGTCTCTTCTCTCCTCATCATTCTTTAGGATAGTGTAGTCCGTTGACCGAGTCTAGTATTTGGGCGACCTTAGTCTAGGCTATACTTTACCGTCCCTGTGGATTCGACCCGACTTGCCCTATCTACCGTAGGAATAGCCGGTTACTTTGTTTGATCGGTTGGGGTTCCACGACAAATCCCTACCGTCACGCAGCAAAAGGCTCACCTACATGTCTTGCAAATGACTGCTCCCAGACACATATCTGTGCAGGGCGCCTCAAAATAAAGGTCGTTGCCTGCCCTGTCAAATGACGGCGTCCCTAGACATAGCAAAGTCCCCACTTGAACTTCCCTGACCAGTCTCAGACACAGCAGCGATTGTTGGTGTATCCAGCGCTGCAACCTAAGACATACCATCCTCTGACTCTATTAGTGAGGCCGAATAACCAGGCGCGCCCAGGACACATGTCATCCGCTCCTTCATTGTCATATAACTTTCTCTCTCAAGGTCACAGACAAGAGTTGCAAACTGCATACTGCGTGAGTTGTAATTGACATCGATAATTTCAAGATTACACACAGGGACCGGGTAGGTGATAACCTTCTTTGCCAGGTGAGACTTTGCATACACAGCAGTATTACAGGTTGGACCAATAAACACTTCATTTCGCCTACCGCCGTTAGGGACCTGCACCACAACCCATGATGTCTAACTACCTACAGAGTGTCGCACAGTCTCAAGTGGTGTGGCCTGTATCACTACAATTTGGAAAATCTTCCTCCGGAGGGGCATATAATCAAGGAAGACATGTTTGCTGTAAGTGGGATCACTGGGCACATCTTCCTCCAGTGCGCGCCTATATCTCCCTTTGATAATGTCTTCCAGTCCTGTACGCTTGAGACGGTACAATCGACTACAGCGCTCTACCTGCCGCTGCCTTTCAAAGGTTAAGTCTTCAACGACAACATCAAACATCTTGACAATGCTATGGATGGCCTTTCGTGCCGCACCGTCACACGATTCTGCGACAGAAGCAGCATGGCCTCCGACATATGACAGGACAGGCGTCCTAGAATCTGGCCTTACTAACACACACGCACTATTACTGGATACGTCTAGTATATGGTAGTCAGGAGCTGGCCACTGTAGTATCTCAACCATGCATTCCAGAAGTGGACAGTACGGAATGGTTACCGTGGTAGGAGCTGCACCTGCCACCTGAATACCGAACAAGCGTCATATTAGCAGTTAGATACATCAACTCGCACAGTCCAAAATCTGGACATCGATCTACAGCGAGAGTCAGCGGCAGACAAGTCCAATGGTACCAAATTAACACCACGGGGCAGCTCAGAAAATGCCAGCAAAGACGTGTCACAATTGCGGATTACGATAGAGTCCCACAATAGGGTGAGTAGACTCCAAAAAATACAACGATAAGTGCAACATTAGTGACAGATACACTAATACAGGGAGTATGTCTACGAAAGTCACACACATTCCATATAGCAAAACACCAACACAAACACAAAAGTTACAGCCGCCGTTAAAGGGTAAACCTAGCTTTTCACGACATATGATAAAAGCACCAGGGTAATGGTTACACAGGGCCAGTGTCGCTAGCCTTGGCCGCTGCATGCAATTGTGTCAGTCAACATAACGGAAGGAATATACGTCCGTGTTCTGTGGAACGAGACAATACACAACCTCTCACTCTCTTCCGCGTACCATAGTACAACATATAATAATGTCTACTGCGTAGGTGCACATACACGACGTTCGCGTTGCTCTCAGCATATAAACCATTCTTGACTACCACTGTGTTGAAAAGTGCGCAGATTATTGAGGCATCCTAACACGCAAAGCCAGCGAATATTGTTGTCCTTATAATCATAGAATATACTCACTCACAAAAAAAATGGTTTAAGTGTACAGAGCTCATGATCATACCTGAGAAGCAGGACTGGACTGGAGGAGCAGTTGCGAAGCCATTGAACCCAGTGATGTTCAAGTAATCTTGCTGTGTGTTGGGCTGTAACCTGGGCACAACTCCAGGAACTGTAGTGTAAAATGTCTTACCAGGACAAATTAATATGTGGGATAGTGTGTTAGACTGTATGATGATGGATAGTAAAACAAATCGCCAGGAATTGAGAAAATGCCAGTGTAGATTGTGCACTGGTAGGTAGATAATAGCCAGTGAGCATCAACAGTAGGCAGTTACATCCATCCCGTTTAGAGCACAGGTTCCAGTTCTCTGACTGCTGTGTTTGCAAAGCAGACGTGATAGGATGTCAATTCACATCCTAGGACATCCGGCACCTAAACGGGTGTGCAGTTGAACATTTGATGTAGTGGCCTCAACTTGTTTATAATTCACCATGCGATGTTGGTCATCCATCCACGGGTACCGAGCGTGTGTTCATTACACGTAGTCTATTTACTTCAATAGTTCGGTTGGAACAAGGTAGATCATTACATCCCATATTAGGGCACCACCGATGGCACAACGAGTGAATAAAAACGTCATCGCACATGTACACAATGATTAGTAACTACAGCTGGCCGAGGACACGAATACATACGCGGGATCTGCAGTACGGGAAACCATATATGGAAACAATGTCGTGAACGGAGAGCTCGGTCCATACGTGCAGTGTTCACCTATCTATTATTGCCAATACACCGTTGGTGCAAGCTAAATCGTCAAATCCCGTATTAGCACGTTGTCAGATTTATCAATAACGATAAACAAGAGTCAGGACACGTGTATGAATTAATTATTACATGTAAAATACATAGGACCTAACAAATACACACTACATTATAAGTAAGTACCTACATAATAAGTGACTGGACATTTTGTATAGGTAAAGGCATGGCCACATGGTGTAATATTTTGATGCATTGGCAGAAGCAGCATGCAAAGGCTCGTGTAATAGGTGGTAGGAGGGCTACTTTATTATTGCATGCAAACATGTGGGGCTGAGAAGCTACGGTGGTTTCCAATGTTAGACGTGGAGGGTACAGCCACAACTACACGAAAGCCGCAGATTGGTGATCCCACGCGTAGCGCTGATTTGCAGGAGATCGTATGACTTGAGGCTACACAGGTAACTTGTACACGCACACCGGTGAGAAGGTCACATGCGCATGAACGGGGTGTACATTACGTGAAACGCGTTGCGACCACACAAGTGCCCAAACATTTACGAAAAAAAACGTATTGGACATAAATGTGAGCGTACCCACGGCGCTTTAATCGTGGATGAGATCGTGGTAATAGTCTACACGTATATAAATAAGAAAAAAGGACGACAATAGCACAAGAAACAAAAAAAACAAGAAACAAAATCCATGAACCACAAACAAAAGGGGAAAAAAGGAAGAATAAAATTCAACAAAAAGAACGAAAACAAAAAACTCGATTAGCTGCCAACCTTATTGGAAAAACGCTATCATCAAAAATAATAAAAACGACTAACAACTACCGTCCACGCATGTACAACAAACACGTCCAAACGATTGTGCACAGTACAACATAATGCATAACAAAGGTAAATAACTCAACCATGGGTACATGCATACTTGTGATTGTGTAAAAAATGTCCACCAAACATCACTTCGCGATGGAACATTATCTAAGTTTTTAGACTTCTAGGTGAGAGGCATAATTGTATCTAGTAAATAAAGTTAGATATAGGCACTTGCATTAAATAAAGTTAGATATAGGCACTTGCATTAGGTTTCAAGGAAGGTTAGACCACACTCATTGCACAATACATTGGGTTCCGTATTGCATTACACACGGCCCAGCATAGCCACACAAAGAACTCTAGTAGCATGCTGTATTAAGAGTGGAATACACAGAACTTGCGGGTATGCACTCGCGAGGCGAAGACCCTCGTGCCATCGTTCAAATGACCGGTTCTGGTAGCGCACGCGTGTGAGAACCACATGAAGGGAGAATAACTACACGAAGCGTGCACGATCTGAACGCAAGTGAGAACACAAAAGACAATTATACATAAGCGAGTGCACACACAACCGTGCAACATAAATAGTTGTACAACGACAAAAGGACTCTAGCAGGTAGCTATAGTCGAGACCACGGCAACGAACAACATATAGCAAGCATTAGGCAACCTCTTCAAGATGACTTCGTCATGAACTTTCTACTCCATGTTGCGAGTACCTGAATCGGTTCATTAGGTAAGAGTTAAGCGTATGAACGAGGAGGGCGATGTCAACGCGTCGTGCAGCACTACTAATGCGGATATTATAGAATAACGCAGCTGCCCGGTCGTAAGCAGCGATCACGTATCATATATGTTCCAAGCAATCATCGAAGGGGTAAATATTGACATCGTCTGGCATTCTTACAATCTGAAGTTCGTATGGGTGTTCGTTTGTTGTGACTTAGAATTAAGCATAACGTTTTCTACCCACAAATTTGTTATTGGTTTCTTTTTTTTCCTAATCTGTGTCGATGTCCATACGATTACATAATTGGATGTGCTAAACATTTTGCACGCCCCATTACTGAGAGGACAAACGTCATTGGTTCGGCGGGCTTGGTCCATGCACGTACGCACAGACGCCTACCATTTCTTTCTTTTGTGATGCATAACATAGTAAGGGTTCAAGATTTTGAATGGGCCATGTTTCCCTTATATACTGGGCTGACTGTTATTGCTTGGATGATAATGGAAAAGGATGTTGCACGGCCCAAGTATATCGGCCTGCTTAGCTCCCTCACAGTAATCGTATGCGTGAGTAGCCCAAATCAAGGATGGGCCAGAAACTACCCCTTGGTCAGCAACCGGCAACGTCAACCCAGCGGGACAATGCTTAGCATCGAGTATAATGTGAATGACACGAAGCTAACGGTACCGCAACCGAACGTTAACATTTCCGACGGTGTTTAAAAGTCGTAATTAGAACGAATATTATGTGGTAATAATTTGGTCGACAAACGCATGAGCATGGAAAAGTACACTAACCGGAGGTCGAAGAGTTGTTATCATACAAATATATAATCGAAGTAGATATGACATCTACATTTAGTTTACTTAAGAAAATGAAGGGATGACCAAAGAAGCAATGGACGACCAGTGGGATCACCACGCCGGTCCACATTGTTGGGTTGCTTCTTGGGAGGACGAGAAATATTTATCGACGGACACGGACTATCGTATGGTGCCAATTCGGTGTCGCTACGTTAGAACCTACTTGGGCGAGGCTGAGGAATTTGGGACCTATGGACATGTTATGGACGCTTTGAATGAAATCTACCGGGATTTCTACGTTGATTAAATGCATGGGAACGGATGTAAATATCTTGATTGGGTTACGCTGTACATAGAAGTAACATATGCAATCCAATGGGTTGTATTGAATGAATTTTATTTTTTCATACTTAGTAAAAACACACGGATGAAACGTAAACTACACATACATCAGTGTAATTAATGGTTATATTAAAGAGTTTTGTCCTTTTATAACTTCCTATATACAGCTCTAAGGGTTGTATATATTATTTCCCTTTTTTTAGATATGTAACCGACTTGCATGTTAACAATATGGACCTCGGTATTCTACCATCTTGATTACGGTGTTAGGGTAAATAATACACTTCTGAAATATTGGCTGAGTGGTGCGTTTCCTCGCCCGTACTTCTTTCCGAGGACGAATCTCCTGTGTGGCTTCATCCAAACGTTGCCATGGTGCACATAGCATGAATAGAGTGCAACCAGAAGCAAACGGGTCGAAGTAGTAATCGTGCACGAAGACGTTGTGTATTGAAACAGTAATAAATAATTTAAATTCGTGCAAATACGCAACACTAACGTAAACTTGAGGTTGTCCGTAAGTCGATTAACTAATCATAGATGTGGGTATATTTTTTAACGAACACGAACACTATTATTGTCTAGCATATTAACTTAACGGACAATGTATGAGCGAACGTTATGTAGACGCCACCCATTACCTTTGTTACCGCACAACTAAACTTAATAGATATACTACGGAATACGTTTTGAAAAAAAAAAAAAAAAAAAAAAAAAAAAAAAAAAAAACTCGACTGTATACGTTTGTACTGCTACAAAAAAGGATATTACGGTAAACTAAGATTATGCAATAGGACGTAGGAAACTTAATTGAAAGAAAGGGTAATGATGACTGATTAACCAAATTGGCAAGCAAAGGGTCACATTACGGTTCTCCAAGTGCATATTTATCCAATTACTACAGTTTCATCATCAATTTGAAGTAATAATAACCTCACAGTAAACTTCCACCACCTATTAACCGTCTGAGCAAAGACTTTGGCACGCAAAATTAAACAATCCGATCATCTGCAAAACCAGAATCACTCTTCAACTGCAAGACATATAACAACCAAACATAAACGAAATCAGGTATCCATGGCTGTGACGTATGTGTACCCACCGACTGTCATCATGCACAACCTACCTTACGAAATCGTGGGTGAGGGGCGAGTCATTGGCCAGAGCTTCAACTTCGTGAGGGACGAACTGATCGAGTTGGGTTATCCAGTTAGGAAGGTCTTCCATGTGTGGAAAGGAAAACTCGAAAACTTCAAGAGGAGTATTGCAATCGAGTTTCGAAGGGGCGAGCATAGGTTCAGGAGTGCTTTTAGACTGCAGAAATGCTTTGAGAGAGTCGGTAGGGGTCGCGCGGACTTCGAGAAGACTTCAGACAGTACGTCGGGTCCTCACCTGTGGGTCGCAACTTCTGTAGATCTTGGGCTGGTGAAGGAGGGCAAGAACTGCATTGCTCTGTCAGCTGATTGGAAGAGGCTGGGATACGGAGACGCGGACACAGACAGCATGTCTACGTACGTGTGCGTGTTTAATCAGCTGAAGTAGCATCGGCCCGGGTTCTATGTCTGAAAGGTAACTCATCCTGACTCAATGCAATGACCTTTTTAAATGATCTACTGAACTATCTTACCCAATTAACTGCTTAACTCTTCTTTGTATGTTATTTTGGCGTTACTTTTTAAACTGTCTGTAATGGACTATTGGACCTCGGTCCGGATTGTTGGTATTTCGTTCAACTTTTATACGACGCTGAATTTTGTAAGCTTTAATCGTGAACTACATTCAACCATGTGAATATCTGAACTCTTCTGGTATGTTAGGTATGCTATAACTGTGTTCCAATTGTTCAATTGATATGCGTTGCACTTCCTGGTAGTTATAAGTGGTGGAGGTTTAGGAGACGGATCTGTAAGCCAGTACACCACGCAGTAAAAAACAGGGATTATTGATTGTAGGCCGAATAAGCGATACATGAATCAACATTTGTGGTGGACAATGTCATCTAGTGTCTGAATGAATCTCTTTATACACGACATTTGTAGTGAAATTTGTGTTGAAAGCATCTTCGTCTACGATTAGAACTTTTAGCCCCCTCTTAGTCGTTACCCTTGATGACGCGACATAGAGCTGCCCGTGGGTGAACACATGTCGCTGTAGAACCAACCCGACATTAGATAGAGACTGATGACGCGACATAGAGCTGCCCATGGGTGAACACATGTCGTTGTAGAAACAACCCGACATTAGATAGAGACTGATCCTGGCTCATATTTATGGTCATCACGAAACATACAGCTATTGGAAACTGCCTCCTCTCAAACTTGATGGGGAACTTGGTATCATCCGAAGGTGACAGTTTAATCCTTGGCACGTATACCATTTCCCCTTTTCTCACTCCTGGTATAACCGTCGCTCCAAGTACACGATCTCCGAGTTCAGATGTAACTAATCTTGTCCCGTTACATAGACCGTCCGCTTGGTCTAGGTTTCTGAATAGCATCACAATTGCCCCAACTTGTAAAGTTAAACGGGGTTTCGGGAGCCCCGAAGATCTAATCGTGTTCGAGTATCCAGCAGAGCACAACTCTATAATAGGACGACTTGTTTCATCACTACTAATCCCAACTGAGCTTCGGTAAAGAACTTCGTCTATGGGTAATATTGAAAATACATAAGCGTCTATCTTATCAACCACGTCGTGAGTTGGAGCTAGTACAGTTCTTTCCTGCAGGTAGTCAGTGTCCTTGTATTTTGTTAACACTTCTGGATATGTGGTACTGACAATTGCTGCAATGGCATCTGCACCGGGATTAATCAGAAACTTGTCTGGTATTTTTATGGTTGCTACACCATCGTCAGGCCCCCCCTCGAGACCGTCCCCTACATTCAAGACCCAGCCTGGGAACTCCCGAATCTCATCAACGTCGTCTCCGGAGCGTCCAGATTGAAGACGCATGTTCATATTCAACCGAAGGGCCTGTAAATGAAATGCCATCCCAGTCAGTACGATGCACGTATTTAGTCACTGGTATCTGATCTAGATTCAATACATGGGTAACACACAGAAATATCACGTAAGGTCTGACCTTTACACCTATCCAAATAGGAGACGAACAAATTGAGGCGCAGACAATGTCCTGTCTACTACCATTAGGCATAACCGGTAGGATTTTGCTGAAATCTTCGCCTGGTACAACGACCTTGCCCCCAAACGGTCTCCCCGCAAACAAAGGGTTGACAAATCTCATGATATCCCCAAGACTCCTGTCAAGAGCCCCAAAACAATAACGACTAACCATTGGGGCATCGTCCCATATCTTTAGCTTTGCTTTAGTGAGTAATTCAGCTAGGTCAGATCCCGACCCAATTCCGGGACACATGGACTTCTCATTTACATTAACAGGTATACTGATCCTGGAATGAGCAGGTCGACCCCTGGGAAGCAGGGTGGCAGCAATACCACCTGATGCTACAGGCAGGACCACCTCGCCCCTGCTTCGCAAAGCAGTGCATAGAGTTCTCCAAATATATGTCTTCCCGGTACCACCATGGCCGTACAGGAAGAATAGACCACCGTAACCAGATTCAACTGCACCAATAATTGAGTCACACACGGACCTCTATTCAGCGGTAGTAGTTGACATATACGATAAGTGCTTAGATTACATAATGCGAAGGTCGTATGACAATTCATCCGAAATTAGCCTATTCGAATCAACACGAAACAGTTCGCTGTCAGGTTGTGGCATATTTGGGAATTTCGATAGCGAACTGCCGTTACCAAGAAGTACGGCCTCAATTCCAGGTAAGGCGTGGTTCGTACATTTATGATTAGCATGTAACGGTTCGCTCAAAGTACGAACAGACGCACGGTAAGTCACTGAACGCAGCTCTTATATATTACCCGGAGCGTATAATTTATAAAACAAGCCTACCTACACTCCACAGTGGCATGCACGGGGAGAAACAGAAGCAGAGTTGGAGTGCATACATGCAGTAGTTATAGTACATACTTTAACAACCGATTCACTACAAAACATAAAAATCAGCCGCGCCAAGTAATCCCAGAGCTATGAGCTCTGCTGTGAATACAGCCTCCGCGCCGAACTGTTCGGCATAGGCGGTCGCATTTTCTGCAGAGGTAGAACCAGTAATGTCCAAATGAGGTGTACTGTCCAGTACCTGCAACTGTACAATATGCATTATCCTTCTCGCAAGTCTATTGCTAGTTAGGTAGCACCTGCAGCTGCGCGAAACCACGACCCCGCCCCGGACAAGGGTTGACAAACCATATTGCTGCTCTCTCTGTAAGAGTCTAGCGTAATCCTCAGCCCACCGAGGTGCATCTAGTCGCAGTGCGAACATTCGAGCCCATTGTTTGCATACAAGCGGCACAGCCGCCCTGCTATCAGCATCAAGCTTATCAAATATCTGGTTCATATAGTCACTGCTGGAAAAGACCCTGCCCACGTGAGAGTGCTGGTTGTCGTGGACCAAAACTTCATGAGGCTGATTGTAAATGAAATGTAAGCGGCGTAACTTATGTTGTCTGCTGTTAGCTGTGACGGCATCCATGTCCTCACTGAAATTGTCCAACAGCCAGACCCTGCAATGATATGGATCCATATCACCAGTCGGAAAGCCTGCGTAGCAGAAATTCACGTCAAAACACTGGTTGGAAACAGTTAGTCGCACAGGCAGAACAGAAATGGGAAGCGATTAAAAATCCATGTTGGAAATGCTTGCTGGTAGCGCAGCTAACCAACGCAAGCCACTCCGTCTTACATACAACAACCACCCCATCTCTACTGAACCACCCACCATACGTGTACACCCAAGGAAATTGCTACGTAGAAGTCAAAACCTACAGACAAACGCCAATCCTTGATCGGCAAAGCAGACATAATACATCAGGATATTACAGACGACATACCAGCACATCGAACATAAGCTGGGAACGTGGGCATACATCAGGACACGATAAAAATGGGTGTCGTGGTCCCTGGAGACCAAACTGCATCTAAGGACGCCAACAGTCGCTTGCATGGACGTGACCAAGCAATCAAAGCAACATCAATAAGGCCCACCGTCACACACCCGAAACTAAGTCTACATTACAGAAAATGAATGTATTTACAGGCGTAAATGAAGCATACACGCACATAACACTGGACCAAAATAGTATGGCTTGCAAACAGGGCAACAGAACGCACAAAATGCAGCTATGCCGGAGGATACTGACAACTATTTGGGAACATTTAATGACCTACATGCAGCAAGACAGAAGAAGATCCAAAAGCCACTTGCATGGACGTGACCAAGCGATCACAGCAACATCAACAAGGCTCACGGCCACATAGCCGAAACCAAGTCTACTCTACAGCAAATGAATGTATTTCCAGGCGTAAATGAAGCATACACGCACATAACACTGGAAGAAAACAATAAGACTTGTAAACAGGGGAACGGAACGCACAAAGTGCGGCTACGCTAGAGCACGCTAACAACTATTTGGGAACATTTAGTGACTTACATGCAGCAAGACAGCAGAAGATCTGCAGAAGTACAGTAAGTACAGCAGAAGAAGTCTCAACGGGGAACTCAGCAAATGCAACAGAAAAGGATTCTAACAGTAAAGGACGCACCTTTTTTCCTTATTTTTCTGCGTTCCTTCTTGGAGATGGGGTGCAGTAATCACATAAAATGTCCAGGAGAGGGCGGGGAAGGTGGGGGGCCGGGGAATAATTAATATTGCTATGAGTGTTGGGCAAGAGTCTAGCACATGTGAAGATAGTGGTCAATTTAGTGTAATTAATTTCCTTACAGGAGTTGATTAGACATGGTGTGTAGGCAAACATGATGGAAAGTTGTAGGTAGTTAACCTACGTTTAGCAGGTAATTATGATAACTCCGTAGTTTGATAGTAGTCTACATTCCGTTCGAAAACATCGGCCTAGAAAGCAATTTATCAGGTCTGTACGTATCCAAGCACATAGTCTCCGTGTGTGTATTCAATGGTCGGTATATACGGTGTTACAAAGCCACGCGAGTGCACTATGGAGCGGGCGTCATCTAAAACGTTAATGGTAAGGCCCGCGAATTTTTGTCACAATCAACGTCGCCTAGTACGTATCCGAAGGCATCTACAGTTTCCGTGGGGTGCAAATTTTTTTAAATAAACATGACTGTCTGAACTGCATAAATCGCTGAACATACAACCAATACAGACGCGGGGTGTCCACGCAGTATACGCTGGTTACGGTCGACATATTTATAATTAAAGTGGGCCAGGCAGTAAAGAAAGAGTTATCGAGTCAGTAAACTCGCCACGGTAATCGCTGGCCTACACAAAGTCCAGATGCACAATTTGTTACAAACACTCAAATATATAGTGGAGGCAACGCGTAAGAGTATAGCGACTGTTCACCACGCTGAGTATGTACGGAGTGGAATTCGTACTTCTAGGTCCATCGCGTCGACCTACACAACGTTTCATGCAAACACGCGGTGGAGAAAGCTAATTTATTTCGTTGGAAAATACACAAACGCTATATGAATCGCATACAAGTCCCATAACAGCACCATTGTAATACGCGACAGTTCCGCTTTAACGGATAACAGAACATTGAGGACATTTGCAGTGGCGAGCAACGACTCATAAATGAACAATAGGAATAATCATGATTATTCCCCCCAACTGGCAATAAAGGATGCGATAACCAGCAACACACAAACCGTGTACCAAAAGGAACAGCAGCAAAACTGCACCAATCACTGCGTCTGCCTTCACCCCTTGCAGTTAATATTTATTCACCCACATATGTCACACCCCAATGACTGATGAGGTTGAGATCCGTTGCTTACAAATCCTCCACAGGACCCCTAAAAATATTCTTGCGCAACCTTCGATTTAACAGGCAGTACAATAATAAATCAGGCCCCACATAATTTGGCCGGTAACGGTAGTACATAGCAACACGTCGGCGCAGTGGACGTGTGCACCTAACCGGCGACACGAATACCGTCAATTAGGCTGGATTATCACAAACAGTACTGCGATAGACCGCCTGACTATCGCCAAAATGAGCTCCGGGAGCATAATCTAGACAAGTAGCATGTGCCTGTCCTGACCATGTACCGCCTGAATGTAGTATTCACAGGAAGGTGAAGCAACGAATGTCATAAGTCATGAACACAACGCCTAGATAGTCGAAAATAAAATTTTACAATAAATCGCCGTCTGCAAGGCAGCTACAATACAGACAGACCGGACACGTGAACAGACCGCTACAGCTATAGAGCTAGAGTACCATAAGTGACCGTAACCTTAAATGATTCAGTCGTACTTACGAACACTAAACAAAGTTTAGTGACTGTCCAGCCGATCAGTCAAGAGCAGCTAAATCAACCCTGCTCAGCAGAACAAGGGCGATGTCGCGCGCACTGTTAACTTCCTCCCTGCTAAACTGCTCGAAGTAGTCGTCATCAGAGTCTGAAGGGGAGGAGGCATTGACTTCCAAACTCGGCGGAGGGGTAATTGCATCCGATTGGAAGTTGTGCAGCATTGTCCTAGCAATCAAGTTTGCAGTCAGGTGGCATCTACATCTCTCTGAGACAACGATGTTACCCCTGCTAACAGTCGTAAATCCCATACGATGCTCGGTCCGTAGTGTCCTAGTATAGTCTCTAGTCCACCGAGGTGCATCGGGATATAGAAGAAACATACGCGCCCATGCCTTGCACGTAACCGACACCGCTGCTCTGCCAGCCACATCAAGCCCCTGGAAAATCTGCTCCATGTAGTCCTCGCTCGAAAGGACTATACCTGCCGCTGAGTAGCGCGCATTACGGATCTGGACCTCATGTAGACGTACATAGATGAAACGCAGCCGTTCCATCTTGTCGTGTCTGCTATCAGCTGTTGTTTCAGCCATGTCATTACTTACATTGTTCGTCACCCAACCTCTGCAACGGTATGTCACCATGGTAATATCCGAGAGCGCAGTAACGTACAGTCTACATCAGAGCACCGGTCCAGCATGGCAAGCGGGGAAACAATGTCAGACTATTTCTGAAGAAAGAACGGATAAAATGCTTTGGGGAAATCACGGTCAGAATGGCAGCGAAGCGACAATGCGACATGTCTAGACTCTATCCAGCAGCAAAACGGAGATAATAATGCCAGAGGTGAGTCGACGAACAAGAGCGGGACTCAGGTCTGCCCGTATCAGTACCCACTGCCAGTGTCATAAGCAAGACGCAAAAGGCAGCGGACACCGGTTAGGGGGTCGACGAAGTACCGTAGGCACTGTCACACAAATCTGTGTCCATGTACTATTTTGGGTCAACAGGAAAACCACGTGGACGACTGGAAACAATACATAATCAACCACACGGAGATCTAACATAGATAACTTCAACGTCATGCAATGACACAAAGCATACCACCATACACTTATGAAGTACCATCTACGCACAGATGCACACTTTGCATAACCCCTACCTACCGCATAATGTAATACTACATAGCAAAACCAAGACCCTGTATCTAAAATGGAAAAGTAAACACACATTAATCAACTTGGCCAATGATCAGTCGACCCGCAGAAAAACAGTATATAGTACAGTGTTCTGGATATCACTGTCCAGTACGTTCTCAGCCGCCATATCCTGAAGGAGTACTACGAAGTGCAGTCCCGACACGACATGAACCGATCAGTAAATAGTGGAATGCACATCTAAACACATGCAGAAGCGTCAACCTTCCGCATACGCAGTACAGAACGTACACAGCGACATCATCGGAGCAAGTACAAGAGCACAACATTACAGTGGGATACAAAGCAGCAGACAGGCACAGCTCCACAAGCCCCAGGAAATAACCCACCTTCTTTTTAAGGAAGGCCAGAGCAAAGCCAAGGATGGTGGGGGGGGTGGGGGTGGGGGTGGGGAAGGGGTGGGGGGAGAAATAAGCAAAAAGTATCAGTCTATCACATATATGAGACAACGCACGGGGGGACACGCAGCGTTCCCTAGGAAATATGCCTGAAACTCACGACACAAAACAGGAATTCCGGCGAAGAGTAGAAAGCTTACAATTGGAGGGTCGGAGACGGGAGCTCAACAGTCACAGCGGGAGAGAGCAGAGGAGGGAGGAGACGCGACACAAGCGACGAAAAGCAGTAATTTTTACTGGGTTTACTTACCGCAGTAATGGTGAACAAAATAAGAAGCTGAAGGGGTAGTAATGGTACTGTTCAGTGTAATGGAGTGAGAGTTCAGTAAGCGTGAAGAGAGTAGGATACAGTTAGCGTACGTAGGGATTCAGCTAATGTCTCTTATTTACTGTACAGTTTCTCCACCTTTTATTTAAAGTCGATTTGACATTATTAACATTTCACATTAATATGTTTCGTATTGTACGATCAATTTAATTAACGAATAAAAGGGAACTATCTTCACCCCTAAACAGTGCAAGTAAGTGTCTGTGACATATTGTACGGACGGTACGAAGTATCAACAACTCGGCGTTTACTTCGCCAGAAATTCCTACGCCGCCATTACCGGCTACGATCGCCAAATACCAGCAACACAACCGTCGAAAAAACCTCTACAGGGTCTATGGCAACAGACAATCCGAGGTCAGATGAAGGACATAGGAGTGAATTATGCATAACGTACTTCACAAGAGTGCAAACGGCACGGCAAAAATTCCCACGGGCCGTAACCATGTCAGGCGCAAACCAGCTGGGCTGTTTTCCCCGGGTACAACAAACAACAACGTCCGAAACAAACAGGATCCCGATCACAATGGGCCTATAGTAGTGAAATTTTAGAGAGGCAAGTAACGGAACAGGAGTGCTATCGGGATGCATCAGTGCATCGAGATAATTGGACCGGGAAGGTCTGAATTTAAGAATAACTTCAGCCATATGCCTGGTACTCACCCATGAGGCGAACTCATAACCACAAGGTATAGAGGTGCAGAAGGGATAGATCTGTGCACCTGCGAAGGCCGTCTCCAAAACACGGCGCCACAATCACCCCCATCCATTCACAATCAATGCACAAGCGCCGTTACCGAACGCAGCACCAGGACACATAATAAAGAGAAAGGACACGGACTCGGATATTGATATGGCACGCAGTGCACAAGCGGACATCCAAGCCTATACATTACTAAATAACATCGTTCTAAATGAGTGTCAAACCAAGCACAAGCAGCATGTACGGAGACAGGTCTAACTGAAATTAGGCGCAGATTGGACCACAGTACACAACGCACTGAAGTCCTTGTTCAAGAGCGAAGACGGAGAAGCACACGTCAGCAAACCGCGTAAACAGTCATGGATACAGTGTTAGCAGTGCATCCAACAAGATCTCGAACTCATCATCACTGCAACTGCACGGCACACAATTTGCAACGGCTCCAATGCCGTCCGGTAAGATCCGAAACTGCGTTTGTCCTGGCAGGCATTCACTATCTTCCCGTGTTGCAGTCTACAAACGAATGCCACCAAAACTATTGGTCCGTGATATGTGTTCCTTCCCGTAGCCGTGTTCCCGGAAGAGATTTTCAAGCCTAAAAGCATGGCAAAAGCTGTCCAGACCTTCGCCAAACTCTAGGAATATAGCCCTGCTGAAAGGAACACCTTGCCGCCTAAATGCAGGACCCAAGTACACTACTGGGTAACCCAACTTCCTCAGCATGTCCTTCAGTAGCACGTGGAGCCTTGCCGCCGAACGCGTGTGCTGTATGTTGTACGGCATGTCGTCAACAATACACCTGGCAGGACACGCATACTCAGCAGCAGAGGCAACAGTATCGGGATCACAAGTCACACACGCACCCCCATCCACACAGTCTTGACAATCGCAAGCACCTTCCATTACGCGTCGGCGCATCAGCAACCCTACGAAAATATAAGTCCAACAAAGGAATGTATCAGCGAACCAAATAACCAGACCGTTAAAATAAACGACCACTCCACCACCAAGACGACACGGTACACGGAGAAACAAATACACGACATGTGGCCACAGTCCCCAGATTGAGACAAGCAGTTAATAAGCATTCTCGAAAAGTAATATTGGAACCGCCCGTACCAATCCGAACACACTGTACACCACTTCGACGAAGCGGATCGATACAGACTGAACACACTGTACATGGAGCAATGGACGCGGTGACTCAACCATGGTCAATTAGTTATCTCCATGTATTTATTATCGTGGCACTCCTGCTCTATTTACTCTCATCTTTTCTAGATTTAATCATCAAGTGAAATTGAGCAATATAAAAGGTTTGGATACACATAACCGTAAACGAAGTTTAGTGACAACTCAAAGGAGAAACAAATAATGAAACAGTCGGTCCCGAAACACGACGGTACAACACCAGACAAACAGACACGCTTCGGACCTATAATCAGAGGCCACAATCAGAGTACACAAATCACAGCCAACATTCGGAGGCCAAACAATTGGAAGCCACACAATCGACTAAAACCGAAAACCAAAAAGACTACCAATGAGAAAGTCAGTTTCCAAACGCGACGCTACGACACCAAGAAATCTGGGAAAGGCGGTTCTGGAACGCGACACAACGATACCAAATAAATGGACACGCCTTCGACTTATAATCAAAGGCTATAATCAAAGGCCACAATCGGAGTACACAAGTCAGAGTCAACATTCGGAGGCCAAACAATTAGAAGTCACACAATCGACTAAAACCGAAAACCAAAAAGACTACCAATGAGAAAGTTAGTTTTCAAACGCGACGCTACGACACCAAGAAAACTGGGAAAGTCGGTTCTGGAACGCGACGCTACGACACCAAATAAATGGACACGCCTCGGACTTATAATCAAAGGCCACAATCGAAGTACACAAATCAGAATCAACATCCGGAAGCCAAACAATCGGAAGTCACACAACCGACTAAAACCGAAAACCAAAAAGACTACCACTAAAAAAGTCAGTTCTCAAACGCGACGCTACGACTCCCAAAAAATTAAAATTGAACGCACATTTCGAAGCCCAACAATCGGAAGCCACATAATCGACTAAAACCGAGAACCAATAAGACTATCACTGAAAAAGTCAGTTCTCAAACGCGACGCTATGACACCAAAGGAAATGGAAGAGTCGGTTCCGAAACGCGACGCTACGACACCAGATAAATGGGCATGCTTCAGACTTACAATCAAAGGCCACAATCGAAGCACACCAATCAAAATCAACATTCGGAAGCCAAACAATCGGTAGTCACACAATCAACTAAAACCGAAAACCAAAAAGACTACCACTTCACCTTTGGTATTATTATTAAATAAAAGTCGGTTCTAGAACGCGACGCTACGACACCAAATAAATGGACACGCTTCGGACTTATAATCAAAGGCCACAATCAAAGCACACAAATCAACCGAGAACCAATAAGACTACCACTGAAAAAGTCAGTTCTCAAACGCGACGCTACGACACCAAAGGAAATGGAAGAGTCGGTTCTGAAACGCGACGCTACGACACCAGATAAATGGGCACGCTTCAGACTTACAATCAAAGGCTACAATCGAAGCACACCAATCAAAATCAACATTCGGAAGCCAAATAATCGGTAGTCACACAATCGACTAAAACCGAAAACCAAAAAGACTACTACTTCACCTTTGGTATTATTATTAAATAAAAGTCGGTTCTGGAACGCGACGCTACGACACCAAATAAATGGACACGCTTCGGACTTATAATCAAAGGCCACAATCAAAGCACACAAATCAGCAACAACATCCGGAAGCCAAACAATCGGAAGCCACACAATCCTGGAAACCAAAAAATTGGGAGCTACAACAAGACGGAAACAATCGATGAACATCGAAACCCACACAAGAATCGGACCTACAAAACAGTTGGCCATTCAAAACCACCGATAAAGTCCGTTCTGAAATGCGACGCTACGAAACCAAACTAATGGAGACAATCGGGCCACAATCAAAGCAAAGAAAATCGAAAATCGATATCGGACTCACCAAATTGGACCAACCGGAAACTGAACAAAAAACTAATCAGAAATTGAGAATCGAAATCGGACTCAGTAAACTGTACTCACCAGAAATTGAAAAGTAACTTAATCAAAAATCGAAAATGGAAATTAGACTCACCAAATGGTTGCATTCACCAGAAATTGAAAAGAAAACTAATTAGAAATCGAAAATCGAAATCAGACCCACCAAATTGGACTCACCCGAAATCGAAAAGGATGCAGAAGAGGAAGAAGTAAAAACGCAGAGGTGAGGAACGCAGGAGCAAAATCGAAATCACCATAAGTTAGGAACAACCAAATCTCGAGAAACCCTAAACTAACCAGGATTACAATTACAAAGAAGAAGAAGAACCGCAGGAGTAGGAGAGAAGGGAAAGAAGAAGAACCACAAGAGGAAAGCAAGAGGAAGAAGCAGAGAAGGAAGAACCGGGAAGGAAGAAGCAGGAGAGGAGGAGTAGGGGAGAGGGAGCAGAGCAGCACGTGAGAAGAACGTGAGAGTTACTGTTCATAAGGAACAGTAAGGGGGGGGGAGTTTGTAAGTTCATGCATTTATAGGATTTATAGATAGGTGGATTATCATATTAAAATGGGAAGATAAAAATTAAATGGAAGAAGTACATAAATAATTATTTGTCGCAGTAATTAATTCATGATTCGCAAGCTTCGGCTGAGATTTCATAAACTCAAGAAATATTAACTCTCTGTGTTAATATTTGTTCAACTTTAATTGATATTAGAAGAAATCGACGATATTAATTATTGAAATTGTTGGTGTGATATATATATATATATATATATATATATATATATATATATATATATATATATATATATATAGAAATAGGATCTAGTGTAAACACACCAATTTGGTGTAAACATCCTAACAATCTGGACCGTTGATCTAATACTTGATCAACGACTCAGATTTAAACTTCAAAAAAGACCAAAACCTTCCCAAAGTCCCTCCCTTACCTCTCTTTTCTCTCTCCTCTCTTTCTTTGATACTCATGTAACCAAATTTTTCTCTACAAATTTTGCTCTCAAAATTGAAATGATTAATTTTTCCGGATAAATGCTCAATTATAAGTTCCTATTGCTAATCGTAATCTTAGATTGTAGATTACTTCAATTAATTCGTTATAATTTTCCAGAAATTTATTCAATTCATTCAATTTTTTGATTAAAATTGCAATTTTTGTAGAAAATTCGTTCCTATTGCTCGATTTCCGAAAAATTGCTCAATTATAAGTTCTTGTTGCTTAATCGTAAGATTAGATTGTAGATTACTTCATTGAATTCGTTTTAATTTTCCAGAAATTCGTTCAATTTTATGCAAAATATATGCGTTCATTAGAATACTTGAATATATGCATTGGAATACTTGAATATATACGCTGGAATACTTGAATATATACTCAGTTATTCCAACACATATATTCAAGTATTTCAACACATATATTCAAGTATTCCAACATATATATATTCAATTACTCTAACATATAAACTCAGTTACTCCAACACATATATTCAAGTATTCCAACATACATATTCAAGTATTCCAACATACATATTCAATTTTTTTCACCGACTAATACTGTTTTACAGCAGTCGATGATGAAGAAACAATGCAAGAACACAAGTTCAGAGATATCAAAACATCTACCGTGTCGGAATATCAGAAAGACGCATTTCAAAATGGTCGAACTTGCCGTATTTTAATTGTCGTATCCCATATGTAATTACACGTATAGAATTAAGCAGTTACTCCAACATGTTTTGTTGATTATTCCAACAATCATTCAAATTATTTATTGAATCAATCAATTATTCATCCTCAATTACTTTAATGTCGTTATTTCAATGTTACAAGCAGTTATTCCTATGTTCGACAATAGGTATTCGAACATTTACCAATTGCTTATGGAATCAATCAATTTTTAAATCCTCAATTACTCTAATGTCGTTGTTATTCCAATGCTTACAAGCAGTTATTCCTATGTTCGACGACAGTTACTCCAACATTTTACTAGTTGATTGAATCAATAAAATTTTAATCTTCAATTACTCTAATGTCGTTGTTATTCTAATGCATATACGCAGTTATTTCTATGTTCGACAACAACTACTCCAACATTAATTGTTGATTGAAACCACATGTAAAGAAATACATCTTATAAAAACTATTCTATTCTTCATGAGTTTTGAAACATCTCTCTATCTTAGGCATGAGCTCATCTTCTACCGTCCTTATCCAATTGTCGTTGGCACCCGGAGTCCAAGTCAAGCTTAGAGAATTCGTACTATTTTCAATAGTTGGTGTTGAGCATTGTTGTGAACTTTGTATTGTTGCTATCAACTGATTGAATGTCTGCAAACATATACAGGTACTCCAATATTCAAATTCAAGTACACTAATGCATATTCTCAAGTACTCTAATGCATATATTCAAGATTATGCAAAAACATACATTCAAGCACTCTAAAATTCCGTAGATTCAAATACCTATTTTAACCTTCCAATTCAGTTATTCCAACATACATGTTTAAGTACTCCAACATATATAAATTAAAGTATTCTAAAACATATAGTCAAGTACTCCAATGTATACGTATACTCAAGTATTTCAATTACTCCAAGACATATACTCAGTTACTCCAATATAAATATTCAAGTATTCCAACACATATATTTAAGTACTCTATTAAATTTTGAGATTCATATACTCAAGTACTCCAACTACTTTAAGACATATATTCAGTTATTCCAACATATATATTCAAGTATTCCAACATATATGTTCAAGTATTCCAACATATATATTCAAGTACTCCAGTTACTCCAACATGTATACTCAGTTACTCCAACATATATATTCAAGTATTCCAGCATACATATTCAAGTATTCCAACATATATATTCAAGTACTCTAAAAATTTTGAGATTACCTTCAAGTTGATTCATGTCTTCTATGTTGAAATCGATATTCATCATAAAGAATTCTGGAAGAATTCAAAAACGAATAGTAATTCAAAAACGAATATATGTCGTGATAAATTACCTTAAAAAACGAATAGGCGTTCAAAAACAAATATGTATTGAAGTATAACGATATTACCTTCATGTTCATCAACAATAGGTTCATGCTTAGTGAAATTCATGCTCATCAAAAACGAATTTCGTATAAAATTTCTGGAAATTTGAATGAATTGAACGAATTTCCAAAAATTGAATGAATTGAATGAAGTAATCTATAATCAAATCTTACGATTGAGCAATAGGAACATACGATTGAGCAATTTTCTGTTTAATTAGGCGTTTCAATTTGAAAGATATGATCAATTTTTGGGAGAAAATTTTTTGAGAGAAAATTTGGGGGTTTATCAAACCCTAAAGAGAGGAGAGAGAAAGGGAGGAGAGAGAAATGCCTAATGAAAATTTGGGGGTTTTGTTATCTTTTGAGAATTAATCTCGACCGTCGATCTTGCAAGATCTAACGGACCGAATTGTTAGCGTATTTACACCAAATTTAGTGTTTACACCAAATCTCACCTCTATATATATATATATATATATATATATATATATATATATATATATATATATATAGAGAGAGAGAGAGAGAGAGAGAGAGAGAGAGAGAGAGATAGGTTCTAATGAGTCCCTATATAAGTGTTGAGTCCCTAAGTCCTCATCCCATCCGTTGGATGAGATGAGGATGGATGGACAAGATGCATCCTAATATTTTGTATTAAAAAAAAAAAAAAAAAAAAAAAAGAGGAAGATTTAGTATCCTAAAATAACTCCCATGATTTTAGGAAACAATAACTCCCATAATCACAATTATTCCTCATTCATTCACGTTACACGTTCATTATCAAAACCTTAAAAAAAACGCTCCCATCGATCATCACGTTCGTTCATTCATTCAATCAAATCTGCGCTCGAAATTCCGTTACTATGAATTCAATGATCGCGACATCTTCATTAACGGTTGATAAGCAATTCATCGAGTATAACAATGGTGAGTTTCGATATTGCTTTCATGTTTTGCGTCAATTTTTATTCATTATCTTGATTAATTTGCGTCAATTTGTGTTCATGGTTTGCGTCAATTTTCATGTTGATATTGTTTTCATGGTCGTGTTATTCATCATAGATTCATATGCAAATCGTAGAACACACAAACGGTGAGTATATATGTTTTGTAATTTATACTGGAATCGCCATGAAAGTCGTTAAGATGCTACTCAATTATTAGTTTTTACGTTTACAATATATTGAGTTATTGTAGTTCATATACTGCGTTACTTTAGTATAGAGCATCTGTTACTTTAATGTCTACCATCTGTTACTTTATATGTCGTGTTACTTTAATACACTTCAGTTGTTACTTTAGTGTTTTTCATTTGTTATTGTAGTGCATTGTAGTGTCCTGAGAATTTAGGAAACTGCCATATTAAAAAAATAATAAAAAAAAAGATATTGTTTCCTATAATAATGGGACGTGATTGCCACCAAAATAGGAAACAACATCAAAGAGTAACGCCAGATAAAAAAAAGAAAAAAAAATACTACTTCCTATAATTATGGGACGCGATGACTTCAAAATAGGAAACAATATCATAGAGTAAGATACTCTCAATTTTTATCATTATATGAATTATTTGCACTAACTAATATCTGGTGTTATTTTAATGAACATTATCTGTTACTTTAATTCATACTATCTGTTACTTTAATGTCTGACCTCTGTTACTTTATATCTGGTGTATAAGCATACTCTGTTAATTTAATTCAATGTTACTTTAATGCACTTCATCTGTTACTTTAACTCTTGTTATCTGTTACTTTAATCCACGTGAATGATGTAGGGATGTGGGTGAGAGTTTCCTCCATTGTGCGGTGGTGAGATTAAATCAAAGCTTCTGAGATAATTATGAAAAAGATGAAAAAGAAGAAGACGGAGAGAACGAGAAGGATGAAGAAGAAACAAAATTATAAGTAGGACATTATGAGTAACAAGTGTGAAACATTGGAATTGTAATGAAGTTGATTTAGTTGGAATCTTGTACCACTTTTTGTTTTGGAGTATCTTAATAAAAACAAACATTGTTCTTTTTGTTAATTGGAACTCCTGTTTTTACAAGAGACCATTATGCAACGTAACTGATTTTATGAGTTAAAGTAACACAGTTCATGAATTAAAGTAACACATTGTATGTGTTAGAGTAACAGTTTTTGCAAGAGACTATGCAACGTAATAGATTTTATGAGTTAAAGTAACACAGTTCATGAATTAGAGTAACACATTGTATGAGTTAGAGTAATAGTTTTTGCAAGATAATATATTAAACAACGTAACAGATTTTATGAGTTAAAGTAACACAGTTCATGAATTAAAGTAACACGTTATATGAGTTAAAGTAACATAGTTTATGGATTATGGCAGTAACATAGTAACATACGTACAATGGCAGTAGGAAAATAATGATTTTTTGGTGAAAATGAAAAAAACTTAATTTTGAAAAAACTTGTTGTGTGAGAGAAAAAACATTTAAAAAGATTGACAAGAGAGAGAAAAGATTTGCATTTAGATAATTAAGGAGGAGAGAGAAAAATGATATATTTACCAAATTTGTTAGTTATTTCCTTAGAAGTGGGATCAGTTGAGTCCACTTATATATGTTGAGTCCGTGAGTCCCCATCTTAGCCCTTGATTCAAGGTTAGATTAATGGACAAGATTTAATCTCATAATTAAGGAAATAACTAACAAATTTGGTAAATATATCATTTTTCTCTCTCCTCCTTAATTATCTAAATGCAAATCTTTTCTCTCTCTTGTCAATCTTTTTAAATGTTTTTTCTCTCACACAACAAGTTTTTAAAAAATTAAGTTTTTTTCATTTTCACCAAAAAATCATTATTTTCCTACTGTCATTGTACGTATGTTACTATGTTACTGCCATAATCCATAAACTATGTTACTTTAACTCATATAACGTGTTACTTTAATTCATGGACTGTGTTACTTTAACTCATAAAATCTGTTACGTTGTTTAATATATTATCTTGCAAAAACTATTACTCTAACTCATACAATGTGTTACTCTAATTCATGAACTGTGTTACTTTAACTCATAAAATCTACTCCCTCCGATTTTTATCTATCTTCCCCTTTGGTTTTGGGGAAGAAAATAAGGGTGTAGAAATGTGTGGTTCAAAATAAAAGAAGGAAGAGAGAGAAATGTAGGGTGATTCTAGACCACATGTTGATGGCCCAAAATAGAAATAGGGAAGAAAGGGTCTTTCAGCCCAATAAAGAAATAGGGAAGATAGATAAAAATCGGAGGGAGTATTACGTTGCATAGTCTCTTGCAAAAACTGTTACTCTAACACATACAATGTGTTACTTTAATTCATGAACTGTGTTACTTTAACTCATAAAATCAGTTACGTTGCATAATGGTCTCTTGTAAAAACAGGAGTTCCAATTAACAAAAAGAACAATGTTTGTTTTTATTAAGATACTCCAAAACAAAAAGTGGTACAAGATTCCAACTAAATCAACTTCATTACAATTCCAATGTTTCACACTTGTTACTCATAATGTCCTACTTATAATTTTGTTTCTTCTTCATCCTTCTCGTTCTCTCCGTCTTCTTCTTTTTCATCTTTTTCATAATTATCTCAGAAGCTTTGATTTAATTTCACCACCGCACAATGGAGGAAACTCTCACCCACATCCCTACATCATTCATGTGGATTAAAGTAACAGATAACAAGAGTTAAAGTAACAGATGAAGTGCACTAAAGTAACATTGAATTAAATTAACAGAGTATGCTTATACACCAGATATAAAGTAACAGAGGTCAGACATTAAAGTAACAGATAGTATGAATTAAAGTAACAGATAATGTTCATTAAAATAACACCAGATATTAGTTAGTGCAAATAATTCATATAATGATAAAAATTGAGAGTATCTTACTCTTTGATATTGTTTCCTATTTTGAAGTCATCGCGTCCCATAATTATAGGAAGTAGTATTTTTTTTTTCTTTTTTTTATATGGCGTTACTCTTTGATGTTGTTTCCTATTTTGGTGGCAATCACGTCCCATTATTATAGGAAACAATATCTTTTTTTTTTTTTTTTTTTAATATGACAGTTTCCTAAATTCTTAGGACACTACAATGCACTACAATAACAGACTACAATAACAGATGAAAAACACTAAAGTAACAACTGGAGTGTATTAAAGTAACACGACATATAAAGTAACAGATGGTAGACATTAAAGTAACAGATGCTCTACACTAAAGTAACGCAGTATAAGAACTACAATAACTCAATATATTGTAAACGTAAAAACTAATAATTGAGTAGCATCTTAACGACTTTCATGGTGATTCCAGTATAAATTACAAAACATATATACTCACCGTTTGTGTGTTCTACGATTTGCATATGAATCTATGATGAATAACACGACCATGAAAACAATATCAACATGAAAATTGACGCAAAACATGAATGACACGACCATGAAAACAATATCAATATGAAAATTGGCGCAAAACATGAACACAAATTGACGCAAATTAATCAAGATAATGAATAAAAATTGACGCAAAACATGAAAGCAATATCGAAACTCAACATTGTTATACTCGACGAATTGCTTATCAACCGTTAATGAAGATGTAGCGATCATTGAATTCATAGTAACGGAATTTCAAGCACAGATTTGATTGAATGAATGAACGTGATGATCGATGGGAGCGTTTTTTTTTAAAGGTTTGATGAACCTGTGAATGAACGTGAATGAATGAATGAGGAATGATTGTGATTATAGGAGTTATTGTTTTCTAAAATCATGGGGGTTATTTTAGGATACTAAATCTTCCTCTTTTTTTTTTAAATACAAAATATTAGGATGCATCTTGTCCATCCATCCTCATCCCATCCGATGGGATGAGGACTTAGGGACTCAACATATATAAGGGGACTCATTATAACCCATCTCTCTCTCTCTCTCTCTCTATATATATATATATAGTAAGGCTCTTATGAGTCCTTTACTTTATATTAGTCCCTATGTCCTCATCTCATCCATTGGATGAGATGAGAATGGATGGACGAGATGCTTCCAATTATTTGCATTAAAAAAAAAAAAAAAAAAAAAGATTACGTTCCTAAAATAGCTCCCATGATTTTAGGAAACAATAACCTCATGATTATGTTCATTCATCATTCAGTCATTCACCTTGCAAAATTCATCAAAACCTAAAAAAAAAAAAAAAAAAAAAAAAAAAAAAAAAAACTTCCATCATCATGTTCCGTCATTCATTCAATCAAATCTGGGTTCAAAATCCCGTTACTATGGATTCAATGAGCGCGACATCATCATCAACTGTTGAAAAGCAATTGATCGAGTATAACAATGGTGAGTTTTGATATTTCTTTCACATTTTGCTTCAATTATAATTCGGCGATCGACTAACAAAAATTAAATTTCTTTCACGTCGTTTTGGCTTCGTTTTTTATGTCAATTTTCATGTTAATATTGTTTTCATTGTCGTCTCATTAATCATAGATTCATATTGATGGTTAATTGATATTCATGTCGATTTGGCTTCCCTTTTTACATCAATTTTTATGTTGATATTGTTTTTTCATTCATCATAGATTCATAGTGATGGTTAATTGATATTGATTCCATAGTTTTATGTTTGTTATTTGGGTTTTCAATGAGGTCCACTGATAATATTGTTTTGTTTTCTATGAACGCAGTCACGATGTTGAAGTAACATAAGCTCTACATTACAGTAACACTCCATTGCAATTACAGTAACACACTGAACGTTACGAAACAGTTTTTGATGATGATGTTAGAGTAACGTACTTTACCAGTTAGAGTAACACAATGTAAGAGCTGAAGTAACACATTGGCTGTATGGGCGTAACGCATATGTATTAACGTTACAGTAACACTTAATTGCAATTACAGTAACACACTGAACGTTGAGAAACAGTTTTTGATGATGATGTTAGAGTAACGTACTTTACCAGTTAGAGTAACACAACGTAAGAGTTGAAGTAACACATTGGCTGCATGGGAGTAACACGTTGTTTAATTTTGTGCAGGTGATATTGGAAGTGATGCGAATGCACAAGACAACACTGATAAAGGTGGATGAGGATGAGGAGGATGAAGTGGATGACGACGACGAAAATGAGGAAACTGAGGAAGACACTGAAGAAAATAAGGAGGAACATGTGTTTTGAGAATATTTGTGTTTTTGGTCATGATAAAAATATTTTTCTTTTTTTACAAGAATAACTGATTTTGTACACATTTTTTACAAGTAGCGTTGTGCTACGTAGCAATTAACTCTATATTTTATTTACGAAATTACTTTTTCCTAACGATCCTTTACTCAATCCTAACGACTTTTTACCGCTTTGCCCCTCTCATTTCATCACATCGAAAATCGAAAGTTTTGTTTTTTCTCTCCAGGTAAATCTCAAACACCCATAAACGAGCCATGAAACACCACAAATATGGAACCATCTGCGGTCGGATCGGAGCCGGGGTGGGCGGCTGGGCTGGGTGGTCGGTGAGCGGGTGAGGGTCGACAGGGGGTGAGTGGGTCGGGTCGGAAACTGAGTGGGTCGGAGCCGGGGTGGTCAGGCGGGCTGCGGTGGTCTGAGTGGTGTTGATCGGGCGGGTGGGCTGGGTGGTTAGGTGGTGGGGTGGGGTCAAGGGAGGGAGTACGCTGTAGGGTTTTTTTTTTAATTATTTTATTTATTTAAATTTCTTTTTTTTTGTTAGTTATTTGCCAGTTCTTTTTTTTTTTTTGTTATTTTTTGTTATTTCATTTTTCTTTCTTGTTACTTAAATTCTCTTTTGTTATATATTATTTTTATTTATTTAAAAAGAGGAGAATTTTATAGAGAAAAATGGTTTATAATTTTATTTATTTATTATTATTCAATCATCGTTTGTGGTTAAAAAAACAATAAAATTATAAAAATGAAATCAATATGTCACGGTGATTTACTGAAAAATATACTCCGAGTAACAAATAATTGAAAGAAGTCATAATTGATTTGATAAATAAATATTTTATTTTACATTATCAGTAAATTATCTAAATCGATTGAGTAAAACGAAAGAAGTGAGGTTGAATCTAAATGTGAAATGAAAATTTATATAGGGGGTATAACGAGAAAACTTCAGGAAAATTCGTTAGGATTGAGTAAAGGCTCGTTAGGAAAAAGCACGACCCTTTATTTAATACATGTGCATTTGGTTAGAGTAACATCTTTGTTCTATTGGAGTAACACCTTTCGTCAGTTAGAGTAACAGACATAATGCATTAAAGTAACTGAGGACAGCAGCGTTTAAACAAATGATTACCAAAGTAATTGATGATAACTTGGATTGGAACCATTCATTACCAAATTAACGATTGTCGTTCTTTAAAGAACGATATATAATGCGTCAGAGTAATTAATGATAATAACATTGTTTAACCATGAGACAAAGAATAACACCATTAATTACTTGGAGTAACATCATTTGTTCATTAAAGTAACACTTATAATACGTCAATGTAACACGGGTGTGTAGCCTTGCTTGAGTTGAAGATGAAAGAATGAGCGGGTGTGTGTTTTGAAAGAAATTAGAAGTCGAGAGATTGAGTTTGGGATGATGAAGATGAAGAGTTTTAGTTAGGCGGTTGAGTTTGAATGAAAAAATTGAATGTGATGAAACATAATCAAGTAAGTTAGGTGGTTGGAGATAATTAAGGGAAGAGAGAGGATTTTATTATATTTTTTCCAAAATATGTTATATATTACCTTAATTACTAGACTCAATCACCACCATCCATCTCATCTAAATCAATGGCTCTAAATAGGACTTATGGACTCAAAAAGAAAAAAAGGACTCACTTGATCTCTCTCTCTCTCTCTCTCTCTCTCTCTCTCTCTCTCTCTCTCTCTCTCTCTCTCTCTCTCTCTCTCTCTCTCTCTCTCTCTCTCTCTCTATATATATATATATATATATATATATATATATATATATATATAGAGGTGGGATCAGGTGAGTCCACCTATATATGTTGAGTCCGTGAGTCCCCATCTTAGCCCTTGATTCAAGGTTAGATTAATGGACAAGATTTAATCTCATAATTAAGGAAATAACTAACAAATTTGGTAAATATATCATTTCTCTCTCTCCTCCTTAATTATCTCAATCCAAATCTTTTATCTCTCTTATCAATTTTTTTAAATGTTTTTTCTCTCACACACAACAAGTTTTTTCAAAATTAAGTTTTTTTCATTTTCACCAAAAAATCATTATTTTCTTACTGCCATTGTACGTATATTACTATGTTACTGCCATAATCCATAAACTATGTTACTTTAACTCATATAACGTGTTACTTTAATTCATGAACTGCGTTACTTTAACTCATAAAATCTCAATGTGTTACTCTAATTCATGAACTGTGTTACTTTAACTCATAAAATCTGTTACGTTGCATAATCTCTTGCAAAAACTGTTACTCTAACTCATACAATGTGTTACTTTAATTCATGAACTGTGTTACTTTAACTCATAAAATCAGTTACGTTGCATAGTAGTCTCTTGCAAAAACAGGAGTTCCAATTAACAAAAAGAACAATGTTTGTTTTTATTAAGATACTCCAAAACAAAAAGTGGTACAAGGTTCCAACTAAATCAACTCCATTACAATTCTAATGTTTCAAACTTGTTACTCATAATGTCCTACTTATAATTCTGCTTCTTCTTCATCCTTCTCGTTCTCTCCGTCTTCTTCTTTTTCATCTTTTTCATCATCATCTCAGAAGCTTTGATTTAATCTCATCACCGCACAATGGAGGAAACTCTCACCCACATCCCTACATCATTCATGTGGATTAAAGTAACAGATAACAAGAGTTAAAGTAACAGATGAAGTGCATTGAATTAAATTAACAGAGTATGCTTATACACCAGATATAAAGTAACAGAGGTCAGACATTAAAGTAACAGATAGTATGAATTAAAGTAACAGATAACGTTCATTAAAATAACACCAGATATAAGTTAGTGCAAAAAATTCATATAATGATAAAAATGAGAGCATGACGCAGTATCTTACTATTTGATATTGTTTCCTATTTTGAAGTCATCACGTCCCATAATTATAGGAAGTAATATTTTTTTTTATATGATGTTACTCTTTGATATTGTTTCCTATTTTGGTGGCAATCACGTCCCATTATTATAGGAAACAATATCTTTTTTTTTATTATTTTTTTAATATGGCAGCTTCCTAAACTCTTAGGACACTACAATGCACTACAATAACAGACTACAATAACAGATGAAAAACACTAAAGTAACAACTGGAGTGTATTAAAGTAACACGACATATAAAGTAACAGATGGTAGACATTAAAATAACAGATGCTCTACACTAAAGTAACGCAGTATATGAACTAAAGTAACGCAATATATTGTAAACGTAAAAACTAATAATTGAGTAGCATCTCAACGACTTCCATGGCGATTTCAGTATAAATTACAAAACATATATACTCAACCTTTGTGTGTTCTACGATTTGCATATGAATCTATGATGAATAACACGACCATGAAAACAATATCAACATGAAAATTGACGCAAAACATGAACACAAATTGACGCAAATTAATCAAGATAATGAATAAAAATTGACGCAAAACATGAAAGCAATATCGAAACTCACCATTGTTATACTCGATGAATTGCTTATCAACGGTTAATGAAGATGTCGCGATCATTGAATTCATAGTAACGGAATTTCGAGCACAGATTTGATTGAATGAATGAATGAACGTGATGATCGATGGGAGCGTTTTTTTTAAGGTTTTGATGAACCTGTAACGTGAATGAATGAATGAGGAATGATTGTGATTATGGGAGTTATTGTTTCCTAAAATCATGGGAGTTATTTAGTATCATCTTTAATGGCTCCCACTATTATAGGAAACATAACTTTTTTAGTATCATCTTTAATGACTCCCACTATTATAGGAAACAATATCTTTTTTTATTATTATTTAGCAATGGCGGTTTCAAATATCTCCATGACTCACTAACGCGTTACAATAACAGACTTTAAGAACTAAAGTAACGTCTTCGATAAACTAAAGTAACATATCATAAAAGTAATAAAAGTTTGTCATTAAAATAACGGACATTCTACACTAAAGTAACACAGTATCTGAACTAAAATAACCCAATACCTTTTCTGTGCGCAGACATAATGTGATTAAAATGCAACATTACTATAGTTCAACGTAGAAAAGTAGAAACTAAAAAAGCCGGATTGAATGAAAAGCAGCGCGATGAAGACGATTATTGACTGAATGTGTTATTGATTGTGTCGTATTGAAATAAATGGCAGCGGCGCGTTGAAGATGATGAATGATTGAATGTAATTTTGAAGAATGAATGATTGAATGAGCGAGAGAACGATGAAGAAGGTGGTTGAAACGGAATTGATGAAAGAGAGAATGAATGATTGAATGAATGAGAATGTTACTTTACTGAAATATTCACCTTCCTATTTTGGTGGATTCAGTATCTTTTTTTTTTTTTTTTATTAAAACAGTGATTTTATCTCGTCCCTTGATCCATCTCCCATCCAACGGATGGGATGAGGACTCAAGGACTCAACACATATATAGGGACTCATTAGAACCCACCTCTATATATATATATATATATATATATATATATATATATATATATATATATATATATATATATATATATATATATATATATATATATATATATATATATATATATATATATATAAAGGACAATGGATATCCATTTATACAGTTTGACAAAAAATCACTTTGTAGTTACGTTTTGTCACCCCGACGTTATTGGTTTGGCATATTTAGTATTTTCCTCTCTATAGATGAGTTACCTTTATGTCATCCTAATAAAATTGGAACGATCATAATCGGAAAAAAAATGTTAAGTTCAAACGTCCGGTAGCTTACGTCTTCCCACCCTAATAAGGCCGAAAACGTGGCAGTCGTAATTGTTGTCGAGTTATAATTTAGCAATTTTAAATTCTCGGTGTTGATCGATTTCTTTACAGATTTGAGAGAATTAATTTATACTCCGTCCGATTTTAAATGATTGCGCCATTTGGACAATATATGTGATGAGTAGTATAATGAAACAGGGCAATAATATCGGAGGGAGTATTACATTGTACATTTTAATTTTAATATTTATTGTCATATTTAAATTTGCCATTGATTTTTAACGTATTAAAAATTATGCTACATTATTTTAACTATGAACTTATTTATTTAGTTTAATAATTATAAATTGGGTCATCTATTAATTAAATTACTTAAAATAGTTGTGATTTAAGTTAAAAGAATATTGGGATAGAAATACGGTGTGAGTTGGGGAATTTATGATAAAGTGTAATTTGTTGTTTTGGAAAGTGTAATTTGTTATTTTGGAGGGTAAGTAATTTGTTATTTTGGAGGGTATTTAGTACGGAGTATTATTTAGTATAAAAATCAAAATACATGATGGTAAATTACAAAATACGTTAAATATATAGTTGTAATTTGTAAGTTTTTCTTAGGTTTTCATCGAGTTATGATAAGTGGCCTTCATTAAATTAAATGACATGAAGTACATATTTCACATAAGTCAATGAAAAATGAAGTAATAAATTAATTTAAGTTTAAGCGTATAACTGTAGTTAAAATTGGTTTAATTATAATTTTAAATTGAATTAATTCTAATTAATTGGTGGTGGTTAAGTTTTGGAAAGTTGAGTTAAGTAATGTGGTTAATTGGTGATGGTTAAGTTTGGGAATAAAATATTCCCCAAAAATTTGAGAGCTTGACACGTAAGCGAAATTGGTTGAGAGTGAATGTGGAGGCTTAAAAAAACCTTACTTTAATAAAACTAGTTTTCATGCCCGTGAAATTCACGGGTCTAGCAATAGTGTATTTGTGCGACTTTTCTTTATCGCAACGTCTTTGTTGTGGATTCTTGGTTTCAATGTAGAAGTCAATTGTTAAAAGAGTGAAAGTCGTAGTGTTTGGTTTTGTTACACGAAGTTTTGTTTGCTCCGTCCATAAGTGTAAGATAGAAGACAATTTGATGTTACTAAAAAAAGAGTTTGCGAATCTGGGTAAGTCACACCTTCGAATCTTGATGAAGCAATTGGAATTGGAATTGGAATATAGGTCATGGTATATGGAAAACAGTACTTAAATAATAATCCTTTATTGTACTTAAATAATCTGAACACGTAAATAATTTTCCAATCAATGGTTGTAGATTGCTGAATATTGGCCTTCTTAACTTTGGTGTGGTGCTGTTGGGCGCAATCGCTTTGCATACTTGCTAATCTCCTTCGTGGTTGCTTCTGTTTCCTTGGGTTCATCTCTACGGTACATTGTAGGCAGATTTAGGTCAATTTGCAGAATGAAACAAATGTAAGGATTATTTGTAAGTGTAGTTTGTTTTGTACTTACTGTTTTGGCCGCTTTGAAGTTTGTGGTTCTTGTGGAGTGTTGACGATCATCTCGTCTTCTGCCGCTTCTACGCTAGTGGATTTTCCCTTGTTTCCTTCTACGCTCTGCGCTTTGTTTTTTAATGGTGTGAATATAATTGACATTGGAAATAGTTATTCTAAAAGCAGTAAATTAATCGTGCATACTTGTCTTGGGCTGTGGTGGGTGTGGAGTCATGCGTCACAGGCATAAATGTCTTTTGAACTTTTAATTCTCTTTCAGTCCCAAATTTATTTATTCCTATCTTTACTTTGAAGGTGTATGACTTCCCAACACATTGCTGTAGGATGTCAAATACTTTCCCTTTTCCGTTGTCCTGCAATACCATTCCATAGCAGGTGAGTTACATAATTTGGTCCCCCTTAATATCGAGTCTAATATTATTGATGCGAATTTTTAGGTCGTTATCTTCTCATATAAGTTTAACAACTGAGTTATTGGCTTCCCTATGACCTTCTCTGCCTCCTTGTGGAAAATAACCAAAGGCGCATATGTGTCCCCGTCCTTTATCGTCGTCATTAGTCTATATCTGCAAATGGTTATTTTTACATGTTTCTGTTTCATGCAAGCTGTAGTTTAATTAGTTGTTATCTTTGGGTTGGGTAGGGAATCGTCTGGCTACAATTAGCGCATGTGTTATCTTCTTGAATGCCAGTCTTGCATGTCGGATATGATTGGTATTTCCAGTCGACATCCGTGTGGACTTCTACTAACGTCCCTTGGCATATGAATGCTTCTTCGCAGTAAACATTTTAATGTCGCATGCAGCACTACTTTGTAATACACATAATTTCTTGGTTGCGCTAGTGTTAATTCTGAGGCAACATAATCTCTTTGCTTATGGCTCTGTAAGCATAATTTGGGTTTACTATATGGTCATGTGTTGCAATTTACAGAATTAGAGAGGGATGCTGATGAAGAGCAAGTAAAATTTGCTTACAGACGCTTGGCCAAATTTTATCATCCGGATGGTTTGTATCCTTGCCTTGACTTTATGAGGCTTTAGTTATGTTTTGTGAAATTTCTCAGCAAACTGTGTATGTGTCATGGTAAAAAATGCTTGAATTGACATGTGAAATGCTGACTTAGGCTTACAAAGACAATGTAGTATGTGTGGATCATTTAATGTCTACTGTGATTGTATCACTTTTATGGTATTAGGAATTTAATCGCTTTCTATTTAAAAGCAGCAGGTATGTGGTGTAGCGGAGCGTACCAGTAGGCTCGAGTTGTGAACAAATGGGGGGGGGCGGCTGGGTGCTCCCACCTCAAGCTTTCTTCCTCCCTTTTCAAGGCAGGACTCGGGCATCGATTCAGCGGCAGCACCTGCTGTCCTTTTTTTCGTCCGGCTCGATTCCCCACTGCAGTCATCTGGGAAGCTGATTCGTTTCCTCTTCGGACCCCTCCCTGACCGAACTGGAGGTGGTGGAGGTCTAGATTTTCTCGTTTCGTCCAAAGTATTTATTTCTTAAGTGTCTGTTTCTCTTTGTTAGGGCAGCATATAAACGACGAATATGAGGATTCAACCCCAGTTGTGGCTGCGGCGGCAATGGAGGCTGTGTTTGTGTTGGTGGCAGGGTAATCCTAGGCTGGGCAGCCTTTCGCCTCGAGGCTACCTCGCCACTCGTGCTTGCAAGAATAGACTTCCTTGTAAATCTATTCATACGAGCCTGATTTGCAGCAAGCGCAATGGCGTTCATTGCTATGTTGGGCGGCTGTGTATTGTCCATTTCACGGGCTGCGTAAATAATTCATCGGAATTAGTATGAGCTACGAATATATTGCAGCAATCTTTGATTCGACCTATACTCGACGAAATGGGTATAGTAGCAACATACCAAAAAGTCAAACATTATATAAATGTCAACAATATACAGGTATAGTATATAAACCTGAAATCAATACACTTACTGGAGCATAAATTTATTTGGTGGAATTTATTTGGGGTTAACTAATACAGTTAGCTTAACTAATACAATTAGCTTAATACGGTTAGATTATGAGGTGAAGGGGGAGGAGAGTATGAGGTTAGATTATGAGGTTGCCACGTGTCGCATGTCTAGGGTTGTCGCATGTCTAGGTGGGTTAGCATATGAGGGTAACTCAAAGGGAAGACTTTTTATTTTATTATATAGATAGATAGGGATAATCCGGAGTGTTGACAAAACCAGATGTACATACCCCAACCCAAATCAAATTTCAACAACCGAATTAGATAACTGATATAACACGACTACACAAGTCACACGACATAGCCTGAGTCACGTGTGTTGGTACTGTTGTGGGAATGTGAGTGGTAAATTCTATCGGTAAATTCAAAATCAAGTTAAATATAATTATATTAATTTTTTATTTTTTTATAGTGTTATCTTGAAAAATGGTGCATACACATGAGATCTACAGATAGATTACCTAAACTTGCTGAATAATAGGGTCGGATGAGCAACTTAGTGGACGATACTCCCTCCAATTCATAGGAATTGTTCCATACTTTGTTACGGAGTAAGAATGCAATGTGGGTTGATGCCAGACAAAGTAGGGCCAAATTAGAAATGCGACGTCCAGGCTTTGTTTCATCGATTGTTGATTATGACATTAATTCTATGAGATAAGTCCCAAAAACGGGATTCAAAAAAAAAAAATTGAGACGTGATGTCAAGGGTATGGTTGATGTGGTTCGGAGAGGATGTCCAACCCGGGATCAATTTGGGCTTCTAACCGTTGATGTTCTTTTTTATCGCTCTTCGTTTACGCAATGGGTTTGCTCTCATGTCAAATGGGATGGTAATTGTGTTGCACATCATGTAGCTCGGTTGTGTCCGCAAAGTGGAGAGGATCGTCTTGTATTTTCCGGATTTCTCGGATGCTATCCTGATGTTAGTGGAAGAAATTGACTTAGGGGCCGTTTGGTTGGGGGTGTCAGGAAAGGGTAAGGGAAATAAGTAAACCGAATCCCTTTGTGGATGTTTGTTTGGGCTAATTATTGATTCCCTTTCCCTATTTACCCTATTAGCAAACCCTCTCATCCATCTACAATGAAAACCCCACCCCCAAGGGTTTACTATTCCTTTCCCTCCCATTACCCATCCTTTCACCTATCTTCACTATTCCTTTCCCTCCCATTACCCATCCTTTCACCTACCTTCACCTACTTTCATCATTTACTGCTTGACAAAAAAAATCACATCCAGCCTTCAACTTCAAATACCGTCGCTCACCTCGAACTCCGGCACCGACACCGACATCGAAATCCGACACCAGCACCGACCATCACTGTATACGTAAGTCGGATCTCTTCACTCGAATTTCCAGCGTAATAAAAAAAAATTGAAAAAAATAATTTTAAAACACGTATGATTTTTTTCTGGTTAATTATTATAGTGTCATTGAAAATAAATTTGATAAGATCATGGTGTTTTGAAAATTTTTTAGAAAAAAATAAATTTGATAATAAATGTGAAAAATAATTATTTGAAAATAATAATGAAAAAACAAGGTTAACAAATATAATAAAGAGAACATGTTAAAAAATGTAAAGACAAAGTGATTCCTAGTTTGCTAACCAAACAACCACAAAGGGAATCAAGGTTAATACCATTCCTTACCATATTCAAACCAAACAACAAGTTAAATTGAAGATAATCCCTTTCCTTTCCCCTTGTTTCCCTTTCCTAATTTAATTCCCTTTCCCCTATGCGAACCAAACTGCCCCTTAATATAATCCTTCATTCATCCAAAAAAAATGAATGAAAATAGAATTGGGACAATTCCTGTGAATTAGAGGGCGGGTCCATGATCAGCTCGTCTGGAGATGTTTGTCGGTGAGCGAAAACACAACCGGTTTAACGCTAAAAAAACAGGTTTATGAGACGTGAACTAGTTTTGTTGCCCGCGATATTCGCGGAATTGTTTAAATATTACTATGATGTATTTTATTCCTTACAAAAAAAGTTACTTCCTCATGTTTTATTTTATCTTTCCGTTTGCTCAATATATGAGTGGTGTATTGTATTCAAACAGGAAGATAAAAGAAAACCGAAGGAATATTTGGTTATCACTTTATCACTGATTAATATTTCTTATAAAAAAATATATAGGGATTGTCTACATGGTACCCGTGTTTTTAGTTTTTCTATGTGGTACGGTACCCCAACACTATTATAATCACACATGGTACCCCTCACTTTTAGTGTATTATGTCTCTATACCCTTAATGATGTTTTCCGTCTTTTTTTATTTATTTTTCGGTTAATTGTGTTACTTAAAAGAGGTTTAAGATTAACATAAGCAACCAATTAAGCATAGTTAAAGAAACACAACTAATGGAAAAAGGAAGTCAAAGAAGACGAAAAACGTCATTAAGGGTATAGAGACACACAGAGTAATACCTAAAAGTGAGGGGTACCATGTAAAAGTGCAAGGGTACCATATAGAAAAGTTAAAACACGGGAAACCATATAGAAAATCCTAAGAATATAAAACTTAAGTAAATAAATGAAACAAAGTACTCCCTCCATTCTGGTGAATTGTTTGTCTTTCGTTTGAAGACAAAGATGAAGAAATCCCTAAAAAGAATACTCTACTCCTAAACATTGACAATAAACATTGGATATGAAAATTAATGAGGGGGTAGTATGGTACGTTAACTCTAAAAATGCATCCAAAATAGAAAGACTAATAAATGATTGAAACACTCAAATAAGAATAGACAAAAATTTCACCGGGGATGGAGGGGATTGATTAAAGTATACGTACAACAATAGTTGGATATGACATATATGGGTGGTCAATCATAGTTATAGTTATAATTATCGTGATTTTCTTAACATATATACATATATATAGTCATTTAGAATAGCTAGTTAGTGATAACCGATAGAAAGAGAAAATAAATTTATTTTGACAAAAAAAAAAAGCGATGGTAAAAAAATACTAATTCCAATAAAACAAAGTTGATTCAAAAGTACATTGGAGTCAATTTAAGAGTCCATATTATTCTAGTGTATAAGAGAAACAAATGTTGAATGTGAGATTATTTCTTGTGCCATGTGGCGCTCAAAGGAGACTCATCTTGCCTTTTAATATTATTATATAGATTAGAGAAGACAAGCAGAGTAGCAGTCAACCAGCTCTCACTCTTTCTTCGTCGTCGTCGTCGTCTTTGCTCATCAATGGCGGTCTACTCCACATCTTCCCTTTCCATTTCTTTCATGCATTACTGAATCCTTCAATCTCCTGAAACATCAAACATGCCTGGAAATTCCAGAAGAAATGCTCGAATCATACCTAAACCTGCAATCCACACCGAAGATGAAGATCATCGTCAAAATCACAAGAAATCCAATCTCAAACTTCGCAAACACCCAAACATTTTTCCCTCCTCTTCTTCTTCTTCTACATCATCGACATTCAAGTTCCGAATTGTGCTCATTTCCGCCCTTTTCATTTTCGCAACTTCCTCATACTTCCTCTACACTTATTTGACGATGAATTCCGGTGAGGCGAGTTCGAAAGCTAGGGTTATCACGCCTTTTCCCTCGCCTAAACTCATGGACCTTCCTCAGGTTTGTTTTCGTCTTTACATTGATTTTTGACACTGACAGCAGAGCAGCCATTGATTTATTCGTTGATGATTTCAGTTTCAAGGTGATCACAAAGAGAGCCTGTATTGGGGAACTTATCGCCCACACGTTTATCTCGGTATTCGCGCAAGGTGATTTTATGTTTGCATTCTACTGCAGTACTTTGTTTTGCAATTTCGGTGAATCTATGCGTGTGTGGCTTTTGATTGCTATAGCGCCTATCATTTTTGAGTAAGTCTCCAAATCGATGACGGGTCAAATAATATCGCTTGGTTAGAAAAGACAGACCTAGGAATTAGCACATGGTTGTATTTATCTACTCAAGTGGTATTATTTGACCCGTCACTAGTTTGTGACGGATATTCCCTTCACAAACAAGAATTTGTGATCATCTTATGAATCGAGGGTGTTTGATTTCCATACGGTTTTATGTTTAGTGATCAATTTGGTAACTTCACGATCACAAAGTCGTCTTTTCCTAACGAAACTGAAAACTCAAAGTTTGTGTGGTTTGTACCCATATTGCTATTCAACAAAACATGCATAGCCGCATAGGTAAAGTTTAATTCTTAACCAATAAAGTGCGAACTTAAATTCGATCCTCTTAGTGTCCAAACTCCTATAGAGTATATACTAGCTCATACACCCCCTCATAGATTGGGTACACCAAGTTAATAAGAAAGATTTAGTATACTAAATTTTGCATTTGGAGCTTTTGGGATTTATTTGGACATACTTTTGTTCTGCAACAGCAACTATGACTAAGAAGTACAGACTATTAACCCTTGATGGTCAACTTACTTTACGTTGTTATTCAGCTACTAAAAGTGCTTCTTGTCGTTCCCACTGAAAGTTGAAATTCTAATTCTACTGATTAAATAAGCACTATCATCATTAACATGAATCCAAGTTGGATAGGCCTTTCCCTTTCTGTTACAAGTTAGGCTTGTGTTGGATTTTAATGCACGTGAACACAACAAGTGAATATTCTTGGCAGGACGCCGAAGTCACTGATTGCTGGATTGATGTGGATTGGTGTGAAAGACGGACGGTATCATTTGCGCCACATCTGTCAAGATTCTGATGACCTTGGCACTTATGGCTGGACTCATCACAATGGACGAGATTATGGACGACAACTTATCACTGACAATGGGCTGACCTTGGAGACTAGTTTTGTGAAATCAAAGGTGCAGGATGGTGGTTATGGTGGTGACTGGGCTGTCCGCATTGATGTGCAGAGTGAGAAGTAATTGTCTTTTCTTTCCCCCTTGTTTGGCTTAATGGTAGTTTGGCTGGGTGATTTCATTTAGGTTTTTTGCTGTGTATTGATTTGGATGGATGCAATGCTTGAGGTGCAACACAATTGCACTTGATTTTATTTTTTCATCCTTTGAGATGTTAGTGATTTCACTAATTTCTACTGTATTAGAATGTGACCCTAAAAAATTACTCTATGGTTTTGACCTTTTTTTCTTTGTTGAAACCTTTATCTACTATGTCGTTATTGATATGTTTGGTGGCTTGGAATTGAATTTTCCATACTTTATTTGTCGGTAATACTGGCAAATATCCTGCAATCTGCATATGTGCTAAATGAGAACCCTAAGCTCATCGACATATTATTTGCTATTTTCTTGAGTAAGACAACAGTGTAGCCTTGAAGAGCAGTGCTTGCTCCTTGTGCATCCAAGCAAGTATTTACTACAAGCTCCTATGATTAGTTCGCTGTATTTGTCTTTTTATAAGTATTGTATTCTTTTGTTCGATTATTTGATACTTGTGTGAGATTTGTGTTTGCAACCTGTAACCAATTTTTTTAGCAGCTTACAGCTTATTTAATTCCGTTTCATTTTCATCACTGGTTGACAGGTTCAGCCCAGATGTAGATGTCTTGGAAAGTGGTCATGTGTTCTTTTATGTAGCTGATGAAGATGAAAATGACATCAGTTTGAATAGGGGTACTTTAGATGCTCGCGAAAGGTCTTTATTAGCTTCGGGATCAAGAGGGGATATTGGAGGTTGGCAGTTGCATTTAGAATCAAGAGTATGCTACCAAGATGGGCAAATCTCTGTTTGCTTTTCTTTCCCTTTCCTTTTCTCCTTTGCTGAATTCTGCCGCATAGTTTCTGCTCTCTGTTTTTATTGTTTTTCTTTTTCCCTTTCTGGTCATTTTTATTTTATATGATATACGCATGGTGTGATCATTTAAATGAGAAAAAAATTGGATGCTGCTTGCAGTTGAAACATGATAAACACATGACATAATCATTTTATAATTGCATGGTGATAAACTGCCGGGGATTAGATCATGATTGCATCTTTACAGCTAGTTGTAAGTATTTTTTCGGTGGTAGGTTTTCAAGCTTGATGTTGCTATCTGTTGATATGTTGCAGTAGTGTACTTTTCTGGCTGTCCCTTGACTACTATGACCTGGTTGCTCTATAAAATTAACTGTTCATGGGGCTTGGATGATGTGGACATCAATTATCAACGTGCTTCGTGAAACACACTCTTCAAATCTCTGAAAACTTCCACTTTTATTAAAATACTCCCATGTATTAAGTGGAAGTTTTGAGAGATTCGGAGTGAGTAATTGATAAGTATGGTTTAGGACAATCTGCATAGGTAATCATTTTCAATTCTTCATGTGAATGTATTGTTGTAAAGTTACACCCTGCTTTTCTCGCACAATGCTGTTCCTGAAGTAGATGAACAGGCACAGATTGACAGAGTTATGTATTGTTCACCCACCCATTAATTTCCTTTTCAGAACAACGTGGGAGTTCACTATTCTGGTCTGAGAACACCACATTTTCACAATTTGTCCGACCTTGTTCAAGCTAATCTCGCACATCAGGTTGGATTTTCTTTTTATTTAGACCATAGTTGACAGTGAAGGCTTTTAATTATTTGTACCCGCAGACTTGTATACAATAAAGGCTATGCAAATGAGAAAATGAATTTTATTTTTCAAGAAGATTTTTTGTTGCCTATGTGCTACTTTGTTTGCAATCAATTGATGGCTATATTGGTAAGAGGCTAAGAGCAATAGCAATAGAAGAAGTAAAGTTCTTCCTATGCCAAGTCATCTATCACCATTTTTCTAAGTAATAATAACTTTTTAATTTATTTTTAAATGGGACCCATTTCACTTTTTTCACCCATCAAGTTATTTTTTTAATGATAGTTGAAGAACTTGCTTTTTAAATAAGAACCTAGTTCATATTTTGAAAAACTCAAGAACACCCACAATGGAAGAACTTTTGAAAATAAAAAAAAAAGTTCTTATTGACAACCCAAGTGTAAGATCCTCCATTGTGGTTGCTCTAAGAGCGCTTGATTTTAGGTGAAATTTCAGCCATGAGATTTTTAATTTCAAAACTATACTCCTTAATCTTACTTACTTAGTTGCTTGATGGTTAGATAAGATGGTTGTTATCTACTCTTATATAGCTATAATTGATATTATTGGAGTTGTCATTGTTTCATGACAGATTAGAAACTTTGGCCGTCTAGAGCTTCCAGACACTTCTGTCCATACCTCAAATGTTGCTGTCTTTCAGGTTATCTTTTGCTATAGAACATGCTTTGAGAAATATAGCTTCATCACTTGCCTACATAATGTGACAGGGTATATCAGGCTGTCACTTTCATGACCCTTTACTGATTAAAAGTTCTACAGATCTCTGCAACATTTCCTTTTGGAGCAGACTTGACTTTTGTGTCAGGTACAGACTTGAAGCATTCAAGAGTGGAAGAACGCATTAGTGAGCTGTCAGGTAGGTTCCTTTTGTATTGCGTGATGTTGATTAGGAGCAAGCTAACGTTTGAAAGTGCTGCAGTCATATATTTTAATATGCTTATGTATCTGCTACGTAATTCTTGTTGTGCTCTTTGACATATGTCTAGTTGTTGACTCGCTGTTGATCGTATCCCGGTTACGAGAGAGAAAAAAAAATGAATTTCACCTGTCATTATAGTAGTCATTGCAATAGACAAATGATCTGTTTGGCAAATTCAAGTTGAAACAATCTGCAATACTCTGTATGGAACATGGATGGTGTCTACTATATTGTTTGCCACAAACATGATGATTTGCTTCTTGAAATTTTAGATTTTGAAGATGAAGAGAGATAGTTATCTATTTTTTGTTGACTATTTTGAGATATGTTTTTTTTAATGATGATTTGCATAGTTTTGAGCTGCTCATCTTCATTATTATGAATGGTTAATGTTAAATTGTCAACCTGCTGATGTAAAATGCAGGTGAATCCCTGACTAAGAAGCTAAGGCAAACGAAGAAGAAGTTTGAGGACAAGTTTCAAGCATGTTTCAACTTATCAGAGAAGGTATCATTTCTTTGAATCCTGCCTCATAGTTACCTCATGAGGATTTTGTGGAACTTGTAACAATACAAACACTACCTTTGCTTTAGCTTACTCACGTTTGTAGCCTATTTCCATGGTGTCTTACATAAAAATTACTAGTAGTAGTTTATTTTGGTAAATACATTTAACCAACTCCAATTCCTTTACCCATTAACATTTCCACAAAACCTCTTATCATTTCGTTTCAACATTTTGGAAATATATTTGCGAATGAGTGAGTGGATGCTCTTTTTCTTTAGTACCTTTATGTTTCCTGTACCTGTCATGATCCTCGGATTATGTCATGCTCTTCTTTTTAAAATGTTAGCGGCTGATTATATAAGTGAGTTCTGAGAGCGTCGTCATTGATAGTCTAAGGAAGAGTCTGACCTTTTTAGTTTAGATTCTCTCATCTGTAGGTCAAGAGATTCTATTACACTAGATTCTATAAAGTTAAAAATCTAATCTAATGGCATCATCATAATTTATACTCCCTCGGGTTTTTAATTTTTGCCCCATTGTCTTTTGCACACAAATTAATGATTGTATAAAAATAATGATAAAGAGAGCAATGATGATGCAAATCTGTGACTAGACACATATGACTCATCAAGTTTAAGATATAAATGACATAGTTAATTGTTTTTTGATGGCAAAAAGTGTAAAAAGAAGAAATGCATAGGGACAATTTGTAAAAATACATAACACAAATATGGAAAGTGGAGGAGTGGGGCAAAAAATAGAACTTGCCAAATAAGGAATATAGGACAATAAATGAAAACCGGAGGGAGTATAAAGCATAGTTGGTTAGTGAAGAGAGATTGGCCCAGAAATATGGCACCTGATGCTGGTATGTTCATTTTATTATACTGTAATAAATATTATTTGGCTGCTTTCGAAAAAGTTACCTGTGGCTAACGGCTTTCCCTGCTTTGGTTCAAATGGTGTTTCTAAGCAATGTTACGTATCTGGGGCCGAATATATTTTCAGTGACATTAGTAAGTGTCACAGGGTTTAGATTACCTCAAATGGAGCCTAGGTAGCTTGTCAAAACATTGTCGTCCTTCAACAGTTGATTTCATTTAGAGTTAGTTGATAGAAAGTATCTTCTCCATGTCACCTTTTCAAAACTTGCACCTCATATAAAATTTCTTCTCATATGAGCATTTTCTTCAATCATTTTAAAAGTCAATTTAGGCGTTAAAAAAAACATTTTTTGAATGATCTTTATTTTTGTCCATAGGAGCCAGAAAGTTAGACCAGTTCTGATTTATAAATGCCAAAAAATGACTCTTAGCTTGGCCAGAATGAGCTTTTGCCATAGGAGGCTGGTATGTTATCATTCATATAAGTTAGGAGTAATGAAGAAATTTATTTAAGAAGCTATAACTATAAGTCTTGAAATGTGGTATATGAAAGGTTCATTTTGTTAGCTGCCCCGCCCCTCTCATTTATCCTCAGATCTCCACTTTTCCGGTCTAATTTTATTTATATCGTTCCTGTACACTCATATTGGAAGGGATCTTTGAGTAGTGCGGTTGGCGTTGCGGCATCCTTCATTGAATCTGCATTCCTCCGCTAGAATAAGATCTTAGAAAAATCACAAATACAAAGCAGCTCTGTTGGCTGAAGGATATGGACTCGTGTTAGTGCAGCTCTGTGTTCAATAAGATAATGGTATCTCGACACATACTGAGTGCCCATGTGTAGATTTAAAAATGTGGAATATGTTGGTACTGATTTGAGTGCTTACTGATAAACATGGTAGAAGGTGCCCTGCTAAAAGGATTGTGAACCTTTAAATTCATTCAGTATGACCTTGGATCTGTCAATGGCTGTCTTGAATCGTTAGCTTGGCATTTAGGATGATCAAGTGAGTCACAGACTTGATACTCAAGGTCTGCTATATGTCACCATGAAATAGTTAAAAAGTTGTCTCTCATAGTTGCCTGAAGCTATACGTGATCATTTACAAAATTATTCTCCCGCGATGTGCTATGATCGATTAAGTGGGGGCCTGTTTTTATATTTATTCAGGTTGATGCCGAATCTGCTGTTGTCGGAAAGGCTGCTGTTGCAAATTTGCTTGGTGGCATTGGCTACTTCTATGGCCAGTCAAAAATATTTGTGCCAAGTAAATCTGGTGTAAGTATTTTGGTAGTTTTTCTTAATTATTAGTATCCCTATTTAACGTGTGAGTATTGTATAGACATGCACTCTTATGGGAACTTCGAGTTCATTCAACCTAATGATGAATCTTATGGGACATGCACTCTTATAGACATGATCAACCTTATGGGAACATCTATTAAAAAAATTAGTGCATTCAACTTCATATTGCCAGCTTGAAGAACGAATACCATCTTACCTCCCATTATCAATTTTTGTAATGTTGTTTAGTTTGACTAATTTCTACCTATGCATGTTTGCGTATTTGAGTTTGGCTAAAGTGGATGCACATTTTTTTTATATCACTTTTGTTTACTAACTAACTCTCAATCATAGTAGTTGTAGGCTAGGTAGCACCGACACAAACATGGAGACGTATCCGACACGTGACATGACGCTCTAAATTTTCTGGGACATATACATGTGGAAACAAAAAGAATTTGAATGCCTTTGTAGCAAAAATATAATCTTGATGACTTAAAATGTCGTAATGTCATAAATCCCCTTACCACTAAAATTAACACTTGCTTATGTGTCATTCTCTCCTCAAAAGTTTTTCCCTCCAAAACTCTAATTTTTCAATGAAACAAATAGCCAAGTAAATAATCAACTCATATTTGTAAAATTGTAATTGTATAAATTACTTTTCATGATAAATCATAAAAATTGGAAAAAAAACATAAAACTTTTTTTTGGAAGTTTTATTTAAATATCATTTGACTTATTCAATTAAAAGGAATTATCTATCAATCAATTATTCAATTATATTAACTAAATAAGTGTATTTTCCCTTCATTTTCAATATTTTCATGTAAAATCATATTTTCATTTTCAACAATTTTGTTTTAATAAATTATACAGTGATATTTTAATTATTTGTTTATTTAAACACTCATTTTTAAAGAACCCATGCAATTGCATGAGATCTATAATATAATATAATTAGTACAATACAATAACAATAATATAATTAGTTTTACTATAATATAATTAGTACTCCGTAGTTAATTATTTAGTTTTATTTGAAGTGCTTGTAATATCAAATAGCTACTGTAATACAATACAATAACAATATAGTTAGCAATTAATAGTTCTATTGTAATAATGCGGTTCTTATATTATTTTCGAGTATCTGATACTAAATTTTGTCATATCGATGTTGTGAGTACTAGTTCGTGGAGTTAGAAAAACACCAAGGTAGCGATGTAAAACTAAGTTAGTCAAAAGAAGTCAAGACGGGTGAAATGATAAAGCAAGACAAATAAATTGAAAATCGAAACTAATGCTAAAGTTCTGCCGGTTGCGAGGAGTGCCCGTGCTACCTAGGTTGTAGGTGTGGCTTTTATTATAGTTTGTCATATCCTTAGGAGGGATAGTGATTTTGAAAAATTAAATCCTTTTAATGCAGATAAAAAGTGATGAATTTCTGTTGTACTGGCCTGCAGAGCTGTACACTGCTGTTCCTAGTCGCTCGTTCTTTCCCAGAGGCTTTCTGTGGGATGAAGGTTTTCATCAACTTTTGATCTGGTGGGACTTATATTTCAGTTGCCTTTTCATCTGTTTCATATGATGCATTCGAAATTACTAACTATCTCGTATCTGGCACTATTGTCTTTGATTTAGGCGATGGGATATTCGTATTTGCTTAGATATCATTGGTCACTGGTTAGATCTAATAAATATTGAAGGTTGGATTCCACGTGAACAGATTTTGGGTGCTGAAGCTTTAAGGTAACTTTCTTGTCTTCAACTTGGAATTGTTTGCAACCATGTTCTTAATCATCTGAAACTTTAATTTTTTTACTTGCTCATCCTGCAGTAAAGTTCCTGCAGAATTTGTTCTCCAGTATCCATCAAACGGCAATCCTCCAACATTGTTTTTGGTTTTACATGGTACATATATCTTACTCACTAATATTAACCTGGAAGATGAAACTTCTTTTATAGGACTAAAAATATACAGCTTTTCGATTGCTATTTCTGTGATCAGAATTGTCTTCACGATCTAATAGTATGTAACTATGTACTCTGTGTGTTAAGTATCATTCTTCTCGTTATTTGTAACAAACCACAATATGCCCCAAAAAGAAATGAGGGTGGATATTTGGTGAGAGAAGGAAATGAGTGGTATTGGATGATGGGTGAGAGAAGATGAGTGGTGATCGGCTCTGGCCAGTGGTGGGTTAATTTTTTGTGGAGATGGTATCAGTGGTACAATGTATTGGATGAGAGTGTGAGGATGAGGGTTAGGGTAACATAGTCATTTAGTGTATTCCTTAAATATCACTCCCTCTGAAAACATGGAACCGTTCAAAGAATAGGTGTGAGTATATATTACTTGTATGATTTTGTGGGAAGTATCATCCTTTTGGGTAGTGATAATGTACGATAAGTTGATAATATGTGCCAAAAGAAATCGGCAAAGTTAGATTAGAAGAGTTTCGATTCTTTGATTAGCCGATCTGATCCCTTATTTGGGAATACCTTTTTTATTTGACCAAAAAGCATTCTGATATAGGAATCATTTTTACTGCATAAGGTCTTATTCTGCTAGTGGTAATGATTTAACGAGAAGTATCGTCCTTCTGGCTAGTGGTAATGAATGATAATATGTGCCAAAAGAAATCAGCGTGAAGGGATTCAAAGTATTTGATCCCTTGGTTAGCTCTAATCTGAATAGTATCTTATTTGTAACACCCTGTTTGATTTATCCCAAACAAAATTATGATGTAGAAACCATTTTTGCTATCTTATTCTGGATACTGGCACCTCTTTCAGATTTGGTATCTGGGGTGAAGACTGGCCAATTTACTGCAACCGAAAGCAACGAGATTTTATCCTTCTTGGATCGTGCATTGATTCGCCTTGATGCATGGTTTAAATGGTTCAATACATCACAATCAGGTGTGTGTTTTTCCCCTTCTTTGCTCTCTTCTGTGTATGTAAGAATGACTTATTGCATTGTGGAAAATCTGTCTCTTCACATCCTATGTATGTCTGCATACACGTGAAGTCGTAACTTCCTTTATGCACTCATCTGTGATCCAGTCATCAAACACATGTATTGAAGATTTTGACAGTTTCTAATGATAAACTTGTCTTTGTTTGCAGGAAAGCTACCCAACAGCTACTTTTGGCATGGTAGAGATGATGATACAGTTCGCGAATTAAATCCAAAAGTATGACATAACCTTCTACTTTCCCAGTTACATTATTTATTCATCTATGCAGTTCATTATACTTTCAGACTTTGACTGAGTTTTCTTATGTGCATTTTTCCTGATAACTGGCTCCTTGACCTGTGGTGAAATCTTTCTGTAGCTAGAGTTTCTGGCTGTGCCCATTTCTATAGCAGGCTTACACATTATCTTTGCAACATTTTATTGGTTGAATGTTAGTCAATTACATAACATACTCTGCTGTGAAATACACTGAAGTACTGAACATCTGCTTTAGATCCGTTTAGCTAATCAATTTGAAAATAAATGACACTCATAGTTCAGGGAGCAGTTATGTTAGATTGAAATCGTTTTTGAGCAAATTGAAATTTATGCATCATTAGTTTGTCAATCATTTTCCTGTGACTAGCGTGATGCGTAGAGTGACCACTTACCGTAGAAGATGGCAAATTTTCAACCAAGAAAAAAAGGTTTTTAAAACAGTGATATGAATGAAGAGAACTAGATAAGGACATGTAGTTTGCTGGGGATTGAGTAAATTTTGCAACTAGCACTTTTTGGTTATTGTCTAGAAATGTGTTGAATGAATTTTTCTACAAAGGCTCGACTGTGCGATTTTGGCCTTAATTTATCTCAAATGGCCAAAAATGTGGCGAAGTTGGTTAAGTGGAGTAAGTAACTGGTTTTCAACCTTTCATACTTCAGCAAAGTTTGATAGTATAATCTATGGAAATTCCTTCTACGCACATGTTTTAAATGACCAAAAATGTTAGTATACTTTGGAACCTTGCAGTCACTGTCATCTGGATTAGATGATTATCCACGTGCTTCCCACCCCAGTGAAGATGAACGGCACTTAGACCTTAGATGTTGGATGCTTCTTGCTGCAGATTGCTTGCATACGATTGTCAAACTCTCCGAGGATCATGGACTAGGAAAGGTATGAAATAAGATCAATTATAAGTTTCAAAAATTTTGTCTCGCTGAACTGACAATAAATCAATGTGTTCACTGGAAATAGCCTCTGATATAATCATAGTGATAAATCTCTCATCCTTCCCAACCATATTCGACAGGAGATTTTTCAGGTGTAATTTGGAATTTCAATTTTGTTATCTGTTTGACCTTTGACCACTGAGGTTTATCAATGGCTTTGTACAGGAGTATGGTTTAATGGCTCAACAGTTGTCAGATTTTGATATTCTCAACAAGGTTCGTATTCTTTATATTTTTGTTGGGAGGGTCACAAAACTTACAATAGGTAAGGTCGGACCTTTGGGTTAAACATTTAATTGAGGGAAAGGGGGAAGGGACCTTCTCATCAGTTAGAGTTATTCACAGGGCTTGTCTTATCTATGCTTGATAGTAATTTTAAAGGTGCTGTAGTATCAGCCATCAGGTCTATTGATAAAAATACGACCATTGCCTTTTTTTCACAAAGTCAGAGTAGAGGTGATCATATGCGGGTTCGGGCCGGACACGGGCCGGGCTAATTGTGAAATTTTGGCCCACGAACAAGCGGGTTCGGGACGGGTTAGCGGGTTTGTGACGGGTTTGCGGGCCGGACCTTTGTATATTTTTAAAAATGTTGTGTCCAAGCCCGCTAAAAATTCGGGCCGGACGGGACGGGCCAATCGGGCGGTACGTCCCATGACCAGCTATAAGTCAGAGTAGTCTCAAAGTCAGAAAGTCAGAGTATCTTTTCTATTGGTGGTTGTACGATAGCATATATCAGACTATTTGGTTATATCTTCCCATATTGTCTTATCTGCAGATGCATTTTGATGAGGCTTATGGGGCATATTTTGATTTTGGAAACCACACTGAAAGGGTACACATTTTCCATTACTCTTGCCTAAACTTCGTGTGATAATAAATTGAGATCATAACCCTTCTCTGACTTATCACACATTTGTTTGTCACTCTTTTCATTTAGTTTGTGCCTTCTGAATCGTAAATTCTTGCAATATTGGTATATAACTTGTACATTCAATCAAGAATTTGTAAAATATGATCGCGATAACAAAGAAGTCATATTTTCATTTGACTTTTTAATAAAGGTTACGCCCTTGACATATATGAAGAAAGCCATAATATAAATGAATAATGTCTGAATAATACAAACTAAATGAATAATCTTTAAACAGAAAGAATTTTGTATGATTGCCACTTGCATCATTAGAGTTCTCTTCCTGATAAAAACAGAAAGTTAATTTGACGATATATGTTTAGACGATATGTATAGAAGCCTTGAGACATGTCTAATTATAGAAATATGTAAGACAAATGCAAATGTTTAGGCTCAAAGTTTTGTGACCGGGTCCAAGTCTTAAAAGTCCTTGATGCATTTCATCTTTGGCAGTTCTCATAGTTAACTTAAAATAAATATCTGTGACCTACCGTGGAACACTACATTTCACTTTGTCATTGGAGAATCAACTCATCAATACTTTGTAAAGTTAATAGTGCTCACCTTCTTCTTATCTAGCCAAATGGTGTCTCCACTAAAATGGGAATACCAATTTTCTCAATGTTAGTTACGGACACTGTGTGTACAACCAGTAAAGAAGTTATACAGTATCACCGGGTATTTGAGTATAGTTAAGGATATAAAAGAGACTTTTTGTATTATTATATTTTTTTGAATGGTTAAGTCTTCTTTTTCCTCTCTTCTGACAACTATTTACGACAATGTTTTCTTTGTTCATGATGTGCTCTTCCCTTTGTTGTATATGACAAGTCATGGAAATCATTGGGCTATGGATTCACATGGCGGATTTAGGTTTAACTATCCTACTTAAAGTCTGAGCATCATAAATTAGAAGATGAAGGTTCACAGTAGATGGCAGATTGTTTCATTATTCCAATGTACTTTGCTTTATCCTTGGATTAAATTCAGTAGGAAGTGATTTGAATATCTTTGGATTAACCAATGATAGAATATGTTCCGTTACAGAATAAGAAATTACTCTGTACCATCAAGTAGAAACTTACTCTATGAATAGAAGCTTACTGTGCTAAGATAACTGCAATACAGAAACTCATGAGAAAACACTAACTAATTGGAATATTGTTCTTATGCTTGATTTTCATATTGCCAATCATGGCTGTTTCATATAACAATCTTTGTGTAGGTTCGCTTACACAAGCAATTGATTATGAATGGAAATTATGCTAACCAAGAGATGGTGCGGGAGGTTCTGGAAATGCCAAAACTGCAGTTTGTACCTCATGTTGGCTATGTCAGCCTCTTTCCATTTATGGGGAAGCTTATTCCGCCTGTAAGTTGATCATTTCTTTGTTTCTACGAGTATGAAATTAGGATAACATCAGACGCATCCTTCGTTTACTAACTTTGCCTTTGTCATGAGCTTTACATGTTAGTGCCTCGTTTACAGTTTCTTTGAAGCTGTTGTGATTCGTAGGAAATGTTAATTCCTACGAGTATTTTTTTGTAAGCAACATGAGTAGAGCTGGCAAAAGCTGACCCGACCCGCGAAACCGATGCAACCCACCCGAAACCCGACCCGATAGAACCCGAACTTTTGATGAACCGAAATCGACCCGACCCGACCCAATGACAAACCGATAACCCGATACAACCCGAAATACTATGAACCGAACCCGACCTGACCCGACCCGAAGGCTAACCGCGAACCCGATAGGACCCGAAATGACATGACCCGAACCGACTTGTGACCCGACCCGACTCGACTTGACCCATAACCCGTTTCATGTATTATTTTGAGTTCGTGTATCTAACTTTCTAAAGTAAAAATTATTAGTGACTCAATTTGAATCCAACACATTGACCTTATTCGTTATTTTTACCCGAATTGACCCGATTGGTTGTCTAACCTGAATTAATCTGATTTATTGTCTAGCCTTAACTGATGTGATTTATTGTATTACTCAAGTTGACCCGATTATTTTCAAAACTAGACCCGAAAATATACTAAAGTGACTCAACTAACCCATGGAATACCCGATGATTGAACCGAATAGACCCGATTAGATAACCGACCCGAACCAGAACCGACCATTGATCCGATATAACCCGATTTATTAGATAACCGACCCGAAGCAGAACCGACCCGTTACGTTTTTTAACCCGAGTAAACCCGACCCGTAAGAGACTCGACTCGAACCCGAACCGACCCGTCTAAGTATACTGACCCGTTAAAACCCGAATCCGAGATGACCCGACCCGTCTTAACCCGACCCATAACCGACCCGAGTGACCCGATTGCCACCTCTAAACATGAGAGTCTAATTGTCTAGTCTATGCAATTGACACAACATGAGAGTCCAGATAATGATTACCTATCCTAAACACATCCAGTAGTAGGATTCTTTATCGTAGAGATACAACTAACGACAGAGACCTCTTTTATTTCATTCTTTTATATGCTTTTACCAGACTAATACTCGATGCTCTATCACAGGAATCGGTAATCTTAGGACAACAACTTGACCTGATTTCTAACAAGAGCATATTGTGGACTGATTTTGGGATTCGCTCCCTTTCTAAAACAAGGTTCGATATTCTCTCCAGAGTGACCTGTTTGTTAGCTGGTGTCTGAGATTTGAAATGTTTACCTATCTGTTAATCGATCCCCCATTCCCCCCTCTAGAGTAGTTGTTCAGTTCTTCATTTTGGTTCAACTGTTGTATCCAGCTCAATATACATGAAACGCAACACTGAGCATGATCCGCCCTACTGGAGAGGAACAGTTTGGATGAACATGAATTATATGATCCTCTCCGCTCTCAAATACTACTCCAAAGGTACACTACACATTTATATAAATCTCTAGAAACATTTTGCTTTAGTGTCGTATGGTTTGAGCTGATTCCACCACTTTGGTGTCACGAGCACTTTGGGGAATTAAAGTGCACTGGAACTTAACTTTATACAAATCGCCAGGTGTCTTCAAGTGTATAAAGTGGCTTTTTTTTGATAAATTTATGTTAAAATCGACCAAGTACTTGAGCAGAATAAAATTATTGTGCTCAAGGGGTGTGACAATTGTGCTATGCCTTGTAATCTTTTGCAGTGGATGGGCCATATAAAGTGAGAGCTGGAACTATATACAATGACTTGAGAACCAACCTAATAAGGTATTGGCTAATTACGGCAAAATCACAGTAATCTGTGTGCCAGCTTGACTAGTTTATATTCCAATGCATTACTACTATTTAATTATTTATCTGTCGGCAGAAACGTTGTGCGGAACTATCACAGAACTGGTTATCTGTGGGAACAGTATGATCAGAAGACAGGGAAGGGTAAAGGCGCACGCCCATTCACTGGTTGGACGTCACTTATCTTACTCATCATGGCAGAAAGCTACAGTGATGGATGGAGCGTTTCAAACTTATGATCAAGAAGAGACTAGCGACACCGTTTGAATGATATATGAAGCTCGAATGTTGTGATTGAAGAGTACATTAGATTTAGAAAAATTTTGACAGCTATGGACTGCCGTTGAGCAGACAAGACGCTCAATTTGATGATTAGCCTGGTTTTCCGAGTCATTTGCACCCTAGCGGGCACGAAATTGTACACAATAAATTTCAGGGAATACAAGTGATTCAGATGGAGGAATCCTATGATTCCTATCTACATGTGTCTCGTGAAAATGTACACTATGGCCTATGGGCATGTAATGTTGCAATGTTGGTAGTTCGAAGCATTGTTACTATTATTAGTAGTAGACATTGTGCAACATGAATCTATAATCTAGCCAGTTAACAAATTTTGTGACATGTCGCCTGGACCTCACATACTTGAATTAGTCTTGAATTAGCGTTTCAGTTCGCAAGGCAAACTATGCACGACCTCCCCATATTCTCTCATTTTCTTATTTGCTCGCATCATTGCCACTAACTTTTCCGTCAACCTCCCAATTTAAGTGCCACCATGAGATTTCCCAATTACATTAATTTACACAAAATTGGGAAACTTCCCATGAAACGTACAAATTACCCCATACGAGATTGGTAACTCACTGACACTCCCCATTTAACGAGAGATCATACATATAGAGGTAAAAAACACCAAACAATTGTGGTTGGCTCTGATCGAATATCAGGTTAAATGGGATACGGACATTTACCCTCACATGCCATCAAGATTTTAACAATGCAAGCAGAATCAACGATTAATCAGCACACAAAAAAAAATGAACTTGGCTCGATTACAAGACCAAAACACTCAAGTTGTCTGTCATAAATAGACTGAGAATAGGTAAATCTTGGACGAAGATGTTAATGTACTTCATGATCAGAACAGAATGATGCCCAAAATGTAACTCAAATAACTATAAAAATAAAAGTTACAATAGAAACACTCTAGGATTGTGACTTCTTCGATTTGCTTGTAGCCAACTGCGTCTCCACCTAACATCGAACAAATAATAACACATTAATAATCAAAAAAACAAAAATATAAAGAAAAATAATGCCCTCAACTTCTCTAACAGGCCTGAAAAAAATTGGCTGTATGATTGTGTTGTCCATTCCCTAAGCTTTGGGACAACATAAACCGTTTCAGACTAGAATAGTGAAAAACCACAAATGAAAACCATCCGGAGTCCCGACATAAATTCACAGCATATAAGAATTATGCTGACATCTTCATATTATCGCCAAAATACAAAGATAACAAGCTTGAATAGGAGTGAATGAAATGAAGTATTTATACCTCCTTCCTAACCGGCTCTTCCTTCTCTGACAAAACCAACTCTATGTGGCAAGGGTGAGACATATAGGCTGTCAAGATAAGCAGAGACAATCATTATAGGCTTGGGTGTGTTAATCAGTTAATAAAAATTCAAAAACACAGTATATCCAAAGTTCAAACTTACGGTTGATCCTTCCATGAGCACGATATGTGCGACGCCTTTGCTTTTGGGCCTGGTTAACTTGAATGTGAGATATGTAGAGTGCGTCCACATCTAAACCTTTCATCTGATATCAAACCAAGAAAATCAATCAATTGACGAATAAATACAAGAAATTAAGAGTAAAATTATACGGCGTATAACAGAGTTACAAAAGGAATACCTCAGCATTACTCTCAGCATTCTTCAATAAATCAAGAACAAATTTAGCTGACTTCGCGGGCCAACGTCCTTGCCCATTAGAGTGCCGGCTCTTAGCTTGGGCCGTTCTACCAACACCACCACAGAAACGGCGGAAAGGAATAGCCTGCTTGTGAGCCAGAACATCCTCAAGATACCTTTTGGCCTTCCCCAAAGGCATCTTCCTAAGAGAAAACGCAGTCTCCCTGGTGTTCTGCAAAGAAAATTTAAAAAATTAACAACAGAGCACCAAACAACTGTAGGTCTCGTAATGGAACAGTAAACTGTATACAATGACGATTGCAACGCAGATAGTTTAGGACTTTACAAATGACACAACCATCTTATCTATATTAAATAATAGCAAGAAATAATTAAAACCTACACCCAAACACGCTGCGAAAAGAACATGAAAGAAAATGTGTCATGATTTACTGAACCTTCAGTCAATAGAAAAAACAGAGGTTCACCCAAAAATAATGCATTTTTGCTTTCCCTGAAGTTTACGAAAGCCATGTTTTAGATATAAAAACAAAGCCTTGCTTTTTTCATCAGGTTTCAATCGTGTACACAATGTAAAAAACAATGAGCAACAGGCACATAATTTCAGCGAAAGGTAAATTTTTAGGCAGGTACTAAGATGGCTGGTGGTTTACTTTTATCAATAGATTATTAGATTTCGAGCTGGAAGCACATAACTTTTTTAAAATAAATGATACTCCGTATCTGTTTAACATACAAAATATACAAAATTTTACTCACTCGGATTTGAATTGCTAAATTTACTCTTTTTTTGGCATATTCAACTGAATTGCTACATTACGATAGTGGGTATGTATTTGTTATTACTTGTGCAAAATCGAGGGAATAATTCTTTTTTTATATGTTTAATCACACACATCGAATTTACTTTTTCTCACCGATTTTGGTACAAAAACTTAGCTCTATATATATATATATATATGAGATTCACGGAACCACTAGCTGGATATATGCTACAGGAAATGCATGACATCGAATGATTAATGGCTCAAACCAGAGATTAGATACAATCAATGCAGCACAACAACTACAAAAGAGTATAAGATAGGAAGTTGGGTATTCCGTTAGTCTAAAGGGATAATGTATCATCGTTTACTGAACCTTGAGCCACTAAACAAACACAAACAGAGACAGAGGTTCACCCAATAACAATGCATTTAATACTTTCCCTGAAGTTAAGGAAATAAAAACAAAGCTTTGCTTTTTTCAATCATCTCATAATAAGAATAACATGATCGCAGCGAAAACAAGCAAAGCTACATTTGGTCTTGGTTAGCTCTTTTAATCCTATCCCTCCTAAAAAATTGGAATGTAACATGGTTTAGAGAACCTCAAATCATGGAAGACACTCAGTCAGTCAGTCAGGGGGTCACCCAATAACATAGGAGAGACCTATCCACATATGATCAGGTTTTACTTGGATTAATTGAAAACTGAATAAAAAAAATCATTGTTCCAGTAGTAATCACACATTGTTGATCTAAAGAAAGAATACCTTGAAATGCACCCTAAGAGCTGAACCCCTGGCCTTGCATGCTGCAAATTTATTCAGTGGATTACTTTAGAAATGATGAAGAAGCAGAAAATAATCATAATCATAATCATAATAATGATAAAAAGTGAAGAGACGGAGAACATACGTACATTTGGTGGGATTATCAGGTTCTGTCGAGTATTTCACCATTTTCGAAGGAGAAGAGAGGAGATGATAGGGAGGAGAAAGGGGGCGGATGACGTTGGGGTTTACAAAGGGCTTATTTATTTATCAGACTTTGAAACCCTAACATAACATAACATAACATAACATAACCTCCCTCCTCCTCCTCCTCCTTCTTCTTCTTCTTATTTTATTTAGGGCTGGGCTTTTCTTGTAAAACTGAACATCAAATCGCAGATTCACAGCCCAACTAATCCCACCCTCATCTTCAATATTAGGGTAAAGCGCCAGGACCTGACGGTATGCATGCTATTTTCTACCAGAAACATTGGGACATTGTGGGGCCGGATGTTTGCAGTTTTGTGCGTAACTGGTGGGAGGTCGGGGGAGATTTGAGCCATGTTAACGACACCTCGGTAGTGCTTATTCCCAAAACCAAAGAGCCACGAAAGATGACAGAATTTAGACCTATTAGCCTGTGTAATGTCCTTTATAAAATAATTTCTAAAACTCTCGCTAATAGGTTGAAACCGTTTATGAACTCGGTCATTACGGAGGAGCAGAGTGCTTTTACCCCAGGTCGACTGATCACTGATAATGCTCTTATAGCGTTTGAAATTTTTCATGCTATGAAGAGAGGAGGGGAAGGTCGGAAGGGTAATATCGCTTTGAAGTTGGATATGAGTAAGGCATATGATCGGGTGGAATGGAATTTTTTGGAAGCCATGATGCTGACTCTAGGTTTCACAGAGGTTTGGGTCAATCGTGTTATGAGTTGTATATGCTCCGTCTCACATTCCTTTGTTATCAATGGTGAATTAACGGGGAGTGTGAAACCGAGTAGAGGACTTAGACAGGGCGACCCTATTTCTCCGTATTTGTTTCTTCTTTGTGCCGATGCTTTCTCTTATCTTATGAAACATGCTGTGGCGGAGGGGAAAATCCACGGGATGAGGATCTGTAGACAGGCGCCTATCATTTCGCACCTCTTTTTTGCCGATGACAGTATTCTTTTTGCTAGGGCGACCTTGGAAGAATGCTCCACGATAGCTAATGTGATTAGCCAGTATGAAGGAGCTTCGGGACAGAAGATCAATTATGCCAAGACAGAGGTCGTCTTTAGTAAGAAAGTCGTGCGTAACACTCGAGATGCGATTGGTAGCTCTATGGGTATCAGGGAGGTAGAGAGGCATGAGAGGTATCTTGGACTTCCGACTATTATCGGCCGTTCGAAGAAGGTGATTTTCATGGGGTTGAAAGACCGAGTTTGGAAGAAGATTAATGGGTGGAAGGAAAAACTCTTGTCTAAGCCAGGTAAGGAAGTGTTAATTAAGGCGGTGGCCCAAGCAATACCGATTTATATGATGAGTATCTTTACTATCCCTGAGACCGTTATTACTGAACTGCATATGACAATGGCTCGTTTCTGGTGGGGTTCGACGGAGGCGAAGAGGAAAATACACTGGTGGAATTGGGAAAAGCTATGTCGGGTGAAGGGGCAAGGTGGAATGGGATTCCGAGATTTACGAGTATTTAACCAAGCGCTTCTGGCAAAGCAAGTTTGGAGATTACTTACTAATCCAGAGTCTCTGGCTGCGCGAGTCTTGAAGGCACGATATTTTAAGAATACCTCGGTCCTGGAGGCTCGAAGAGGGTACGACCCTAGCTATTGCTGGCGGAGTATTTGGGGTGCAAAGTCTATTGTCCTTGAAGGCCTGAAATACAGAGTGGGTAATGGTGCGGAGATTAATGTGTGGTCTGATGCTTGGCTCCCGGGTCCTACGGCTAGTAAAATTCCAACCCCGAATTTGGAAGCTGATGGTAATATGAAAGGTGCAGAGCTTATTGATAATGAGAATCACGAATGGGATTTACGAAAGCTTCAGGAGGTGTTGGTTCCTGCCGACATTAGGGCTATTTTGGATATCCCGTTAAGTGTGTTTGATATACCTGATAGTTGGTACTGGTGGCCAACTAACGACGGGGTTTTCACTGTCAAATCAGCCTATCGCCTGGGGATGACCGGGTACGATTGGAGAGAGGACCAGCACGGGCAACTTTGGCGAACCATCTGGCGACTCCGGATCCCACCCAAACTCGCTCATTTCACGTGGCGGGCGTGCACTGAAATTCTAGCTGTCCGACGTAGTCTTTACCACCGTCATTGTGTCGACAGCCCTGCTTGCTGTTTATGCACAGTGGAGGAGGAAAGCGTGATCCATGCTCTGTTCGAGTGTGCAATTACGAAGGGGATTTGGATGGGTACTGAGTTTGAGCTGATGTTGATCGATACACCTAGGGATTCGTGTGCTGCTCTGTTTTCGTGGGTTCTGGAACGTCTTGATGGAGCTGCTCAATGTAGCTTTCTTACTTATGCGTGGGCAGTTTGGTCGGCGCGGAACAACTTTATTTTCGAGGTGGAACCGCTGCAACCGGTGTTGATTTTACAGTGGCTACAAGCGATGGTCCGGGATTATGCAACCTACAATGTTGAAGTTAATGGTAGGGCTGCTGTGACGCGGGGCGTGGGTGGGATTAGATGCAAGAAACCGGATGCAGGAGCTATCAAAATAAACGTTGATGCTGCTTTGTTTTCGGATGACGAGGTGGGCTTGGGTGTGTTGATCAGGGATGAACATGGCCAGATTGTGCGGCTAGGTAGCAGACGAGTTCGAGCAAGGTGGTCACCGGATATCGCGGAAGCAAAAACAGTATGTTTTGGTCTCATTATCGCTTGGAATGGAGGGTACCCGAACGTTATTCTCGAGAGTGACTCGTTTAATGTCATGCAGAATGTGATTCAAAGACGGAAATGGCGAAGCCCACTTGGAAGTTGTTTGGATGATATCGTTTTGCTTTTTAGATCGTTTTAATTTTTCTAGTTGTATGCACACAAAGCGTGATGGAAACACGGTGGCCCATTGGATGGCCCGATTCTGTTCCACAGTGGGTGATGAGGTTGTTCTTGACTCGAATTTTCCGCAAACTACTATTGAGTTGGCGGGAGTTGATTTAATATAATGCTCTCACGTTTTGCCTCAAAAAAAAAATCTTCAATATTAGGGTGTTCAAAAAGTGGCAAATCGAGTCAATCCAGTCCGGTCCGAGTTCGGACCACTGAACACCCCTATCTTCATCATCTACTCTTTATTCATACGGACCACTGAACACCTCTATATCATGTCAAATAAGATCCGTTTTCCTAGAAAAAGACAAAACATTACGAAAGTAATGTGTTGTTTTTTCTACATAAATGAATAATATTTTAACCGCTATAATAAAGTGACGGATACTTCAGTCACAAGAGAGACTAGCTGATAGTCGAGGGCCGAGACTTGGTGTACAACGATCGTTCAAGTGTATTGATACAAATTTAGTAGAAGTTTGTGTAAGAATATTTTATGCTATAATAATATTACGGGATATGTAATATATCTTCCTTATTATTATGGTAATATTTCTTCCTCATAATTATGGTCTTATTGGAAATCGGGATCCTATAGAGATATGCTATCACAATAATATCGGACTAAATAAGGAGTCTTTCCATATTTATTCAACCTTGATGGAAGGTCGAGATTACGGTAATCTAAAACCCTAATAGGAAACCGGTCCTCTCTCTGTCTATATAAAGAAGTCTTCCCCATCAGAAACTCCATACAAAATTAAGAAACACAACACTTATTATTATTATAGGAAAAGAGAGAGAAACCGACCTTTATTATTATTATTTGAAGATTGAAGATTATTTGAAGTCGTCTTATTATTATTTTGGGGTCATATTATTATTATTTGAAGACGTCTTAAGAGATCTAATATCGTTCGTATTAGATCTCGACTTATTCCACAATGTCAGGAGGTATGTCTTAATCTCTCTTAATTAATCTTTTGTGACCTTCATGTTGTTCAAAGATTTATGGGCCGGGAATTATATTTTATTTATGTCATGTTAATAATATACTAACATGTGGTATCAGAGCTTAGGTTATTGAACTCATGTTTGTCCATTAATTAAGATTGTTATTATATTTACTGTATATACTAATTACGAAATTCGATTATTTATTGGCGGCATAATCGAACAGCCGTAGCACCTTAATTCTAGCCTTCGTTATCTTCAATGAGTTTTGCCAAATAACCTAACCTAATACGTGGTATGTAAAAGTGTTAAACAAACTTTTATAATTTGTTACTGTACTGTATTAGTTTGGCAGATCTAAGATAACAATTCCCTTCCTGCTTTGTAATTATGAATGATGATAGTAAATATTAAATATTCAATTACAATTGTATAAAAGGATGACATTATTTACCAAATTTGCTAAACAATCAAATAGACTGGTTCTTATTTTGTGACTCTGTCGGTCAGTTTGTAGGACAGCAAAATTAGCTATTGACTTGCACATGAATACATACTATTTTGTCTCATTAAAATATGGCTTACAATTATAATATTTACGCGAGATTTGTATGTTTCTTTTACTTATTGTGATAAGAATATGATGTTACTATATACTTAGTGTTACGTATAGTATTATTGTTCTTTATTATTTTGATGTTGCGAAAACATATCATGACTATTATTTGTCTATAACCTGGATATAATTTATTCCGAGAATAATGATTTATTTTAATTAATTTCATATTTTTCGGTTTTAGATAATGTTAATATGAAATTTTATGGTTAAATTTCACCACATTGAATTTACAACTTAAGTTTAATATAATCATTATAAATCTATCGTTTACACATATAAAATATATATTTACACGCAGGTAGATTATATTGTCTTTACACTTTATTTAATCTTTTAGTGACTACCCACATGAGCACTAATAAATATGTGTTGTTTCATATTGAGGCCTTATTATTTATTTTATCTTGTTTTAAATCACAGCTAAAGTACCTAATCATCAAGTGCAGTCATATGCTAACTCTGTTGTTCAGCTTAATGGAACTAACTACTCTGAATGGAAAGAGCAAGTTGAGTTCACCTTAGAGTTAATTGGAACTGGATACTTGTCTTCGCAAAGACAAGCCAGCTGCCTTAACTTCTGATAGTACCGCTATTGAAAAATCTCTCCATGAAGCTTGGGAGAGATCTGACAGACTATGCATTTTATTCTTGCGTTAAACCATTGCAACCAACATTAAGACCTCCCTAGCTAAAGCTGAAAGTGCAAAGAAGTACCTTGAGGATATCGAAGAACGGTTTAAGACTGCTGATAAATCCCTTGCTGGAAAATTAATGGCAGAACTTACAACCATGAAGTTCGATGGTACTCGCAATATGCATGATCATGTTCTTGAAATGACCAACCTTGCGGCCAAACTAACAAGTTTAGGAATGACGATGGACGATTCTTTTCTAGTCCAATTTATCCTAAACAGTTTATCATCCTCTCCTGCATACGGACCATTTCATGTGAATTATAACACTCTCACTGAAAAGTGGAGCTCTAATGAATTAGCCCACAAATTGGTTCAAGAAGAGGCTAGGCTGAATCAACAAGGTATTAAAGCAGCTCATTTCATTCAAGGAGCTGGATCTAATAATGCTGGGAAAAAGCACTACAAAGGACCGAAAAGGGAACCATCTAAAACTATTGAGGCTGACCAACAACCCAATAAGAAAAGAAAAACAAACTGCAAGTTCTGTAAGAAATCTGGACACTTCCAGAAGGATTGCACTAAACGTCGACAATGGTTCGAAAAGAAAGGTAACCCAATGGGTTTCGTAAGTCATTTTGAATCAAATCTCAGTTATGTTTCCTCTAATGATTGGTGGATTGATACCGGTGCTAATGTCCATGTTTCAAATTCTATGCAGGGATTCCTTACGACCCAAATCACAAACCCAAGCAATAACTTTCTTATTATGGGAAATAAAGTCAAAGCTCCAGTGAAAGCTATTGGAACCTTTCGTCTTATTTTAGATAGCGGTTTTCAGTTAGACTTATGTCAAACTCTTTATGTACCGTCTGTTTCTCGTAATTTGATTTCCGTTAGTGAACTTGATAAAGTTGGATATTCGTTTGAATTCGGCAAAGGCAATTTCAGTTTATTTAAGAGTTTTAGTCCTATTGGTTCTGGAATTTTAATTGATGGTTTTTACAAGCTTAGTCTTGATAAACAGTTTGCTGAAAATTGCCTTGCTTTGCATGTTAATATTGAAACAAAACGACAGTCGTCTAAAAACGACTCATATTTCTTGTGGCATAAAAGGCTGGGTCATATATCCAGTGAAAGAATTAAAAGGTTAGTAAAAGATGGAATCCTTCCGACTCTAGATTTTACTGATAATAAAGCGTGTGTAGATTGTATTAAGGGTAAAACAACAAAGCACACAAAGAAAGGAGCCACAAGAAGTACACAGCTTCTTGAAATTATACATACAGATATTTGTGGACCTTTTGATGTTCCATCTTTTGGTGGAGAAAAATATTTTATCACTTTTATTGATGATTATTCACGTTATTGTTACTTGTACTTATTGCATGAAAAATCTCAGTCTGTAGATGCTTTACAAGTGTTTATTACTGAAGTTGAAAGAGAACGAATTAGACAAGAAAGTGAAAATCGTAAGGTCAGATAGAGGTGGTGAGTTTTATGGAAGGTATGATGAAACAGGACAACATCCTGGACCTTTTGCAAAACTTCTCCAAAAGTTTGAAATTGTAGCTCAATACACAACGCCTGGTTCACCCTGGCAGAATGGTGTAGCTGAAAGGCGTAATTATACTTATATAGAAATGGTTAGATCAATGATGAGTTATGCAAATTTACCTATATCATTATGGATGGATGCTCTTCGCACAGCTGTTTATATATTAAATCGAGTTCCCAGCAAAGCAGTTCAAAAAACCCCTTTTGAAATGTGGAAAGGCTGGAAACCCAGTTTAAAACATCTCCAAATTTGGGGATGTCCAACCGAGGCAAGGATTTATAATCCAAATGAAAAGAAATTGGACTCAAGAACGATAAGTGGATATTTTATTGGTTATCCCGCTAAGTCCAAAGGATATAGAATTTATTGTCCTAACCATACTACGAGAATTGTTGAAACCGGTAATGCTAGATTCTACGAGAATGGCGATGTTAGTGGGAGTCATAAATTTAATGATGTGATCATAAATGAAATAAGGGCAAATATCCCTATGCCTTTTATTTCGAAAGCTAGTGAGACTACTCCCATTGTTGAACAAACTAATGAGGAAATATTACTGGATGATCAAGAACCACCTAATGAAAACATCATAAATGAAAATGAACAATTATCAGAAGAAGCGACATTACGAAGACCTTCTAGAGATAGAAGACCTTCAACGCTCATTTCTAATGATGATTATTATCTTTATCAAGTAGAATCTGATCAAGGGAAAATAAAGGAACCGGTCACTTATTCACAAGCCATTAAAGATGTTAATTCTAGTAAGTGGATCGATGCCATAAAAGAGGAGCTGAAATCTATGGCTGAAAATGAAGTTTGGGACGTAGTTCATTTGCCTCAAGGACACAAAACAGTCGGCTGTAAATGGGTCTTTAAGACTAAGTGCGACTCTCAAGGCAATATTGAACGACATAAAGCCAGACTTGTTACCAAAGGTTTCACTCAGAAAGAAGGTATTGATTACACTGAGACCTTTTCTCCCGTGTCAAGGAAGGATTCTCTTAGAATTATCATGGCTTTAGTAGCTCATTATGACCTCGAGTTACATCAAATGGATGTGAAAACTGCCTTTCTTAATGGAGACTTAAAAGAAGAAGTCTACATGCGTCAACCTGAAGGTTTCATTATTGAAGGTCAGGAAGACATGGTCTGCAAACTTAAGAAATCATTATATGGACTGAAACAAGCATCGAGACAATGGTACTTAAAGTTCGATGAAATCATTACTAATTTTGGTTTCAAAGAAAATATCATTGATCCTTGCATATATCTCAAGATCAGTGGGAGTAAGTTCATATTTTTGATTCTGTATGTTGATGATATTTTATTAGCCAGCAGCGACCTTGGTTTATTACATGCAACCAAGACCTATCTCTCTAAGAACTTTGAAATGAAAGATATGGGTGAGGCAACCTATGTCATTGGAATAGAAATATTTCGTGACAGGTCCTTAGGAATTTTGGGTCTGTCTCAGAAAGCATATATCGATAGAGTTTTAGAAAGATTTGGTATGATGACATGTTCTTCTAGTCCTGTATCACTGTAGAAAGGAGATAAACTTGATCTCACGCAGTGTCCACAGAACGAGTTAGAACGTACTGAAATGGCTAAATATCCTTATGCTTCTCTGGTTGGGAGTTTAATGTATGCTCAAGTTTGCACTCGACATGACATTAGTCATGCAGTTGGTATATTGGGTAGATTTCAGAGTAACCCAGGAATCGCTCATTGGAAAGCTGGAAAGAAAGTGCTGAGATATCTGAAGGGAACAAGGAATTTCATGCTCACATATAGAAAAATCAGATCACCTACAGGTGACTTGTTATTCTGATTCAGATTTTGGGGGATGTTCTGACACAAGGCACTGTACTCTTGGATTTGTTTACCTCTTGTGTGGAGGTGCAATATCATGGAAAAGCCAGAAATCACAGTTGCTTTATACCTCCACCATGGAAGCTGAATATGTGGCTTGTTACGAGGCTTCAATTCAGGGAGCATGGTTGCGTAATTTTATCTCGGAGTTTGGGCTTTTGAATTTCATCTCTAAGCCAATTTCTCTTTACTGTGATAATGAAGCTGCAATCTTTTTCTCCAAGCATGATAGGATATCTAAGGGATCAAAACACATGGACCTTAAATACCTCTCACTGAAGCAAGATATTAGATTACAGAAATTTGTCATTACACATGTAGGAACAGATCTTATGGTTGCAGACATCTTTACAAAAGGATTGTCTCCGAAAGTTTTTCAAGGACATACTCTTCATATGGGTCTTGAAGACAGTCATTGATTACGAGTCTGTACCATTTTTTTTTTATCTATGTTCTTATGTAAGACATTTATTGAGATCTCTTAACAATTTCTACATTTCTTGCTATATAATATTATTTCTGTTTTTCCATTGTGTACACACTTATTATTGGATTAATGATAACAGATAGTCTTTTTAGACATTATGAGACCATTACGCTAAACTCCACTTATGGCCTAACTATATCAATCGTTGATGTAGTGGTACATGGAAGTAAACATGTTGCAGATTGACATGTGCACGCCATGACTCTCTTTAACGATGCATCAGTTAAGGTGCTTATAAACACCGATTTAAAATATATGTTTTAGCATAGTATGCGCAACTTATATATTCTCTAACGAACATTACAGATGTTCCAATCGACCAAGTGGGAGACTGTAAGAATATTTTATGCTATAATAATATTACGGGATATGTAATATATCTTCCTTATTATTATGGTAATATTTCTTCCTCATAATTGTAGTCTTATTGGAAATCGGGATCCTATAGAGATATGCTATCACAATAATATCGGACTAAATAAGGAGTCTTTCCATATTTACTCAACCTTGATGGAAGGTCGAGATTACGGTAATCTAAAACCCTAATAGGAAACCGGTCCTCTCTCTGCCTATATAAAGGAGTCTTCACCATCAGAAACTTCATACAAAATTAAGAAACACAACACTTATTATTATAGGAAAAGAGAGAGAAACCGACCTATTATTATTATTTGAAGATTGAAGATTATTTGAAGTCGTCTTATTATTATTTTGGGGTCATATTATTATTATTTGAAGACATCTTATAGAGATCTAATATCGTTCGTATTAGATCTCGACTTATTCCACAATGTCAGGAGGTATGTCTTAATCTCTCTTAATTAATCTTTTGTGACCTTCATGTTGCTCAAAGATTTATGGGAATTATATTTTATTTATGTCATGTTAATAATATACTAACAGTTTGCTTCATCAAAGGGTAAAGGATTGAAATTAACAAAGGAAAAGAGGGGGAAATGAATGATATTGCCCCAAATTTAGGTTATTGTTTGGTTTCAATGAAATGGAATGCAATTTCATCCAACATTAACGGCTTGTAATCGTCAAGATCATTAAAATATTATTATTTCGTAATATTTATACATTATATCTGAAATAATATTTAAAATTTATTATTTTTAATGTCAAAATTACAAGCATAAATTTTGTGTAACATTTATATCTTTTAATAATAAAATATTTATAAAATCGAATATTTCGGGTTTGGTCTGGTTCAAGATCGAAAGTTTTAGGTCCGGTCTTTGGTCCATAAAAAAATTATTTTCGGTTTTCCGTCCGGCCTAGTTTGGTCGGATCTTGGACTGATGCTCACCCCTAGTTATCAGTGATCATGATGTAATTTCAAACTTAGTGTATTCGTAAGCACCAAAAAAATTTAGGGTATTCGTTTAGTATTTTTTTAGTTATGATAATTTGAACAACATTGTTTGTAGTTGAAGTCATTTTTTCGGTTTATAGTTTATGTTCCGGTTAAGGAATCAATTAACCCGACTTCGGATTCGGGTCGTATGTTCAATATGTTGATAATTGCTCGCCTGATTTCCTTTAGTCTCTCCTTTCTCCCACTCCGGTGATCAGACCTCCCCGGCGGATTGAGCCTGCTCCCTGCACAGTGAACGCACAGGGCCTCGGAGGTTGTCCGAGGGAACCCTCTCCGATGCCTAAGTCAGTCTGTGAAATGCCTTGATGAACCTAGTTCGTGAGGAGCTAGGTGGCGTTTTTGTAGAGTGAGAGTCTAGAGAGAGAAAATCCCCCCCTCTCTATGTGGGAAATGGGTGGGTATTTATACCTTCCCACATGAGAGAGGGGGGGGGGGGGGGGGGAAAGAGAAGAGAAGGAGAATGCGTGGACGAGAGGACAACACGTGGCTTCCCCTCGTCCACCCACTTTCCATTACCTGAGGCGAAATGACGGATGGGTCCTTGGACTCCCCTGCCCGTGCCGGGGGTTAGGGCGCCCTGGAAGAAAGCATGAGGAGAACCTGGAGGCCCTGCTTGGCTGGCAGAAGGCCCTGCTCGGAAGGCGCAGGCCCTTAGGGACTCCCCGTAATCCTTCGCAGGGAGGGTTGACGGATGAGACCGGATTCACCCTGGGGATGACCCGTGGTACTTGGTCGACTCCCATCAATTGGCCCACGCCGGTCAGAGGGAGGCGGGGCCTTCCTCTTGGCAGGCGTCTCTTGAGATGGGGTGCAGTTGACTCTTGAACTCGGGCATTTAATGCACTGCTTGTTCCCGAGGTTGGAATGTTCTTTTAGTGATGATTGCTTTCTATTCCCAGCGGATTTTTGGGCAGTGTGCGGGTGCGCTGATTGGCCGCGCCCCCTATCAAAGTGGTTGCGGCGCCATTTAATGCTTTGGCTACCTTCCGTATAAATTGCGGTTTCCTTGCCGTTTTCACAACCCATCTTCAACCTTCTCTTCTTCCTTCAGAGAAAATGTCGTGGATTACTAGAGTGCTTTTCTGCCGTGGAGCTCGCGTAGTGGGCCGCCGCTTTGCGGGGCGTTGGAAGCTTAGGTATTCCCGGGCGTCTTTTCTAATTTTGCGTCGTAGCCGGCGATCCCGCGTCCGACATCCCCGAAAGTTCAGGAGGGCTCTTATCGAAGCGGGCAAACGTCCACAGAGGGCTCCTCTAGCTGCTCCAAGGTTCAGGCGCTGCCCCCAGGGTGGGGGTTGCTTCGACAGGGGGTGCCATGAATGCTTTCCATGGCTGCACCCCGAGCAATTCGACCCTGATTGCTCGAGTCTGTCCTCTTCTGAGTCGGGCCCTTCTTCTCCCTTGAGGAAGGTTGGCTGCGGCTCCTGTGACGATACCGAGACAGTCCCTTATGGTAGGGACTGGGATGTCAGCAGCCGGGAGTCCGGCGACAGCGACGGCCAGGGCTACTCCTCTGGTCGTGGGGATGATGATGACTCGGCAGATCCCTTCAAAGATTCCGACGATTGGGACTGGGGATCCGACTTTGGAGAGCGTGACAGCCCTGGGGACTACTCCCCGGGCTCTGACGATGACTAGGCCTGCCTGAGGGGTGCAGGCATAATGAGCCGGAAATAGGGGCTCCTTTTGTATTCCTGACTTGCATGCTATGTAACTTGCCCATTTTTTCGGGTTTTCTTTAATTTTAATGAAAAGATCAGGCGACTCGGTTCACATGTGGCACTTTTATTATTTGCTATTATTTACTTTTTGTTTTTATCATTATTATCTGGGGGGAGAGTGACGTCATCGAGGGAATGAATGTTCCTGGCGTCTTTTTGCCTTCTCGAGGCTTTCTTGGGATGAGGAGACTAGCTGTTAGAGCTGTGACACGTGGGGGATGACTTGCGGGGTGAGCTTTGCAGAAAGAAGGCGACCCTTCGACTGCCCAGACCTATATAAGCCCATTCCTTCCCCCTAACTCTCTTTTTAGCGTTTTTCAAAATTCGTACCTCCACTTCTTCACTCTCTTTGCTGCTGCGAACTTCTTTCAAGATTTCGAAGGGTGTCTAACTCCGGACCTCTCTTGGCGACGATCACCTTTCTAGGTTAGAATCTTGATTCCAACTCTTAGTTTTTCTTCTTTTTCCTCATATTCTTTCGAGAAATAGAATGTCTCGTGCCCGCGCTCTTACCTTTAGTCCGTCGTCTGGGGGGACGGAGGACAGAAGAGGGGGGAGATCTGACTTTGCCTCTTCCTCTGGGGTTAGGCCCGGCGAGGAAAACCGCCCCGAGGAAGATGGGGGTGCAAACTCACCCGAACCCGCGTCCTTTGACGTCGTCGATTCCGACGATGGTGCGTTGGAGATTGACCCTTCCACCGTCGCCGGCCTTGCTCCCAGGGAAAAGGGAAGAAAATATTTCTTGGACAAACACAAATATCTGGTTCCTTTGAGAACCTACCCTGAGACCAAAAACCGAGACCTAATCTTGGAGAGTAATGCTGCCGGGGAAATTGAAAAGTTCTATAATTTCGGGGAGGGGTACACCGTTATAGTCCCAGGGGAAAAAGATACGGTGTGTTGCCCTCCTGACGGCTGCGTGGCTGTCTACCACAAAAGTTTGGAATTTGGCCTACGATTCCCTCTTCACCCTTTCTTGGAGGAGGCTTTCCAGAGGATGAATGTGGCCATTGCCCAATTGACCGCCTCAGCAATCAGGACCCTGGTGGCTTACACCTGGACCTGCCTCTTCCATGGGGAGGGGCCTTCCATTGATGCCTTTCGTGCCATGGCTTGGCTGCAAATGGTATCCTCATCAAGGGGGGATGACTCCCCTGGGTACTGGTCCATCCTGAAGTCGAAAAAACACGCTCTGGTCTGGCCGGCCTTAAACAGCCTGAAAGACTGGAAAGATAATTTCTTGTACGTACATAGTGCTTCAGGGTGGCGGATCCCTAGGCATTTTAGGAACCACGTACATACCCGCCTGGAGACCCGTGAGGAATATCACCCGGGTGTTGGGGGAAAAGACTTGAAGGTGAAGCTGAGTCAGGCAGATGAAGAACTGATTAAGAAATTTAAGGTTACTGAGGGGGCTCCTCCCAATGTGCCTGCTTTCTGGCTTCCTCATGCAGACCTTATCACTACGGATGAATATCTGCTCCCGCTGGGTCTGATTCCCGGCCTTGAAGGTAGTTCAGGGGCTTGAATTGGCCTGGTGATTTTTTCTGAGGTTTTCATCCGTTTTCTTAGCTGGCCCTTTTTACCTGTCTTGCAGGTGAGGCTTCTCGCCTTTGGAGCAGGAAGCAGGTGAGGAGGCTTGGTCTGACTGAGGAGTTCTTCGTCACTCGGAGAGTCCCCCTTCTTCCTTCCAACTTCAAGAAAGGAGAGAAGAACTTGATGAGGTTTGTGAAGGAGCTCGCTTCTGGTCGACGGCTCCCCTTCCCTCCTCGGCTGAAACCGACGGCTCCCTCTCCCAATGCTCAGGGCGGGGAGGCTGAAGATACTTCTGTGGCGACCCCCTCCCATGCTGGCCGCCAGGATGATTCCCCTGCCAGGGCACATGCTTCCCCGGGGTCTCACCCTGCGGAGTCTGAACAAACTGGAGAGAGCGTTCCCCTGATTCGTAGGAGAAAGAGGAGTAGGGAAACTCCGGGGGCTGTGCCCATGGTTGACTTAGAGGCCGATGTGGAGACTCCGGAGGCGAAGCGCCCTGCTCACGACGTCCCGGGCACTTCTCTTCTGGAGGGAAATGCCGAGCTCCACTATGCTGCGGGCGACAGTGTTGACGTATCAGGCTTGCTTGCGGACTCTAGTACTGTTTTGGCAGATCGCCTCATTAAGTCGGTAACCAGCACTTCTCACCAGGTGATCCAGTATATACAGCGTACTTCCAGGGTGTTGCAGGCTTCTGCCGAGCTGGCGGCCCTCAGTCGCCTAAGTGACGAGGAGCTGACTATCACCCCTGGGGCCCCTCCCCCTGATCGCCTGGCCGTGGTTGAAAGGGACGTGACCCTGATTGGGGGCTTGAAGGACCAGCTGTCCAAACAAGAGAGCGAGCTGGAGGAAGTGAAAGGGCAGGCCAACCACTGGAGGCTTCAGGGGGAGCAGGCTGTGAGGGAGGCATCCAAGCTCGAGGTGGAATTGAGGGAGAGCCGCCTGGCAGTGGAGCATGCTGAAAAGTCCCTGGCTGAGATGGAGCATCTCAAGAAGAAAGCAGCTGATCTGGAGGAAGAACTGTCCAAAACCAGCTCAGACTTCAAACTGGCTCAGGCTGGGTGGCAAGATGAGAAAAGTGCCATCCTGAAGGAAGCTGAAGCTGCCTCGGACTTGAGTTTTGAAAATGGGGCTACTTCCTCCTTGGAGCTTGTTATGGAGGTAATCAGGGAAATGTTTCCCGTCTTTGACGAGGACGCATTTCGGAACCTTTATGCTGCCAAGAATAAAGCTTTGGCAGCTGGAACCCCCAAGGAGCCTGCCGGTCCTGACCATGGTGCGCCTGATGCCTAGGCCTTTACTTTTGTTGATAATTTTTGTGCTGAGCCTTAGAATGGCCAGTTTTGTTTGTAATACTTTGACATTTCCGGATCTTTATTTTGGGCTTTTGTTAAAACCGTTCTACTTTTCCCTGGATTAATCCTTGAGTGTTCGCCTTTTCTTTTACTTTCTTTGTTTTCCAGAGTTTGGCTGAGATTTTATACAAGGTTGGGGGGCTTGCCCCCAGTCCTTGTTTGGCCTGTTCCTGGCTCTTGGGTCAGAGTCCAGGAGGCCTGCCCCCTGCCTGCCCAGAGGCTGGCAGGGTGGCATTATGCGTTTTATACAAGGTTGGGGGGCTTGCCCCCAGTCCTTGTTCGTTTGGCCTGTCCCTGGCTCTTGGTCAGAGTCCAGGGGGCCTGCCCCCTGCCTGCCCATAGGCTGGCGGGGTGGCATTATGCGTTTTTTATACAAGGTTGGGGGGCTTGCCCCCAGTCCTTGTTCGTTTGGCCTGTTCCTGGCTCTTGGTCAGAGTCCAGGGGGCCTGCCCCCTGCCTGCCCAGAGGCTGGCAGGGTGGCATTATGTGTTTTTTATACAAGGTTGGGGGGCTTGCCCCCAGTCCTTGTTCGTTTGGCCTGTTCCTGGCTCTTGGTCAGAGTCCAAGGGGCCTGCCCCCTGCCTGCAGGGAGGCGTTTGAATTTTTGTTGGGGGGGCTGTTTTCCTTAGTTCTGGCAACAGGGGGGCCTCCCCCTATTGCCCCCTGCTCGTTTGTGTGTGAAAACGCGAGTTTGAACAGGCAACGAGTATAGACTTTGAGGATCTTTTCATTTCTTCGTAAAAATCTATCACAAGGGTGGTCGGAGCCGTCGACATTCTTTGACCGTTCTCCGCCAATTTTAAAGAAACGAAGACTACTTTAAGATTCTGCTTTAGACATAATATTTCTTCAAGGTGTCTGCATTCCAGTGAGCACTCAACTCCTGGCCCTCTAGATTGGCGATCTTATACGTGCCTGGCCCTAAGATTTGAGTTACCTGGTATGGACCCTCCCAATTAGCGCTAAGTTTGCCGTGCTCTCTTGATCTTCCCACGGCCTGTGTCTTTCTGAGGACTAGATCACCCACCTGGAAATTTCGCTGATGCACCCTTTTGTTGTACGCCTTCCTCATTCGTTGCTGGTAGGCGACGATGTTGGCGCTGGCTTCCTCCCTTACCTCACCGACCAGATCTAAAGCTTCTGCCATTGCTACCTCATTCTCAGCATGGTCGTATTGTAAGGAGCGCAGGGAGGGGATTCTGGCCTCAATTGGTAATAAAGCCTCTGCGCCATATACCAGGCCGAACGGGGTCTGGCCCGTAGACTCCTTACGGGTGGTCCGGATGGACCAGAGTATGCTGGGGAGTTCGTCGGCCCATCTGTCCTTGAGGTCATCCACCATTTTCTTTAGGCCATTCAAAATTTGTTTGTTGGCTGCTTCTGCCTGCCCGTTGGTTTGAGGGTGGCAGACGGCAGAATAAGCCACCGCAACGCCGTGACCTTCCAGCCATAATCTCAGGGGGTCATTATCGAATTGTCTTCCATGGTCAAACACTAACGTTTTTGGCAAGCCAAACCGGGTGATAATGTTCCGCCAAATCACTTTCCTGACCGCAGGCTCGGTGATGTTAGGCACTGCCTCAGCTTCCACCCATTTGGTAAAGTAATCAATGGCTACGATCAAAAATTTTCTGCCCCCGGTGGCTGCCGCGAAGGGGCCCAATATGTCCATCCCCCACTGAGCGAAGGGGATGAGGGACAGGATCGGCCTGAGCTCCTGAGCCGGGGCATGGATAGAGGGGGCGAAAAGCTGACATTTTCTGCACTTCTGGGTTAAGTCCTTTGCGTCGGCCAGCAGGGTCGGCCAATAGTATCCGGCCCTCAAGGCCTTGTGTGCTAGTGATTTCCCTCCTATGTGATGGCCACATATCCCGGAGTGGATGTCGTCCAGCACTTCCGCCGCCTGATCTGCCCCCAGGCACCTGAGCAGGGGGGACGAGAAAGATTTTTGGTACAGGTCTTCGCCTATCATGACGAACCATGCTGCCCTTACTAGCGTTTTTCTTTTCTGTGCAGGGTCGGTCGGTAGGACTCCGTGTTTTTTGAACAGGATGATGGGGGTCCTCCAGTCTTCAGGCCCCGCTTCCTCTACCGCACCAACGGTTGGACAGGGGGCGGTAGATTTCTCTTGGACGACGTCCACCCATACTGACCTTCTTATATCCTGCAGGCTGGAGCTGGCTAGCTTTGACAGGGCATCCGCTCTGTGATTCTGAGATCGTGGGATCTGTCTGATTTCGTATGACTTTAAACCTGATAGTTCCCTTTTTACCACCTCCAGGTACGCGGCCATTGTTTGGTCCCTAGCTTCATACTCTCCATTAATTTGGTTGGCGATGAGCTGGGAGTCTGTGGCCAGAACGACCCGTTCTGCGCCTGCAGCCTTGGCCAGGTTGATGCCTGCAAGTACTGCTTCATACTCGGCTTCATTATTCGAGGCGGGGAAGACAAATCTGAGAGCATGCTCAAAATCGGTCCCTTCCGGACTGGTGAACACTACCCCCGCCCCTGATCCGTTGGTCGTTGAGGATCCATCGGTGTATACGACCCATTCGCCAGAGGTTGGGCTATCGTCTTCGGAGTGGGAGCATTCTGCCAGAAAGTCGGCCAATGCTTGGGCCTTGATGGCCGTTCTTGACTGGTATGTTATCCCCAGTCCACTCAACTCGATGGCCCACTTCAGCAATCTGCCCGATTTTTCAAATTTTTCTAACACCTTTTCCAGGGGCTGGTCTGTTAGCACCACGACAGGGTGTGCATCGAAGTATGGCCTCAATTTCCTGGCTGCTATAACAACCGCGTAGGCCGCCTTCTCGACCATGGGGTAGTTCTTCTCTGCTGTCCCCAGGGCGTGGCTTACGAAGTATATGGGCTGTTGAGCGCCTGCTTCTTCCCTTAGGATGACTGCGCTGACTGTAGCGTTGGTTACAGCGATGTACAGAAAAAGCTTCTCTCCTGCCACCGGTCTTGCCAGGGTGGGGAGTTTCTTTAAGTGTTCCTTTAATTGTCCGAACGCTTCTTTCTGCTCGTCTTCCCATTTGAACTGTTTATTGCCTTTCAGCACCTTGAAAAACGGGGTTGACTTGTCTGCTGACCTGGCAATGAACCGTGCCAGGGCGGCCATGCGACCTGTTAGACGTTGGATGTCCCTGATGGTCTTTGGCTCGGGGAGGTCTAGAACAGCCTGAACTTTCTCGGGATTGGCGTCTATCCCTCGGGAACTTACCAAGAAACCCAAGAATTTTCCAGAGCGCACCCCAAACGTGCACTTCTTCGGATTGAGCTTCATCTTGTAGGCGCGCAGGGAGGAAAAGGTCTCCCACAGGTCTTCCAGGTGTTCCTTGTCTCCCTTACTCTTTACAATGGTGTCATCGACATAGGCTTCTAAGTTTCTGCCTTTCTGATTTTCGAACACCTTGTCGACCAGGCGCTGGTACGTGGCCCCTGCGTTTTTCAATCCGAATGGCATCATCTTGTACATGTAGGTGCCTGAACTGGTGATAAATGCGCACTTGACTCTGTCCGGCTGCCACAAGTACACCTGGTGATATCCTGAGAAGGCATCCAGGAAGCTTAGCATTGTATACCCGCTGGTGGCGTCCACCAGTTGATCGATTCTGGGGAGTGGGTAGCAGTCTTTTGGGCAGGCCTTGTTGAGGTTCGTAAAATCCACGCACATCCTCCACGCGCCTGACGATTTCTTGACCATGACCACATTCGCCAGCCACTCAGGGTAGTCACAGACTTCTACAAAGTCTGCCTTCAAAAGTTTTTCGATTTCTTCCTTGATTGCCAAATCTTTTTCTGCGGACATGTTCCGCTTTTTCTGCTTTACAGGGCGGGCGTCCGCGTTTACGTTCAGCTTGTGAACGATACACGCCGGATCGACCCCTGGCATTTCATCCGCCGAGTAGGCGAATACATCCTTGTTCTTCCTCAGTAGTTCGACCAGCTCAGCCTGGTAGGACTCTTCCAGGTCAGCCCCTACAAGGACTTGTCTCCCCGGCTCCAGGTCCACCAGCATGCTTTCTCCCCCAGGTTCCAGGTGGTTTGACGTCTGGTTACCGGCTGGGATCTCGCCCTCTCTGCTGGGGGAGTTGTCGGCTTTTCTTTTCCCTTTTCTTTCGCTCTCATGAGCCTGCAGGGCCACGGAGTAGCACTGTCTGGCCGACTCTTGGTCCCCGCGTATTTTGCCTTCTAGGCCGAAGTCAGTGACGTAGGCTATGGTGAGAGCCCGGATTGATATGGCTGCTTCAATTTCGTCCAGGGTGACTCTGCCGATCAGGGCGTTGTAGGCGGACTTCGCGTCTACCACAACAAACGACGCCCTGATATTCCTGGCAGTAGCTCCTTCCCCGAACGTTACCGGCAGGTCTATGATTCCGACGGGCAAGACGCCTGCTCCGCTGAACCCATATAATGACCCCGGGGCAGGTCGTAGGTGCCGTTTCTCCAGACCCATTTTGTCGAAGGCGTCTTTGTACAGCAGATTCGTGTAGGCGCCCGTGTCTACCATGCATCTCCGGACAATGTGGTTGCTAATTACCAAGGATAGTACCAAGGGATCACTGTGGGGGTATATCACCTGCCCTGCATCCTCGGGGGTAATGCTCAGCGTTACTCCCTTTGGGCTTCCTGCTCTTTCAGCGTAGCAGATTTGGTTTCTTAGCTCACGAATCTGCCTTTTCTGCCCCCTCCGACTGATTGGACCTTCTGCATCTCCTGATATCACATGGATTACCAGGCGATTCTGTACCGAGCCCTCGGGTTTTTCAGGTGTCTCCTTCTGGGACTTGTTCCTGGCTGCATAGTTGGCCAACCAGCCGTTCCTGATCAACTTTTCGATCTCGTCTTTCAGATGACGACATTCCTCGGTGGTGTGGCCTACGCAGTCGTGAAAAGTGCAGAATTTCTTGGGGTCCCCTCTTGGACTGCGCGGCTTGCTCGGGCGATTCCACTTCGCGGTTTCTTTTTCCAGCTCGAAGATTTCTGCCCTGGACTTATTAAGGGCAGTGTAACTGTCGAATCTGGGCTGATAAGCAGTGCGCTCCTTTTTGGGGGTATCCCCTTCCTCGGATCTATGTCTTCCGGAGTCGCTTCTTCCGCGTCCACCCTGCGGTCCCCCTTGCTGCCTCGTGGGGCCTGCAGGGGTCTCCGGCAGGCTGTGGAATTCCTCCTGCAACATAAACCCCTCTGCGATTTTTCTGGCCTTGGCCAGGGTCTCCGGTTGGGCCCTGATCATCTGGTTCTTCATTTCGCCGGGTAGCAGGGAATTGGTTAGTGCATATGCCGTTGTTGGGTCGTCAATTTCCTTCACCTGTTGGAATGATGAATCGAACCTTTTCAGATATTCCCTGACAGTTTCACCCTTCTTCTGCCTGAGGGTCATCAGGTCGAAGCGGGTGAGACGTCGTCGTTTGTTTCCGGCATACTGGTCTAAGAACATCTCCGCCAGCTCGATGAAGAAGGAGATTGATCCTTGCGGGAGATCCCTGAACCAACCTTGGGCTAGGCCTACCAGGGTGGTGGGGAAGATCTTACACCAGACTGCGTCGTCGGCGTCGTACATGCCCATGTGGCTTTCGTACGCAGCCAGGTGATCTTCCGGGTCTGTAGTTCCGTCGAACTTTACAGTTGGCATTTTAATCTTCGGGATCGGGTATGCCTGGACTTCAGGGTGAAGCGGGGTCTTAGTTGGCCTACCCACCATTTTTGACCTGCCCGCATCTGAGTAGCGACCGTAGTCATCCCAATTATCAGGGGTCGGTCGCCTGCCCTCAGGGGAGCGGTGCCTTGGTGGGGGCCTCGGCCTGCTAATCGCCTCGTCGTCTTGAGAGGGGGAGTGATACCGCGAGCGCTTCTTCTGGGCGGACTCGAGGTTATCGCCCTGACGGTACCTGGGCCTCATGGGTTGGCCGTTGTTGAGCCTGGATTGCAGGCCTTGAGACAGCCCAGGGGGTGGCTGCAATCCCTCAGCTGGCGTCAACCTGGAGAACACATCCTGCTTTTCTCCCAGGCGCTTGGATACTGGCTCTTTGTGCCCCATGCGGTCCCTCAGGCCTTGGGATAGGCCTCTTCTTTCATGAGCAGCGGTGGATTCTGTAGTATGGATGGAGAATGCGCCCTCCGGACCGGCCACTTCTTGCCGTGCAGGCGGCTCCTGACGAGCTTCTGAAATTCGCCTTTGCACTTGTGCATAAGCATGAGCTGTCCTTCTGGCTTTTTTCTGAGCGTTTCTGACGGCGGTTCGCTTTGTGCCCCCGGTTCCTTCTCCACTTTCAAAGTGGAGCAACCTGGGGGTCGTCGCGACCCTGCCTATCAGGTCATCAGGGGTAAATTCCTGGTCCAGCATGGCTGAGAAGAAAGCCGCAGTCTGTACCATCTGGGCAGAGGTGAGGTTTAAGACGGGTCTCGATTGGCTCCCCTGCCCAGCCATGGTAGCTGCTCCTTGGCCCGCTGCCCCCTGCAGACTGGCCCGCCCCACACCCGGAATTGTGGCAGCAGGCGTCATTTCGGGGGGCATGCCATACTGGGGGGCTTTGGGTGGGTTTGCCACCGAACTGGTGTCGAAAATCTCAGGCATATTCGATTGTGGATGGTTAATTTGTGTTTTTGGAATGGTTGGTTTTGTGGGTAATCTCGTGAGCACAACCTAGATCCTCCCCACAGACGGCGCCAATTTGTTCCGGTTAAGGAATCAATTAACCCGACTTCGGATTCGGGTCGTATGTTCAATATGTTGATAATTGCTCGCCTGATTTCCTTTAGTCTCTCCTTTCTCCCACTCCGGTGATCAGACCTCCCCGGCGGATTGAGCCTGCTCCCTGCACAGTGAACGCACAGGGCCTCGGAGGTTGTCCGAGGGAACCCTCTCCGATGCCTAAGTCAGTCTGTGAAATGCCTTGATGAACCTAGTTCGTGAGGAGCTAGGTGGCGTTTTTGTAGAGTGAGAGTCTAGAGAGAGAAAATCCCCCCCTCTCTATGTGGGAAATGGGTGGGTATTTATACCTTCCCACATGAGAGAGAGGGGGGGGGGGGGGGGAAAGAGAAGAGAAGGAGAATGCGTGGACGAGAGGACAACACGTGGCTTCCCCTCGTCCACCCACTTTCCATTACCTGAGGCGAAATGACGGATGGGTCCTTGGACTCCCCTGCCCGTGCCGGGGGTTAGGGCGCCCTGGAAGAAAGCATGAGGAGAACCTGGAGGCCCTGCTTGGCTGGCAGAAGGCCCTGCTCGGAAGGCGTAGGCCCTTAGGGACTCCCCGTAATCCTTCGCAGGGAGGGTTGACGGATGAGACCGGATTCACCCTGGGGATGACCTGTGGTACTTGGTCGACTCCCATCAGTTTACATCATGCTAAAGTGTGTGCATCCTATAAGAAACTGAAAATTGCAATAGAAGATACTAAGTTCAGATACTTTAATTAAAAGGTCATAAACTTTCATATATTAACATATACTCCGTATTAAGCTTAAAAGGTTTGAACAGTTTATTACATAGATAAAATTTGGATTTTATCATCATAATATATCAACGGTTTGAAACACATGGATACACTTTTTATCTCAAAATAATTGTAAAAAGAATCACAAATTATTTAAAACCAGGTATAATCCTTTTTTCCTTATTTCCTCTACACTTTCTCCTCTCCACGTATGACCCATTGTAAAATATGACATAGTTTTGTCATATACTCCATAGAGTTCAGTGACGATTTCGTTCCCACAATAATTCTAAAGCAAATTAGTGTCATAGGGAAGAAATATACAAGAATAGGAGCGCCATCCTACTTCAGGTCGTCGACAATTCAGGCAGGTCGTCGATGCTTTATATGTGAATTTACCCTTTTGCGCTTCTATAATTACGAGTATTGATATTAATTATTTTACTTAATTAATCTAATTATTATTTCCCGACTACGGTTTGGATAATTTTTGACGTTTTTTGAGACATGTGTCTCAATGACTGTTACGGTTTGACGTATTCGATTTTATACGTCCCTATCGTTGATTTCCGTACAAACCCATTAGGCATGAGGATAAACAAAACTCCTTACCACCAAACCAGTTGAACATTTTTAATAATTTTCACTAAAATATTATCTATATCTGATTCTAAAACCCCCTAAAATCGCCTATTAGTACCCTTATGTCCCCTGACGGTTATATATGAATTTTTAATATTATTAATAATATTAGTGTTGTGGTGGGTGTGGGGAGGATATATAATATGACATAATCCGTAACATAATAAAATGACGATTTTAAGAAAAAAACGTCACTAAAATGACAACCACATTAACACGATTAGATTTAATGACACGATTAAAACCGTTTCATTATCGAATTTCATTAAAACGATTAAACTTTTTAATTTCATTAACAAAAGTTAGTGAATGTAATTACGAAAGGGCGTTGTCTTTTCACATTAAAAAACGCCGACGACTGAAATGCCGACGACCTGAAACAACACTCAATAGGAAGGAGTATTATATGTCATCATCACTGAAAAATTTAACATGACTCAAATTCTCCCCTAAAATAACTAATGCTATGTTTGGGAACTTGAATTTGGATTTGAAATATTTCAAGCGTTTGGGAAACCTTGGATAGTCATTTCAAATCCCTCACTTTTTTTTTTCCGCATAATCTTATTAGAATATATATTTTTTTCTTTATTTTTTTTCCCGTATTTGAAAAAATTTATTTTTCTAATAATAAAGTTTTTTTAAAAAAAAATTGATGAATTTGACCCGACTTTACCCGCCCAAATCCAAACCCAAGGGTACCCAAACACAGAATTTGGATTTGAATTCTAAAAATTCAAATACAAGAATTGAATTCGTGATATTCAAATCAATTCCAAGTACCCAAACGCAACCTATTAAAATTGGGTCGTGAGGTTTACTCAATCCTAACAACATTTTACCGATTTACCCTTATCATTTCAACATTTATCAAAATTAATTCTTTAATTTTTCTCTCTAAAAACCCAAAATCCAATCTTAAAGAACACCACCAATCAAAACATAAGCATCGAACCCCGTCATCTCGTCAACCAACGTCCACAGAGATGTGGTGGCGTTGGAGGCCGGTTTGTGGGTGGTCGCCACCGGTGCCGGAGCACGGAAGGGGCGTTTAGGTCAGGGACGGGTCGAGGGTCGTGGTCGGGTGGTGGGTCTGGCCGTCTGGGCCGAGGGTGATGAGGGTGGTGGGTGAGGGTGGGTCGGTGGTGGTGGTTGGATGGGAGAGGGTCTTGGGGTGAGGGAGATGGGTTGTTGCTGTTGATTTTTTTAATTTAATTTTATTTTTATTTTTTATGTAAATGTGCTTTGTTTTTTAATTTTTAATTCTTAGTTTTTTTTCCTTTTTTTTTTATAAATTGCTTTTGATTTTTTATCATGTTTTTTATTTTATTTCCCTTTTGTTTGGTCAAACTTAAGTTTTTTTGAGAGGTAAAACTAAATTTTATTTTATGATTTTATTGTATTTTTTGTACCAACAATAAATAAATAAATTTTCTTTTTCTTTTCCCTTTTTTATATGTTAAATTCAACGGAAATTTCTCATGGTATCCTCGAATTATGTCACATTACACATGGCACCCCTGCTTTTAAGTTTGTTCACATGGTAACCTTGAGTTTTATAGTTTAGTTCCCGATTTGCCCTTTCCCAAATTTCTGTCATGACGCCGTTAAATTATTACCAAAATTAACAACTATTTTTCTTCAAAAAGAGAGTGTTCTCATGGTACCCTTAAGTTTTCATAGTTGTTCCCATGGTACCCTTAAGTTTTCATAGTTGTTCTCATGGTACCCTTAAGTTTTCATAGTTGTTCTCACGCTACCCCTGAAAGAAAAGCAACGACTCAGTGAAGCAAAACAACGATTAGTTTAATGAACTAGCCCTTACACAAGGGCTTACAAATTCACTCTCCTTTCTATTTTGGCATAAGAAGATCAAACCATCCACACTCACTCACTCAACCTTTTCACCTCCTTCTTCACTTGTACAAAAAAATTGAAAAACTTCATCACCATAACTTTGAAGCTCGATCATCCGGAAACATTAATTTTTTTCCATTTTTTTGTACAAGTGAAGAACGAGGTGAAAAGGTTGAGTGAGTAAGTGTGGATTGTTTGTTCTTTTTCTGCCAAAATAGAAAAAGAAGTGAATTTATAAGCACTTGTGTAACGGCTAGTTCAGTGAAATAGTCGTTGCTTTGCTTCAATGAGTTGTTGCTTTCCTTTCAGGGTACCATGGGAACAACTATGAAAATTTAAGGGTACCATGAGAACAACTATGAAAACTTAAGGGTACTATGGGAACAACTATAATTAATTTTGGTCATAATTTAACGGCGTCATGACAGAAATTTGGGTAAGGTCAAATCGGGAACTATACTATAAAACTCAAGGTTACCATGGGAACAAACTTAAAAGCAGGGGTACCATGTGTAATGTGACATAATTCGAGGGTACCACGGGACTTTTACCTAAATTCAATGATACTACCTTTTATCAATTCCTAAACCCTAAACAATTAGGTATAAATAATTGATTAGTTAATAATAATACAATAAACAAAATAATTCTTATTTAATCAATACTAGTAGATGGAAAGCCCGTGTGATGCACGGGTCGCTTTTTAGTAATCTTGATAAGGACACTAAGTTGAATGATTGCATAAATTTGTGAAACTGTACAACAGTAGAGAGGCAGTCGAGGTTAAGAGTATACCTAATAGTAAAGTAATATTAACCATATACGTAAATGTGTTATAATATACTGTAGTATTCCCTACACAAATTTCTATATATTCTTTATTTAAATTAAAAAATATATGAAACTATAATTATAATTATTATTAATTATTTAAAAAATTCAAAATTTTAATTTTATATTTTTTGAGGGTAAATAAATAAATATTAAAACAATTATCGAACAGAATTGACTAAGCGTTTCACGCTATCGCGGTCCAATTTTTGTTGTCTTATGAGGTGATAATCGTTGGTTTATATAGTGATAATTTTTAGAGTTTTAAATCGTAGGATCGTTTTTTTTTTCTATACAAATTCTTATATTCTTTATTTAAATTAAAAAGGAGTAGAATTTTTTTTCATATACAAAATTTTATATTTATATTCTTTATTTAATTTGAAAAAATATATTAAAAAATCGAGTCTGAGGTGGAGTATGATTTTTTTTATAATATTTATTTAATTTAAAAAATATATTAAAAAACTTGGACCAATCATATCGCTTGAAAAGTTTCTGCTTTATTATAATGAAGTAATATAGAAATTCATCGCCTTATTATAATTTTTCGAGGAGAGGATTTTTTTATTTAAGTTTGTAATCTTATGAGGTGATAATCGTCGGTTTATAAAGTGATAATTTTTTAATCTTAAATGGAGTAGGATTGTTTTTTTTTCTATACATGAATTATTATAATTTTTCGATGAGATGATTTTTTTTGCTTAAGTTTATAATCTTATGAGGTCAAACTTTTGTGGTCGTGATAATCGTCGGTTTATATAGTGATAATTTTTTAATCTTAAATGGAGTGGGATTATTTTTTTCTATACAATTTCATATGTTTTTTTATCTAAATTTCAAAAAAATCGAGTCTGGGTTTGAGTAGGATTTTTTTTCATATACAAATTTTTATATTCTTTATTAACATAAAAAATATATTAAAAAATTTCGACCAATCACGTCGCTCGAAAAGTTCCTGCTTTATTAATATATACTCACAACCTTATTATTTGTGCAAATAGTAAACGTTGCGAATCTAAAGAATCGGAGGGAGTATTGATTAGATAATTAAACTAGAATCCACAATTGAATTTGGAAGCATTAATAAATTATGTAAGTTGATCAAACGAAAAAAGAGGTAAATTAAAGATGGTGTACAAGCCAAGGATTTATAAAAGGGTAGAATAGAAAAATTCTCGAATAATTCGTTAGGATTGAGTAAAGGCTCGTTAGGAAAAAGTAATTTCGTTAAAATTTGTACCCGATTTTCAAAAGACTTTTATTCCCTTGATTTTCATCCTACTCCAATATCTGATGAACAATAAAGGACGGAGGAGATATTAAACGTCACGTCCTTGGGAGATCATAAGCGCGCCAACCATTCTTTATATCCTGAGTAATTAAAGCCCTCTCCTTAACCTCCGAAATGCAGAATTGACACATAACGGACAATGTAACACCGTAACAGTTCTTGGGATATCTAGGTATCTACCCACTCATTTGATTAAATAGTATCTGAAAATCATTTCATAATCAAAACTGAGATCTTTCGCCTTTTACCTACCTTTCACCATAAAGAGACGGCAAGTAATATACAAAAAAGGGGTTCATTAAAAAGAATATCTGGACATAAAACTGGTATATGAAACAACATCAACCCAATCAGGAAACCGGTCTTTCAATAAACTCGTTGCATCCACCAAATGTTGGTCTAAAGCCGCAACTTCCACTCTTAGAGGTTCTGTGCTGTTCGCCTGCAACACAGTATTCGTACTTGGTAACAAAACACTCTAAATCCACCAATACAAGCAAGGAAGTCACTATCAACATAATCTAAAGAGGTTCCAATCATACACAGAAAATTATGCAATGCACCTTCATCTATGTCATTCCAACTACTTTTTAGAGTCATACATACTCAAGGATACAAGTAAATAATCTGCAGTAGGCCTTCTACAAGTAGAGAAAGAATGAAGGCCACATGCCAAAAGAAAAAAGAAAAAAAAAACTCCGTAGTCTATTTGAAGTTCAAAGAATTTTAAGTGATTTTTGACACAATATAAAGCTGTGTTTCAAACATATATCTCTGCTTTGCTTTAAAAACCCGAAAATATTTCTGATTCCCGATTAAAACTATCTTTTCAAGATGTGTCCATACATCATATGGGGCGTATCCTTATTTCAAGACAGATTCATTATGTTTCACAATTCAAACATTCATTCATGGCGAGTCCACCCTCGGATATGTACCCAAGTCGAAGTAAGCATCTCAGAAAATGGTTTTCTCCTTCGAGGAAGACCCATGCTTTTGTAGTAAATTACTAACAGAAGCACCTCATGTGACCTTTTAATAGTTAAAAGCATAAATGGCGAAGACCACATCATACAAACATACGAGTTAGACGTAAAAGGCTAGAGCTTTACCTCAAGCCAGAAGACCCATTTTTCATTGCTAGCACCGCTGAGTCTGCATATGTATGAAGGAGGGCTACCTTCAAGTACTTCAGGAGCTGTTAAGTAATTAAAAAGACGTCATATAGTTAAACAATAATGTGTTCTCGAAAATAAAGCCTTCAAAAATAAATCACCTGATAACTTGTTGTCAGCAAAAGACCAGCCGGATAAGGGACCAGTGACATTGAGGACAGTTACCCAGACCTCTTTTAGGGAGCTGGAGAATACAGAAACACAAAACCTCGATGTCAGGACTAACATAACGCAAACTGGTTATGTCTAGACAGGGAGTGCTTTGACTTTGTTTGAGAAATAAGCGAACATCTCACTCCCTCCCCAGGACAAGTGACATTGAGAACAGTTACCCAAAACTCTTTTAGAGAGACGGGGATACAAAAACACGACCTCGATGTCAGGAGACTCAGGACCAACATAATGCAAACTGATTATGTATAGAGCGGGAGAGCTTCTGCTTTTGTTTAAGCCTCTCCCCCTCCCAACCCCTATTATGCCTATCGTTCATAGTTCACAAATATTTATGCAGCTCTCTGCTCACCCTAAATTGAGCTCCAGGTGCACTCTGCGGATGCCAGAATCGGAAAACTTTTCTTGCTTGACAGTTGACAAATATGGAAATGATTCATATTGCTGCAGGACTTCGTCATGTCCGGCTGGAAATTTCAAACTTCTTGAAAATAAAAATGACACTGGGAAAACTGCCTGTGGATAAGAAATACTTAAAATCTCAATAATATGAAACGGCAAAGTGGAGCCAAAAACAAAAAATATCAAGATTTAAAAAACAAAAATAAAAAGTTCCAGAAACTCTGCAGGTCTGCTATCTTTTTCCTTTTGAGAAAAACAAATAGAGACCCCTGTAGGGAGAAGCCGAAAAGTTGAAAAGGAATATTCAAGTAATAACGGATCTTTGACTTTTTTGACGGAAATTGTGTTTTGGTGCCTCAGGACAAACAAATCGAAATTTAAGGCGCTTTTGGGCAAAAAAAAAAAATTATGGGTGCCTTATCTACGGAAAGCATAAATGTTACGAGTAGGTGTCTTCTAACAAAAAAAACTTGATAAAATGATGAAAACAATATTGATGTAACAATTGAAGGGGTAAAAAAAAGAAATTGAAAAGCTTAGCTTTTTATTTCAACTAACTTATTTGCGAAATAAGCTACATATCTTATACTTTTCATACCCTAACGAGTGGAAGAACAAAATTAGGGGTCAAAATATAGGAATGGATTGGAATTGAGTATGACTCACGTAGGATACTAAAATTAGGGGTGTTCAACACTTGTTTATGGTTGTTTGGATCGATACTAGAATAGATAGTAGTTAAAGTAATTGGGGGTTAGAGATGAGTGTAGGATTCCATGGGGTTGAATTGGAGATAATCCAACAAACTCCACTCAAAATTGGAATGGATTGAACATCCTAATCCATTCTAAAAGCTCCAAGCCTCCAACCAAACACCCCTTAATGTATTGACAATTCATTTGGGTTGCTCTAAATAGTATAAAAGACACGTAATATTGGACAGAGGTACAAGAAAACATGATAAAAGGTTTATCCATCAATATTTTCAGCATGGTATTTGGCTTAATAAACTGTTCGCAACGGATGCACTAAAATTCCAACGGTTTGACAAACATTCACATAAATAGAATATAACGTTGATGCAAACTTGCAAAGCATAAGGGTTGGACAAGGTAAAATAAAGAAACTAAAAATCTAAGCAATAAGTGGAGCTAAATAACTTACAAGCCATCTATCTTTTGTGGTCTCGTAAGAATATTCTGGATTAACTTTCAGGTATTCTGCAGCCTCATGAGCATGCTTGAAAAGAAAAGGTAAATAATTGGAATCCACCACAGTAAATTCATAGCTCGAATCCAAAATCTTTGTAGAATCTGTTGAAAGTAATCAAGCATAATGATTGGGTTGTTTGGGATGGTGAATACGTCAATGCAAGAATGAGGGGACAGCTTTGATAAAAGACCGCCAAAGCTAAATACGGAGTATTTAGGTAGAATAAGACACCCTGAGATATATTAATTCCAAGTTCAGATTAATACCTGCAGTTAAGATTGTATGCTGTAATAAAATCCGTTTAGGTGCATCAACACTGTAAGGGAAGCACCTTGATGAAAGTGCCAGAAAAATCACACTACAATGAACCAAAAATTGCATTGTAATGGATCTGGCTAACCATCTACTGACAACTGGCACCAAAGGACCTAAACACCAGCCAGTTATAATACCAATCAATGCTGCCACTATAATATCCTGCACATAATATCCTGCAAAGGTCATTAATAAATTACATGTCAACATGAGGTGAATACAAAATGGACCCTATTGAAAGATCATACAAGGAAACTAGAGAGATAAACATGAATGTCACCAGCTACACAAAAGTACAATGTAACAAGAAAATCAATAAAGCCAAAAAAACTGTGATACGCCCTCCTGCACTGAAGGCATGCCTAAAACCAAATTTATTCAGTTAGGTACATATTATGCCCTGACGAGAACCAAGAAAGAAAAACTAGAATGATAAACATAAATGTCACCAGCTACATAGAAGTAAAATGTAACAAGAAAATCAGGACAGCCAAAAAAGTTTGCGATACGAGTATACGACGCCCCTCCTCCACTAAAGCAAAGCCTGAGAAAACCTTATTTACATAGGTACATATTATACTCTAATGAGAAGCAAGGGAAGCAAAAACTCATGATCTTATTGTGATCTACTACAGAGTACAGAATATTCTTTTCACTTCCAAAACCAGAGAAATATGCTTAAGACTGGTTCCCACAAGAATATCACTTATGACCTTCAACACAGCCTCCTATTCTACAGCAAATCTTTTTCCCTACTGAAACCATAGCAAATATGATCATGATTGGTTCCCACGAGAACTCACCAATTATCATTCAACGTAGCCGCCTCATTAGTAACATGACAAATATCTCCTCAGATAACCAAGTCACAACCATGAAAATCCTCCATGCCGCCATAGGTAGTATACTAGTATCGTATTTTATTTTTTGCTAACTAACCTCAAACTGTACCCTATGGGTTGTCATGCTCAATTACAGAGTGGTATGCTGCCTGAAAGGCAGTGATAAGGTTTCAAAAACATGAAAAGTCTAACAGCCAAGTATCTAATAGGTGTAAAGATGGAGGTGTGGCTCCGGATACAGAAACCCAATCACAATGTCTTTCAGTTCATTCAAGGACAACCTACCACACCATAATGTCGAGCAACGCTAACTAGATACTTTCCAACTCCAACACAGATTTTATAGAATGTGTACTACACCACTACTGCATTGAACCTAAAACCTATCTAAAGCAAGACACATACTCCCTCCATTCAACTCCAATTTACTCCTTAGGGTTTTCGACACTATTCACAAACCAAAAGGATCTTCAAAATTCTACACAATCTATAAGACAATATTATCATGTAGAGAATATAAAAAAATTACAATTTTTAACCTAGTGAAAGACATTAACAATTTAAAATGCGTCTCGGCAAATATGCATAAAGAAATGGGTAAATTGGAGTTGAATTTAAGCATTGAAATTTTAAATCCATGTTTAGGAATAACAAAGAGCACAATAGCACATCCACGATAGCCATCCCATATGGATATCCATACACTTACCAAAAGGAGGCGGAACAGACCCCATCATGCCCATCTTCTCAATTATAAATTGTATAAGAAATCCACCAAAATTTACCGAAAATGTCATGCATGGTAGCAAAGGAAATATATAGACTATCAGTGACCTACAAGACAGCGCCAAATATCAGGCAAACGGTTCTATCATACAAGCATACTATTCATAACCACACTTCAGCTAACACGAACAATAGAAATTTGACCTTAAAGATTGACTATTACTGCAGAGCAGTTGACTACACATCCATGCTAACAACATAGAAACTGCAGTGAAAAGGGTTAAGAAGCCTCCACCAAGCCCAGCAAGAAGGAAAACCTGAAATAAAGTAGTAGTAAGTTAGTAACTGATGATTCACAATCAGTAACTCAAATGATAATATTGAGCAGTAACTGCAATGCATACCAAAGTTAACAGAGCATAATAACCAAATGCTCCCCAAAAACTTGTTCTATCAACCAGTCCCTGCACCATTTTACCAAATTAGAAAAGCAAGCAATATATATATATATACACACACTCCATATAAAACCAGCTTGCACCAACTTCAGAAAATTCCCAAAAAAATTATACTCCGTAAAAATTAACTTGGGCAACAGTTGAGACTTGAGCTTGTCTATTACAATAAGATTGTAGAGGGAGTCTCCTGAAAACGGATGATCCCAGACTCAGAGAACTGACAATGATATGCCAATGAAGATAGTTAACATAAAGGTAATAGAATTGGCCTCTAAGTGTTCTAGGCAATAAAGTCAAAAGAAAAGTCAAAGGGCATTAAAAATCATGAATATCATGCAGCAGAAGACTCACGGGGTTCGTAAGAAAACTAGAAAATTGAAGACCCAGTATGATCTACTTATATCAATAATGTGAGCCCTATACAACAAACATTGTTTTTTTTGGCACTCTACATGATGTGAAAGAGCCAATGTGGAGGAGCACAAATTATGGAAATTGTATGATCTATATTTATATCGACAATATGTGCCATATACAACAAACTTTGTTTTTTTGGCCCTTACCATAGTGTGAAAAAGCCAATGTGTCATAAATCACAGTATATTTAGAAAAAGACGAGCACAAATGACAGAAGTGGGATCACTTCAAAGAACATACTACCTCATATTCTTTGGAAATGCCCCCCCCCCCCCCCATTTACTTTGAGCACAAGGATTAAGGTTGTGAGTGGAGTGGTGTATCTCACCATTTACCAATAAAGTGAAGTGATTCTATTAAAAAAACCTCTCAACATTGAAATGATTGGCCAAAAATGGAAAACGGGGCATTTTCTAAGAATCGGAGAGAGTACTATATAAGAAGGATGAGTAGCAAACCTCTTCTGACTTTCTGTGAACTGAAGCATCTTGGGAAAGATGAACGTGTTTGAACAAATATCTTGGGAGAAAAAGGCCAACAACAGAGCAGGGGACAAACATTAGAAACGCCAAGTAAGGATTAGCATACCTGCAAATTATCTAATTAAAAACATGTACAAAATGGAGTGGATAAAATGAAGGATGTTAAAAAAAAGTGAGAGAATAATACTAGCATATAATTAAATGAGTAACTAGTGACCAACCAATCAAGAGAAGGTATAGCAGCATGGCATAGACGAGCCAGATAAAAAAAGTAGTCCTTTATTTACTACTATAACAATGTCTTTTTAACTCTCTCATTCATCCTCACAAAAAATGCTAAGGTGTCACTCCTTCAGTTATTTGGGGATTAAAATATTAAGTGGCAAACACAACTACCTAATTGTTCTGCTCTAATAAAAAAACTACTCATGAAGTCATGATCACTAATGAATTCCTATTAGACACATAAAAGGTAAAGTTTACTAAAACTTAATTGAACAACTACATAATTCGTGTTGCATTATATTTTTAACATGATTATTATTGTTTATGTATGAGATTTATCATTGTTTTTTGACTATCATGTATGCATTATTGCATTTCATTAGGACAAAGACTTTAATAGCAAAACAAGCAATTTTGCATGGGTTAATACTAGTAAGAGCATAAAAAACAATCCACAAAATTAAGCAATATTATTGATTTTACATTTATTATTAAAGGACCTCAATGAAATAAAAATCCAAAGATACGAAAAACTTGCTACTTTAACTACAGATTCTAAAGATCTGAGGTCCCTTCCTCTCAACCTGATTGGGTACACTGTTAAATTAACTTGAACATTAGAAATAGAACGATATAAAATGCCATCACAATGCGCACGTAACTTCACTTCATATAACAACTTGTACCAGTTACTTCCTCTCATTTTACAATCATTGTCAAAAGGTCCACAGTCCACACTGAAGTCCAATGTTAAAAGCTATGGATTTATAACCATAGACCCGCCTGACACATATTAGTAAAGAAGCAGAAAGATGGGCTCCTACCAGTTCATAGCATGACTAGAGAAAAGCAATCTTAAGATCGCAAAGAGCACCGGAAGAATGACTCCCATTATGATTGCCGTGATGTGATTCAACATTCCTGTAAAATGCCAGTATTTAGAATCATAGCAGAAATCCAACTGTACACTCGACAAGTTATCCAAGATGTTTGAAATTTGTATCAATATTTTATTTTATTTTAAAAAGTCAAACTAGATATACTGCCAAAGTCCAACGCTTGCATAAAAGTTTCAACCTTTCAAATAAAATGTGGTCGGTAAATTGTTGTATGAGACGGTCCTACATGATAGGACAGACCTATCACAACAATAGCCCAAAATTGAGTATGATAACTTTCTTTTTAAATTGGTAACTGCCCATTTTAAGTTGGGTTTTTCCTCTTCGGGTTTGGCGTATACAATTGGACCGTCCTACAAGAGAGTTTCTCAATGTGGTCAGACTACCAGCAGCCATTTACCTTTCAATAAATCACAATATGTTGCAAGAAAAGAACCCAATCCATAATTTGGGAAACTGAAGATGAATGGAAGAAGAAGAAAGACAACAATCGGCAAACTATGGAGAACTGCAGCTACCCTTTGTCGATATATGACCTAGCAATCAAAACAAAAGGAAGGAGTCATCAGCTCTTACACAATTCTAAGTGAACATACATATTTTAGTGAAAATCAACCACCAGCTATAGTTTACCATAAACCATGTCATATAGTCGAAGAAAATAGTCCGCTCTTCATGTGGGTCCTGACCAGACTCTTTTAGAAACTGGCGGTCACTTGAATTCATTAACGAAGGGGAACTTGCAAAGGCCTTTACTACACTGAACAGATTGTCCCCACGTGCTTGGATGCTTCCAGGTCTGGTACGAAAATCACACAAGTAAACAGCAGCATCAAATGTAATCTCAAACTCAGCTTCACAACAAAAAAAGAGTATGTACCAAGGTAGCAATACAATGCATACAATAGTCTTTCCAGTGTATCATAGGAGGTGTGATAGAAGTAACCGCCAAGGAGATAGATTGCATCTAATCCAGGAATATTGGCAAAATCTTGCGCAAATATCCTGTAATCAGTATCGCCAGGGACAAATCCAAAATCAAAAACATCCTACATGAAAAATGTTTGGTAAGTTTAACAGTTTTAACCTTGACACAGTCGCAAGCCAAATTGCAAAACTCCAAGACAACAAGCTACATGCGCTTCAAGCATTTATCATGCCATACTGTTAATTATATAATTAAGAAACAGCAACCAAATTCTGCATGATTCCAATTTAACATATCAAAAGTACTAAACAAGATAACAATTTTCTCACAAAAAGGTTAGTGGTTAACCCAATTTAGCCTTAATAGAGAGTTCAATGATTCTTTAAACGGTGCAAAGGGAGAAAAGGGCCACAGTTGCAGAGAAATTTATGGATAGTGTGTAAAATTTGTGCTACAAAGTAGAACTCTAGAAGCAGAGACAACGACATTTCGTGTCTACCTGAGCGCTGCTCTGGGCCATGGGATATACAGCTGACTCGGCATACACCAGAGAAGGCCAAGATCCGGGACCAGATTGGCAGACTACATCTGTAGATGTGAAGAATAATGTAAGCTTTCTTGTAACAAAAAAAGGATAAGGAAAATAAACATAAAGATGGAAACAAAAAGGAAAACAACATTGCCTAGACTGAAACATTAAAAGGGAGATCTTGGGGAAAAGATCAAAAGCTGCATAGCCATTACATATAAGATACATACAAGATATAGTGATGACAATGAGGCAATACAGGTGAAGGGTCCACATACCATGGGGATCTCAAAATTCCATACCAACATCGTGAACATTTGCATTGCCTCATATGCTTAAAGAGCTCAACTCTAACTACAGCCACTTACAGAGCAACTTTTTAAACTTGGTGCACATTCCTATCCAGTAAATCAAGAGATAAGGAAACTTGTGCAACATGTATGGTTTTTATTTGGAAATTGATCGATGATATTTATTAGTAAAGGCCATCAAGATCACTTAGAGTTTGGAAAAATACATTGTTTTATCATGACCTGGCTGGTAGGAGCACTCTCTTATGATCTTATCGCACTATGTCGTGAAAAGGTATAAATTTTGATTAAACTACCATATTTCTATTGAAGGGAAGTAAATAGTGGAAGCATTTACACATAATACTTATAACTGGTTCTATAATCACCAATAAAAATTGACTTGCAAAAGATATAGTGGAGAAAATATAAGCCACCATAGACCAGATACATCATTAGCCAACATAGATAGCATCATACCAGGTCCGCCATTTCCGGAAGCTTCAATGTTTATGAAAGCTCCAATAGTATCTCGCCATTTATGAGTAGTGATGAAGCCATGTGAGCCCTGGACAAATATAACAAACCGAAACAAATAAGTCTTGCATATATAACGAAAATGAGTCCAAAGAAATTCAAGAGAAACAAAATAAATTGGTTGTCTGGTACTAAACTTAGTAAAAGAAGATCACGAAACAGTATAAGATAAAATAAATACGTCAAACTCATATCTAATATTTAAGAAATAATTGTAGCATAACTAACATCTTATTGATGCATGCCTATAAGCATTTAGGCTATGGAGAAAACTAACACAGTACTACAGTTTATAGCAACACTAACATAGTAAATTAGGAACTATAATCATCTAAATTATGAGACATGAGATAACATTGCTTTTAGAAGTTTGAGCTTACCAACAAAAAGAGTTCTTCAGCTCCATTAAATAGGAATATGATGGGCTGAGGAGGAACCCAAGCAGAATCGACTATTTGTCTTGCTAACTCTAGCATTGATGCTGCAAGAAACTAACACTAATCATTAAGTCAAAATACTTAATCAATGTAAATATAATAAATCTACATTTGTGTTTGTAAGAAGAAGCACAAGTACATACCAACACAAGAACCACAATCTGCAGCACCAGGGGAGCCAAGAGCACTATCAAAATGGCCATTCACCAAAACTGAAGCATCATTTTCAGTAGAATTTACAGATGCTATTCTATAAAAAGGAAAGGGTAAAAGGTCAAAAAGTGTAGAGCAGGAGTTGATAACTTAGATACCAATTTGTGTGTTATGCTTCATGATGACTAAATATACCTGATGACAACATTGGAGTGAGCCCTATATGCGAAAGATGTGCTGTGACCTAAAAACATCATGTTGAAAGACCCGTTAATCATGTTTTCTTCAACCTCAATCCTGCAAAATATAAACTCATAATCAACTTGAGTCCCGACAACAGATGAATGGAAGAGATGAGCACAAAATAAGACGATGAAGGTTCACGAATTTAGCAGAAACATAGACTACTTGGTGCAGGTAAAGAGGTGCTGCTGAATACATCTTAACTTTCCAAAACCCTGGCTAATCGCTATTGGTGAGATCCATAGCTGTTTATTGCCTATGTAGTAAAGGGTGTGATATCTCACAAATACAAATCCACTGGTCGAGATGGATTAGACTAAGTTTGTCGGATGCCGCACTATTTCCAACGAAAATGAGCCCTCGCAAGATATATCTTGTTTCTATAATCATGGAAGTTGCCAATTTTTCTATTACAGCAGATTTAAGAAAAAACCGGAATTCAATAAAATTTGCAGAACAATCACTGAAGTACTGAACATCAACTTTTACTTTGTAGAGCACCCACAAAAATAGAGCCTGAAACAATTATGCTCGCAAAAGAGAGCTTATTGGGAAACTTAATTGAATGGAATAGAATAACAAAAGGCGTAAGCCCTTAAACACACAATAAGAAACAATTCTTATAATTGATCCTATGATATGAAAGAGCAGAAAAACTCAGTCCTATGATAAAAATGATCCCATCTTACATTTAATTGGTCCACCATTCCTATAATTTATTATTACTACCCAAACAATTACTTGTATAAAACAGCACAAGCTCCACAATGAACCCACATTTCACTCTCAGAGCTCGCTTGGAATGGAGGTGATGTATCAGGGGTAATAGAGCTAAAATGAACTAGAAAACAGCGGAGAGTAGTGAAATGGGGGTATTTTTTGCCTCCCTCCTATCTCCTTTGCACCATAAAATGTCACAACCAAGCACCCATCTCCTTTA